>VDFB02271358.1:207403886-207923185 GCA_007258455.2 Sequoia sempervirens
CTAAACCAAGAGGACCAAAGATGCCAAAGGGTTGCCAATACTTCAATGGTAATGGTGACTAAGTGACAAATTTTGACAAAGGTGACCTTCAAACTAGCCTTGGGAGTTGAGGGACAACCTAGGTGACAAAAGGACTAAAATGATGGAGGATGATGAAATCAGGGAAAATTTAATTTGGTCTCTATGGACTAATCTTAAGTTTGCTAAAGTTTCTACCAAGGTCTATGCAAGCTAAAAGGTAATCCAATGCTTTGTTTATGATGGATGCAAGGTATGCAATGGTAACTAAATGACAGGTTTGCAATTTTGTAGGTGAATACTCTAGTTATGCTCAGGACTGATCAGAGAGAGGTTTTGTTTCAGTTTTGGTCTTAGATTTTTATCTCAGACAATTGCAGCTTAGGACAGTCAATTGTGGTTTACAAAATTGGCAGTTGTGGCTTAGATTTGTCACTTGCAGTTTACAACAGTTTTGATTGCGGTTCAGGACAGTTAGTTGCAGTTCACTGTGTACTTGTTTGAATTTTGGTTGAATTTTGTCAAAAGTTTAAGGTGATAATGTGAGATCTGGTTTTAGAAAAAACTCTAAAAACACTTGTTTTTGGTCTTGTCTGAATGTTGAAATGTTTAAAAGACACTTGCAAACACACTTTAGAACCTATGGCTTCTCAAGAGATACCACCTACTAGATCCCCACTCGGATTTCTCCAACCGCTTAAACAAGGCGGACAACTAGAGACTTGGTGGCACTGACTCCCCCTTACACGACACTCACTTCTCGGGCTCACCAAGTCTCAATTCCCCACAAGAAGGAATTCATGTCTCTACATAATGCTTAGCGAAGACGTGAAGCGACTTCAGAATGATCGTTCCTGCGCTAGCAAGTGAAAGGGATTTTGGCCACTACAACAAGGTTCTTAGTGAATACTCGGGGACACGGCTCCCCGCAAGAGTCCAACAAGCCACTTAAGGCTTTAATCACTCTACTAGGGGCTCTTAGACCTTTAAAAGAAAATGTAGGTACCCTGTTTCAAGTGACACTGTACGACAAGGGCAAAGACTACCGTGAGGACTTGACAGTTTAGTCTTATCCTTTTATATACCGGCCCGAGCGAAAAACTAGTTGGAGTCGTTCCCTCTTTTGAGGCAGGCCCCTCTAAGGTAACAAAAGAAAGACAAAGATGTTTTTGATCACCCAAGATCGCACGAAGCGCAAGGGGAGTGCATACACAAAACACTTTTTCCTCACACTTGCATGGGATTCATTTTAATTCCAAAATCCAAATGTGTGAAAAGACAATGCAAACACTTGTTCTTTTTAATCCCCAAAGCAATATGTGAGAAAGACACTAGATGCAAGATCAATTTTAAACCAATGAGTGACAATGCAAGTTCTTTTTAACCAAATGAGTGAAATGCAGATTAGGTAAATTAATCCCAATGACGTGAGAATGCAAGATTAATTTTAATGCCAATGAGTGAAAAGAAGACAAGATAGTTTTGTTTAATCAATATCAATGGGAATGTCTTCTTGGTACCTATGCCACACGCTGGAAATCAGATATTAGTAACAAAAAACCCCTAATCTATGAAATGCAAATGACCTAGACTAGAAATTTTAAATGAAATCTAAAAATATGAAAAGATAGGCAATTGTGTCACAAAAATTATGAATGTGGCTCACAGAAATGAGCAAATGCCGCTCAACTGCGACTGTTGTTCACGAGATGTTGATTGCAGTTCACCAAAAGAGATGCGAATTAGATTTATGGCAACTACGACGAACCAGAATGACGATTGCGGCAAATGACAATCGAATGTGGGGCGAAACCTGGAACCTGCAAAATAACAAAAGTCTGTCAAAAACAAATGACCTAATGATGCCTATGATATGAAACTAGGGTTAGAATGAAAAACTAGAAAGCTAGATGACCTAGATCTAACAGAAAATAACCAGAAATCAAACAGAATCTAAGTGTGCCCTTATGCAAAGCAATTGCCTCATTCTGGTTTTCGCAATTGTGTCAATCTGTACCTGTAACTTGCAATTCTGAATTTTTCATACGATCTATGCCATTTTGTGATTTATGTTGGGTTCACCAATGTAATCAGTGCTAAAATATTAAGGTTAGGCAAATAATCATGCAAATAAGACCCTAATCAACAATGAAGCACAAATAAGCATAAAGACATAAAGCATAAAACAATATTACCAAATCTTCATGCCATCATTGATTCACCTCCATTGCACTTCCCCATTTTGCTTGAATAATATGGTGCCCTTAGATTTTGAGTATGCAATATGGCCTATGACAATGACAAATCAAAATATTGAAGATTCACAATATGACTATGGATGCAAATGGTCAAATGACTTGATAGCAAGACAGCAAGATGACTCTGGATAGCCTGTGGATAGATGACAAGGTCATTTATAGGGAAGTCAATTTTGAATGAAGGGCTAAGAGATGAAAGGACAATAATCAATGGCCAAAAGTGAAAGATGAGGTAAGGGCTAGGGTTAGGGAAAAATCATAAGGATTGATGGTCAAGATTAAATTATAAATTAGTTAATCAAGGGTGGAGGTTAATTAAGACATGGATATATAAGGATCGACACGGATAAAGAGGAGAGAGGAAATTAAATAATAAACATTATTTAATTTAAGTGGCCAATGAATATTTAAATAATTTAAATAATTATTTAATTATAGAGGAATGTGACAAAGGGGACCTTTTGAATTAAATAATGATTTAATTCAAAATTCAAGAGAGTGGACCAAATTAAATAAATAAAATTTATTTAATTTATGATAGTAAAGGCTAATGAATAATTAAATAATTAAAATAATTATTTAATTATAGTGGAAAGTGGATGAAAATTAAATAAATAAGAATTTATTTAATTTTAGAAAGAAAGGGACTTAAATAGTGACGTAATTAAATAAATAAAATTGTTTAATTAATAGAAAACATGACATTAGAAAATAATTAAAATTATTTAATCATGAAGAATGAAAGGGGAAACGATGAAGAATCTAAGAGTCGCAGGCCTAGGACAATTTTTAGTGTCTACAATGCGATAATTAAATTAATAATGATATCAAATTTATTAAAAACTCTACCCTTTATGGATCTCAAAATATTACTTGGATCCCACACCATTACACACAAACCACTTTGAACTTGAGAAAGATGATCAACCATTTATACATTATGTTTTAACAGAATATTACCTAGGTCCTAAATCTGAATACATAAACATATTTTGATTTGAACTAAAAGATCTATGTGCCCCTTACTATTGGTTATATCCTGCACTCTTTCACTCTTCTTGGAATGATAACGAAACTAAAACAGATTTGTGTTATCATTTCCATATCGTGAGTTGAAATCATAGTCGCAATTAGAGTTTTCTTCCTTAATAGGAGCTTTTAAGAGATTTATTTTGACATGACCACCCTTGTGACTTAAAATTTCAGAATAATCACTTAAAACTTTCTTCTCACTTGCATAGCTACTCTGAAAATTATTCACATACTCAATCTTAGGAAGATGGATGGGTGTTTCTTGAATTGACACACCCCTTTCAATTATAGATACTTCACAATGATTGACTTCCTGAAGATAAAACATTTTTTTAGCATACAAGCTCATTAGAAGTCAAAATATCCTTTTTTATTCCTTACCTTCACCTTACATGGTGGGGTCCCTTTGTTCTTGCTCAATAGTCTCCTCAGAAATTTTTTGAGACTCTAATTTTGGCTTCTCTTCCTTTTTCAATAATGATTCTTTTGGCGCTTGCTCCTTGATCTCCTCCTTAGCAACTTCTGAATTTTCCTCTTCCTTTCTCGACCTTCTTATGTAGTTATATAGGCCTCTTTTGTTTGGATACCTCACTTAAAGCAACTCCAAGTAACCATCAAAGTTGGTCGTGGAATTCATCATGCAATCCTTGATATCGATCAAGAATTTTGTTTCCTTCAAGCTTATAATTCATTTTGTCCTTTTGTATTTTCATTGGTTCCTCTTGAACATGATCTATAGCCTTTTCTTTCTATAAGCATCTCAATTGAAAAAGATTGGGAGTGGAATTGATTATAGATCAATTATTTGCAAACAATCTTCTTTCTTCTACTCCTTTGTCCCTTTGTTTCACCAAAACAATGAGATGATTCATTTCCTTATTCATAATTTGCAAGGATTGTATCATTTTTGATAAAAAATCTTGAAACGCCTTCATTTTTATGTCTTCCATACCTTCTGACATTGGCATGCATATACTATATTTTGCAACAAAATGTTAACTTTCTATGCATTTGATACCATTGTAATGTTTGAAATTGATTCTTTTTTAATTTTTCACTTTCACAATGAATAAACATTGAACTTTAATACCTTTTGATCACTAAGATTTTGATGTAGGCAAGGTGAGAGCATATGGTGAAAGGATTAGAGTAATACTGAATAATAATGCTTGTTGGTGGCAAGTTGCACAACTTACAATGCATGCAATTAGAAATCACAAACTATTACAACATAGGTTTTGGTGGCAAGCCTTCTAGAACATAATACAAACTTGATATTAAATATGTTGGTGTATCTCACAAATCAACATAAAACATAGGAAATGAAATTAATTTATTGATGTCATGGTGGCATAGCCATTTAAACTTACAATATTGATATCAACTATAAATCACACACTACTTCTTTGGTAAAATATTCCACCTAGTTTTGTACCCTTTCTCAGTTTTGTCGTTGTTTTACTACTTTGTTCCTAGCTCATATCTACTGCATAATTATAAAGATCAGTGATGTTCATTGTATATGTGCTCTTCTTTCAAAGCTCAACAAGTCAGGATTGCCTCTTATTCTCCCAATTATTCAACACAGGTCAAATCTCCCATTTCTAATTTAGACCACTTGCCTTTGGTAGATCAATCTTTTTTGGATTGACAATTACCATAATCTCCAACTTACTAATATTTTAAATTTCTCTTTCATGTTAGCTCCATCATTATACATCTTATCTCGTTCCTTTGAGTTCTTAAACTGTGGGAAGAGTTCTATTGTTTGGTCTAAGAAATATTTGACACTAACAGATACACACATTGTTTCCAGAAGCAAGGAATGTGTTGGCAGTCACAACATAATGGAAAATGGGCATGAGTAGGTTGTTTATAGGGAACAACTCACAAAATACATACCTAAAGGCAGAGACATAACAATTCCATATACATGCAACAAATGATAAAACTAAAACAACTTGGTATTGAAATGTTCCATCATAAACCAAAAATTTAAAAGTTTAAGAAAAAATTCAAAATACTAGATGTAAGTTTGTTTGTTGTATTAGAAAAAGTTTATCACTAACAAGATGCAATTTTGGTGAGAAACAAAGGTTTTTTGACCAACGTATCTATCATGAAGGAAATTGTGTTTTTGACAATTTGGCCAACTTTTGTCTTCAGGTTGAAAGTTGGACCCATTGGAAGGATGGCAAAGATCTTCCAACCCTTGTGGCTACCATTATTAATGATGGGATCAATCAATAACTTTAATAGTTATTTGAATATGGTTAACTCAGTCGGCACTAAGATTCTCAATTTGGAAGCTCGTCATGACCTATCATCATAAGAATTTATGACTTAATTAAAGGGATGTGTGGTAAAATCATATGAATGAATGTAGAGCTCATATAATTCATTTCAAACCCTCTAGAAATATTGTAAGGAATAATGATGGGTTTGAGGTTGACGACAACAAGATTATTTCCAGTATGATCTTTAGTTGAATGAACTCGTGTTATGGGTGTTTTATTGGAAATAAAGAAGTCACTCTATGTTATTTTTAACTCTTGCTTCCAAGTTTCTAAAGTGCATAGAGAGAGAAAAATGGGGAGCAATGTTGAAGAATTGAAGCTGCTTCATCCACCAACTTGGTGAACAATAATAAAATCTAGAATATTTTTTATGTAGGTGGGATATCCCCCTATATCTAGGCCATGAAATGTTATGATGAAGCTCTTACAATCCAATTTGTTAACTTATGGAATACTTGTTAGGTTGTCATTGGTGGAATTTGGTTTACTTTATTAGAGAGCATGATTGGTCAAGCTATGGACCGTAGTTGTAAAGGAAGGAAAGTATAGGGCCTAGGGAAATAAAATAGAAGGAATTTATTGATTCCTTTTTAAAGGAAGGAGAATCCTTGGTGTGAAATCAAAATGGGTATGAGAGGGTGGCTCTCCCTTTGCTATGGCCCACGATAAGTTGGTATTTAATTATGGCCCATGATGAGTTGGTATTTAATCAAATAATTTACCTTGGAAGGTAGATTTTCTATAGCTCATGGTTACCACTTTCCTTTGTAGGACTATCTTAGACATAAAGGCTTGGCTAATTATCCTTTTTTTTGTTCTCTTTGTTGTAGAATTGTATTCCAAATGGTACGTCCCCACCTCTCCATCAAGGTTAATTATCCTTTTTTTTTCTTTACCAATATAACCTCAATCTTACTCTTAGTAACATTCCCCAAGCTGATACCTCGTTTTCCTCTTTGCAAGCCCTAGTAAAGAACCCCTACTCTAACCCTAGAGGCAAAACTTTGAACTCATCTCTCCCTTTTCCTAGTACTAAGGGTAAGAGGAAATTTTATTTTATTGGTTTTGTTCTTAGTGCCTTTAACTCTCCCACTATGGATGCTATTGAAATTGACAGAGAGGACCCTATTCCTAGCACCCCTGTTCATAATACCAAGGGGGATAAGGGAAATAAGAAGAATGTGGACTTGTCAAAGCAAATCTTGCTTTCTCTAAAGAAGAATGATGGTAGCAAGGGGCCTCTCTCCAAAGGTTGTAAGAAAAGTGTTAAGATTAAATCTCTCTACTAATATATTGACATGAAATTCTTGCCACATACTCTTAAGGGGAAAGATGATAATCTAGAAGAGGTTTATGCTAGGCCTACTTGTGGGGAAAGGTGGTGTGGTAGGTTGGCCAAGGTTTCTAATGTTGCTAAAGGTGGAAGAGACCCAGTCAATAAAGATGATGCTCAAGATGGTTCAAAATGTACAAGAGATTACCTCAAACTCAGTTTCCTCCTACCAAAGCTTTGATGATGATTTATTTGAGGATGATGGGGATTCTGAATACCCTGTTGAGGATCTAGAGGACAATGTCTCTCTCTCCCCTGATAAAACTATTGGAGAAGATTTGGAGGAAAATGAAGAATGGAAAAGGGACAATGAATCCTTTGGAGATTACATAAGGGAGGAAGTGTCCAATGAATTTAATGGCAATGATAATTTGACTAATATGACTAGTAAGATAGAATACCTGCTCTCTAGAATGAGTAATCTAGAAGAGTTGGTGGGGAACGACAAGATATATGACAATTGCAATGATATGTGGGATAGTATATGATTGACATTATAAAAAATGCTCCAAAATAAGATTGAAGAAGACTTGCAAGAAAAAGATGAAGAAGACGAATACTCAGATTGACACGAGTGCTACAAAATGGGAGGTTAGGCTTAACACTATGCATAAATATTGGGAAGCCCTAGTTTCTCATTACAAGGTTTGAATATGGTGTTATGCTCTACTTTGGTGGCTTAGTGCTATTTATGTGCTATCCTGGTGTTGAGTTTGTCAGTTTTTATTGTCGTCCAATCTAGTCTAGTCTTTCCAGTCAATGTTTTTTGGTTTTCATGTTGTTTAGTGCTATATTCTTTGATAATCAAAAACTTAGAATAATACAAATTGAATGGTTACCTTGATCATTTTGATATTGTGGTAGCTATTCATACTTAATTACTTATGGGTGGGGATTTCTAAATACTAGATTATTTGAGAATTAAATACAATATCATTTTGCATATGATTTTTAAATATATATTTAAATCACCTTGGAAGCAAGGTGGGCTGTTAAAATAGGTGTTATTGTATCTCTCGGTATTCTCTCTTATTTTAACTTTAGGAAGTCGCGATAAAATAATTTTCTACATATTTTTTTTGCTATTGTGAAGTTTATTAATAGAAAAAATGAATTACCAAGGTACTCAAACATTGCCTTTTCTTGAACATATGAGGAATATAAACAATAATATATCTTTGTCAAGTTTGTATAATGCTGAATTATTTTAGTTGCTAATGATACTTAGAAATATTTAAGTATTCCATCTCTCATTATTATTTGAGTAATTATTCTATATTAATATTTTTTATTAAATGGTAAAAAGGGGTTTTGAAAGGTCCCCAAACCTTTAAACAATATCACAAATCAAATGAAACATTTTAAGTCTAGAGCAAGTAACAAAAAGTAGAAACAAAGTTGAAACCAACTCTAGGTCAAACACACATAAAAAATAACCAACACAATAGTAGTCAACAACCCCTAGACAACAAAAAGCCAAAAATAGGTCGAGCTTAAAATAATCATTGCTATTATGGCCTCCCGCTCTTTAGCCGTAAAATTGATGCAATCCTCAATTAGGTATAGGTCTGTATTCTTGTCTTTAATAACTTTACCTTTCTCTTGAGACTTGGACCTTTTGTTGTTTCTAGTCTCATTGTACTTGTCTTTCTTAACTTTGAATCCATAATTTAGCATAATAATGTTAGCCACAAAGTTTTGAATGGTCATTTTGCTCAATGGGATAATCTTTTGTAGATTCTTATTCAAAGATTTTTTTCAACTTCAACTTTGTTCAATGTCTCCTCCATCTTTGAAATCTTCTCTTTAAGGTCACTTTCCTTGTGTTGTAAATGATTACCCATGTTGTCAATACATTCTTGAATGCTTCTCTCATTTTTCCTTAATTCACCATTATACTTAAGAATTCACTTCATA
Source organism: Sequoia sempervirens (assembly GCA_007258455.2). Taxonomy (NCBI): domain Eukaryota; kingdom Viridiplantae; phylum Streptophyta; class Pinopsida; order Cupressales; family Cupressaceae; genus Sequoia; species Sequoia sempervirens. The sequence continues at coordinate 207,412,742 of VDFB02271358.1, forward strand.
ATAACCTTGTGGAGGCTTATGTCATTTTCAATGAAGAATATTTTGGTTTGAGAGTCTAGGGGATTAGAATAACTAACCTTTTTTTTTAATTCCAATACACCCATTTTGCATTATGTGTTTTTCTTCTCTAGCTTTTTTCTTCTCACCCATCTTTCCCTTACCTTTCCTAACTCTATGGATGTCATCTGAGGCTTCGTAAGAGGAAGAGAACCAACCCAATTAACAGGAATCAAAATCTACATTGATGGGTAGGCCCGTATTCCCAACCTTCTTTTTTTGGGATGCCCTCATCACCCTTTTTACAATTAAAGGGATATCTCCTAAGGTTTATTCTTTGGAAGATTTAGGGCTTTTGGTAGGGCATTTCTTAGTCTTGACAAGGGGGTTGAGACATAGTCATTTCCAAAGTAGGACCAACCTCATCTTAAACCATCCTTGGGGTGAAAGGAGGACCATAATATGAATTTTAACATGGGTGAAAATAAGGAAAATGAGCACTTAGTGGATCAAAATAATAGTTTTTTAATCTTGCAATTCCAAGACAATTTTCCAAGTACACAAGGAAGAATTAGATACTAATAAGCTTCTTATGTCAAAAATGGTTTAATAAAACAAAGTGATAAGATAATGCACACTTGTAATGGCCTTCCAGATAGTGTACCTCATAACTTGATGCATGACTTCATTCCAAGGCTTGGGAATAGAATCACAAAGGAAGGCACCCAAAATTTAATGAGTTTCTCTTCCCTAGACACATAAGTTGACATTTCCTCTTACCTATCACTTTTTCTTTTATATAATTTGTTCCCCTCAATGTTTATTCCTATAACTTGGCCAATACTTTCTTCTAAAATCTAGAAAGTTATGCCTCTCAACTTGAATGTTTGTTCCTTCCATGAATTGGCACACTCAACTAAGATGTGAGGTTCATAACCCATTATATGTTAAATGAAATGAGTGAAACCCTTCTATTTTTAAAACATTCCATACTTCAACTTGTTTTTTGGCTTAGGTCTATTTCCATGTATTCGACCTTGCACATAACTCCTCCCATGGTCTCACAAAAACTTTAACAACCACAACCAACCTAAGTATCAATATTTTTTTTGAGTTTCTATTATCCTCACCACTAAACTCAATGAATTGCACACTATACACCTTGGTAACAATCATGATGGTATATTGGACTAGGGGTAGGTGATGGTACCCTTCTCAAAATTTGCATGAATACCCTGTCATTTATTTATTTTCTTCTTCTCAATATCTATTTGGTGGACAATGAGAATCCTCCTTGCCCCTCTCCATATATACACCTCATAAATGGCCACTTGCCATTTTTTAATGCTCATATGAAGGGAATTGAAATCAATGATGCTTCCTAACCAAGTATCATGACTAAAAATAATCTAGCAAGATATTTGGGGAAATAATGACACCGAAGAGAAACATCCCATCTTATGTGGCCACACAAAATTAAGAACTTTTCTTAGCTTCCACATTAATCAAATTAAAAATATCCTTTAAGAGGTCTAAGGGAGAGAACCAATGATCAAAGTCTTATGATATTTTTTTGGTTGGAAAACCAATTTGTAGCTTGATTACCTTTCCTAAAATATGATTTATGGTCACAACTTCAAACGATTAAAATGTTGAAGGTGTCATCAAACATATTTTAATGGACCAAGAGGTGGGAATTTTCTTTAAAAAAGGTTGATGATGTTCAATGAATCCCCCTTAACAACGAAATGTGAAATTAGTATGTTTTCATGCCCAATTTTTATGAATCGACAATAAACTCAACTAATTTTTTTTGCTAAAACACTAAACAACAATGCCCCATGCTCAACATGGTAGGGAAACAAGCGCATCCCATGATGTTGCATGTGCAATATCATCGTAGGTCGCCTAAGAGTAAGGGAAGGATACAATGCGAGGGAATGTTGTGGTACCCTTTATGCACACCTTGCAATGATGGTCAACCTAATTTGGGCTTGATGTCTTTGTGTGAGACATCCAAAGTGAAGACCTCGCATGGGCTCACTTCCTTTGATTTACTATGTGGAAGAGGGGTGGTTGAGCCTCCATGACGTGGACTAACTCCTAGAGTTAACTAAGTCCTGGCTAGGTTAATTGCATTTCAAAAATTTAAACATTAATCTAATTTTAACTATCATCTCACATACACAAAATCTAAATGTAAAACTAAGGAAATTAACTTTGAAATGCATTGGTTTACTTAAAAAAATTAATCCATGTATTTAGAAGAATAATCACAATATTATCTAGTCTATTACTTGATTTGAATAAGGAATAAATTGATGTTACGATTTTTTTGACATAACCAACAAGGAAATAATTATGACTTTTATCAAACCTCTATTAATTTACATTTCTCTCAAGGATCAATTTTTGAAGAAAATTAATCCTTAAAAATAAATTTTTACTTTTAATTAATCAACACTACTCTCATGGAATTGAGCTTGTTAATTAATTTAATTGATTAATTAATGGGAATACCATTCCACATTTAATTTGTAAAGCTCGATGACACCATTAGCTAGAGGAAGAACATTCACTTTCCCGTTATTTAATAATCAGACCCAAGCATTCCATAATTCAATAAGGTGAACTTGCTTAACTTTACTTAGGAGTAATTAACTTGTAATAAACCCACTTAAGGGGGTTAAACATCTGAGGGCACTTTTGAGACCCTATTACTGTCTTTAAAAGAGGCCCTTCCCCCTACCCTTCTCATTCATTTGGAATTCAACGAGGAGAAAGAGAAAAGAGGAGGGCTATTCTCCTTAGCACAAGGAAGGTATTATTTTGTTTTGAAGCATTTGTCTATTTATTATTAGATAAAAATTATTTAAACTTTTATTTCTTCTACTTTAATTATTTTATTCTCGAAATAAGTTTAAATTGGAATAATTTGATATTCTTTTTTTTTTAGACTTATAATGTGTATCTAAATCTTTTGTTCATTTGGCAAGGAAAACTAATCCACATTATAAGTATATTATTGGCTATTTAAAAGAATATACATTTGTATTTATTTTATATCTTAACCTTATTATGTTTGGCCTACTACCTGTGTGCATGTTTGAAGAACATAACAAATAAGCACATATAATTATATAGAGGGAGTGAAAGAGTGTTGGATTTCTCTTGAGAGGACTACCAAAATTTATTTAGTTTATTTTTCTTTTATTTTTGTCTTTTTAACAGTTAAAAACATACATTAGGTGTGTCGAGGGTCTATAAAAGTTTTTATTTATTTATTTTAAATAAACTGTATATTAAAAATAAAATATAGCATTCAAGCTATTCTATTCATGATATAAATTTTTAGCATAGTCTAACATCAAGGTCATTTGTTTTGAAATGTAATAATGTTCAAGTGATAATGTGATATCAAACATTTCCAGGACTATTGGCACAATTGAGCTCATTATCCAAGAATAGATCTCAACAAGGCTTAACAAAAGATTTGACTAGCTAATACTATAGATGTCCATCAATAGGAAAAGGTGTCACCAAGGTCACACATAGGGCAAGATCTTACATATACACACAAATATAAAGTTTTAAATAGGTTAATTAATATATTTTTTAATAGTATATTTTAATATTGATTTCTACTTATGTGTTTAAGCATGGTATAGCTAGTAAAATATTTAAACTCAATGCAAGGAGCTCATATATTCAAAACCACTAGTGCATATCATTTTGTATGGAATGACTTCAAATAATTAGTTAGTGTCGATGGCTAGAAATGCATTTTTAAAATCCAGTAGGCCTATAGATGGTGAACATATATTATATAAGTAATCTACACATTATTATTAAATTATATATTAGAAAACAAAATTATTTGTCTTAAGTAGCTAACCTACACATTGCAAAAACATTAAAATTACACTTGAGGAACATTAAAACAAGGGAATAGGTTGTGGCTATCTCTAATTAAAATGAGACCTAAGAAATCATCTAATAAAATAACTTGAAATATATGGAACGTTACAAGTTGGAGAAATCTACAAACAAATAATCTACTTAAAATGAAGAATGAAATATAATTATCCATAATTCTTGTGTGTGTTTTTCTAGTATTATCATTTAATTGGATAAATAAGGTAGTGATGTTATGCTCGTTAACAAAATTGACATCTATGTTTATTATCTAACTATAAACAAGGTTACATAGCAGGTTCATAAGTCCTTGAATCATTTATCACATCTTAAGCTTGGGAATTTATGATGGTATTGGAATGAGGTGGTTAGAATAACATAATGTTTTTACAGGACATGAAACCAAATAAGTTCTCTTAGGCTTAGACTTGGGGTAGAGGACAGAAACCTCTAAAAATTAAAACTATTTTTGAATTACAACTTAGTTTGTGATATGGAAGTTCAACAAGAATTATCTATTAATATGAACTTTGATAAGAATTTAAGTATCTTTTACTAAAAAGGTAATTGAACTATCAAAATTAATGTCCATCCCTAAATTAAATTGAAATTCAACTAACCCAATTATTTAAAAGAAATGAAATATTATACCTCATATTTCTCTAAGAAGTGTTCTATGGGTGGTAATAGTTTTCTACTATTATGTTGTTTTTTAAGATGCTTTTGTGAGATATTTTCTACCACCTTTATTTTATTGTACTTTGTTCTTGAACATCAATCCAATAACCTTCTATGTGTGTTTTGTGAAGTATTATGTAGGACTAAGATCCTTGGAATGTTATATCATATCATTGTTTGCTTATGAGTCTATGATAAGGTGATGTATATTGAAGTTTCAATGTGTGTTCATGTGTAAAGTTAAGAATAAATGATAAAATTTATTACACAACTTATTATGAAGATATAAAAATATGGGTATTACTCATATTAGTAGACATATTATTGGTGAATAATTATAATTGTAAAACAAGTTAGGTTAATGGAAATATTATATGACTTGAGATGTTAATATAAATTTGGGATATCCTTTGGGTTGGGGCCCTAGCTCGGTTGGCTAAATCTTTCCTGTTGCAAGAGGTTGGTCACGAGGTCTAGTCTCCCCCACCCCCGTGGTACTGAAGGGCGTGTCGCGCCAGCACCGCCAGACATGTTAAAATTTTTACCAGGCGCACTGCAATTTATAGGGGGTTGTGCTACCTAATTCTTGCAGTCTAAAAAAAATAAAAAAATTGGAAGGATATTATAGACTACTTAACTTAAATATGAATTTTATGGTTTAAATTTTCTTTATTAGAAGCCTAGTTAAAAACTAAAGCTCAATGTTTAAAGATAAATGTTTTTTTGGCTTGAAATAGAATTATAATATAATGATGTGTAGTTAAGAGTATGAGTTATCTTAAAATTATTTTAGTTGACCCTAGAAGAGGGAAACAATTTTTTACTAAAATCTAATGGAACTTTAACTAATCAAGTATCTTATTTCATAAAATCTAAAGAATGTTCATTTTGATTGAACATGGTTTTGAAACATGAGTATAAAAAAAGTATACCTGATACAAGAATAGATTATGGTTATGTAGTCCAAAATGCTTGATCATCAACTTAGAATGTACGAAATAATATGTGATATGCATGTCATTCACTAAATAAGAGCTATGTAATGATGCAGGAGCATCCTAGGCGAAAAAGCAATCAACATCAACAAAAAAAAATCAAATTTTAAATTTTCATTTACATTTCATGTTAGGGGGTTAAATTCATGTTTGGAGGCTAATTTGAATAAGTTTAGAATAATTATATTTAATTAAATAAAAATCATTTTTTTATGCAAGTTAGCAAGTGGAGGTAGTGGGAGTGTAGTTGCAATTTCACAAAAATATGAAAAATCATACTTACGTGTTAGGTTTGTGGGGAGTTACAAACTTGCATGAAAAATCATTTATTGATTTTTCCTTTGTGGAAAAAAACTCATTATGAGGAGCTGGTCATCGCTTTTCTTATTGGAGGGAAAAATTCAGATTTTTTTATTTTTGGAGAGGGTTTTAATGGCGTGTTTTTGGCATTCATTTGTGGTTGCAGGTTTGGAAAAAGGGAGAGCTTGATGTGGTATTATCAAAGGGGGTTTTGAATACTTTTTGTTGCAGGTTGAGAGGATTAAGGCAGCCATTAAAGATTGAAGGCTCCATGATTGAATATTGAAGGGTTCTAGGTGATTGATTGTGGGAGAAAGGTGCAGATTTGGAGGTGCTTGTGAAGCACATTGTTGTTTTTTTGTTGTAGTTTATTTTGTGTTTATTTTCAGATTATGTAAGGGGCATATGTTTCTGCCCATCAGTCATTTGATGATTGAAAATGACTATGTAATCATATTTCTAGAATGAGAATACCTTTGGTTGCAAATTTCTAGTATGTTGCAGATTTGAATACATTGTTGAGATTGTTTGAGTGTTTGTTTTCAGAAAAAAGGGTTGTTGACAGTCAAATCACCCTTACTATCCAAGGCCCAAAAGAATTCATCTTCAACATCTGAAAAAGGTATTCTATACTGAGAGAGTAATACCTATAAGGAAGAAGCCAAACATTTCAAGTTAGGGGAAAGAGGGCCATAGGAGCCTATATCTTTCCAACACTTAACACCCTGCAATCCATGAATGTAATCACACACTTTCCTACCAAAGAATCGAGTTATAGGTTCCATCATATTTTTGAACTTTGAATAGGCCAAGGGGGAGTCTAAGAACCAGGAATCTTCCCAGAAGCAGATCTTACTACCTTTGCTAAGCTTCCATCTCAGGCCAGGCAGCAGAAGCTTCTCCATTTTGCAAATATTATTCCAAGCAAGAGACCCACGGGGATGATCATTCTCAATGCATCTGATTAGGGGACAACTGGCTAGGTATTTGGCTTTCATTATTCTGCACCAGTCTTTTTTATCTCTTAGCTGGTCCCACCCACTTTAGTAAGCAAAGCCTTGTTGGAAGAAAGGACTTTCCTAATGCCCATCCCCCCTGAGCTTGGGAAGGAAAACCTTCTCCCAGTTGACAAGTGACATCTTCTTTTTATCCTTTGTACTAGACCATAAAAAGACTCTTTGAATCTTCTCAAACTTCTCAGCAATGTTACTAGGTATTTTGAACATGGACATAAAATAAACATATATTCCTTGGAGAGAAGCAATGAGGAGCTACAGCTTGCATGCATGACTTAGGAGAGAACCTTTCCACCCAGCAAGCTTCCTCTGAACCCTTTCAAGAACAAAATTCCAGAAGTTGGGAGTAACTTCCCTAACAATTAGGGGGAGGCCAAGGTAAACTGAAGGAAGAGTGGCACTCACACAACCTGACACTATAGTCACCCGATCTTGGAGTTGAGGAGTGTGATGAAAGAAATAGATCAAACTTTTATTATAATTTATGCATTGACCAAACCAAGTCGCATAGAGATTGAGGCAACCTTTCCACTTTCTGGCTTCCACCATCAAAGCTTTCCTAAATAGCATAGTGTCATCCACAAATTGTTGAATAGTAACGAGGTCAAGGGTGGAAGCCGATTTGACACCCTTGATGGAGCCTTCTGACAACATACTCGCCACACTCTTGCTTAGCACATCAACCACCATAATGAACAAATAAGGGGATAGGGGGTCTCCTTGTCTGATTCCCATCCCTATATAGATAGAGAACGATAACTATCAATTGAGCACTATTACAAATAGGTGGCATCCATCCCCCTCTCTATATATGGGGCACTTTCATGCGCTTAGGTTTGCCTCTTCACATGGAGGGGAGTTTCTTGGGCCTATTATTTACTATCAACCTTTTTCTTTGCCACCACCCTGAGCCCTATCCTTCTTATAGCTATAATTCCTCCCCACAACTAAAATTTTGGGGGGAGATGGATGCCATGTATAGATATAGAAGCAAGGGACCCAGATGGATATAGTCGGGTTCGAAGCAGGTTGCTACCTACCAATTAACAACTGAATGGGGCAACAAAGAACTGAGGTAGGCATTTGAGCCAATCATGCATCCATTGTTGGATCTTCCAATCGAGCGATAGTTGAACTCTATTGCCTGGGGGTGGGTGAAGGTTGTTTGGTAGTTAGACTGGCGGTGAAGGATGGACTATATAGTTGTGGGAGGCCTAGAGACCAGAGAGAGTTATGGTCCTAAAGTTGAATACTTCACTATGGAGACACATTGCATAATGATATTGATAACTTTTTTATTAAAGCCAAACTTATCAAGGACTTTGGGGAGAAAGTTCCATAGGACTTTATCATAAGCTTTGGAAATGTCGAGCTTAAATGCCATGCTAGGGTTGTTACACCTATCCATAGAGTGAAGAGTTTCATGGGTGGATAAAGCAACATCCAAAATATGTCGGCCAGGAACAAAACCTTTTTGATTGGGACCAATCATTTTCTCCAAGAGGGGTTTCAAACGGTTCACCAATATTTTGGAGAAGATATTATAAACAATATTGCATAGACTAATAGGACGAAAACTATACATGGTTTGAGGATCCTCATATTTGGGGACCAGAGCTATGAAGGTGTGGTTCAGCTATTTAAGCAATTTACCAGAGTTGAAAAAATCCCTAGTAGCAATATTAAGGTCCTCCCCCACAATCTCCCAAAAGGTTTGGAAGAAAGCCGAGGGAAAACCATCGAGCCTAGGGGCTTTATAGGCACCTATACTAAACATAGCAGACCGAACCTCCTCAAAAGAAATCGCCCTTAAAATTGAAACATTATCCTCATGGCCAACATGTGTAGGAAGAGGTTCCAATAGCAGACCAACCAACTCAGGGGCAGGAGCCTCCAAAGGAAGCAAGTAAGCATGCTGGAAGTGATTAGCAGCTAATAGACAAATCTATATGGGATTAGAAACTTAATCCCCTACTTTGTTTTTAGTTTTTTTATTTGATTCCTTTTTCTATGTTTAAGAGCTGGCATATGGAAAAAAGATGTGTTTTGATCCCCCTCAGCAAGTCATTGTATTTTGGACTTCTACTTCCAAAAAACTTCTTTCTTTAATATTTTCTCCCATTCCAATCGCTCCTCCTCCTGTTGGCCTGTCAGGATGCTGTTATCACCTTCCTCCATTCTTTTTTGTAACTCACCAAGTTTTTCAACCAATATCCATTTTTGATGGAACACATCTCCAAAAACACGCTTATTCCACCCTTTAACCATATTTTTGACATGTTTAAGTCTTTGAGATAGCCTGAACATAGGGGAGTCGTGTACTGGGATATTCCACCAAGTGGCAACCTTGTTCTTGAAGTCCAGATGGGAATTCCACATGATTTTGAATTGGAAATGGAACAGACCACCAGCAAAGTGGTCAGTTGGGAGTAATAGTAGAGGATTGTGGTCCAAAACCGTTCTAGGGAGATCCAACAAATTAGCATTAAGAAGTGCAGTCCAATAGGGAGAAAAAATGAATATATCAAGCCAGACCTAGATCAAATCAACCCCAAAGCGTCGATTAGACCAGGTAAACGATTGGACCTACAGGCCAATATCAACTAGGCTAGTATAATTCTGAAAGTCAGCCAAATCAAAAATACTGTCAGAATAATCAATCAGACCCCCACTCTTCTCCAATGGGTAAAGGGGGGGTTAAAATCCCCTGCCACCAGCCAATGGCCATCCTTGTTAGCCAAAATCCAATTAGAAATATCCTACCAAAGGGATTTCCTCGCATTCCTAATATTGGGAGCATATACATTTATCAAGAACCAGGAACCCCTAGCATTGGAGAACTTTATACCCAGGCTATTCCTACATTGGAATAGTTCAAAACCAAAAATCCCAGTGGGATTCCACAAAACAGATAAACCACCAGATGCCCCATCGACATCACAACAAGCAAAGAGAGTGTTTGGTCAAATATACTTGGCAATGGGTTCAAAATTGGTTTTCTTCATCTTAGTTTCTTGAAGGAGTAATATATCAACCTTATCTTCTAGAACATAATTCTTCAGGGCCAGCTACTTGTGGGGGCTATTTATCCCTCTCACATTCCAAGATAGGACTTTCATTTAGAGTTTTTCTTTGAGGACACCTCTAATGTCCTTTGTTTACCTATCACGATTTCTTTTGTTGTCTCTTTGTTCCTAGTGAGTCATTGCTTAGGTCTAACCGACTTGGAATTACCACCCACATCAGCTTTCTTTTGTTTACCCTTCTTCTTAGGAGTTGACCAAAACTCTTCTTCCATTGTTTTCACCTGAGGTACCACAATCTCCTCTATCATTCCTAGATAGGGATAATCTTCCTTCTTTACTTCATCCTGGATTTCACCTTCCTCAACACCCAATTTTTTTGGAGAGAGAGGCACCTTTGTATAAACACCAAATTCTTGAGCACTATTGGGTAGGGAACCAATAAGTCCCAGGGCAGAACCAGAGGAAGCCAAATCCTCAGACAACGCTAGGACCACAGGGTCATCAAACACAGGCTTAGTCGAGGACTCAATAATCTTAAGAAGATCTGATTCAAAGGGAAGACATAAGAGGGAATCTCTGTTGAAGGAGCACTAGGATAAGGGTCATGCCTAATCAAGGCTTTGCAATTTGTGATAAGGTGGTCCGGTTTAACACATTTTTGACAGTATATCACAACATTTTCATAGAAAACAGGTTGAATCCAAGATCCAAAAATAGAACATAGCTTCACAGAGTCGGGTAAGGTCTTATTGACATCAATGTTGACACAAAAGCAAGCAAAAACTAACCTAGACATGGATTTGGTGATAGAGTACTATGGACAAAGATTTTGGCACCCTAATGCTCTCCAACACTTCTAGGGTTTTTCACCTAAAAGGAGAGATGTGCCAAAATAGGCAATGTCCTCATTCAAGATTAATGTAATGAGGGATGTAATATGTCTAAATGCAATAATCTAAATGCAGAAAACCAATGAAATATATTGATTATTGAGTGAAAACTAAAGAAATGCAACTTGTTTGAAAACACATTGTGATATGCAAAAATGCCTAAAAATGCAAGTAAATGATGAAATAACTGAATAGAACTGGAGAGGTGCACGTGGAATTTGAAATTTGATGTGGAGAGATTCTAGAATCCTAAAAATTTGACTGAAAATGTTGACTAGGACACTTACTCTAGGCTAAGTGACTTAGTCCCAGTTTCGGGAAAACTGCTCAGAAACCTGTTTCGGCCAAATGGGTATCCAAATCTACAAAAATCTCTGAAAAATAGGTTTAGTGGGACTAAGTCACCACTATTAGTGACTTATTCCACTTCTGAATTTCAAAAAATTTGAAAGTGGAAATGGAAGCCCTCAGCCTACACTTCAGTTCTTGACAGGTGTTTGCTTCTAAAACTCTGATTTTTGGGCCTGAAAGTGACTTCTTGTTGATATTTTGGATTGGTCAACAAGGAGATATCTTCAATGAATCTTCAACCTAATCTTCAATGATTTTCAAACCCTCAAAGTGCCTAAATCTACAAACACACAATGAAAGAGAAAGAAATGGTGAATGTTAGGGCATGGGGGTTTGCCTTGGTCAAACCCTTTTTAGGTAATTAAACAAAAATGAAGAAACAAAGTAATGAAGCATGAAACAATGGAGTTAGTACCTTTCCATGATGATTGATCTTGAATTTCTGCAACAAAAGATGAAGAATCTTCCCTTGAATGTCTTAGGAAGCTATCTTGATGACTTGAAATGATGAAGACCCTAGCTTGTTTGAGAAGAATGATCAAGATGAATGCTGAAAGAAAGAGGAGTGAATGAATTAGGTCAAATGAGAGGGAAAACCCTATATCTATACACAATTATGCCCTAATTCCTAAAAAATACCTCATCATAGGCCGACCTTAGGTCTTAAGGAATAAAAACCCAAAAGAAATTTAAATTTATTTTGAATTTTGAGCCAAATGGGACTAAGTCGCCACCAATGGTGACTTATCCACTTGGGCATTTTTAAGTGGATTTCGGGAATGTGATAATTTAAATAATATTTATCGAGTTCTTCTTCAACAAGACACTTAAGTAAGGCATGTAAGTGTATAAAGGGGTCATTTAAAGCATAAGAAAGGTGTAAATATTGATGACAAGCCTAGGAAAGTGTGAAAGTTTGTTGCAAGACTTTACAACACTTTGAAATAGGTCTTGGTAAGGTTATTTAGGTGAATTATGATATTATGGTGTTAGAAAAGTGTGAAGATGTGTTACAACACCTTTACAAGACATCAATAAATGCATTTTATTCAATTTGCAAGGGCCCAAGACCTAATGTGGATGTGTAAAACACCTCACAACACTAAATGAAGGGCTCATTAAGTCTAATTTGTCATCAATTATTCCCATATCAAGCAAGGTATACACTTTTTGGTGACACAAGTACGAGGTGATGAACTGGCCCAGAGAGTCCCCGATGCACTGAAAGACAGAATCATGCTAGTACTCTAGAGGAAGATTGGGGAGATGAACCCAAACAGAAGCCGACTTGCAGAGATCGGCGTCAAGATTGAAACCCAGCTTCCAATGGCATAAAGACAACCCTTGCTTCCCATAGACCCATGGACCCAATGAGAGCACAGAGATAAAATTTTCCTCTGTCGTAAACTTGAAGAGGAAAAGGCCACCAACCATGGTGCAGACACCAACACTACCCTTCAGGTGCCATTTCGTAGCAACCCACCTTCTAACCATATCCACAGGGGGTGAAAGGAAATAAACTTACCCACCACCACCAACTCCATGGGTGAAACTATCTTGTTGCTAATAGCTTCAGGAATGGAAAACTCGCTACCTAAGATAGAAATATTCGCACTCAGACAAGGAAAAGAACCCTCAGGAGTCGGGTTATTGTGTGTCAACACATCTTTCCAACCCTTAGACAACAGAATAACATGGAGTGCCAGCACCTCGATTGTAGGCAGGACAGGGATCACGGGATCCCCAAAAGCAAACAACACATGAGAGGGCCTCGAGGATGGTGCCACATGTGTTGAAGGGAGAATCTAGACAAAAGGGGACAGGGGTGGGGGACCAAGGGGTACCCCTGATGCACAATCAACCATGCACATAGTCAATTCTAGAAAAATGATTTTCTTAATATTATTATAAAATTGGTCGAGGAATTTTTTTTTGGTACATAAACTATAATTATATTGATTGCAAAAAGAGCTTACAATGTTCCACCATGGAAGATTTGTAGAATGACCCAAGTTTACATACCCTAGTACAATTTCAAGAGCCATCTTGGCTCATACCTACAAACCAAAAACCTACCCCCACCGACATGATACAAACCATAGAGACCAATATTTTCAACCAACCATACATATCACCCAAACAAACCAAAACATATCAAGACTTCAGACAATAACCATATATCACCAACATCATAATGCATAATTGAACCATAACTGTTGTCGCAACACCAAAAAGAGAGGCACACACCCTTATTCAAATTCCATGCCCTCAACTTGCAGAAAGTCACATAAATGACCCCTCCAATCCACCCATTGAGTTGATTCAAGAAACAAAAAGACCTTTAGAAAATATGCACCCCGCAGAGCATGAGCTTTGTGCTCCCTTAACACTCAGCCTTTGAAATCCAAGAGAAAAGGATACCTTTTCACATGCACACCAGGAAGGAAGACCTTGGACATGTCATGCAGGCGTGGGATTCCAACACTAGGCTATGCAATGATTATCACGTCCTCCACGCACCAAGAAATTCAGCCATCACTAGCTTGAGTGACATCAACAAAACCATCGCCTTTGGGAACTCCAGGTCCAAGAGAGAAACAACAAAGCGAGAGGCAATGTCCACATTTGTTATGTATCTCTTGGTCAACACCAAAAACTCCTTCCCCAGTATTAACTTTAACACTCCCAACATCAGCAGGTCTGATTCCACAAACACCGACCTCAAACGACTCTCAAAAATCCTACCTAAAAAATCTCACAACTTAGGGAGGCAGTAAGCTGAATAAAATTCTCCATTCAACCTGAACTTCAACTATGAATGCCAAAAGAAAGTTGAACTTCCACCATATAATTCCCATAATACGTGTGCACATTAATGCCAATTACACACAAAGCAAAAAACATTCCTCCCAAAGATGTCTAAGATGCCATTGAGGACATCGTAAGGCGTGTGAAAAGATAGTATAATTATTAGCCTGTACGTCATTTGTATCACGCCAACTTGGAGAATGCTCTAAGACTGTTGTCATCCCAACTCAACAACACATACATATTAATGTCATCCCCACCAAGTTGTCATTAAAAATGGTCAAGGAATGTTAGTATACATGTTATGAATCATTTAAAAGAATCTAGAAAGGTCAGTTTAGCTTAGGGAGCTATCTTATGTATTATTTTAATATTCATACAATCATGACTTTATATGAAAGTCTTGTCCCTTTACATAGTCCAAATGGCTAAATTAATATTTGTTTGAGTGTTTGTAAGATATGGAAAAAGGTTTGGAACCGTCACTTGATACCTAAAATAAATTTCTTTTGGTGGACGGCCTGCCACAATAGGATCCTAACCCAAGATAATCTAAGGAAGAGGGGATTCCAAATCTCGGACAAGTGCTTGTTGTGCAAAAATAATGAAGAAAATGTGGATCATATGCTACTACACTGTTTGTTTGTTGCTAATGTCTGGGACCTTTCTTTTTAAAAGTTAGACACACTAGACCTTGAATAAAGATTTGGTTTCCTTTGTGGAGGGGTGGAATGGTCCTTTTTGGCACCCCCTTCCCTTGCAAATATGGAGGAAAATTCCCCCCATCATCTGTCGGTGCATCTGGAAGGAAAGGAACAATAGGGTTTTTCGTGGCATTAAGAAGAGTCTGAAGGAAGTGTTTGGTTGTGAGTCAAGACTTATATCTGAAATTCTCTCCTTGCTCAAGTGGAAACCACGAGACACTGCCCCAGTGGATTGGGAGATCAAGATGGCTAAATCTTGGAAAATTGTGCTTGGTAATGATTCCTTTGATCATTCCAAATCCCTTGCTAGGAAAAACACCTTTTGGAAACCTTCGAATGTGGGTTGGTTTAAACTGAATTTTAATGATGCAGCCAAGGGGAACCCTGGTCTAGCTAGTATAGGAGGTTTTATAAGAGATTGTGAGGGCAACTTGGTTGTTGGGTATGCTAGAGGTATAGGTATTCACTCTTCTATGGTGGCAAAGTCTCGGGTGCTGCTCAGGGGCGTTAAGATTGTTGTCACTCTGGGTATTAAGAATCTAGAAATTAAAGGGGATTCTAAAAATGTGATAGACTTTATTAATTTGGGTCATCTGCTTGGTTGGAACTTAAGGGATATTCTTTTGGATATTAATATTTTAATCTCAAAATTTGAAAGGTATCACCTGACTCGTATCTTTAGGGAAGGTAACCAGGTGGCTAACTGCTTTTCCAACTTGGGTCCACCTGATAGATTTGTAAATGTTGGAAAAAGATAAAGTGTTGTGGACGTCTATTCAAAGGTTAATCCTCTTAGAGCTGAGGAATTATTCTATTATTAATGGTTAATTTGTCTATCTTTTTCAGGTACATGTGGCATTCCTTGACAAATCATTGGTTGGTTTGGTCTTGGACAGGTAAGGTGATTGGGCTCAAGTGGGTGGCCACCTGGGTATTTTATCTCATAAAATATTTGGTGGGACATCTAACCTTTACAGGTTGTCTTTCCAATTGTACAACATATCCTATCAAATCTCCTAGAGTTCGTGTAATATGATACTTCACCAGCTTATTTAATAATTCTAATATAAGGCATCTCTTAATTCACCTTAGATTTTACCTGATGTACTTGAAAATTTCAAATCTTCCCCCCACATTCATATGGATTTGGGGATTGTGTAACCTCTTTAAGTTGATTAGCAATATGGATTTAAATCTGGATTCCATTATTATTCCTTATTGTTTTAATTTTGGGTTCCTTTATGATGATTATGGGCCAGTGATGTTGTTGTCATCGGGAATGACCTTCGATGTGTGTAAACGTCACACTTACTTTATTATGCCTTTTCATCCCAACTGGCAGTGTAAAGATTATTTAAGTAACGGTAATATTTTTGGTGATATATCTCTTTTTAGGCATTGTTATTTTGGCTATTGTGTGTTGTGGGTCGTGATGGGAGGAGATAGAGTTAGGAATGAGTCGGATAATTGCAAGGAGTTTCTCTAGGATCCCCTGGCTTGGCATATATGTTTGGAAGGTGGTCTTGCACCACTTTTGGAAAATCTTGTGGGCCAAACGAGATGTTGTCGGCTCAGTTTGCTAGTTCTTGGAAGGATAGGTGGGTCACTAGGGGTGGCATAGCTTTCGATGTGGATGAAGAGGTGATTGGTAAGGCTATTTTCCTTTCCTATGAGGGTATGAAGTATAAAAACACACCAAAATGCAAGACTTGGTGAGTCTGAACGCATTCTTCAAGGGCAATGAGAAGCTAGTGAAAAAGCAGTCGGGTTTCAACCGTGAAGCACTGCCTAGACCTTGGGATAAGGTCTTCCTTTCCATCATGAAATATGTTACCCTTGAGGGTAGATTCAAGGTATTTTATTTTTACCACTCACCAATGTTAAATCACTTAAGGCACGAGATATTGCTTAGCTTCCCTTTCTTTTTGCTTTCTTCTCTAGAAAGTTCCATTGAAGAGTCCCAGGAGATTGCCACTCGTAACCCTAATTCTCTGCCTCCCTTACCATTGCATTAGGGCCTTATCTATAGGGTCTACCAATTCCATTCGGATTTGGTCCCTCCCAAACCCATCTCGATTGTGCATGTGGAAGAGTTGGAAGCCCCAAAAATTAACCCTGAAAACCTATCCCCTGTTGTTTCAGAGGGCTCAAAGAGAAAATCCCCCTCCCTAAAAATGATACTGGTATTGAGACTTTAGCCACTTCTCCCTCAAAGAAGAAGGAAAATGTGGCGGGGTTGTCCCATTCAAGTGCTCCAGCTCAGCTATGTGAGCTAAAACACAAGAAGTCCAGCATACTGGCTACTAAGAAGAAAGGGAAAAATGTGCCTCTGCTTCTAAGAGTTCTTTCAGTTACCAAGGATGGTAAAAGTGCCAAGGAAAAATATTCTAAGGGAGATACTGTGGTGGGTACTAGCTTTGATATGGGGAGGAAATAGATGAGTATGAGAAGATCCCATAGGTTGGTGAAACACAAGAAAGGCCCTTGTGGATGATATCTCCTGTGACTCGGTGCATACTGGCGGCATAATTGAAGGCATTAAAGTAACTGAGATGGTGAAGGATAAAGGACCCATAGAAGACCCTAGTAATTTCTCTTATTTGAACAAGATGCTTAGGGAAGACTCCACCAATTCCTCGAATACTAGGGTTGGTGCTGATGCGGAGATCCAAAGCAAGGAAGGCAAGGTGGACCAGCTCAGTGTGCTACAGGAGCGGGTTGATAAGATGGATCATAAATTCAATTGCCTGGCTCAGTTCACTATCAAAATGATTCACAGGTCGACTTTCACTCTCTTGGATGTTGTCAAGGAGGAAATGGACAAGAACACCACAGATGAAGGCCCCAATTGGATTGGGGATGATGTGTTAAACCTCCTAGTCCAGAAATGGGAGAGTGTGGACAATTAGTGGTTGGGTCTATGTTTTGTTGTGTCTTTGTTGTTACTAGGTCATGTTTGTGTCTCTCGTATGTTGTTACTGAAGATATTTTTTGATGTTTAATGGTTTTACTCCTTTTTGGCCCTTTGGGCTCGTCATGTAAAGGGTACAACACCTTGTAAATGTTGCTTATATAATCAAACACATAAATTTTTTTTCCAAATCTAATCCCTTTACTCTTAAAATGATTCTAAGCATCCACACAAACATGAACATCATTTAAAGATGTATACAAATATCTTAGAATAATATACTAATATTTAAGGCACATAAAATTCAATTATTAGGTTAAGCACATGGGGATCCTAAATCAAATACAATTAGGAAAAGTTGGTTTTTACAAGTCAAACACAAGTCACATTGAATTACCCCATAGTGGAGTAAGAAAAAATACATGTGTACAAATGCATGGCTAACATATTGGCTTATACATGTATCCTAAACACTCAATGTACACATCAAACACATTGAGAAAAATAGATAGCTAAATCATAGTATAATAACCAATAGGTGTGTATAGCCATGTAAGGCACAATACATCTTGTATAATCAAATCACATAAATAGCATGATAATAATGATTCTCTAAATGTTAGTGTAGGTTTTTATTTTCTAGTAGGTATTTATTTTCCTTTTATCAAAGTTTTTTGGTGAGTATTAGTGTGAATGGTGTGAGGTGTCAACATCTCCCATGGTAGTTACATTTACTATTCTTGGGCTCTTTTGGTGCCCTCTTTTTATTGGTTGTGTTTTCCACCTCCCCCCTCTCACTTATTCTACAAACACTCACTCTCCTAGGTTGTTTTAGATAACTTTTGCATCTTCTAGCTTTGTGTTATATTTTCTTAATACTATTTTTCTTCATGTGAATTTAGATTACTCTCTTAGAGACTAACTCTATAATATTATTTTGATTTTTTTAATCATCTAAATTTATAATTTTATAGTTTTTATTTCTCACACTAGATCTTGGGTTATCATATGTTCTATAGATTTTGACATTGTATCAAAGCATTCAGTGCAAGAATAGATCTTTAGTTTCCATATTTGAAATATTTGAGGAGAATAATCAACTTTCTTATAGATTCCTTCAAACTAAATATGCTCTTCTCTTGTATTTTTGAATGATTTGAAGAATCAAAAAAGTTTAACAAAATAAATATCTAGAGTTTTGCACTTGTATTTTCTAAAATATGGTTGTTTGTAACATTTTGGAAATCTTGGCAGCAATTTCAGTTGTTCCATGGCATTCAAAAGGCTCAAAAAGTTAGATTAGGCTTTCATTTCACCAAAATCAAAATAAAAAATTCAATTTCTAAATGGAGGTTTTATTTATATATTAGGTGAATTGCTTATAAATTGGACACTTTCAAGCCATACATACCTCACCATTGCATCTAGAAGCCTTGAAAACTCCTATTTCCATGTAAAGTTTGTCAAATTTGGACACAATAATCATTTTAGAAAAAAAATCATTGGAGATTGTTCTAGGTAAATTTTTGCACATAAAGTTAACCACAAGCAATTAACCTTTAGCAATCACATTAAATGCTAGTGGTTAGCTAATTGCTAATGATTAGCTAACTACTAAAGAAATCACCATCCACCCAAAAGTGGTTTCCTACCCAAAACAAATGGTTTCAAATTTGAAAAGAAATATTGTTTACCTCTAAAGGTGGTTTTAAAATATTTTGATAGCGATTTTGGCATCTTTTGGTGGAAAGGAAATATTTTAATAAGTTTATGACTTTTTAGTTGATGACATCATCATTTTCATCCCTCTTCTCAACCACCTCTCCATTGCACTTTTTAGTTTGATAAACCAACTTCAATAGGCTCATTCTCAACCATATAGAAGCATTTTTCAATGCAATTTTTCTAATTTCGGGTAGGCTTTTGTGCTCTTCATAGTGGTGCTATTGGTTTTGTTATTTGATACTCCAACTTTTTAGAAATTGATTATTATTCTAGAATTCACTATGTAGCTCTTATTTTGAGACCTTCTAATGACTATAACTTATGCATATGGAATCCTTTTTAGGTCTTATTTTTTAAGATGCATAGTTTTCGGTGTACTCTACACTAGTGCTCTCTATTTCGTCTCTTTGTGTATTTAAACTATAGTTTGTATTTTAACCACTTTTGGGCCCTATAAATTTCAAAAATTGGTATTTACATTATAAATTGTACTAATCATAAAGTGCCACACATTGTACTTGTTTGGGAGGTCATTTTGGCCCCTAGTAATAGGGGGTGTACTATTGTTTTCTTCTAAAAAAAAATTGCATATTTTTTTTTCATATAATGGATCAAAGTTCCTTTGCTCACACCATAAAAATATTTTGAGTGGAAATAATGAATGGTAATCTACTTAAGAAAGATTAGATCTTATACAAAATAAATACGAGGTTAAAATGTAAACCTCCTTTATTTGTAGAAAAACCTTATAGTTTAACAAATGTGATGAAGCATATGGAACATTGTGTTTGTTTGCATCTCTTGATCTCCTCTTTCATATTGAATCTCTAAATTCACCAAATGAAATATGGATTAAATTGGAAAGTTTGTTTGGTACTCAGGATTTTGTGAGAAGTCAATGGTTGTAAAATAAGCTCATTACTTTGAGCCTAGGAAATTTTGGCACCATTGAAGACTTCTTCACTAAATTAAAATCACTAATATATTGTAGTTGAAATAGTGTGGTATTGAAAAGAAAGATGAAAAATTGTTTTGACTATTCATTTTTTATATATCTTTCACGTCATTAAGAGTTCTCTTGGAACTTAGTTTACCATGCCACCCTTGGATGACTTTTCCATCTCTCTCACGAGGGAACAAAAGAAGCTCATCTAAATGGTCACTCTTAGATCTTTTAAGTCACATCCCCTACTTTCCAACCAAGGCACAAAAGAATAGAAATGAATAAGTAATAAGGATAAGGAATAAATAGCAAGGAGAAAAATGACCAAAAACCACCTACCTCAAAAGTAGCTAATGGGACCTCTCCTTCAAAAGGTGACAAGGCTAATAGAGTAAGGTCAAGTGTGCCTATTGTAAAATACCTAGTCATGATGAACATAAATGTTTGAAGAAACTGATAGATCACTTGACACATATTCTAAAGAAGAATAATATCAATGTTCTTGAGTCAATAAAACATAGTTCACATGAGGGGTCCAACAAGGGCAAAGAAAATGATAACAATAAGGAGAAAGGAAAGGACAAGCCCCTTGTAATAGTTGTTTCACAACCATCCAATTTGGTTCTTGATTTTGGTGCTTCACACCACATGGCTTCATCTAAGGAAATATTCACATCTTTGGAGCCTTGTCTATGCCTACTATTTTGATGGGTGATTAAAATCTTGTCGAGGTGTGTGGGATAGGGTCTATTGATGTGGTGATAGAAAATTTTAGGATGGTATTTATGTTCCCACATTATCAATTAATCTCTTGTCAAATTATCAAATCACTCACACAAGTTCAAGTATGTGGTTTGAATTCACTCCCAATTCAGTGGTTATTAATGGGATGCATAATGGTTCTACAGTTGTAGTGGTGAGATTAGATCATTAGTCTCAACTCTATTTCTTCTCTCTACATTCTTGATCCTCCTTTGACTATTTTTCTCACTCATTATGATGAAGTTATGGTATGAACAATTTGGCCATCTTAACTATCGCTACTTGTAGTAGCTCATCTAACAAGGCATGGTTATAGGGTTGCTGATGGAATACCATCTATGAACAACATTCATTCTTTTAGGGAACTTCTGTCCCAAACTCAACTTTGAGAAGATCAACTAACAAACTCAAATATTCCTTCACAAGAATCCAACAAATTCTTTGTCCGAACACAAAGCATCACAAGCCAAAACATTTCATCAGTATTCCATATCATTAATAGACTTGAAACAACTTTTCCATCAACAAATTATCAGGATCAAAGCAATAACCTCTTTAACCAAACCAAACACCCAACCTTCAACATATTATTCTTCCTTCCAATTTGCTTTTACAAAGAAAAATAACTTCAAACCAATAATTCATGCTTTTAATATTTTTTCAGACCTCCAAGACATTATAATCACCATGTTTATGAATGTTACAAACCAAGAGCACACTCACAAAGCACTGAACCATCAAACCTCCTAACTCTGTAGTCAGAACACCCTTTTCACATAGGGTTCAAATTGCTCAAATCAACAAAATTAACATGTTTACTATCTAAACCTTTTCCCAAACATTAGGTCACCTTTAACATCATTGTATTGAAATTTTCAAGACAAACTCAAACCTTCGTATCACTATTTTATCATAAACACAGTTTATAACACTCAAACCCCAAAACCTTAGTAGCATAGCACCTTAACAAAAATGGGTACACCAACAAATTCACAATGAATCACCTTAGTTTATTTATTGTTTCAAGAACCCTTTTTGATTTATTATCACATATCAAATAACAGTATATGGTTGCTTTGTAAAGATTGACAGATTAATTGACTGTCCTACTATAAAGAGCCCTAAATAAGCCAAGTTTCCAAAGGAAGTATCTTTCAATCACCCTCAAAATACCAAACAACCCCGAGTAGCATTAGTTCAATCCTCAAAACCTCCAAATCATTCATTTTTATAGATTAAGAGTCTCATTGTAACATCAAATATCAAAACCCTCGTTGTATGCCATTAAGGACTAAGCAAAATAGGGGTTTATTGTAAACAACTTGTAAGAAACTCAAACCTTATTGTAAAAGCTTCCATCATGCTAAGATATGTCTGCACAAACCAAATACATTGTCTCCTACTCCTTTCTATCCTCATTTCTTCATGACACCTCTTGGAGCCATCATTTTCATGTAGAAAACTCAGAAAATCTGAGTGAGCAGCCACTATATCTCTATGTTCACGCCTTCCCTGCCTCTGCACACACATCCACACAACAAAATCACATAAAAACACCCTACTTATCCCATCCCACCATTCTACTAAGCTTATATCGGTGGGATGGGCCTTAAACTTCTTTAATGACTCTCAAACCCTATTATGAGGGTTTATAGACCGGTATGCAGAAAATTGACTCAAACAAGTGTTTTACTTATTCAAATTGGTTTTAAATGAGAGTTACTTCCCTATACTACCGAAGACAATAAATAACTAAGTTTGATGCAACTGTATGGGCTTGGTAAACAAGAAATAACAGAAAGAAAAACACTGAAATTTAAGGACAGGGAACTTTCTTTATTAGAAACTCTACAAGAATACAATGAATGACCTTTTTTTCACCTTACAAAGGCTTTATATAGATATTTGCAACATGTAGATTGACCGCCCCTTCAACTTCAACTAACTAACTACCTTCTCCAACGAGGAGACTTCGCATTCTTGTCCTTTTGTGCACTTTTACACTTTTACATCTTTTGCATTTTTTCATCACTTTGACCACCTAGGATCTATTAAAGGACTGAATACATTCAAATTGACCTTTACATGACCTTTTGCATACATTTTACATTTAAAAAATCAAATTTTGCAATTTGGCCTTTTGAAGGCATTTTTTAGAGCAAGGTGCTCCTGCACCATACAACCAACCAGCAAAACCTTTCCAAGTCCCTTGGAAACATGTTGCATCAACTTTGTTTGTACCTACAAAACAACTTCAAATCTGCCTTGGACTGCTTCCTCTTTCTCTTTCTCTTGAATCTTGTACTTTTCTTTGTCTTGGTTCCATTCTTTGTCTTCATGTCTTTGCCTTTTGCCTTTCTCTTTTTCTTTCTGCCATCAGGTTCTCATACACTTTTCTCCTTCAAAAGGACATAGGATTGCCCTTTTACCACTCAACTTTTCTCTAACTTTTCCTCAACCAAGGACACATGATTGTCCTTGCAAACTTTCATTGACCTTTTGTAACCAATCTTCTTTTCATCTGCTCAACTACTCCCATTAGTGGAGTACTCTCAACATGGCTGCAAACTCAAGTGCTTCATAGACAACTATCCATCTCTCTTCAACCTGCAATCACAAACTCAAACACCAACTCAACAAACCATCCATCTTACCCAACAACAGATCCTAGAAGATGCCTCACTCTCTTTGCCCTGCACCTTCTACCTAGCTTAATCTCCATTGGAGGATGGTGACCACAGACCTTTCCTTGTCTGCCAACACACAACTTCTCAGAAACCTTCTTCTCTCCAGCAAGATGGATCAAGCACCTGCAACCAACCAGCATCTCAACAATCTATCAACAAACCAACTTAACCACTTATCATAATCAACCAACTCTAATACCAATTGGATGCAATACCATCTATCAACAACATCCATTCATTTAGGGAACTTTTGTCCCAAACTCAACTTTGAGAAGATCAACTAACAAACTCACTTATTCCTTCATAAGAATCCAACAAATTCTTTGTCCAAACACAAAGCATCACAAGCCAAAACATTTCATTAGTATTCCATATCATTAATAGACTTGAAACAACTTTTCCATCAACAAATTATCAGGATCAAAGCAATAACCTCTTTAACCAAACCAAACACCCAACCTTCAACATATTATTCTTCCTTCCAATTTGCTTTTGTAGGGAAAAATAACTTCAAACCAATCATTCATGATTTTAATCTTTTTTCAAACCTCCAAGACATTATAATCACCATGTTTATGAATGTTACAAACCAAGAGCACACTCACAAAGCACTAAACCATTAGACCTCTTAACTTTGTAGTCAGAACACCCTTTTCACATAGGGTTCAAATTGCTCAAATCAACAAAATTAACATGTTTACTATCTAAACCTTTTCCCAAACATTGGGTCACCTTTAACATTATTTTATTGCAGTTTCAAGACAAACTTAGACCTTCATGTCACTGTTTTATTAGAAACACGGTTTATAGCACTCAAACCCCAAAACCTTAGTAGCATAGCACTTTAACAAAAATGGGTACACCAACAAATTCACAATGAATCACCTTAGTTTATTTACTATTTCAGGAACCCTTTTTGACTTATTATCACATATCAAATAACAGTATATGGTTGCTTTGTAAAGATTGATAGATTAATTGACAGTCCTACTATAAAGAGCCCTAAATAGGCCAAGTTTCCAAAGGAAGTATCTTTCAATCACCCTCAAAATACCAAACAACCCCAGTAAACATTAGTTCAAGCATCAAAACCTCCAAATCATTCATTTTTATAGATTAAGAGTCTTAGTGTAACATCAAATATCAAAACCCTCGTTGTATG
The DNA here is from genome assembly GCA_007258455.2 of Sequoia sempervirens. Taxonomy (NCBI): domain Eukaryota; kingdom Viridiplantae; phylum Streptophyta; class Pinopsida; order Cupressales; family Cupressaceae; genus Sequoia; species Sequoia sempervirens. The sequence continues at coordinate 207,437,612 of VDFB02271358.1, forward strand.
CCATTGAGGAATAAGCAAAATAGGGGTTTATTGTAAACAACCTATAAGAACCTCAAACCTTATTGTAAAAGCTTCCATCAGGCTAAGATATGTCTGCAAAAACCAAATACACTGTCTCCTACTCCTTTCTATCCTCATTTCTTCATGACACCTCTTGGAGCCATCATTTTCATGTAGAAAACTTAGAAAATCTGAGTGAGCAGCCACTATATCTTTGTGTTCACGCCTTCCCTGCCTTTGCACTCACATCCATGCAACAAAATCACATAAAAACACCCTACTTATCCCATCCCACCATTCTACTAATCTTATATCAATGGGATGGGCCTTAAACTTCTTTAATGACTCTCAAACCCTATTATGAGGGTTTACAAACCGGTATGCAGAAAATTGACTCAAACAAGTGTTTTACTTTTCTTTTTTTTGATGAATAGGTAGCTATCTATATTAATTAATAATATAAAAGTACATATTCACAAAAAAAAGGAGTGGTAAAAAGGCACACCCTTGGAGTCATATGGGCCACGCCTAGAAAAAATACATCAAGTTTTAAACAAACAAAACAAGAAAAAGGCCATCAGGAGGCCAGAGCAGTGCCAGTAGAGCCAGGAGGGTCTCTGTCATCCTTCTTCCCCCATACATCAGTGAGGTCAGGAGTGACGTCAAGAGGAGAACCCCAACCATCATTATCATCTTTATCTTTTTTTTTATCAACTTCCTCATGACGAGGCAAGATTGCAAGAGCCAATCACGGGAAACCTTTACCCAGGTCTGGCCAACTAGAGCCAGAACCAGGAGCATCTTCAGAGGGCCACCCAGAGCCGCCACCACCGCTCCCTGACGCACCGCTAGAGGGCCACCCTTGGCCAGCCTGCAGCGGAGGAGAACGAGCCCGCCGAGGAGGGCAAGACTCCTACCAAAGAGGAGGTTGAGAGTGGGGATGCACAGAACCACTCCGTTGTCGGCCCCAAGAGGGCGAATGACCACGAGAAGAAGAGGGTGAGTAAGGGACCCGAGCAACAGTGCAGGGGGCATTGCCCCAATGGTCCAGGAGCACCTGCAAGTGAGAAACTTCTAGAGCCACTTTATTGGCTTGCACTTGAATCTGTAATAACACATTAGAACAAATTATAGCTTTTGTATACAAAGAAATTTGGCAATCCAATTAAGAATGAGAAAATATGCAGGCATTCCTATCTTTCCATATATTAAAAAGGATTTCCAACCTGAAAGTGTGCCAAAGCTGGGTATACTTAGTCGGGATTCTGGGTGAATCCCCCAGCAAAATCATATGCCAAGAGAACGGCTCTGGCCTAAATGGCCGAAAGAAGTCATGAATCCAAGTCCAAAACTACTGAGCTCTAGGAAAAAACCAAAAGAGATGCTTAAAAGTCTCAGCCTACCCACAAAAAGGGCATTAAGGGTCATGTACCCCCAAGTGGACAAGCTGAGAGCCCACAGGCAAGCCTTGAAAAAGAATACACCAGGAAAAATGGGCTAACTTCGGCTCAACACTTGTAGACCAAGTGGCAGTGAATCTTTTATGCCAAACAGGAGTGGGAGATTGAAGAAGCCACCTCTGGTTCAAACTCTGGATCATAGGAAAATGGGTTGAAAGCCACCTCTAACCAAGTTGAGGCTTGTAATTTTTGAAATGAGTATCTGGGTACCACTTCCAGTCCTTCCACCAAGGTTTGGACCCATGAATACCAATTTTGTGACGCATCTCATCTGGAATAGCACTCACCAGACCATCAAAGGTAACACGATCCTAGTTTTGAAGCCTGTACAGGGCACAAAACTCATCCCATTGCATAATACGCATGGCAGGTCAATGAAAAAGCTTTTGGAGGGTCTGGATACCCTTCTTGTGAAATCTGAGAGCTTTAAGCCAAGGCACTTTAGCCAAAGGTTGATCATTACAGGCAAAAAGAGGCGACCACCAAATGTTTTGTTGGTTAAGTGAAAGCCCATCACGAAAACCAAAGCCAACCCACCGGAGCCAGGGTTTGACAGTCTCACAGGCATGCCAAATACTTTTGGCAACAAAAGTCCCAACAATTTGGATGGGTTCCTTCATTACCAAAAGGGTTTGTAATTCAATCCCCTTCCAGGCTGGTCTGTGTAAGGGAAAACCGGCCTAAATACAATGGCGGAGAAGAATTTTCCAGGCCTCATCCCTAGTAAGGGTGCAGATAATCCATTTGACACACAAGGAAATCCCTTGCCTCTGGGTGGAAAGCAAACCCAAACCTCCAGAATCTCTGGGGAGACAACAGAATTCCCAGGCAACACGATGAAACCCTTTATGGGTATTAGAAGAGGCCCAAAGAAAGTCCTAGAGCAGCTTCTCAAGTTTGTTGTAAGTAGCCATAGAAGGCACCCAACAAGAGGAATAATAAACATGGGTGGCAGCCAAAACTTTTGAGCAGACTTGAAATTTCCCTGCTAGAGACAGGGGTTTGGTGATCCAATAAGCCATTTTTTGCTCAACCCGGGACAGCACAACCTTCCAAAGCGCAGTTGGGGATGCCTGAAAAAGCAAAAGGAATGCCCAAGAACCGAAATATTTCTCCTGGCCAAATCCATTTCCAACCATATTGCTGAAGCCAAGAAGGGCAAGGCAAGACTGATTGTCTATAGCAGAGATTTTTGTGCCACTGAATGGCAGAGCTAGAGGCGAGAATATTAAGGCAGAGGAGTGCCACTTGAATGTTCTCCTCTTCCTCTAAGAGAGTGAGAAAAGATTCATCGGTAAAATGACCATTGACAAGCTAAGCTTGGGAGTCCAGTAATAAAATTCCTTTGACACGCTGTTGGGAGGTCGCATTGGCCAAAAGATAACCAAAACCTTCAGCAGTGAGCACATACAAAGAAGGAGCAAGCGGGCAACCCTGCTGAATGGAGTGAAAGAGACCAAAGGTAGAGGACTAGTGGCCATTAATGGTTATGTAGGTCAAGGCATCTGCAAAAAGCATCTAAACAAACTGAATAAAATTGGGCCCAAAACCCAAGGCTTGCAATATGGCAAGGATAAATGGCCATTCAATGCAATCATAGGCTTTGGAAAAATCAATTTTAATAAACATGGCCTTTTGATTGGAGCGTTGAGCCCATTCCATGCCTTCCCAAACAACAATAATGTTGTCCAAAATAAGCCTAGATTTGATGAAGCCAGTTTGTTCTGGGCGAACAATCTGAGGTAAAAGATGGCGGATCTTTAAGGCAAGAGCTTTGGCAATGATTTTGTAGGAGACATTGAGAAGCGTGATAGGTCGCCAATTATGTCTTTGGGATCCCCAGATTTAGGTATGAATTTAATATTGCCTTTGTTTATTAACTCCCCTAAAGAGTTAGCATGGAAAGCTTCTAAATAAACATGGTGTAAATCGGGGCCAACACAATCCTAGAGTGCCTTATAAAATTCACAAGGAAATTCATCAATCCTAGGGGCTTTATCATCATCCATGGAATGCACAGCCTCTTTCAGATCTTCAATTGTTAACAGTTGATCACAATACTTTTTTTGGGCTGTAGAAAGCCTATGTGGCACGACAGTGAGGCAGTCCTGGAGGGCTTGTTGGCGCTCAGGCATGGGGTCTTGTGCAGTGAACACTTGCTCATAGTGACACACAAGAGCTTGGAGAATGTCAGGAAATTCTGAAAGGACCTGTACGCCATCCTTAATTTTTTTAATGCCCGGGGAAGAGTGTCTAGCGCGCAAGGCTAGAAAAAACTCCTTAGAGGCACGATCACCAATTTTAAGCCAATGAAGACGTGCCTTGATTTGTGCACCTCTAGCGGTATAATTGTCCGCAATTTTCTTTTTGTGCCTTAACTCAACAACTCTAACTTGCAAAGTTGGGTAAAATGGGTTGGTCGCTAAAGCCTTGGTAGCTGAGCACAGGTTGGCAGTGGTAGCCTCATAATACTGTCGGGGGAAAGTGGCAAGCTGGCGCCCATAAATGTGCAAAAATTTAGTACGATTGACAACATCATTCCACCAAATAATCTAGCCTGTATGATGGGATGACATGCATTCCAAATTCCAAACCCTATGAATGTGGGCTAGGGTAGGCTTGTGGCAGAGTAAGAATGTGTTAAGAAAGAATTGCATCTTACACGTGCGAGGCTGTCTAATCTCCCATTCAATGTGGAAGCAAATGGGGAAGTGGTCTAACAAAGTCACATCCACTAACGGCTTAACCAGAAGGGAAGAGCTATGAAAAGAGAAAAAGGATTGAACTGAGATTATGGCATGATCAAGGTGTTTAAAAACTTTGTTAGAACTAGCCCTGTAATTACACCAGGTGTGCCAGAGAGAATGAGAATGGCGGCGACCAATATTGGGATCAAAGAACCCTAATTTATTGCGCATGTAAAACCATGCATCTCATTCACCAGTGCCTTCTTTGTCATACACCATCTCAACCATATTGAAGTCCCCACATAAAATCCAAGTGGCAACAGGCAATGAGTCAGCAATCCATCACTAAAGCACATAACACTCCACAGCATCATTGGGGGCATAGACATTAATAATCCCAAAAGAATGATTATCAATGTTAAGAAGGATCCAAACAAGCCGTTGCATGGGATCAAACCCATGGTCGACCACACAGGAATTCCACTGTGTGGACAAAAGAGTGATAGCTCCTCCACGCCTAGGCTCATGAACAGTGCAAAACATGGAACTTGCTAGCCAAATAGAGCGACAAGCCGAGGCAACCAAAAAACCAAAAAATTTAACTTCTTGGAGACAAAGCACTTCAATACCAGACAACTTACGCAAGGTATCTCTGATAGTATACTTTCTAGAGAGGTCTGTTAGACCTCGAACATTCCATGAGAGGAATTTCATGGATGAAGCATGTTCATATCATCTAAATTTGGTTCCTCTTCATTCAAAGAAGAGAAACGATTATGTAAAAAAATTGGCGGCATCGAGCCAATTTGAATAGAAGGAGAAGAAATTCTTCGCTTCTCCTGGACATATTCCCCCTCTTCCCTAGGCAGAGAAGGGTTGCGAGAACGCCTTTGAGCTCCCGACATGGGAGCAAAAACATTCAGTTGTTCCATCACAATAGTAGCAGGTTGAGGCATGGTCTTAGGCCGAGGCTACAGAGGCACGCTATCAACCTTGGCTGGAGCAGCCATCCCCTTTGTAGAAGGGTTTGAAGTATTTTTTTCTGGCTCGATGGCTTTGAAAGCCGACCCAAAACCAGAAGACTTATTCTTGCGATTTGTAACTGTAGTCCAAGTCGTATCCTGCTTGCTAGCAGAAGACTCTATTTGATGAGGCTGCTCAACATCTCATGGCGGAGAAGGTGTACGAGGCATTGCCAAAGGGAAGTCCTTGATCTTGTGGTCTACGGACTAACACCGATAACACGTGTTAGGAAAATTGAAATAGGCGACTTTCTGTGTGTGTCGGAGAGCTCCTATTTGGATATCAATGGCGTCTTTCAAATCGTGGGAGAGGTCCACTTCTACACAAACCCTATTTTTTTGGACAGGCCTGGAAAAACCTATCTGGCTCAACGCAGATAACCCTCCCCAACGAGGACGCAATATGATTCAAAAAAGGCATGCAAGGCAAAGGGAGACCAAGAAACTCAATCCAAACTGGGACCCGGAGTTTAGTCTCATCTGAGACAGTAAAATCATGGGTCCAGGCTTGAAAAACCAACAAAGAGGACCGGACATACCAAGGACCATGGCCCAAGATGGCCTGCACATGACTAACCTCTGAAAAGTGAAATAGAAAGAAACCCTTGGTCAAGTTTTGGACCATATCAAGGCGGACCCCATGAGGGACCCAAGCCTTGTTAACCCATTCCTTAAGTACACTTTCAAGGGGGGTTCTCCCAAAAAAATACCCAACAAGGGTGTGACTTTCAAGCCATTGACAAGCAAAATCAAACTCTAGTAAAGGTAAAACCACATCAGCAAGGGAGTCAGAATGCATACCTCGTGGAAAACTTTTGGAACAATTTTTTGGGGATGTTTGTTTAGAGGGGGAGCCATTGAGAAAATCCATTGAACCGCCAACACCAGCATGAACTGTTGGGTTAGGGATGGTTGAAGGCATATTAAAAAAAAAAGCTCGCACTAAATGCAGTCGTACACACTATAAAAGAGGTAGTTCATGCATTGTAAGTGCAGTATGACGCCAAGGATGACTGCATAAACCACAAAACCTGGGTCCCTCATGGGGTTCGCCTTGATATGGTCCAAAACTTGACCAAGGGTTTCTTTCTGTTTCGCTTTTCGGAGGTTAGTCATGTGCAGTCCATCTTGGGCCATGGCCCTTGGTATGTCTGGTCCTCTTTGTTAGTTTTGCAGGCCTGGACCCATGATTTTACTGTCTCAGATGAGACTAATTTCTAGGTCCCAGTTTAGATTGAGTTTCCTGATCTCCCTTTGCCTTGTGTTCCTTTTTTGAATCATATTGCGTCATCATTGGGGAGGGTTATCTGTGTTGAGCCAGATAGTTTTTTCTAGGCCCATCCCCAAAAAAGGGTTTGTGTAGAAGTGGACCTCTCCCACGATTTGAAAGATGCCATTGATATCCAAATAGGAGCTCTCCAGCACACCCAGAAAGTCACCTATTTACATTTTCCTAACACGTGTTATCGGTGTCATTCTGTAGACCACAAGATCAAGGACTACCCTTTGGCAGTGACTCGTACACCTTCTCCGCCAAAGGATGTTGAGCAGCCTCGTCAAGCAGAGTCTTCTGTTGGCAAGCAGGATACGGCTTGGACTACGGTTCCAAATCGCAAGAATAAGTCTTTTGGTTCTGAATCAGCTTCCAAAGCCGCCGAGCCGGCAAAAATTGCTTCAAACCCTTCTACAAAGGGGACGCCCACTCCGGCCAAGGTTGATAGCGTGCCTCTGCAGCCTCGGCCTAAGACCACGCCTCAACCTGCTACTATTATGATGGCACAACCGAATGTTTTTGCTCCCGTGTCGGGAGCTCAAAATTCCTTCAAATTGGTTATGAATGAGAGTTACTTCCCTATACTACCGAAGGCAATAAATAACTAAGTTTGATGCAACTATATAGGCCTTGTAAACAGGAAACAACAAAAAGAAAAACACTGAATTTGAAGGATAGGGAACTTTCTTTATTAGAAACTCTACGAGAATACAATGAATGACCTTTTGTTTGCCTTACAAAGGCTTTATATAGATATTTTCAACATGTAGATCGACTACCCCTTCAACTTCAACTAACTAACTACCTTCTCCAATGAGGAGACTCTTCACATTCTTGTCCTTTTGTGTACTCTTACACTTTTACATCTTTTGCATTTTTTCATCACTTTGACCACCTAGGACCTATTAAAGGACTTGAATACATTCAAATTGACCTTTACATGACCTTTTTCATACATTTTACATTTAAAAATTCATTTTTTGCAATTTAGCCTTTTGAAGGCATTTTTGAGAGCAAGGTGCTCCTACACTAGTTGCCTCCTTTGGTTCGCTTTTATAATGGTGTTTGTTTAGGTTTCATTCTTGATAAGCATCCTAAAGAGAAGTTTGAGAAATGAAAGGCATGGAGAGTTTAACAAATAATGGAGTAAGTACATAATGATTTGGCTTGTCCATTTCCACATCCTTCCTTCAACAAGGCCATCTATGAATTTTGAAATTCATTGATATTTTTTCCATGTATAGTTGGATCTATTTTCTCAAATAGAAGTCTAAGGTCTTTGAGCATTTTTAGGACTTCAATATTTTTGTAGAGAAATAGTTAGGGAAAACCATAAAAATTTTACGCACTAACAATGGTGGTGAATATGTCAACCATCATTCTAAATAGTTTTACACTTTAAAGGGAATTTATTTATAGCATTTAGTTCTATATCCAGTCCTTATCAAAACAATGTGGTTGAATGAAAGAATAGATCTTTGAAAGAAATAGTGAATTGTACGATTCACTCCAGATCTCTTGCATCATAGTATTAGGAAAAGGCCATTAATCATGCTTTGTTATATCCAAAATTGTGTTCCTCATTAAACCTTGAAGGGAGTCATGTTGAAAAAACCATCGATTAAGCACTTTAGAGTTTTTGGTTCTCCCACATGGGCCCAAATTCCTATACAGAAACGTAAGGCCATGGATCGATAGAGAAATTCATGCATATTTGTATGGTATGTAGATTGTGTTAAGGGTTGTTAGTTACTTCACCCTACTACACACAAGTTGTTTGTTAAGAGGAGTGTTTGTTTTAAGGAGGTTTATTCGATTTCAATTCTAGTCAATTCTCCACATCCTTCTTTGACATTGAAGTCTCTTAGGATAGGTGTTAGTGTGAACATGGTACTTTATCTAACTAGTTCATTTCCTAGCTAGTTATCCACTTAGGTCCTTTTTACACTAGATTAAGTTTACTTAGATACTTTTTCATCATCCCATATTGATTGTGTTTTTAGTCTCTTGGATGGAATATCATATATATACCCACCTCTTTCTCTCATATAAGCATCTCATTCTCATTGTAATATTTTCATGTTAGAATTATGAAAAAACATGAGCCATAAGATCAAACAATGAACAAAGACACCTTCCACGCAAGAGAGCTGCAAATAATAATATGTAATATCCTCAACAAGAAAAAGATACAAAATGAACATCAAGAGTCTTCAAGAAGATCAAGAGTCCTCAAAGGTTATCAAAAGGTTATGATAATACAATGAGGGTTGAGTTTTTTATAGGAGCAACCCTAAATGATAAAGGAATTAGATCATGGCAACTATCAACATCTCATGCAATGAGACAAAATGATCTAATAATAGTTATCTAGTTAACATTTAAAAGCACTCCTAAGTTTAGCTTAAGTGCATGAGAATAAATTAGACTAATAATCAATTAAAGATTAATTAATTATTTTCTAATGCGTGATTACTCTAACAACCCCCTTAAGATGAACTTGGGGAGTAGCTAAAAATCCTAAAAAGAGAATGCATGATGGGTCTCAAAAACAAGGCTTGGTGAGGTACCCATGTACAAAAAATCTAATCTCACAGTCGAAGAAAAGGAGAAAAACCTTGTGAGTGAAAACTCCTCTCCAAGAGAGAGAAATACAAGTGGAGAAACCTTCAAACAAAATGTGAAGGATTGAGAAGCCTCCAAAACAATTTGAAGGACTAAAAAGCCTCCAACCAAAAATAATGTCCCAAAAAAGAGGAAAATGAAGAATATCATAGTGTGATGACTCTATTTTTTCCGAAAGGGTAAAGACAAGAATATTCTAGCCATTGACAAGAATATTCTATTTGCCAACTTTTCTACAAGGGGTCAAATTTTTTTTCAAGGAATATTCTCTAAATATTCTACTAATGTCAGCATGATGTCATGTTGACATCAATGGTACAGACATAGGGTAGGGCCCCTTTCAAGCCCTCTTTGGCCCTAAAGGAGGTTTTTTTTTTTCTTTTTGTCATAACTTGGGCGTACGAAATCAAAATTGGGCGAATGAGATATCGTCGAAAAGTTGGTTCTATCAACTTTCTAGTGGTGTGGGTTTTTTTACAATTTTTTTATTGGTGCATTCTACAACATGTTGAAGTTAGAGGTGTTGTTTTCACTCCTGAGCTCATAACTTTTGACCCGTTTCTCTATTTTTCATGATTCTAGTGATGTTGGGATGGTCTCTTAGAGCTCTTTGTAGCCATCCATGCTATTTTTCTAGAATTTCTCTAGGTACATTTTATTAAATTTTTCATGTTTTTCACATTTTAGTAAATTACTTGGATGTTTTAGCTCTTGGAAACTTCATATTTATGTGGGATGACTTATTTTTGGCTATTCTACATGTATTTCCAGTATTCTATCCTATTTGAGCATTGTAGACATCTTTTGTAAGCACATTATCTTTTGTAGATGCACTGCGATAAAGTGTCATTTTGGTGTATCTTTTTTGGAGGATTTTGCACATCCTGTTGTGCCTTTTGTACTTGCACTATGATATAAAGTGCCATGGGTGGGTTGATGTTTTCCTTTGTTTTGTTATCATACCTTTTTCAAGTGAATTTCCCTTCCACAATAGTAGTGAATCTTGGTGATTCTTGGCTCATGTGTGTCTGCCTTAATTTGCACATCCTTTTAGTTGTAGACACTCTTTTGTGCATGTTCAAATGTTCTTGTTTCTCCTTCATGCAATTCTTGGTTTCACATAGTTTCAGTGTATTTGTCTTGGCTCTCCCTTGTCAACATTGTGGAGGATTTCTACTGTTGGTGCTAATGCTTCCTTGGTTTCGCGTTGGAGTGAGCTATGTATTTAGTATTTGTTCCTATGTACTAGGTGAACGTAGTGGCTAGTTATCCATGCATTTTGGTGAGATGGAGTATTTACCATATGGACACTCTTTCATTCCTATTTCTAGAGGTTATTCATTTCAACACTATATCGGTCATCTTTCAACAATTGTCTACAACTTCTTCGTGCTTCAGTGATGCTCTTCATGTTCCTATTCTTTTGGGACATTGCTTTTGGAGGCTTCTCAATCCTTCACATAGTTTTGGAGGCTTCTTAGTCCTTCACACTGGTTTGGAGGCTTCTTCAATCCTTCATTTTCCTTTCTCTTTTGGATAGGAGTTTTCTCCCATTGGGTTTTTCTCTTTTTCTCCAATTGTGAGAGATTAGATTGTTTGTACATGGGTACCTCACCAAACCTTGTTTGTCAAGACCCATCATGCATTCTCTTTTTTAGCGTTTTTAGCTACTTCCTAAGTTCATCTTAAGGGTGGTGTTAGAATAATGATGCATTGGCTAATAATTAATTAGTCTTTAATTAATTTTTAATCTAATATATTTTCATGCACTTAAGCTAAACTTAGTAGTTTTTTTTTTTATGTTAACTTAAGTGAGATATTATTAGATCATTTTGTCTCATTGCATGAGATGTTGACACTTGTCATGATCTAATCCCTTTATCATTTAGGGTTGCTCCTATATATCACTCAACCCTCATTCTATTTATCATAACCTTTTGAGAACTCTTGATCTCCTTGAAATCTCTTGGGGTTCATTCTGTAGCTTTTTCTTCTTGAGGATATTGCATATTATTGTTTGTAGCTCTCTTTCATGGAAGCTATCTTTGTTCATTTTTTGATCTTGTGGCTCATGTTTTTCACAATTCTAACATTGCATTCACTTGAATATGATGCAATGTATTCTTGCTCATTTATGACTTCTAACTTTTCTTTCCTTCATACATTTGCATTCTTGGGTGTCTTTTCAATCAAATCTTACAATAGATGACACATCTTTTGAGGATTCAAATCCATCTAGGTAGATTACTAATGACAAGGATTCTTCTTTCTACACTTCAAATGGTAAGAGTGATGATGAGGATTCACCTCTTTCTACTTGTAGTCATCATTTAGAGGTTGATGATTCTCCTCTAGATTATATGACTTTGGTTCCACTTTTTTCTTCATAGACATTGAAGGCTACAAGATATTGGGTTGGGGATCCATAAAAATCTAGGTAGACATGCTCATAGTTTTAAGGTCTCCACATTATTTTTGATAGGCTTATGGTATTCTTTAGTGAGATACAACTTTGGAGGGGTATGGTTCCTTGATTAGGAACCATACTTGAGATCTTGTCCCCCTTCCTAAGGGAAGGAAATTTGTTCCATGCAAGTGCATATATCAAGAAAAAATTGTTGTAGATAGGTCAACAAATAAGCATAGGGAATGATTAGTTGCAAAGAATTTTTCCTAAGTTCTTGGTGTTGATTACTCTAAGACCTTTATACTTGTAGCCAAGATGAACTCCATCTAGATCACACTTTCTATTTTTATCACATCGATGGGAGGTTCACTAAATGGATGTGAAGAGTGTTTATCTTAATGGGGACCTTGAGGAGGAGATATACATGGAATAACCATAAAGTTTTTTCATGGACGCTTCTTTGGTTTGTAGACTCCAAGAATCTATTTATGGCTTGAAATGGGACCCTCAAGCTTGGTACACCAAGATGGATTCCTTCCTTCTCACAAGTGGGTTCTCTTATTACCATCAGATCCAAAAATATAAATTTTATAGTAGAATGATTCACTCCTTTTGGTTCTCTATGTTGATGACCTATTCCTCACATGAAATTCCTCATCCATCATTGTGGTAGTGAAAACTACCCTCGATAGGTTTTTTGAGGACTAACTTGTGCTTGTTGCACTATTATCTTGGGATTGAGATATCCCAATTTTTCTTCTAGGATCACCATCACACAATCCATGTATGCTCTAGATTTGATCTCAAGGTTTCACATGGCTAACTAAAATACTGCTTTCTCTCTTTTTCTCTAGATTCAAACTTGAGGCGCGTTGTTCTTCACCTTCATTAATGAAACTTTATACTAATAACTTGTTGGGATTCTCATCTACCTAACTCGCACAAGATCCAAAATTTCGTATGTTTTGGGCATGGTCTCTTGATTCATATATGAACCTCATGATTTGCACTAGAAAGTAACTAAGTGGATTCTCCACTACATTTAAGGTGCTCATAGTTTTGAGATTCACAATGCAATGGGCATTGGTATTGACTCGGTGGGCTACACAAATTTAGTTTGGGTAGGTGATTCTCAAGATCACAAGTCTACTTCAAGTTATAAAATTTCTATTGGTTCAAGTCCTATTTGTTGGTTGAGCAAGAATCAATTTTCTATTGATCTATATTCTATTAAGATTGAATATTGGGGGGTTGGTAATGCTACTACTAAGGCTATTTGGATTCAAAATATTCTCATTGAGTTTGGTATTTAGTTCAAATAGTCATCTATCATATTTTGTGAAAACCAAAGTATTATTTGATCTCACTAAACTTATTCCAACATCAAAGGACCAAGCATATTGAGGTCCGCATGTATTACATTTGGTAGCTCATCTATATGGGTCATAGATTTTTGCTATTGTCCAAATTCCAAGCAAGTTGCTAATATTTTTACCAAACCCTTTATAGAAAGCAAGTATATTTATTTGTGAGCTTTGGTTGGGGTGCAAGAACCTTCATCTTCTAGGGAGGCTACATAGTTCTTCCTTAATCTCATGTTCTTTTCTCTCTCTATTTGGGGAGGCTATTATCTCTTTTCTTGTGGAGCTTCTTGCAACAACAACCCCAATGAGATCCATAATTTCTACGGTTTTGTTTTCTACATCATTACAAGCATGAATACATGGAATTAGCTAACAATTAAACAAAGCAAGTGCTTTAAAGCATTGCAATCCTAACCATCATGTCCATTACACATATTACAACATACTATAACATAATGTTGAATGGAGGATTAGATGCTAACATAACCTGCAACATACCTTAAGTGTTCTATGAGATTAAAAGACTCCTTGTTCATGATTTTTCCTAGTTTTTTGTGAGGGTACAGTATGATCCCAACCAAATGGATATAATCCCTATACACCCCTCCAAGTGGATTTTGTCACATTTGATGAGAGAATAGACATTTAGACCCCCCTGCAATGTATATGATAACTTCCTAATGACCCATTTCCCAAGGTGTTCCTGCCATAGGTAAACTTAAGATCCCTTTTCAAATTCATATAGTATTTTGAGGTGAGTTGCATGTTACCTACTTGAGTTTTGTTAGGAACTCTCTTCCCTGTAGTCCATCAGATGACTAAGAAACTAGGGACATTCATGATGGGCGTTGTATGCTCCTTGACTATTGTCAATCTCGAGCATCTTAGCATTTCTTATTGACTACTATCAATCTCAAGCATCATAGGATTTCTCCTTGACTACTATCAATCTTGTGCATCATATTATTACTTCTTGACTACTGTCACTCTCAAGCATCTTAGTATTGCTCCTTGACTCATGCTTAGCACTACAACTAGAAGATAGGTTCCTAACTTAGAATAAGTAGGTTTGAAGCCCAACCACATCTAGGTTTCAACTACCACTATGGCATTGGAAGATGTGGGGGTTTAATTCCATATATTTCCCTTTCCTTATGGCGATTATTGGACTAATAAAAGGTAACCATTTAATCCTCAAAAAATCTAACAAGTTATTCAACTCACTACACCTCAATGGTTGTTGCTACTACCATTCCCTCGACTCACAAGGTATGGTAGTTGTTCCATGCTTAGTTATAGCCATGAATGGCTTTGAAATGTAGTTTAAGAAATAGAAATGCATGCTCAAAGACTCTCCCTAGATGGAGGTATGGATATATAATCATCCCTTGATAGATTACAGATGATTCCCCACTCACATTCAACCCATCAGAGTATATTTTCAAGGCATGGATTGGTAGGTGACTGTTTTCTCATAACATAACAAAATTAGCCAATTGACTAATAATGATTGTCCTAGAAACCAATAATACATAATAGTAATGTGCAGATTGTTAGCTATGTACTACATTATTTTCTTTCTTTATCTTCAAATCTTTGGGATCATTCACATTTCCACATCAATTGGGTTGCATACCTTCTACAAATTCTCCATTACAACTCTCATAGTTTTAAAATGATGTCAAGGAGGAATTTTTCTTGAATAACTTTAATTTATACTATATGTGCTTGTCAATTTAGATGCTAAAGTACCTTGGCATTTGTAGTTGCCTTGGGTAATGGTGGGGGACCTCTACGAAGGGAAGAGATACTTTATCTTCTTTTAATGGGTCACTTCAAGGTAGGTGATTATACAAAGAGCAAGTGTTATATGGAGCTAGCATGATAGGTTTTGATCTTTCCTTAAATATTTAAAGGTGACAAGGTTAAAAATATTTCAATTTTAAAGATTGCTTACTTTATTGGCAATAAATTAACACTTCACCAATATAGTTGTCTATGGTTGTTTAATTAGCAATGCAATGCATGTTGGATTTATTCACCTTTATATGCATGTCCAAGGGTCAAAACTCTAGTATATTCAAATATTTGTTTGCTTCAAATTGCTTTAGACTTTAGAAAAGCACACTGGCATTGAAAAAATCAATAGAAGGAAAGATAACTAAAGGTGATATCCTATATTTACTTGTTTTTACATAATATCAGTTTATCTATAACAATATAGACCATTCCTAGGATTTTTAAAATGATTCCAAGAAAAGAGAAGAGCATCCTACTATGGAGAAAACATTATAACCAAAATTTCAACCAGGGAAGGGAGCAGAAACCTAGAATAAAGGAATCCAAGCTAATGTCGTCTACAATACCAAGAAATCTAACCTAGTCGTCGCCTAGATTCTACTTACCAATTCTCGTCCAGGGTTGCTTACCTTAGTCAATTCTCCTTCTCTCCTTTCTCCCCATGAATTTCTTCTACACGTTGAAATCCAAATGGTAGATTTAAGGGAGAAGTGGTTGGGTTTCCAAAAGTGTGCCATATTGGGGGTCAAATCATGCCCATCTTATCTGAAATTGGGGGTCTCCATGCCTCTTAATGGAACAGTTTCCCCTCTTTCCATGCTTTCCCATCCTCATTTACTTCTGATTATCTCCTAGCCATGGGATGGAAGATGGAATAATAATGGCGGCTTTCATTTAGAACACACTTCCTCCAGATTTTGTTTAATTTTTATACCTTGCATTTTTTTTAGGGTTGGTGACATAGTGATTTTATTTAATCACCCCCCCCCCCGCCAAGAATAATATTTCACATCGATTGTTGAAGTCTTTACTTTATATATTTATTTTATTTTATCATTTCATAGTTATTTACATTTTATGGTTGTTTATTATTTGTTTATTTACTTATATTTATATTTTAGTAACTTAATGCTAGTCATTAGGTTAAGTCATCGGGTTCATCGAGTCAACTGTTGCCTTTACCTTATGTTGGCTAATAGATTGGGCAACTTGAGGTTTCACTTAATGATGTTGACTCTTTGCTCGGAAGGTGCCACCGTTTCCAACAACTTTGGATAATCTCTCTCACTAAGAAAGAAATCATCCTCTAAATTGAAGAGGTACAACTCCCTCGAAAGATATTCAATGAATTAAAATGAACTGAAAATAAAACTAATGTGTGCTTTTAACCCAAAAGCAATAAAGGCTAAACTCAATATCAGAAAGATTTCCAATATCAAATGTAATGAGAGGACAATATAAATATTGGCACAAAGACGATCTTGCATAAGATGATCTAATTATGGAATATTAACCCAATATTATATGGAAAATGAAATCTATTACGGAGATAAGTGCATATAAATTCACACAGGAATAAGCATAAACATAAGATAAAAACTTAAACACACATATTTAATATTTTCAAACTATCTCCATAAACCAGATGCACACAAACAACTAGTGATTTCAATTAGCAAAAAATGTAGAATTATATTCAAAACATATAATATCAGGTTCTTGAAAAACTAGCCAGAGACAGTCTTTGTTCCAAATACAAATATATATATATATATATATAAGTCAGTGAGTAACCGCTTCTTTTCGCCCATAACTAACTGAAAATGTAAAGTCTTTCAAAATATGATAAAGAAACATGAAAGCAACTGGAAAGTCATGGCGGCGGTGCTTCACTTCTAGATTTTTTGGATGGGGCAAGTCTTTTTTCGCAAAGCTTGGAAGGCCTTTGCAACAGGCGACAACTTCTTATGTTGGGGAATGATAATGTTCCCCATCCATAACTTCCAATCCAATTGATTATCGTGAGCAACTTCAATTCTCCGATCATAGGTCCCTGCTAGTCCAATCATTTGAAATAGGACTAGGTCTACCCCACTAAATTTTCTCTAACTCTTTGCATCGAAGGATTGAGACCCAATTATTTCATTGATTATCTTCTTAAAATATTCTTTTAAGACTCTGACATTCTCATTGCTAGCACCTCCTTGTAACCTTGGCTATAGGCCGAGTGTTGTAAGATTCTTATGAACCTCCCTGATGATTATGTTGCTTTAAGTCAACATCTTATTCAATTCTTGTAGGCCCTATTTGGTAATTTGAAGTTTCCATTCCACACTCTTGTTCCAGATCATACAATGCCCATCAACAACATTAGGAATGATTTTCCCATTGGCCAATCTCTCCATTCCCATATTCAACATTCCTTTGATCTCATTTAGGTATTGAGCCCACAATACTTCTTTCTCAGCGACAATAATATCTTTCTCTATGTCATTTTTCAAGGCATATTCTTTTCGGTGAATATTTAACGAATCCAAAATGATTTGGTTACCTTTGTTTATTATGCCATTGCTCCAGTCTTTTATGGCCCTTACAAATACCTTGAAACTTTTCATCTTGCTTACTGCCTCCTTTCCCATCATTGATGTCATATCAAAGGATGATTCAGCTTGAGAGATTTGTTGAGGGGGAAGATCAAAGATTGATTTTAAGCATTCAACTAAAACCTTAATCTGGTTCTTTAATTCATCTTTGCTTTTTTTGTCTTTATTGGACCGCTCAACCAACCTTGTTGTTGATACCTGGAAGTTATGCACATCTCCATCTCTCGTAGAGGGTCCCAAGTTTATTCTAGCAATATCAAAGTCACTTGCAGTTGCTTGAGTGACTTCCTTCTATGTAGTAGGGTGAGCAAATTCCAAAAATAGATTCCCTGAGCCATCATCATCTATTAGTTTGGCATTAGTCTTCAATATTTTGGGCTTAGGAGTCCTTTGAAGTAGTAAACCCACCATATCTTGTTTCGAGATGTCTAACTGTATTGCCTTCCTCTTCTTTGATAATGTATCTTCTAGCCAAATGGGAGTAGTAAGAATAGTGGACACCTTGGAATTGGAAGAATCAAATAATGTTCTCTTTGTTGGAGGAGCGTCTGTTTTTACATCCTTAATGGTGGGGAGGACCTAGGTCTTAGAGGATCATTTAATTCTCTGATAGGTGATGAACAACGAGATGAATAAGAAGTAATGATTTCAATGTTTCCTAAATCTTCCTCTCCTTCATCAACCTTTTTATCCTTATCCAAGTGAGGTAAATTAAGGATATCTTCACCAAAAGCTTGTTGGAACAAATTATTCTCAAGAAGTTCATCATCTCCATCACCTTGAGCCCTCGATGGAATTCAATGTGAAGCTAACCCTAAAGTCCCTAAAATTACAAGAGGTTGGTTGCATCCTTTTGCAGGTTGAGTATCCTATGACCTAGGCTAAAGGAAAGATTGCTTTTTTTTTCTTTTTAGCAACTCATTCTTGTGTCCTCTGTAAAAAAATGTAGTTCTTGTTTCAATTGTTTTCATTTCCTTATTGCTCCAATCCATAGTGGCAATTGGTCGATGAGATATAAGTTGTGTAAATATTAGATCCAATAAATTTGATCCATCATCTTCAATGCCCTATACATCCCATTCTAAATTGAAAGTGATTATTTTTCTCAAAGACAACCTCATCTAGCTTCTCCTTCTCACTTCAAATTCATCAAAACAATTGGCCCAATAATCTTCTAGGTTAGGCAGATGAAAGAAACTGAATCCTAGCTTCAAGTTGTTTTTCACATAATCTTTAATATCAAAAGGAAAGCGTTCATAAAATTCAAAGTATATTTAGATATTTCCTTTTTAATGTTCAAAGCATTTGACATAGAATTACAAGTGAAAGGACCAAAACCCACAAGAAACTAAAAAATTACTGTTTTGTGCTCCTGGAATCTCTCATTCACATTAGCAAGTTGTCTGTAGACTTCAATCATCACAAACTTATCCTCTAGGTACCTAGGGAGTTTTAGAGGAAAGCCATTGAAACTGCCAATTCATATGTAAGAAAACCTCTAAAATTGAATAAAATGACTCCCATATAAACCAAAAAACTACATGGCTTTTGGAGTGAGTCTCATTTCAAGTTTCCCCTGTAACTCTTAGGTCATCCTAATGGTGAAGGTGTCATATATCCTTCTGTGGTGAAGGAAACTCTTACCCAACTATAACTTGTCATCGTATTTGAAAATTGGTACCTAGTCACGAGGAAGTTCACTTGGCCTCAAACTTGGCCAAGGTCTAGTGTTGTAAATGGCATAGATTAGATATTAGGACATATGAAAAGACATGTTAATTGCAAAGAAGACAAGCAAGTTGTGCATCCTATCACTTATAAGCTATGCCCAATCTAAAAATTGGTTCCCTGCTAGCACAATTTGGATGAAGAAGTACATCCAATCTTGAAACCCATGAGCATCTTTGTTTCCCTTGAGTTTGTGCAACAACATAACGATGTCTAATATTTCCTCAACAAAGTGATTTATGTGTAGATTTCATGACAACTGGAATTTTCCTCTCCTGGATTTTTCTAACCAATTCTTTGCCATCTCATTATGATAGAAGTCCTTCTTAACTGAGAACTCAATCTACGAGTTGGTAAAATTTAGAGTTGCAAAATTTTCCCTTTCAAGGATTCTCAAACATGAGGCAAAGGTGGTTCTTTAAATTTTAACCACCAACCTATTATCTTTTGTTCTAATTTCACGGGCCTAAGAATCATAATGCCTAATACATTCAAGGACCAAATTTGGGCATTGAATTGCTATGGGGAATGCAATTGCCTCAATTAATCCACTATCAACAACTTGTCATGTGATGGGTGGTGGATTTGTTTTACTAAATTTTTCCCTAAATTCATCCAAATTTACTTGCCCTAATTTAGTATCCCCTATCTCAGGCATAGCGCAAGTCAACCCGGAAATGTATTCATAACCCTAAAATTTGTACCTCATTGTAGCTGAGACACTAGGGTTTGTATGTAATTGCACTAGAATAAATGGTAATGCTAAAAAATCCTTTGAATTCAAACTACAATTAGAAATAGCTACTGAACCAAGTAGGGAAGAAATACCTCAAACAGCTATGGAATCCAAGAATCGATGTTTTCACTAGCACGCTCTCCTTCATATTTCCCAGTATCACATTTGAATTATGCTTTTCTCAACTAGCTTAAATTTCCTTTTATATCTCTGTAATAAATGTGTAAGTAGATATGTATTTAATGGTACCCCCTTGTCATGTTGGTGCCTGTAACCTTTCACATCATCACCTCGTTATAACTACCTTTTGAAAATTTAAAAGGAAACGACTAACTTATTAGCAAAAAATTTAGCTCAAATAACTCTAGCAAACTCCGCCATGAGTTATATAACTAGTAGGAAACACTGCACATACTTTAATACTTGATTCATGACATCTTTGAAACCTCCATCATCTTTGTGGCTGCAAAAGAAAGAGTTTAGATAACTTGGTAAAACACCACTAGTGTTACATAAACTCTAAGAAATTCCAAAATAACTCGGGCGATGACTAAAGTGGAACTTGTGAAATTTCACTTAACTTCGACAAACACCACTACATGAAAACAAAAAAATTCTTAAAGAAGACCGTCATGGTGGGGAATGAAAAGTTTTAACAACTTGAGCGATGACCAACATGGTTACGATAATTGACTAAAATGTCACCAGCACGAGACTTAGCCAAAAATTTTGGTAGAAAACAACTTTTTAAGGGATGACCAAAAGTGTGGTAACACCTTATAAGCAACAAAAGCAGAAAATGTAATGGATGAAGTATCTAGACTTAAGGTTACATAAGGATTCGATAACCCATACACAATAGAGTATAGATGAGGGTTCATTAACCTCACTCTAACATTTTACATACCAAGTTAGGAAAACCATTAGTTGGATGAAAAATATTGGCAAGTCTTGACACTGAATTTGGCATTATCCTTCATTTGTCTCTCATCACCGTACCACAAAGTCCACCTCATCTTGCACCCTAGTTACTTGCAACCAAAGAAAAAAATCTCACACAAGTCCACCAATCTAGTCATTAGTCTGGGTTAGTATAAACAAAATCAATTCACTTAGATTTCACCAATCATGATAAGGCTATAATTATATTCATTAGTACTAGCATGTTTCGAACATAATCATCACACACACATACATTTATTTAATTTAATTTAGTCATAAGTCCACCGCTAGTCCAAATTACCATGGGGCTAGGGGTTGTGTAAGAAAATTTAACAATTTTAGTGGAGTGATAACACTTCTCCCTTACTAGCAATGTGGGGGGTATCAAATTGTTGGTGTTAATGCTTCCTTGATCTTGCTTTTGAGCGAGTTATGTATCTAATTTTTATTCCTATATACTAGGTGGAGGTAGTAGTTGGTTACCCATGCATTATTCAAGTAGTGTCATTAGGTTCACTCATGCAAAATTATGTCTCTATGATCTTTATCTCCATCGTGATTTTAGAGGAGGTTCTTCAATTTTAACACTGACAATAATTTTTATAGTTATTTGTAGATTCTCCGCGCTTTTATGGAGATCTTCATGTTCCTATCTTTTTGGGACAAATTTTGGAGGATTCTTAGTCCTTCACAAGTTTTCCCTCTATTAAGGGGACATCTATTATATGTCATGGTGGAAGTAGTCCTTGGGGAATCATGTTGAATCCTTCTTCCTTCCTTTAATTTTTCATGTTTTCCTCATTTTAGGGGAGGGGTTTTTTCATATGGGTTTTTCTCCTTTAATCCACTTGTAAGATATTTGTTTTGGGTACCTCATTAGGCCTTGTAACTAGGACCCATCCTTACATCTTTGTATGTTTTATCATACTCGCTATGTTGTGCTTAAGGGGGTGTTGGCATGAACATGGTATATTACCTAACTAGTTTCACACTAGGACTTATTCACACTTAGTTACTTAAGCTTATTGGAGTCATTTAATTTTTATATCTCATATCATAGGATTAAGCCACTTGTGATGATCTTATTTTGTCCTAGAATTTAATCTAGGGTTTTATCCTTACTTATATAACAAGATAATCTTTTTTTGTAATAATTTTGAATTTTGTATTTAATTACTTCTAGCAATATAATAATTCTATTGCATGTTTCTTGTGGAAGGTATTTGGTCTTGTTGGTTAGATTCCTGCTCTTACAAGTTCTTGCATTTCTTTGATAAATAGAATGATTAATGGGTATAACTTATGGTTATGATTGCATGTGTATGTATTGAACAAAAGAAATAGATTAATAAGATAATAACTATATTTGTATTCTTTAGTCCATGGTTATTGGGTTTCTCATTTGTTCACATCAAACCAAACCAATGGATGGGGAGAATATGGTTCCTTTGATGCATGGATTCAAAATAGCTTCCTTGTATGTGCTAGGAGATTGAAGGGAGTTGTTCAGGGTTGGACGAGTGTCAAATTTAAACATAATGTTATTGTATTTGACCATTATTGCACATATGATTAATGTATATTCTAATGGCTTGTAGTTGTGACCCTCATTTAATATAGATTACTATACTTCTTGATTATACTACTATATATGTACTTGTATACTTGACTTGTTAATGGATATTTCTTATATCTACCTCATACTTGTACTTTTATGTTATGTGATATGAAAAAATTGATTTCACACTTAGAGTATTTATTTTTAAATTCCAGATCATTAAATGAGTTTAATTTGCATCATCATCATGCTTGTTTTTGAATGCTATCTTCAATGTTTCTCAATAGACTTAATTCAACTCATTAAGGGGTTTGACATAAGGGAACCTATTCACCTATCAAGTTGTCAAGCTTCTCAACAATCTCTTTAAACACTTGTATAGGAGAAAATTTGCACCTCTTGTGTAAATTCCCCTTTTGCATCCCCTCACCTTAGAAAATCAAACCCGAAGGTGAAATTCCACATCACCCACCTGGCTTCCATCACTTGGCACCGGTTTTGTGTGTCGGTGGGGGAATAATTTTCAGGGACGTGAGCACAATGCACGAACGTCTGCACAACACACTGTTGTCCTTGACAAATTCCTACCTTTAGAGTCCACAGGAATGTTACACTCCTCATTGGGGATGAATTGTAACGCCTCTGTGTCGACCAGCCGACCCGAAAACGGCTCCTTCCCTCCTAATCTTCCTTCAAATGCATACTTTTCACTATCACTTCAACTCTCTTAGCAATTCTTGATCTTTCTAGCAATCCATTGCATTCTCTTGAGCATTTTCACAACTCCATTAAGCATTGCAATTACTTGTTCTTCCATCTTCATCTTTGTACGTGTTGCTCTACCATAAAAAGCTGCAAGTTTGGAGTCTTGCGAGACCTCCCTTTGTCACCACTACGGTCATGTTGACTTTTCCAAGATCGTTGCCTTGCATTCTCCCTTCATTGGCCTTGAGAGCCTTTGAGTGGAGGTGGTATTGCATCACTTTCCTTTTCTATTTTGGTTTGATAGAGTAGCATTACATCTTTGCAGTGTTTAGTACTTTCATTTCTCTTTCCTTTATCACATTTTCTACTTCATGGCTTTTCTGGTTGTCCATGGAGGTGGAAACACCAAAGTGGGGGTTTGACTAAGGTAAACACCTATACAACCCAACATTTTTCCCTCTCTTGCTTGTGTGTAGGTGAACGTTTGTGTGGATCTCGCTGATGAACTGGAGCTTTAGTGAGTTGATACTCGTCATTGTTGTCTTCATCTACCTTCTTTATCATTTATGTAGCTACTTTTCATACTTCATAGTTCTATATATTTTATTAAAACTAGCTAGCTAGGTTGTTAGTAGGTTTCTTTTTTTTTCAATACCGTATTCACGTTTTCTGGCTGTATGGATGCCAGCATACTAGAGAGACTCCAACGCATCACACTATCACCCTAAACCAGGGTTGTTGTCCCCAGACAAAGAGTTGTCTAAGGTACAGTTTGGACTCTAGAAACTGGCTTGTCTAGCCTCATTTAAACTTTTGGATCTTTAGAGTGACAAAAGCACTTGGGAATGCTCTTCATTCTTGATTCTTATCCTAAACACCCATTAGCTTGAGGTAAGTTAGGACAACCCTCCGCTCTCAACTCTCTGTGACCTGGAGCCTCGATGTGGTTGGTCCCCCTCTCTTACATTTTTGGTGAAGTTGATGTGAACCATTTTGGTTCCATTTAGCAGTGTTGAAGGATCCTTTCATTATATCCTAGGAGCATTGTAGGTGTGAGTGTTGTGAGGCCTTCTGCCTTACAACCCAACCTACGACCCCTAGTGGCATAGTTGGAAGGTTTTGTAAGTATTGCAGAATGAAACCTTAATTGGGTCACTGTCCAATTGTGAAACCTCTAGGGGCTTTGTCAAAGTCTCACCTAGTGTACACGATGACTTCCTTTTTGCATTTGCTTATCCCTTCTGCACAGCTTGCGAGTAGTTCTCCTGGCATAACTTTCACCTCACAGGACTTGTCGATGGGTTATAATCAGGAGCCTCTCCTCTTTACATCCCTGCATGAATCAACATAAACACTATAACAGGTGTTCTTGTTGACCCGACGTGTTGGGTGAATGTGATTACTGAGGAGATTATGTTGATCAATTTCTTGCATAAAGATGGGTACAATGCACCTGAAAGTATTGTTCGTACACATAACGGACTTTATGTACCTCCCCTTGGTAGCATCACCTTGTTGGTCCTTGGACCTAAGTCAATAAACTTTCTCTTTGACATAATTTCAAGGTCCAAACTATTCTAGGTGAAATTGGGTATCCCTTGGTTAGTCGCTATGAATGTAGTTCCCTCGGTGGTGCATAAGTGTCTAAAATTTATCCATGAGGGTTCATTGCACGTAATCCATGACACTAGCTATAAACCGTGGTTGCACATTGTAGCTATTCTCTAGACCACTTTTGGCCTGCACCTGTTGGTATGCTTCCTCCAAGGATAGACCTCTTGTACTGCACTTATGAGAAGTACAAGAAGGGGCATTTAACGCCTAAAGTGAGATACCCTCCATCTCCTTATGTTGTTTCACATAGGGATTTTTTGAAAGCATACAGTGATGCCACCATGGCCTAGAGAAGGGAAGAAGAGAAGCACTCTCAAGGTTCCTCTTCCTCCTCTTTCATTGTCCAGCCTGTTGCTTCCTCTCGCCTTGCTATGGCACCATTAGATTTTTCTCTGCATCTGTCGGAGAACCCTATGGTGCCTGCTTGGTGAAAGCCCAAGCATCCTGCATTCAAACTTCTTGTTCTTCCCATGGTGCCTAGGCCCGTTCGATATGGTAGAGGGAAGGGTCCTCGTGGGGAATCCTCAATGTCTCAACCTCTGCGGCCTCCTACCGCTCTTGCTCCCAAGGCAGTGAATGGGAAGAGACCCACTATCGAGGTCCTAGAGCTGACTCCCCTAGTTATTATTCCAACCTCTTCTCAATCTCTTCCTCCTCTCGCCCCAGAGTCTCTCCCTCCATTGGAGACAACCGTGATGGACACTCTGATGGCTGAGCAGGAGCCTTCTATTCCATCTCAACTCCTAGCCTCTAGCTCTTGGGGTCACAGAAACTACCTTGCGCATGAGCGCAAGTGTCAGTGAAAGGCTCTGGCATCTGAGCAGGTCACTTTATAGAGGAAGGAAGGGGAGTCAACCACCCTTGTTTTAGGTCTTGTTGTTGTGTCCTCCTCTTGCATCCTCTTTGCTTTGGTTCAATCAGCCTTAGTGTTGCTTCTGACTCCTACTGCGAGCATAAACACCCCTGACCCTAAAAAGGTGCAAGTGTTTATTGCTCCTTCATTCAAGCCCCCTCTCTTGATGTCCCTCCCAGACATCCTGTCATTTTCTAAGCCCATGGACATGTTGAATACCTCGGTGGTGCTTTCCGCAGTTTTCTCCTCTACACCTTTTGACTCGACTATGGGGGTCTCATACCCTCTGACAAAGCGAAAGGTGGAGGATGGCCCCGCTAGAAATGGGTGTCGAAAGGGGAGTCCACCCTCTTCAAAGGGTGGTTCTACATTAGCATGTGTCATCCTTGTGATGAAGGAAGTTCTGACGTCCCCTGAGTTTGTCACTGCTCCTGAGCCACTCGGTGAGCCTAGTAGCGAATCTCGAGCATCGCCTCCCTTGCCCGTTGAGATAACACATGAAACTCCTATAAAGTGCATGTTTAACTCTTTGGACAAGGTTCTGACCTTGTCAGCGATCTTTGCAAAATTGTTGACCTTTGCTCCATAGGAATCGAGTGGAGGAGAAGAGTCTCCTTCCTTGGCTCTTGTTGTGGGGGGGTCAGAGGGTTCCCCCTTGAAATTCCACCATTATAGGCTCGTCCGCTTTCCTCGTATAATGATCTATATTGGGAAGTAGACGATCTCTTGGTCGATGAGTGTTAGGGGGGCTTCTCTTCTTTACCTTTAGATTAGGTGTGTGTGGTTTGTGATGTGTTCCGTCGTGCTTGTGTTATGTGTTCCTAAATGACCCTTGTCACCCTTGTAGGTGCTTGGATATAGGAGTGATTATGTGTCGTAAAACTTCCTCTATTATGTATATTGATTTTTGATAAATTGGGGACTATGCAAAGTGTCTCGGGCATTTAGGCTTCCCTTCCATGTTGACCCAATTTTTTTTATATTTTATTTTTTCTTCTCATGCATTCTTCATATGGTCTGATATAGTAGGGGGTTGATGGCAGTTCATTAAATATACTATTATTATACTTATATATATTCACGAGCAGCTCTGACCCCGAAATATCAGATCACCCCTATGCCCTTTATTTCTGATGTCATTGTCTCTTTTTGCAATGTGGTTATCTTTCTCTTTTCTTTTCTTGACTTGTGATGTTGTGGTGCTCATGTGTCATCCCTTGTGTGTGTGACAACGTCACCACAGTGACATCTCACTATGTCCCACGGGCCACATCACTTTTTCATTATTGCTCTTCTCTCCTTAGGATGCCACGTGCCTTTGTATTTGACACATTCCATCCTAAGGGGGGGGCTATCATGTCACTTTTATTTTTAGAAAACGCATTTGGTGACCAACGAATTTTTTCTCAAAAATATTTGCAAACCTTTTCAAAAATCACATTCTCAATAAGAACCCCTAGCGGAACGTGTTTCCTTCATCATGGGTTCACAAAGAAGAACTTGAAAAAAAATTATCTAAGGAGGGAGCAACTCTTCCTGCAGGAGAAGCCTCGACCTTCCCCTCATGAGAGGACATTTTCTTCCTTTCAAATTCCTTGATGAAGTGAACATCTTTCAAAAGGATTCCTTGATGGTGATTTGATTTGCGAAAAAAACACTCTTGTACTTTCAAACAATGCATCCCTTGAGTGGACCCCTCTTCTCTTGAAGGGTTCTTGAGGGACCCCTTTGAAAGCTTTTCAATTTTTTGACTATCTATCAGTTTTCCTGTGTGGTTTCTTTTTGTTTTCTAACATGTTTTATCTGTAGATTAACATGTTTCTTTGAAGGTGCACTTGTGAAGCCACTTTCCAATCCGACTCTTTGAAGTCCCCTTACACTGGGCTTCCTTCATGAGAGAGTACTTGGGGGAATGCCTTCTTTGCAGGTTTGAGGGCCTGTGAAGTGCTTGCATCCTATGGGATTTGTCCATCATTGGTATGTGAGCCTTCAGTCTACTTTGTTTAAAATTTGTATTTTTAAGGAGCTACAAAGCCTTTTATTCAAACCTCCTCAAGAGAGAGTAACCATGGATTCCTTTGCCTACCCTGCGCTTTTGAGTTCGCTAGATCGCGGTCTGCTTCCTCGACAGTTCAAGTATACATTTCTAACTCTTTGATCTACTTTACCAAACACTCATTGATATTCATGCTCACTAAAGTGGGGGGAAAATGTATAGGAGTGAATTTTCACCCCATGTGTAAATTCCCCTTTTGTATCCCCTCACCTTAGAAAATCAAACCCGAAGGAAAAATTCCACATCACCCACTTACCTTCCATCCACTTAGTGCCTATTTTGTGTGTCGGTGGGGGAATATTTGTCAGGGACGTGAGTGTGGCATGTGGACATTTGCATGGCATGCTATCGTCCTTGACAGATTCTTGCTTCTAGAGTCTGCAGGAACATTACACTCCTCATTAGGGACAAATTGCAACACCTTTGTGTTGACCAGCTGACCCAAAAATGACTCCTTCCCTCCTAATCTTCCTCCAAATGCATACTTTTCAATATCACCTCAGCTCTCTTGGTAATTCTTGATCTTTCTAGCAATCCATTACATTCTCTTGAGCATTTTCACAACTCCATTGAGCATTGCAGTTGCTTGTTATTGCATCAACTTCATCTTTGTATGTGTTGCTCTACCATAAAAGATGTGTGTTTGGAGTCTTGCGAGACCTCCCTCCGTCACCACTGCGGCCATGTTGACTTTTCCAAGCTCGTTGCCTTGCATTCTCCCTTCATTTTCCCTGAGAGCCTTTGGATGGAGGTGGTATTGCATCACTTTCCTTTCCTATTATGGTTTGATAAAGTAGCATTACATCTTTTGCAGTGTTTAGTACTTTCCTTTCTCTTTCCTTTATCGCATTTTCTACTTCGTGGCTTTTTTGGCTATCTGTGGAAGTGGAAACACCAAAGTGGGGGTTTGACTAAGACAAACCCCTATACATTCCAACATTTTCCCCTCTCATTCTTGTCTGTAGGTGAATGTGTGTGTGGAGCTCACTGGCGAACTGGAGCTTTAGTGAGTTGATACTCATCACCCTTGTCTTCATCTACCTTCTTTATTATTTATGTAGCTACTTTTCATACTTCATAGTTCTATTTATTTCATTAAAACTAGCTAGCTAGGTTGTTAGTAGGTTTTTTTGTTTTCCATACTATATTTCATGTTTTCTAGTCATATGGATGCCAGCGCGCAAGAGAGATGCCAGTGCACCGCATTGTCGTCCTAGACCCATGCTGCCATCCTCAGATAAAGAGTTGTTTGAGGTACAGTTTGGACTCTAGAAATTGGCTCATCTAGCCTCATTTAAACTTTTAGATCTGTAGAGTGACAAAAGCACTTGAGAGTCCTCTTCATTCTCAATTCTTATCCTAAACACCCTTTAGCTTGAGGTAAGTTAGGGTAGCTCTCTGATGTCGGCTCTTCGTGACCTAGAGCCTTGGTACATGGTTTGTCCCCCTCTCTTACAACACCACCTTGAAAGATTCATATATATAGGAGGCAAAGACAAGTAGATCCTTACAAAAACTTTTATTTAGATCAAGCCCACATTGACTAGATTAATTCCATACATTAATCACAATTAAAATTTTGAGTCTCGAGTTCAATCTACATCATTTTTGTGATCGTTCAAACTTTGAAACATTTATTAGATTAAGGTGTTCAATTTTCTAATAGTTGACTAATGATTCCAAAATAATATTGTATGCATCTAAAATCGGTCAAGATAATTAATTAATTAAATACAAGTTATTTAATTAATAAACCTCTTATTTTATCTACTTATAAAAAAATTCTAAATTTATTTATATAGTTCATCTTCTAATTCTTCCATCTTAAATTATATTCTTCTAATCTTAATTAAATAAACAAATGTCAATAGTTTGCTTTATTTAATTATCTTTCCTCTTATTAAATTTAAATTCTAAAATTTAAATTTAGTCATATGTCTACAACTTTTCCTCTTGCCACCTCATCATGTGTCTCATGAATTTAAATATCCTTAATATTTAAATTGGAATTATCCTCAATAAATTCTAAAACAAACTTGAGACACTTGGCTCTCTTCCTCCATTTATTCTCTCCAACACTTGGCAAAATGTTTTACTAAAGGGAACACTCTCCTTGATTCTCTCTAACTTCCTCATCCTCCATCGTTCATCTCTCCAGCTAAAATATTGACCGTTGGTTGCTACCACATCATAATATGCCTTGGAAAATCTATAAATGTAGCCTCATTCTACAACATTTCATATATCCCAACTTTGAGAAATCTTACTCTACAGAATTTTCATTAGAGCACTTTGAGCATTTATCAATTAGCATTTTAGAAGCATATTAATTTGGAATCATGGCTTAGTTATTAGTTGCATTTCAATTATCACAATAGTTTTCATACAACATTTAGCATCATATCTTTATCACAACATCATATCACTCATCAAATCATATAGGAACAAATTTCTTGCATTTTCCAGCATTCCATTCTTTAGTTTCCATTCTAAAAGTCATAAGTGCATAAACAATCTGAGAGTCGTTATGATTTTATGAATCTTTGAAGATAGGAGACAATGGGATGATTTTAGAGATTTTTTTTTGCTTCAATTCGATTAGTTTTGTGATTTGAATTCTCTAATACAATGTCTCATTGATTGTGTTGTATCTATTCCTTTTGCATTTGCACATTTCAATAATTCACAATACATTTTGGCACCCACCATGGGGCTTAGCCCCATTTTTATTAACATTTTCTGGAAAGTTTGTTTAAAGATCTGGACGTGAACTTCTATGTACTGCACTCATGGTTTCTTTCAGTGCATATGAAACATATTTTAGCCCATCTAGTTCCTATTACGATGCAACTGAAGCATCTTTCAGTACATCTAGCTCATATTTTAGCTCATACAGGAAGTCTTTTAGCGCATACGGTAGTTTTTCTAGCACATTCAATAGTTCTTTTAGCGCATCTGTGTGATATTTTAGCACATATGGATTATGTTTTGGCGCATATAGTTTTCTTTGCAAAAACTTAAAATTTCGAGAATTGATCAATGCTTTATATTTTGCAGGTGCTTTTAAACACTGTCAAAGATAATTATATCAAACTACTGACGATGTTTGCAAGGGCTAGAGTTGTTTTAGTGCTTTCTTTTGATTAAATTAGGCATCTAGTTTAATTAAGAGGTTAATGAACACCTTGTCTGTTGTGCTTGCAAAGTGATAGACCTATGCTCTCCCCTTCATTGGGTGACCAGAATTCCATAATCACTCTTTTATGTTTTGATAGCACCTTTAGAAGGCCTGTCATAGTGGGAAAAAGTATTCACCCTACAGGAACGACCTAAGTGGGAACAACTAAAGCTAAGTTTTTTGACCCACTATAATAAAATGTGAATTCAATGAAACTCGCAATTTAATAATAGTGTGCATTGATAACCGTCCCCAAATCCTTTGTTCTAAAGGTTGGGAGGTCTCCTATGGGATTTTATCATTTTGTCGCACCGAACGAAAACCCTTACTACGAACCTTAAGTGTAGAAGCCAGCCGAGTCAGTCTCCGAACATTTCTAATATCACAGTGCAAGGGGAGGGAAGAATCTGCCCCCAAGATACTCACCATATAACTATCAGGGATTACTAGCCAAAAGTGGAGGATTCGACTTTGGTTAAGACCCAGGAAAGGCAAAACACGGGCGCCCTCTAGGGGGTGAGCTGACATAGTTCTAAGATGTGGGCTATGGTATTTTAAATGACCCTTGACATTAGAAAAGTGTTTGATCTATTTGCTCTTGTGTTATACCTATGGAAATCAAAGGAATCATACCATATTATTGAACACACACTCAATGTTTAGTTCCTAGGTTGGAAACAACTGTTTTACAACTTGTTCTTGTGTTTGAAGTCATTATTCAATAAATCTTCCATTCAAGAACACTTAATTTCCATAATTCACAAGACAAAGAAACCATATAAAAATCATTGTTCAGAAAAGCATCCCCTGGAAACATCCATTTCACTGATTAAAAGCAAAATAACCAAACAGACTTTCAAAAACACTGAACACTTCCAGATTAGCGCATGCATTCCCTGTTTTGGCACATACACAACATTTTCTAGCGCATATAGGGCATTTTCTAGCACATTCACAACATTTTCTAGCCCATCTAGGGGACAGTCTAGTGCATCTGAGTCATTTTCCTGGGCATCTAGTCCATCTTTTAGTGCATCTAGGTCATTTTCTGGTGCATCTATTCCATCTTCCAGTGTATTTGCAAATCCTTTTAGCGCATTCATCCTACAGAGTACCAAGTTGAAATCACCTCTAGGGGTAGTCTAACACATCACTGGCTTATTTTAGCGCATATAGTCCATTTTCTAGCGCATTTGAGTCATTTTCCAACGCATTGAGTCCATCTTTTGGCACATTTAGTGCATCCTCTAGCACATTTGATTCATTTTGCAGTGCATTGAGTCCATTTTTTGGCTCATCTAGGGGATAGTCTAGTGCACCCATTCCATCTTTTAGTGCATCTATACCTTGTTTTAGCACATCTAGTTAATATCAAACCGGAGAGCTAAATTCACCATTTGTTTGACTGTTTGAACCACATTTAGGGATCCCTTCCAAAACAAAATCATTCCTCAGTCACAACAATGTCTTAAACTTGTTGAAATTGACCTTTGCAAGTGAAATTATTCAAACTAAACTAAGATTTAACATCTTAAAGTGCCTAATCATCCAACATATCTCTGATTGTTAAGCTATGTTTCATTATCAGGATTTATCATCCTTCATCACGAAACAACGATGTACAATCAAATTAAAATTAGTCTCATCAATAGAATTTGTCATTCTATTTGACTTAGTTATTATCCTTGGCACTCCTCCAAACAAAGATCAAAGTTTAGTGAAAACTTTAACACTTGTATGCTCATTTTAACAAGATCCCAAAACCAAAAACTCAAAGAAAAGGAAATTGAAACTCAAACCATCATGGCTGAAGCAGAAGAAAATCCCTTTCACATATTCCACCAACTTGAAACAGATGAAATCACTGATGAAGACATTCAACAAGCTCAAGAAGACCCTGAATTTCACAAATTGATGGAGAAAATTCTAGAAAAAGATGGAGAGAAATACCTTTTTGATGTTGGCAAACCAAGGTGTGCAACTGCTCAATGACTTCGATGTAAACCAATTGAAAGAAGCTCCCAAGAAAACAAAAATTGATTTACGAACCTTAGATCCAATGATTGTTTTAACTCAACAAATGCAAAACCTTCAACAACAGATCCAAGACATGCAAAGGGGAACAACAAAGAGATATTCATTGCAAGACACCTATCCTTATCCATCTAACAAAAATATGAACATGATACCTTCTCCACCAAAGACTACATCATCAAAGTTCAATGTTTTTGAATTCTTGCAAAGGCTAAATGGGAAGCCCAAATCTAAGTCCTCAAACACAAATAATATTGAACAATCCTATCATGTCATTCATCTATCTCCATCTACCATAAGCCAAGATAAACCTCATGATTCTTTCATCCAAATTAATGATTCCACCCAACCACCCTCTCCTATCATACCCTCTACATTCAATGATACCAAAATTCCACAAGCTATTCCAATCTTTGACCAAGATCCCTTCTCTCAAGAATCTTATGATGATCCCCTCATTTCATTTTTCATCCAAGATGATTCCCTTCCATCTCAAGAGAAAAGTATTCTTTCAATTCCTCCTTCCACCCCACCTAATGAATCCATACCATCTCATGATTCCATTGCATCCTAGGAGCATGATAATTCTTTTATCCTTTCTAATGATGTTCTACTATCCGATGGTCAAGATATGCTTTCTACAAAATCTCATGATTCCCTTCCTCATCAAGATCAAGATATGCCTTTCATACCACTTCATGATGATTCCATACCTAATAAAGATCAAACTACTTCATCTCCTACACCTCATGATCCTTTTTCCAAGTCAAGATCAAAGTACCTCATCATCCCCATGTCAAAAGCCTATCACACCTATACAAGCTATCCATGAACCCCACACCTAAAATTTGGGATCCTCCACCTTTATTTGCTCTGGTTTACTTCCAACAACTATCCTTTCATCCATATCATATCCTCCCCAAAATGGACTCACATCTTGTTTCACGAATAATACATATCCCATTGGTAAACGAATGTGTTAAAGTATGAACTACAAAGGCAAATGATTAGGCCTTCATGAACAAGGTATCCTAAACCCCTTTCTATTCAATAAAACCCATATTACCATGGCCTTGGTTATATGCCTAAGTGTCCTAGTCCATCAAACCTTCCATCTATCCTAGGTCCATATCCTATTCATCAAGAACAACAAAGGCACACATCCTTGATGCCCTTTCAAAATTCTACCTACACTCACTCATCCATAATACCTCCATATCACTCATCTCAATCCACCCCTCCCATTG
Source organism: Sequoia sempervirens (assembly GCA_007258455.2). NCBI lineage: Eukaryota > Viridiplantae > Streptophyta > Pinopsida > Cupressales > Cupressaceae > Sequoia > Sequoia sempervirens. The sequence goes on from VDFB02271358.1 coordinate 207,471,504, forward strand.
CTCTTAGAAGCAATTTGGATGCCAAATGTCAAAAGCTTCCAAATAAAAATCCACATGTGTCAAATGATCAACATGTTTCCTCGAAGAGGCATGCAAAAATAAAAGAAAATTTGATCCAAAAGCAAAAGAAAAATCTAAAAGGCCACAAAGGCCCCTCAAAGCAAAAAGAAAATTTTCAAAGACCACAAAGGTCCATAAATCAAAAGATAATTTCAAAAGGCCATAAAGGCCCATCAAAGCAAAATGAAAAAATTCCAAGACCCAAAAGGTCCATAAAGCAAAGAGAAAAATCTCAAAGGCCACAAAGGCCCACAAATCAAAAATCAAATTCAAAAGCTATGTGGATTCCTAAAAGTCTCATAGACGCAATAAAATCTAAATTGGCATCCAAATTTGCTAATCCAAAAGCTTCCTCCAATCTTCCATATAAAAACCTATCACCTTCCAAATCCATTTTTCCTCCATCACTCCACCACCCTTCAAGGTGTGTGCCAATGTTGAGCTTACCATCCTCTCCATTTATCCTTCAATAGGCCTTCCAACCTCCTATTCATTATCCAACATTCATCCCCCATTATTCTCCTTTAATCCAAACCTTTGGATAAGTCCTTAGTTTCTTCCATCATACCACTAATCTACCAACATTTATGAGTCTAATTCCCATTACCATGGTTTATTAGAGCACATGTTTGAGAGAAATTTGGTCATGAAACTTGATGCTTAAGTCCTTCCTCCATATCCCTATCATCCATATCCTATCTTCCATATTCCTCTTGCACTCTACACTTGGGGGCAAGTTTCGTCCATCTTATCATTCATGGTCATTATATTCTCTATGTTCATTCCTTACATTTCACCTTTTGATCTTGACAAGGTTACGAATCTTCTTGATCATCATATATCTTATCCTATACACTATATCCATATCTTTCATACCATATCCTTCGCCTTCCCCACATTCCATCATTCTTTCCAAATACACCATTTCTTCCCATCCTTGGTCTTGAAGAGGAATAGGAGCAAAGTACTTAGGCATTGTGTCCATATCTTATATAGTGGATCTTGATCATCCCATTCATTATATTATCCTTACATTTCTTCCATTCCATATCTCCTAGCTTATCAAAATCCCTGTCCCATTTCTTTTTTTGGTTCTTGATGAGATTAGGGAGAAAATTGGTCATCTCATTTCATCTTAAATGTCTTGAAAAATCCAAAAAAATAGAAAAAATAGAAAAATCCAAAAAAATCAGAAAAAAGCAGAAAGATTCAAAAAAAGCAGAAAAATCCAAAAAAAAATCATAAAAATCCAAAAAATCAATAGAAAAAAAAAATCAAAAATTGAAAATACAAAAAGAAGTGAAAAATCAAAAATCTGAAAATCTGAAAAAGTGCAATAAAAACAAGTAGTGAAAACCTAGCAACAGGTGCTCTTTGTGATAGACTAGCTTTTCCATCTATTTGAGCATGTGTCAATCATTTGCTTTGGCCATCATCCTCCCTATAATCGAAAAGCCTCATGTATATATCTTGGCATTGCGGTCATGTCTCACCCTAGATTGGGGAAAAATCCTAAACTCACGGGGGGCAATAAACTTTGAGCTTAAACCAACAGACAAACAGTAGTAAGACAACCTCGCAAACACAATGATCATAGTGCAACTCAACATTGAACATCGATCATAAACTTTATGCATCAACCATCCAAACTAACAAACAAATCAATCAATCAATCAAAAAAAATCCAAATGGATGATGTTTGAATCATGGTTTTATCATGTTAGTATGAATGTTCAACTCTTGTACTTTGATTTTGTTATCATATCTCCGGAGCACCTTGAGGATGTCTTGAATTAGAGGAGCTAGGAAGGAGTATAATTTTTCTTTGTTTGTTGTCTGTGAGTTAATCATTACTACTATGTGAATTGTCACGGGACATGCTCTACAAAGTATCACTGATGACAATCTAAATTTGCATAGGAAAATGATTAACTCTTGTCTGTTTTACACAAGAAATACTCAAGTCATCTCGGTTTAATTATACCTAGATGTTTGTGTTAACTTGCAATATCAAAAATCATGAAAGTAGTACTCAGGTCATCATAGTCTAATTATACCATCGATGTTTGTACTCACTTTCAACATTTTAAAGGCTCAATGATGATAAAAGCATGACAAATCAGCTGCATACAATGACAACATTGCATATTAGATTTACATGGTTAAGTTAGATGCATCCATATTATTTTTGCATCTGTAGTATAGATTTTCCAAGACTGGCACAATTTTCAAAATGATGTTATCTCTATCATTAATGGATTGAGTACATTTGATAGTAACAAAAACATATCATTCTCATATAGTTGCATAAACATTTGCATATCATACTATAGACATCCAAATTTGGACACTTAATTTATCCAAATTTATCACTTTTCGTCTAAACATCCTCTTATCCGAGTTAATTAAGTAATATTACTATTATTTAATTAATATCTTTAATTCTGCTAAATCCCTAAGGTATTTAATTAATAATTAAATACCTTACCCTCCTTAATCCTCTTTTCATCAAATAAATTAAATAAATATTACATTTATTTAATTCCTCACATGTCATTTTCATCTAATCCTAATCCATTTCCTAATCTCTTCATTAAGGATGTGCACATGTCTAATCCTTGATTAGGATGTCACATCCTCCAACTTTTGCAAGTTGGCTTTTAATCCTAATTAACCCCTAATTATCTTCTAATTACTGATTAATTAAGCCTAATCATTCTCCAAGGAATTTTTAATTCCTTTTATTCTTCCTAGATTCCCTCTTTTATATGTGAATTTTTAATTCACATTCCATCCTTCAAGGCTTCTAGAACCTTGGACTTGTCACAATCTCCACATGTGGACTTGTCACAATCTCCACATGTGACCAAGTCCCACCTTTTTGGAGCCCACCTTTTACCCTCTAGACTTTCCTAAGAATGTGAATTTTTAATTCACACTTATTTCCCCAACCACCTTTCCTTTTCCCATGTAGACTTTTGAGGAATTCCAAAATTCCTCAAAAGTCCCTTTCACTCCCACTTGGGGACAGGAAATCCCTTTTTGTGGAAATCTCCTCACTCCCCAAGGTGCATGTCCTTTGTCCACCTCATGTACCTTCTTGACACCTCATCTCCACCTCATATCCCCTTATCCACTTCACCCTCCACATGTCAAGATGTGAGGGCTTGTGGGTTCTCAACCCACCATAGCCCTTCATCTTGGTCTTGTTGGAGCAATCTTGACCGTTGAATTCTCCTATAAATACCCCCTCCTCAAGGGCATTTTTTATAAGACTTTTGATTTGAGCAACCTTATGCTGCTAATTTTCCTTCCCAAACACTTAGAATTTTCATAATTACATGCTGCCAATTTGCATCCTCAATCCTTTGCCATCATTTAGCCATCTCATTTAGTCATTTTGCACATCTAATCTTGCATTTTAGTCACTCAATCTATCATCTAAGGAGCACACAAATCATTCCAATCAAGGGCCAATCAAGGAGACATCAACAACAAGGAAGGTGAAATTGTTTGTGTTTCATTTTATTCACGTTCCTTTTCGTTGTATCACTCTCTTGGCTAATCTTGAGGTGTCCTTGGTATTTTGTCATTCACATTTCTTAGTTAGTTTGCACATTTAGAGAAGGATAGAATATCAAGGTATACACATACATACATTAAAAAGCATTATCACATCATTCATCCATCCATGCATTACATCATAATATCTTCATTAGAAAATACAAAAATAAAGTGCATTATATATCATTTACATAGTCAAATCCATCTCATATAGTGTAAAAGCATCATTCATAAAGTATACAGAATCATAAACCATACATCATTATCATCATCATTGCATCCATACATAATCATCACATAAGCATAATCACATAGGCATTACATAGCATATAGAATAGAAATTAAATGCATCCATTGTAGGCATCCATCATAAAATCATATAAACACATATAGATCGGTAATCATTGTTGCATATCATATAAATATAAAAATAATAATGTCAAAGGTATAATGATATCCAAATATGTCAAGAGATACATCAATAACATGGCAGTGAATCATCAATGTCTCAACTGAATCAAAGTATACAAATGTCTCAAATACATCAAAAGTGATCACAATGGAGCTATGTGCTGCTCCCCTAGATAATGTTGGCCCTGTGCCTCCTGCTGCACCACCTAATGGTCCTGCACCTGAATCTCTGCGCAGAGGCCTAGTGACACCCCTACTGGTGGTCTGAGAGTGGCTCTGTCTTGACTTGGCACTAGTTGACTAGACATAACTCACACGTTGCTTTGCAAGCACTACATCATAATACCGCAACTGATAATACTCTACCTCCCTAGCAAAGCGTCGTACCTCTCTAAGGTAATCAGTTTTTGATGTACCCTCAACCACTCTCTACAATATCTCTGCCAAGCCTTTGCCTACTCACATTGCTATCTCAAGCTATCTCTCTCTGCAATGAGCATGGCAATCTGTGCCTATGCCTACATCTGTGCTTGTGCCTGTGCCCGTAGTTGTCCCTGTATCTGTGCCAGCTAACCCTGTAAAGTCTGCACCTGGGTCTATAAAGCAGCTATTTGCATTTGTTGTTGCTGCAAAGGCAAGCGAATTTGAATATGCTACTAAGTTGCAGCCACCAGGGATCTCCTCCTTTGAGCCACTCACACATCCAACACCAGTCCACCTCCTCCATCACCTCCATCTCCTCCATCACCATCTCTGCCTCCATCACCTCTACCCCCATCCCCACCATCTCTATCACCATCATCTCCATCGTCACTGCTCTCTCCCTCTTCCTCCTCATCACCTCCTCCACCCCTCCTCTGTCTTGGTGCCTAATCATCATCTAATAAAGGTATTGGCTTGTCCGAACTAGATATCCTTAGGAATGGATGTGAGAAGAAGTAGTGTGCATACTCTTGTGATACAATAGCCTCTATGATCTCTGGATGGTACTCCCAAATAACTTCTTGTAACCCTTGGTACTCCTCAATCGTTGCATCATATGATAGGTAGGGTCCCCACACCGGAATGTCATGTCATCTGCGTGCATAAAGGGAAACTCCCTAGGGCATGCCCTGTACCTGGCCATATTGTCGAAGCACTCTCCCAAGAAGGAATCTCTCTATAAAAAATGGTGTCCTTCGAATCAAATATCTAGCAGTGCACACATATGGAATTTGTGTCATCTTTTGGCCACTACTCACAGTCTAGCTAGGGCCTCCATGTCACAGTATCAAGATCATCCAACACCCTCCACCAATACTCTAATTTTCCCAGCTTATGCTAGACAACTGGGCCTATAAATCCATGAACGTATGGCCTCCCTGTTGGATGTTGTCTCTCAACATCTGGATGAGTGACAACTATGTGCTCCCACACCCATATCTATAGCAGTGTGACCCCAGCTGACAAACTAGCCCCTCTCAGATAAATCACCTGGTGAAGATCATGGTATAAGTGTGCCAGTATACAAGAACCCTAGGCATATTGATTCCCATGTGTAATCATACTCTCCAATATGTGACCCCATTCGACAGATAATCCCTTCGACCTGCGATCGGGACATACGAATCCTCCAATTAATCTGACAAGAACACATGGTAGTGTCGCATATGTACCAACCATATCCCGCCATGGGATCTCATAACCACAAATCTGGTCATCCTCGAAGACTCTCCTCAGTGCATCGGTGCCCCCTGCTCAGTGGAATCATAAACAACCGGCTCACCAACAATAGGAATCCTCAAGATCCGGTAAACATCCTCTGGTGTCACTGTCATCTCACTAGTGGGTAAGTGGAAAGTGTTGTGGTCGCTATGGCACCTCTCTATCAAAGCGGTTAGAAGTCCCCTGTTAATCCTATCCTAGAGAATATCTATCAAATAAGTCAATCTGCATTGTCCAATCACATCTAGGTCAGCCTACACCAGATGAGGAATCAAATCCCAGGTCCTCGAGAATCATTCCTGAGATTGAAGGGTCCTTGACGACTCCTATCATCATAACATATTGCAAATCAACAATCTGATCAATCAACCTATCAATCTAATTAGCTCTGATGATATTTTGATTACATCTCATGAGCATCTATCATTGATCCTGAATTATCATGAGGTCAATCATCATCATCCTATCATTGATTCTCGCATATCATGAGATCAATCATCATCTAATCTATCAACATCATCAAACAACATCAAATCAACAACTGACGTGATCAACAATCATCAAAACCAAGGAGTCTAATCCAAATTTCATCAATCTGGCCTCAATGCGCTAAAACAGTCTTTCTAATGTGCTAAAACTTTGACTGAATGCACTAAATCTTGTCATCTATGCGCTGAAACTATCATTGCACTAAAAGATTCTATGAATGAGTTACTAAAGTTTATGTATGCACTAATTTACCATATGCACTATAACTTTGACTGTATGCACTAGAAAACAAACCCTATGTGCTAAAGTGTTGTATGCGCTAGAACAATCTACTTATGCGCTACATCGGGGACCTAATGCGCTAAAATGTGAAAAGAAAAATTTAAAACATGAAAAATGAGGGAAAAGCGAGATTCAAAATTAACGAGGAGGTTTTTTTGGGGTACATACCAAAGGTCCATATGCAGTTGGGTGGTTGTGATGTCACACACACTTGAATTAGTGGGTCTGGATCAGAATCACCATCATGCTAAATTTTCTCAAAAGTTGCTGACTCACTCTAATTTTCAAAATGCAAATGACTCGAATGAACTTCATTTCACCTTTTTAAAGGGTGATTAAGTGAGATTAAGTGGGATTGATTGATTGATTTATTTATTTTATAAAAGGGCCTTAATTAATCAAAACATCAAAGTTGGAGGTTCAACATCATTTTTCGGGAGATAAATCGACGAAGCATCATAAAATTTGAAACTCATCATCGAATCATCAAAAAATCGTAAAAAAATAAAAAATCATAAAAATTTAAAAAATTCATCAATTTATCTCCCGAGGGGGCATTATATCCATCGTCACTTGGAAAATCAGTTTCTGGGGCATATTGAAAGTTTTTGTCAGCATCACTAGCAAATTTTTTTCTTTGAAGCAACGTGTAAACACATCACTTCAATGAGGGGCAAAATGTATACACCTAAAATCGGTCAGGATAATTAATTAATTAAATACAAGTTGTTTAATTAATAAACCTCTTATTTCGTCTACTTATAAATAAATTCTAAATTTATTTATATAGTCCATCTTCTATTCTTCCATCTTAAATCATATTCTTCTAATCTTAATTAAATAAGCAAATGTCAATAGTTTTCTTTATTTAATTATCTCTCCTCTTATTAAATTTAAATTCTAAAATTTAAATTTAGTCACATGTTTACAACTTTTCCTCTTGCCACCTCATCATGTGTCTCATGAATTTAAATATCCTTAATATTTAAATTGGAATTATCCTCAACAAATTCTGAAACAAACTCAAGACACTTGGCTCTCTTCCTCCATTTATTCTCTCCAACACTTGGCATAATGTTTTATTAAAGGGAACACTCTCCTTGATTCTCTCTAACTTCCTCATCCTCCACCGTTCATCTCTCCAACTAAAATCTTGACCGTTGGTTGCTGCCACATCATAATATGCCTTGAAAAATCTATAAATGTAGCCTCATTCTACAACATTTCATATATCCCAACTTTGAGCAATCTTACTCTACTGAATTTTCATTAGAGCACTTTGAGCATTTAGCAATTAGCATTTTAGAAGCATATTAATTTAGAATCATGGCTTAATTATTAGTTGCATTTCAATTATCACAGTAGTTTTCATACAACATTTAACATCATATATTTATCACGGCATCATATCACTCATCAAATCATATAGTTTATCAATCATGTAGGAACAAATTTCTTGCATTTTCCAGCATTCCATTCTTCAGGTTGTCATTCTAAAAGTCATAAGTGCATAAACAATTTGAGAGCCATTATGATTTTATGAATCCTTGAAGATAGGAGACAATGGGATGATTTTAGAGAATTTGCTTTGCTTCAATTCGATTAGTTTTGTGATTTGAATTCTCTAATACAATGTCTCATTGATTGTGTTGTATCTATTGCTTTTGCATTTACACGTTTCAATACTTCACAATACAAATATCAATATTTTTTTAATGAATAATAGACTTATTAATTTTTTATATATTAAAAAGGAGAACAATACACTATTCACAAAAAATGGGTGGGTGGTAAAAGGCACATTCTTAAAGTCTATGCAAGGCCAAGCCCAAAAATCAAGAACTAACAAATCCATTAAGCAAAAATAGCTACACCACCAAGGTGACCACAATCATCTATTTTACTCCATACATCAATAGGTATGAGACCATTAGTAATTAATTCTCGACTAGTGAGAGTACCCTCCCATTCTTGATATTCATCTATAGGTTTCTAGACATGAGCATGAGAATTTACTAGATCTACGTGAGGAAACTTGCTAGAATCTATCCAACCAAGAGCACTATGCCCAAGTGAAGAGGTTGACAAAAGGAAAGAAGGATGAGATCATATATGTGCAATAATATCCCTAGCTCATCTAGAAGGCAATCAATATCCATGCAACTAAGATCCATGATCTCTTTTGGAAAATTGGTTATGCCGATGTGGAGGGGAGTGACCTAGTGAGAGGTGGAAGGAGACACCACCTAACAACCATACAAGGGGCATTATCCCAATTATCTAAAAGCACTTACATATTAATAACTTCAAGTGCAAATTTGTAAAAACATACATATCAACTACATAATTGGTAGAAATAATAGAATTTATTTCTCCAAATACTAAAAAGAATCTCCACGCTAAAAGCATGTAAAATCTAGGTAAATTTGAAAGGGAGGTACAAGTAATCTCTCAACAAAATCACATGCTATGAAAAGGGACTAGGCTTAAATAGCTTGAAGAACTCACCAATCTAAGTCTAGACCTCTTGGGCTCTAGTATAAAACCAAAAAAGGTGCTTGAAAGTTTTGGGTTATCCACAAAATAGACAACAAGGACTAAGAATTTCCAAATGAGATAATCAAGATCCAAGTAGAAGGCCTTAATACATAATGCACTAAGTAAAATGAGCAAGCTTGGGTTCAAGAATAGTTGACCAAACAATATGTAATTTGTGATGCCAAGTGCCTAGAGAAGATTGGAGGTGCTTATAGAGATTCATTTGGGCCACCATTTAGAGGTGAGGAATAAGCCAAAAATATCCCTTAGAGGGCCAATAATTACAAAATGGTGTATTAACATTATTTTTCATTAGCAATCTTAAAACTAACTACACCTAATCTTATTTAATTATCACATTTATTTCTGTTCTACTATCTATCTTAATTCTATTATGTAACTCAATTGTTTTGTTTTCTACAATGTTAGCATAAAAAAATCTTAATTCAATAACTTAATGGCAAAGCTAGATTAAATAAAATCTAATTGAATTCATAGTAGATAGCATATTTGATTTGATGTTTAACATGTCTATTTTAGATGTCTTTGATAGCTCCCACAATTTTTCTAGCTCATGAAATACAAACACTTATGAAAGACACATTTCTTCCCATAGCTACATATTGTCTAAAAACATATTGCCCATATGATAATAAGCAATGATGCCTAAGGTTGTACCTACAACCGATGAGAATGGAAATAAAGAGGTGATGGTGATAAACTCCCAAAGTAGAAGGTTGTGTAATTGACTAATATTAGTGTGTGGGTATGTTTGGTGGTGCTAGATAAAATATCATTTTTCTTATTCGTAGATCCAACAAATTCTAGAGCCATCATGCAAGAGGTGACAATGATGCTTATAAACCCTAACACCACTCATCTTTGGAGCTTTGATTCCACCAATATCATAATTCCAAGGCTTGTTAGGTCAAATCCTAAGCACATTTCCTTTTTCTTGGAAACTTGATTTTGTGATATTGTCTTATATAGGACAAGTTCGATTGCAACATAAATTGATATATGTAGTTGGCTGCAAAAGAAATTGAAGTATGGATTTAGTTGTATGATATGCTACAACTATTTTTTATAGATGTGAGGGATGTGGGATTTTGGAATCATCCTTGAACCTTCTTGTGCCTCTTTTCTGCTTGTGTACTTGGTTTGTCCAATTCTTCTTCTTAGGGTATGTGTGAGCAAGGTTTAGTTACCTCGTCAGTACGAGATAAAAATTATGAGATGAGTTTGATTACACTAACTAAACTGAGTTATGACATTTGTCATTGTTAGAGTAAAAAAGTATTTCCTAATTAATTATTTACTTAATTATTAGGTCCATTTTCCTCTAATTACTTAAGCTTACTTAGGTCATGTTCTTTTTATGTATAATGTCATAGAATGAGGACACATGTGATGATCTTGTTTTATCCTCACCTAGAGTTTCTAGGTTTATTATCCTTTTATACAAATTCTTTATTTTATAATCATTAATATGCACATTAATTATGATTCGTGCTTTTTTGGATCAATAGCTCTTGGCCTCCATAGCTTTGCTATTCTCCCTTTCTGTGACAAGTGTTTGATTGTAGGTGATTTTTGGGAGTTGAGTTAATTTTTCCAACTCCAATAGTCATGATAAAAAAATAAACCTAGATTTTTTCTCATTCCTAATTTGAACTCCCAATATTAGACTCCATGTTGACTTAGTCAAAAGACCTTCCCTATTTGCGGTCTTCTCTTCAAATTTTATGGAACTTTCCTTGACTTGTGGGTGCTATTTATATCTCTTTTTCTCTTTACGTAGGCCACAACATGCTTTATACTTATTGCAACTTATAATGTGCAATTTTTCTTCTTCTTGGCTAATTTTTCTAACCTACTTAAATTCTCCACAATTTTAATGTCTTTTAAAATCTCACATTCTTTCTATTTACATGTAATTTCCTCCATTAAATCTTTGTTCTCAAAGAATAGGTGACCACGAGTGATGCAAAAAAAGACCTTTTGATTCCATATTGTTTAAGAGAAAATTGGGCACAACATTTGTTCCTATTCATTTGACATACAAAAAAGAATATTTTGAAATACTATTTTTAGAAATACCTCCTAAACACCACCTTCCTAATTATATTATAAATGAAAAAGATGCTAAGTTCACAAATTTATAGATGTATTTGTTCAAATATTTATGTGCATAAATGAATTCAATTCAAATAACAATGAGCAGCCACAAAGAATTGTCAAAACCAAAATACGAGGGAGGACATCATCCAATGATGTATGATTAAAAAAATATTGTGGGAAGAAAGAATTCCACAATTGAAGCTTAATATGTAAAAACTAATGAATGAATCGTGAATATAAAGGGCCTACCTTATCTATGAACACTATTTAGCTCCTAACTATGTATGGCTTTGAATCTACATTGGTTCGAGGGGGGAAAACTTATGTTAGATAGTCATTTTATCTTTTCCTTTTACTATGTTTGTGGGAAACAATAGTGTTGTTTCTATTTTTTTATGGAGTCCAGGATGAATGACTAAGATTCTAAGACAAAGATAGATCAAGCTAGCTAGATTAAGGTGTTGAATTAAACTATCTCCTATGGCTCTAAGACCCAAAATTTTTGATGAGAAATTAGTGTTGTCAACTAAAATTGCACCCTTACTAAACCTAGTTTAGTATTTCAAAGACACAATGGGAATGATCTCTCAAGTGTGAGACCTAGCTAACTTGAGATAAAACCTCTAGAGAAGGTTTGTTCCATTCTAAGCCTAAGTATAGGAGTTGATCCAACTCAACATAGATTAGAACTAATGCCTACTCCTAATTTAATAATTCACAAGAGAAATGGGAGAATGAAAGACAATAAAAAGGGAAAGGTGGTGATGCACCAAGACATAATTGAGGTCTAACTTGTCCTAAAAGTACAAAAAAATCTTTATAGATGACAATGGATTGCACAAATTCTATTGAAACCTCGTTAAGATGTAAAATGTGAAGAGAACACAATTGCAATGGGGGTGAGATGTCTATAATCAACTTGAAATAGGCTAAAAGAGACTAAAACCCACACAATATAATTCAAACTCAAAAAATACGTAGTATAAAAACCTTAGAAGGAGGCAAAAACTCACTTTCTTATTGATTGTAAGGCTTATATATACATTTTACACTTCAAAGAATAACAAATCTATTATAAAGAAGTGTGTTTTTCTATTCTACCCTAGCGATTAGAGCTTAGAACTCTCTTGAAAATGAGGACTACTAGGGTCCTTAATACCCATGGAGGAAGGCATCAAGGTTGTAATAAATTTTATGATTCATCATGGGTACACCATAGAGAATGCATGACCTAGCCATCATTCTCATCAATGTTCTACAGAAGAATTCCCTTTTGAAATATGATCAAATCATCCAAAAACATGGAAAGAACATCCTTTTGTACCCCTATCATGCCTCTAAGAATTGATGGTTCATGGGGTTGAGTGCAAGGACCATAAAATTTCCTAAGAAATCTATTGAAATTGTGATTCAAGGATGGTGTATCAATCATTGGGCTCAACAACAATAACTATAGTATGGGTTGAGCACCGTTTTCCTCCTTTAAATCCATTCCAATCTTTATAAAGGATGATTTATGGGATCGATCAAATTTGATCTAATAGTTGGGGAGCATTACATATGCATCAATGGAATTCTTGGTAGGTAAGGCTTTTACATTCAAATTATGAAGTTTTAGGATTTTGTATACTTGGTGAGTAAGACCAAACAAGGAACCCCAACAAGGGAATCCCAACATACGAAAGGTGTTAGGTTATTGGGATCAAAGTTTTGGGTGAGGGCTTAACATGTAGTATTCAAATACAAAACAACTGCAAGTCCAACTCCAAAGGAATTTATAGAGTTATCAACAAAGTTTCGAGCTTTTGGGATTGGAGTGAAAGAGCTACTTGGATATTGGATGTCAAAAATTTTGATTCCAAAAGACTTAAAGACTCTTTTGAATTGGAAGGTATCGATGATTAGGAGGTGAGGATGAAGGGGAACAAATTCCAAGGGAAGGGATGAACGAGAAAGTTTGAAAGTTTGACAAATGCAAGGGACTTAGAGTTTTTTATAAATTTTGGGCTTTAGGGATTGAGGATGCCAAATACTACATATCAAAGGAATACTATCAAGGAACTCGAAACTTCAAAACTCCAACAAAAGGGATTAGGGGGAAAAGCAAGATGTTAGAGTTTTGAGGAAGGGCATGCCAAGGATGACAAGTCTGATAGGGATGGAGGGATCCACAACTATGACAAACACAAACATAAACGAAATATAAAAGGATTAGAATGAGATTTGGTGATTGGTAGGGAAAGCATGAAGGTATGAACAACCTCAAAACTTTGATGAACACAAAATCACTAAGGAGAACACTAGGAAGAGCCCAAAATTGAAATTTTAAGGGTTTTCCCCCCTTGACACTTATGAGACCCACTTGGGATGTCATAGATTAATGATAAACAATGGGCCAAATGAGGCATGTGATGACAACTATTAGTAAAAGTATTTAATAAATGTGTTATGTTCTTGTTTAGATGTCCAACTTCAAGAAAATGTCATGCAGTTATATGTTCTAAAAATGCACGATAGTATCTTATGAGAACCATTGAATTCTAAAGTGGTGATAAAGTAGCTTAGATAACAATCACGAATAGAACAAGATTCCACATATATTGATGTCTATGTCCACCCAAGTCACATCACTTGGTCATTGATGTTCTACTCTTTCATTTATATCAACCAATCTTTGAACTAGATTGTTGAATTAAGAGTTGAAGTCCATGCAATATTGATCTAACATTTACTTTGTTTTATTGTTTACACATTTTTATCTTGGTTACTTCCACCACTTGATGAGTTTATAGAAAAAAATGGACAAAATTTTGGTTCAATGGAATTCTAGCAATATTTTCTTACTTTATTTTTGGATTATTGGCACCCATTACCTTATGACTTATCTTTCCAAAATAATTATGACACGGTGTACAAATTCATTGCAGAAAGTTTAGTATCTTTGATTTCTATCACCATGCTTGATTTGGGAAAGGCGTAAGTTACTAAAAAGTCTTGCATTATAATAGTCATTCTATATGTTGTTACCGATTTTTTGGCTTCTATTATTGGTTTCTTTGCAAGAAAATATATTAAGAAGCTACAAGAAAAGTGGGCTTTTACAAATAATCAAATATGCCAACAACATCAAGTTTTAACAATTGAACTATTATTGCCTAAAGCCCATGTTTACTTCATTTTATTAACCAATTATAGCCAATTAAATGTGTCACCACCTTCCTATAAGATATTAAGGTTTCATTGCTTTGTGTTGCTTCTATTAAGAATGAATTTACCATTATACATGTTAGTGAGACGTCAATTTGAAGTGTATATGTCAACAACTAGGCAAATTATAATGAATCATACTTTACTTTGTAAGCCTATTAGAAGTGTTTTTAACTTGTCAAAATTAGCTGGATTTTTTTTATTAAAATGAGTTCCCATCTCTTTATTATTTAATCAAAATATGTATTCAATTCAATAAAAGTTTTAAATAAAATTTAAGAGTGAAATTTAGCTTTTACATTTAGGTCAATAGTTTTTAAATGCTAGCATCTAGTTATCAATTGAAGCCATCAAATATTAGTATACAACACTTGGCATGCAAATCACATTATGTGGTATCATGTACAAGCTAGAGAAAGCTTACAGAGCTTCAACAAGAGCACTTTCACCTGAAGGCATGTTTCTAGGTTGACAAAGATTTAGTTATGGGAAATTTATTATTACCAATCACTTTCTCACCATTGTTATATTTGTGGGACTATTTAACATATACAACACATAATGGGTAGAGTAATGCAGTGGGAATGTACCTAATGATATAAGGAAATGCCTAAGTGCAAGAGATAGTAAAAGTCTAATAACCTTGCTTCAAGATACTTGGTAATGATGTTTTCCCCTATGTATAAAGCCTCACATGCTGACATGCACATGGGTGTTGGAGATTTAATTCTAATTCATCAAAGATAAAACTATATTGACATTGTGTATTGATCTAATTGTTAAACAAAGACTACTTCAAATGTCTTGAACAATAATATTATAGATACAATGCCACGATCTATGCATACAATATAAAGTAAGATTTATATTATAAAAGTGAATCTTATTTTTAATACCATGAAAAAGTGAATTAATATTTATGTGAATCTTACTTTTTATATATAATAATAATAATAATAATAATAATAATAATAATAATAATAATTTTTAAAATTAATTTAAATAATTTTAATGAAATATAAATATAATAAATAACTACATAGTTAAAGGATGTTGAAAACTATGAATGATATGTCATGGGTATTCCATGAGGAGATGAGTCAATATCTCCACTTGTTCACAAGCATCCTCCTCAACAATCATATGGAACCCTTCAATCACAAAATACCTAGATGAATTTAAATGAAATATAATTTTTATTTTGTACTGATTGTAACTTAGGTATTTGCATAAGGTCTTAGCCATAGATAGGTGTCATTATTTTTGATCTTTATAAACTTTGGCCTAGCTTGGTGGCCTATACATGGGTAAGTGACATGAGCTTAAGAGTTTTGTTAGTTCGAAGTAGTTTGTACTTAAAACATTGATGATTGCATAATCAATTTTCAAGTAGGCAATCAAACAAGCAGAGTTGTTGCTAAACTTGAAAGTTGCTCTTCAACAATTGAAGCTCAAACAATATCCTACATATGAAGAAAACCTAGTAGATGTCGTCTATGACAACCAATTAAATTCTTAATACACAAATGATCTTGTGGTATTTGCATGCAATGTTAAATATAGTTAAAAAAAAATTGGTCTACACCCCACAAGTCTAAATATTTCATGTTATTTCTATGTGCTTCCGTTTACAATCAACTCTTTTTAATACTTCATTTCATACATGATAGAAGCTTAAAACATGCTCACTAATATTCACCATGTACTAGTTTGGGCAAGTGGCCACCTATTCAAAAGAAAAAAATAGTTATATTGAATATTAAAGTTTATTTTCAAATGATAAATTATTGATGTTTAACCACAATATGAATGCTATATTTAGTTTAAAATATTAACAAGATTAAAATTGAACTAAAATTATATAGCTCATCATCTTCAATATTAAATTGAATAACATAATGATCATTAATTCTTCTTTTTCTTTTGCAAGGAAAGTACTTAGGGTCCATAAATCCCCATTTGGATTTCTCTTTATCTAAAACAAATTTCCCACAATAAACCACCATGAGCTCCAAGAGGAAGACAAAGGTTGCTCTTCCTTTTCCTTTTCACAATAATAATACATCTAAAAATACATACATTAATACAATCCACACTATGACAAAAAACCATCTCGCCAATCAATTATCCATCAAAGATAGCATTTCTTAATAGACATCCAAAAGTTAATCACTTATATGATGCAAATCTCTATATAGTTGCTTCCTATCTATTATCATCTTCATTAATATTTGGAAGTTTTATAGGCTAGACTTGTCCTTGGCAAAAGTTTATGCCCTATTCTTGGCCATGGTTCATGGAATCTTCTTCAAAATTGCCTAACCAATATAGATATCATACAATCTTGGGTATGAAAAAAACTAGATATAACTAAATCCATCTCTTTAGAATTTTTGATGATACGAAAAAAATAAATATAATACAACATATCTCATTTGAAAGCTTTGTAATTCTTGACATGAAATTTAATTCTAATTATTCTTCTATACTTCACCATAAAAATTATTGTCCTAATTCCCAACCTACAATTGAATAGGTATTATACCATTTTCCATATAGAAAAACACTATACCAAATTTATCTAACTAAAAAATTATCAGCATGCCCACTGAAACTAAATTGTTGGGTCCCATTGTTTACCTAACTAATTAGCTTTCCTTTCATGGCTGGAAAATTATCCAACCTACAGCATGAAAGGAAAGCCCGAAGGTAAAAGGTGAGCTTAGTGCCATTTATGATATCTTATTAGTTGGTGTGCACATTGTATATACCTCGTATATTAAAAACCGGACTGCGAAATGCAATCCCGCCAATTTATTTTGTTTTAAAAGGCTTATTCGTGTGCAATTCAAAAGATGCGAAAATGGAGCGAGGGCTAATAGCAGTGGATGAATGGAACAACAACAGAGAAGCATATTTTCTGACCCATTTGCACGCAGATCACATCAATGGCCTTTCTTCTAAATGGCGAAGAGGCCCTCTCTATTGTTCCGCTGTAACCGCATCCCTCCTTGTCATAAAATTCCCAGGATTTGACAAAACACTAATACACATTCTGGAGGTAGGAAGGCCTTCCCTTATTTCTCTTGTCTCTGTTGAAATGCTGCTGGAAGTCACCCCAATCGAAGCTCATCACTGCCCAGGCAAGATTAATTACGAGCTGTTTGTTTTTCTATGGGAAAATAAATGGACTATTCTTCAGCATTTAGATTATTTTATTTAATCAGTAAATTGTATTAAACGTTGAAATTTATAAGCAGTTGCTATTATTGTTTTTAGGTTAAATGAATGATATTCATTTGATAAAAGCCAAAAATATATAGAAACATCTCTCTTATTTTAAGACTTAATATGTTAACACACTAGCATTTTAATCATATGTTTTTGGGAAGGGGGCCTGCCTTTCTTCCCAATGGTTATTTTCCATGGATCAGTTAGAACTTAAATCTAGGACCTTCTCATGACTATACTGGTAATGCTGCTCACTTTGGGCTTCGGGGGCATGGCTTGTTTTCTTGCAACACCTTCCATTTAGCGACACTCCTGTACTAGTGCTTTGAGGTGTGGCTATGTTTTCTTAACACCTTCCATTGAGTGACATTTCTGGGCTCGTTTTCTTGCCATGCCCTCCATCAAGCTATACTTCTGGGCTTGGGGTCCTGATGTTCTCTGTGGTTCTGCTAACATTCAAGTCTAGGATCTTCCATTTTCATGGTAGGATACTCAACCACCAAGCCACTCATTCCTTTGCAGTTCAAAGTGTAGATTGTTCTTCCAATGCCTCTTGTTGAGTAACATGTGTTTACTTGAGGTTTCTAGTCTGACTTCAATACCATATTATTTTTCATGATTCAGCCAAAACTTGAACCCAGGACCTCTTGCTTGCATGCTGGGGGTGCCCTACTAGTGAGCTATTGGTCCCTTTGTGGTCTGTAGTATCGGTGGTTCTTCTTTTTGCTTTGGGCTTCTAGTCTAGCTTTGATGTTGTATTATTTTCAAAACGTGATGTGAGGATTGAATCCAGATTTTCTCATTTTTATAAAGGGTGTTTTACACAAACCTAATAGTTCCCTTGTTGTTGAGATTACATATTGTTTTTCCAATTGGGACCTTTAAACTGGCTCAACTGATATGATATATGGATCAGCTAGCTCTTAAACCGAAGATCTTTCCATGTCCATGCTTGGAATGTTGAAATGATCTATCACTTTAACTACTGGCTCTATTGTGCTTCATGGGCTTGCCTTGTTTTCTTCCAAACCAACAAAAAACAGTGAAAAAAAGCCTTACACAATTCATCATTAAAAGTTAAAACTACTAATTCCTAGTCTTCTTTACCACCATCCAATTTGCAAGCAATAATACAGTTTCAATAAAAAAATTTCTTCGATCAATAAGGTTAAAAACAGTAATGCCCCCACCTAACATTATAACAACAGATATAATCATAATCACAAGCTGCCAAGGATAGTAAAAGAAGCGCTTAAGGAAAGATAATTAATATTATAAAACTGAAATTAAATAAAGATTAGATTTAATAATGATCAAAAAGCATATAAAGGTTTGTCTCATGAAGGGATAAGATATGTAAGGAAGATCAATCAAGGAGAAGGGGACGGTAATTTGGAAGACATTTTTTATATTATTATCCCTTGTGCAATGTGAACCCTGGTTCAGCAATTAGAGGACAAAATCCCTTAAGGTTTGAAATTAAAGGACAAAAACCCCTTAATGTATTATTTCAGGCAGACTTTAAGACATTTCAAAGACTTTTAAATAAAAAGAGATCGCTGCAGATTGGAGGAATATTTTCTACAGAGATAAGAATATAAATTCTATCTTTTTGATGTACAAGTTAAGCATTAAATCTGAAATATATAATAAACTGTTAAAACTACAATTTTTAAATTGATTGCATACTTATTGTGAGTTATATTTTATTATTTAAAGATTTTTTTTTTAAAAAAGGACATTTTAAAAAGGGACATTAAAAAACAGGCCCCCTATCCTCTTGAAAATAGGAAGATCATCAGAAGTTCCATAACCGTAGTTGTGCTGTTGGTAACCACAATAACAGTTCAGAGACTATTTAGCATGGCCTTATATTAGCCATAGGTCATCAATTTACATCTTGTTGAGATTTTTTGCTAGAGGTTTCAAGTAACTATGGTAAATTGCCACCATTTTGCATACATTTCTTATATGGTTGTCATAACCATATCTGACAAAAATCATGGACAGATCTTAAATTTTATTTGAAGGCTCTCAGATTGTCCTAAGCAGGGAGACAATGTCTAAGATGGAATAGTTTAGATTTAGATGGAAAGATGCAACTTACTAACCGCTTCAAATTGCTTGCCTACTTCACAAGCTAAACACTAAGACAATAGGGGAATCTTTTTGACGAGTTTGGTTTTACCCTACAAATTGCAATTATTAAAAAATCTCTAGGCTATATCAACATCATCAACATGTGCATATTTTCTTTTAAAGTTGTATTTTGTATTTAAAAAGTTATTTTGCCCATGTTCATGTGGTAATTGACAATTGGAAGAAAGGGTATCAGCGAAATTTCCCCCAATTGGTTTTTTGAATTTGAATTTGATCATTGATGTAGTGGCAAAACGCAACCTTTAGTTGGTTGGGGCTGGTTGCCCCTTGTGAGATTCAAAAGGTGCTTTCAAAGGAGGTAAGGTGTTATTTCTAGCAAGATTCATGAATGATGAAGTTGAAGTGTTGGCTTTGCTAAGGTGTAAAATTAGCAACACAAAACTCTACTAAGAAAATTGTGGTGGAAGGAGAATCGATGTAGGTTATCTATGCAATGATTAAAGGTAATACTTAAACCTGGAAAATAGATAGTATTCTCAAAGAGGTGTGAGATTTGGTGCTTAATTTTGAATTGGTGAAATTTCAACACTATTTTAAAGAATGTATAGGCTAGTAGAACTTTTAGATAGGGAGAAATCCAAATGAGGAGTTATGGCCTAAAATCGCTTTTGGCTTTGGATGGCAAAAGACCTAGCCCACGCACCTAAGGCAAAGTTCAAGATTGGGTTGTGATTTCTTCTCAAGATCCTCCATTTTGGTTGTTGAACCTAAAAAAATTATAGTGATATTGTGGAAAGTTATTGTTGATGGTCTAACTAGTTGTTTAAGGTAAATGCATCATGCATGACCACCAAAAATGGAAAGCTTCACAAATGTGGGATAGGTTTGTGAGTCAAGCTCTGAGATTGCAAGGTCGATTCTTAATCAATCCTACTGAGACCTAATTGCTAGGAGGAAAAGGAGACTGATATGAGAAAGTAAATACATGAAAATTCCTATTCAAAACAAAGCTTTGCAACTCATGTAATAATCAAGAGAAATAACAACAATAAAACATATATGCATCAAATTAATTCATGCACATAATATAGAATTTCAAGAATACCAACTCTTAGATTTAATGCTTTTGACAGTATTGAACAATGATGTACAATGTTCTATCACTAACTACATGCACAGAGGTTCCCCTATTTGATTACAAAAGAAGTGAGAAAATATCTTACATACAAGGCTCAATAGCTCATTTGTTCTTAATTGAAAATGGACATTTAAGCCACTATATATTGCAAAATACCCAATCCACAAAGAAACCCCCTCCTTGACCACCCAAAAAAAAATTGAAATTCAAAATTTGAGCCTAGTAGCAGGAATAACCTCTCTGCAAATCTAGTATCTTGAATTCCCTTGTAAGTAGCTTGAGCACCTTGGAAAGATTGAAAGGTATTCCTGGTTCAATGAATTCTACTCCCTAGTATTGCATAGACCATCCTTGGGTAGGTGAATTGTCAAGTAGTGGACAATGCAGAGAAAAGTAGTTGGGCATGAATGCAACATGGTACAAACAAACTAAAATTTGAAATGGATGAACCAATACTCTCATTCGATGTGTACCTTGAACATAGAATTGCTTGGAATGTTGAGAATAGGCTATGGACACCAAAATTGAGTTGTCAAGTGCTATTGTTGTCGAGAAACACCAAGACATAGCTTTGCATCCTGCAAACAATCACATGGAATTCATTGCGGCAAGATCAAAAGAATCGGGTTGATGGTGGACCTATTGCTAATAAAAGATATCTATTGCAAAAGGGAACAGGCCCATCGAATGACGTGGACCAATGGCGGAACTTGATACCAAAAACTCAAGCTATTGCATTAAAAAACCCCATGCATCGTCAAATGAAGTTGACATGGCATGATTGAACGATGTGTGCTCATTGAGACTTCAACATTTACTTAACGACCTTGCATGCACCACAAAACTACAAAATTCAAAGGAACATGTGCTAGATTTTGAAGAATTCATTCTTCAAGGATAGGTTTATGACATCAGGGACTATTGTGGAAGATTCTAAATTGTAGGGTTTGGAACACCTATAGGTAGGAGTAGATGTGCACATGGAACACCTACAGGAAGAAATTCAAGAAGCGTATGAGCAATTGTTGCGGTTGAATGATTATGGCTAAGGCTTGGGTAGTTGTATTAAAGGGTTGTCATTGCCCATTGCAATGGAATATTGGGGTTAGCAAAGCTTGGAGAATTTACAAGTTTCTATGGAGGGATTTAGACACTCACAAAAAGAGTAGAAATGGATCTTGAGTATCAATCTTCATGTTTTTCAAAGTTGTACAAAGAGTTACTCATAGGTATAAAAGATCCAAGCTCCTCAACCCTTGTAGGGCTTTCCATCTCTCCTCTCTCTTTTTCTTGATCATGCTTTGTTCATATTGACTAATAGGCTTGGAGTTGGCTTGATTTGGGTTGCTTTGTCAATGATCTTTGGTTTGTTGGTTTTTTTCTATATTTGTTTTATTTTTGTGATCTTACGTGTGTAGTTCAAAAAAGTTCCCCAACATCAACTATTCTCTCTCTAGCAATAGGTAAGCCGATTCAATGCACTTTATTCTTCAATAGCGCACCTTCCCGCCCAAACTTCCTCTCGCTTGGTTCCCTTGGGTGTGAATTCACATTTTCAGATCTAGCAGTAGAGATGTTCCATACGTGGATTTGGATGCATCCCATACACTACCTCGATTGGAATCCATTCCAATTGCTAGCTTTTGGTTAACAAAGATATCATTCTAGGTTTGAGGATTTTTTTGGGTACTTATTCACAATTAAATTTTGTAATTGTATATTTGAAAGATTATGTAAAGTGTATGTACTTGGTCTAAAATGATACAAGGAATTGCTTGTTGAAAGTGTTGTCATCTACCTTTTTCCTTTTATGCTTTACTCTCAAGGTTCTTGGATGAGGGCCACTTCACCTATCAAAAAATAAATTGATTAGTCAAAGAATTTATGGATATTAAAAACAATAATTTTCTTAATAGAATAGTTCACTAGAGAATTTATAGTAGTAAGAAGTGATTCCATTCCATTTGATTTTTCATTATTCCGTTCTAGTAAAAAGATTAATAGCATACTTGTAAATGTGAAACTATTTTCATTTATAATTTTTTCTTATAAATTTTTATATATAAATTCGTCATAGGAATTATTAGATATAAAAATCACTAGTCTTTAATAATATTTTGTAATTTGCTCGTTACATAAATTTGTCAAAGATTTGTGACAATAAAAACATTTTTTTTATTCGTTAAGCTTTTATTGCTATTTTGAATTACATTAAGACTTAATAAGCTTGTTTTGATATTCAAATTAAATTTGAGTGTCAAGCAGGTGCTGTTATGTACTTGTTTCGTGGCAAGTCCGGATGCGAATTGTACACTGGTGATTTTCGTTGGGAGGTCCAAGGTCAGAGTTCTATGATTGGTAAGGAGCAACTCCTTACTGCACTTGGTGGAGACAAGGTCCTCTATCTTCATCTAGACAATACCTTTTGCAATCCAGGCTTTGAGTTTCCTCCTCGTAGCGTCGCAACTGAGAAGGTAAAGTTTATTTTAATGTGCTTTTGCTGCACCTATGTGGGCTGTTAAATTGCACAATTTGAGAATTTCATTAGGTTTACCTTTTTGTTTATCTTGGAAGGGAGATGAGATGACTTGAATGCTTTTCATTAAAAATTGCTATGTAGGATCTATCAAGGTTTGTCTATTTTTTTAGAAGATTACTCTTGTGGTGTTCTTTTTAAATTTTTTTCCTTGATTTCAAATTGCTAGAGGAAATAAATATTGTAAAATATTGCAATGTGCATGAAATAAACAAATATTAAATGAGTTGGTATGTTTTTTTTTTGTTGATCGGTGAACACTTTTGACTGGAGCTATGAACCAGTGGGGTCACAATGGGGGACCCCATCCCCAATTACATCCTTGATTTTTGTCTCATGCAGTTGTATCAATTTTCCTTTCCTCCTCGGGCTTTCCTTCGTCAACACTCGTCTTCTCTCCTCTTCTCCCCTCCAATCTCCGTTCTCATTCCCGCCTCCCAGCACAATCCTCCGTTCCCCTTATCTCTCCACCTCCTGCCTCCTGCAGCCTCCTTTCCTTCTCTCCTTTTCTCCCCTCCACTCCTCCCTCTCGCAGCCTCCTTTCCTTCTCTCCTCTTCTCCCCTTATCTCTCCACCTCGGTGCCTGTCTTGTCTCCCCTACCACCCCTGTCCACCCTCCAGTTGGCTCACTTCTTCCAGCCCACCTGCGCTTTCCCGTGCTCCTGGCGCGCCTTTCACCCTCTGACAGTCCTTTGCATCCTCCATCCTTTTTGTCTCCTGTCCTCCGCCCTTCGTACTCCTTCTGGTCGGATCCACTGTCGTCGTCGGTCCACCACAGATCATTTTGGCCTGCCTTCTCCTCACGCAGCCTTCCGTATCAGCAAAAGCCTTCCTGGTGAGACTCGAACGTATGACCACCGTATCAACACGGTGTTGCAACTACCGTTGCACTGCGGGGTGAACCCCAAATGAGTTGGTATGTTAACCTCACATCGTTGATCCTAAATATTATGGCAATCTAAGGATTCATACAAGAGCTTCATTAAAAAAATGTTTAGTGTAGGCTGTCTTCTCCAATTGCTATGATAGATGCTTATTAGAGGCGAGTTTTTGAGATACTTTATACATACCCCACCATCAATGCATTAGGCTTTCTTAAAGGCCTTCCTTTTGGAGTAGATGATCTTTAAAATTATTTCTCTTTGCAAACATTCTTGACATGGATGTCAACAATCATATCAATATGCATTTTTTTGTTTGGCCATTGTGACAGTTAAAAAATAGAAAAACATAGGGAAATGTAGAAATGATCATGCTAAGCTTGCCTTGAAACCTGCAAGTTTTGTTGCACTAGAAGGCCAATTCATCAGGAAACAATGAATCATGTCCACAGATAGCACAAAATGGGAAACTTCAAGTTGAATCTTGAACTAAATAATTATAAGCAATAAGAATATGGGAAAGAAAAAATTGAATCTTTAATTGTTATATTATTGAGTGATTTTAGAGGCTATTATTTTTAACTTTGGACCAAAACTTGGTGCCATGATTAGATACAGTACAAGCTGTATGTTAGATGTTCACAAGAAATATTTGAGGAATTCAACAATTTTGTCAAGACTTTGTTATGGAAAAGCTTGACTGACATGTTTTGATTCTTCAAAACTTATTGAGAGCATCAATGTGAAATGGTACATTTCAAGATTTTTCATACATAAGAATTTTCCCTTCACTCATAATCAGCACCCACATTCAGTACTCCAAAAATTTGTTCACTTTAATGATCAGCTTGTGTTGATATTTATACAACTTTACATACAATTGAAGCCTATATAGAAAATGTTAATATTGACTTTTACTAATCGTCATGCATTTCTCTCACACAATTGAGAGAAGTTAACCTAGTCAATGTTTACTTGTTTTGAATTTTCCTCTTCAACTTGAGCCACTATAACCCCTACCAACATTACCAACGTAGGTAGTATGGTCTATGTTTATTCACTATTAACTTCCCTTCTTAAACTTGATGATGGTTAGCACATTGATTTTACAACCACACTAACATAGCCAACTTTGGAATGCTTCGTCAGTTTTCACTCCACCCAACCTTAACCATGACATAGGTGTCACATATACTTCCCATGGATGGTGCTAGTTGGCATTAACCCATTGGGACCACTAACATTAATACACTTCTCAAGGATGCCACAAGATGATGACTAATGAGATTAGGTAGTGTTTAATCATGCTAAAAGATAAAATTTTGAAATACCTTACTACTGAGGGGAGATTAAACTAAAATGTGCATTAATTAAACTAACATCAGGATACTTTCCTTTAAAATTAAAAGATAGAAAATCAGAAATAAACTGAAGATTAGTCTAATTAATGTCCTTGATTTTAGTTTTTGTAAGAAGGGAATGCTTTTGACAATCGAATTAGATCACACAAAGGAGATATGCAAAGAATGTAACTATAAACAAGGAACATGAAATTTGGTTCAATGTTGATTCATTGAAACTTGATTCTGGTACAAGGATTGGTTTGCTACAAAGACCCCACATTGGTTGTAAGGATGTTAGCGCAATTGTGTTTGCATCCTATGTGCATAGAAAAGAAAAAATGACAAACCTGTGAATAATTACCTGCAAAATAGAATAGGTAAAGAACAAACAAAGTACAGAGTATTCACATAAATAAATTGTTTTAAAATTAAAGTAAACTGGAAAGAATATAAACAATAATAGATAAAGCAAACCATGTGCCACCAAAAGGTTTTTCCACTTTGGAATGTCAAAAATGTTGAACTTGCATTTGAGACAAATGGAGAAAGGGGGTTGGCTGGATAAGGGCCTACTAAAATTGTTAAGCCCCTATTTTGGTCTTTTGACCTCTATAGGTAGTCAAATAGATTTTGTATGTGCATGTGCTTAGATTTTTGACTGCAAGTTATAAATATGTTGTGTGTAAACTAACATCAAATAAATCTACAAGATCTGTTTGCCATGCTAAATATGTGTAGGGAAAAAGGAGATGAATAATCCAATGTGAGTGTCAAATATGGGAAAACAAAGATAAGGGAAAATAGAGTAACAAGCTTATTAAACAATTTTTAAGCTGAGTGTCAAGAATTAAATTAGAGAGCACAATGAGAAGATTCTTTGAATCAAAGGAGGAATCAAGAAGAATTCTTCCAATATTATTTGTTAATTTTAAAGAAGGAATGAGACACCCACAAATGAGACCCTCTACTAATCAGATTTGACTCAAAGGGAAATACCCTTTGGAAAAGAAAAGGAGAAGAAGGGAAGAGGAGAAATAAGTAAGGAGAAACAAGGGAAAAGGAAGGAAGCTCACTCAAAGAAGAAAGGAAAAGCAACTTCCCACAACACTTTTCCAAATCAAGAAGAAGGAAAAATGAGGGGAGCTCACTTAAAGAAGAGAAGAGGAGCAACTTCCCATGACACTTTTTCAATATTTGGAAGGAATGTGATGATCATAAAACAAAAAGAGTTCACCCTTCAAGAAGGTATGGGAGTGAGTAACAAAGAAATAGATTCTTTATAAAACCTTGCAAATAAACATATTAGAATGACAACAATGAAAAACCCAATAGGGTATCAATAGATTTATTACAATAATAAATCTATGAGGCATATTTTGCATTGTCTTGTGAGGCATATGCTTTTGAATGTAGTTGGCACAACCGATTGCTTCGATTCAAATGTTGGAGCCAATGACCTAGTTTGAATCATAGAATTGGTCATCTCTTGTAAAATCTTGTTCTTTCTCTCATCTGTACCATTATGTTGAGGAGTGTAAGGAATTGTGTATTGATGTTGAATACCATGCGCACTACAAAAATCTTGAAATGTTTGGTTCACATACTGCCCCCTATTATCTATATGTCTTCATCAAAGAGAAAGACTTGATTGCTTCTCTAGAAATGCTTTGAAGGTTTTGAATATGGTGAGAATCTCTCTCTTGTATTTAAGAAATTACACCCGTGTGCATTTTGAAAAGTCATCAATAAAGGTGAGCACATACTTGGCCCCTAAAAATGGAGTTAGAAATAACATAAGATCACTATGGACCAAATCTAGGGGTGCCTTAGTAGGAGTGGCTTTACCCTTAAGAAATGGATCTTGATGATGTTTGCTAAGAACACAACCTCAACAAACCCCCTCTATGCATAAAATCCTAGGAAGACTAACCAAGTCTTGTGTGCTCAACTTTTGAAAATACCTATTGTTCAAGTGATCAAACTATTCATGACAAGCTTGCTCAATGAATTGGCCTGTGCTATAAGAGATGAACTTGATGTAGACTCAAATCCATCAAACTTGTAAAAACAGGCCTCATGATCAGTTATCCTTGAAGCAACAAATTTCTTAGGACATTGTAGTTGAATAAATACATCATAGGGAGTAAACTCAAGTGTCTTTCCATCCCCAAAATGACAAATCTAATTTATGGAGAGAAGGTTTGTCAACGTATTAGGAACAAGAAAAACATTCTCAATGCAATCATCTTGCAATTGAATAGTGCTTACCCCTAAAATTGGAATTTGTGAAGTTACCCACTACAATTTGAGAAGTACTGTTATTAGAAAGAGACTCAAGTAGATCATTTGAATTGGTAATGTGATGTGAAGCACCTAAATCAAGTATCAAACTATTTGTAGATGAATGCAAACCTCGTTTAGAAAGAGCTTTCCTTTTGCTTGTGGAAGAGGATTTGGGTATAGAGATATTTTGTCGTTGCATGGCTTCCTCTAATGCCTCTAACCTCTTAAATTAATGAACCTCATCATGATTAGAAATGCCACAAAAAGTGCAAGTACCACTTGCCTTCTTCTTTGTCTTGGAGGAAACCCACTAGACTTGGAAGAAGTGGAAGGAGTGAACTTGGGGGTGTTCCTCTACTTTTGTTTGGAGGGAGACTCTCTACTTGAAGGAGATTTTGTCTTAGGTTTCTTCTTATTCTTTCCTCCACCCTTGGAAGATTGAGCCATTAAAGCTTGGCTTTTGGAACTAGGAAGTGCATCCATCTTAATTAACTTGGCTTGATCCTTAGTAAGACGCTTAGAAACCAACTCAAATCTAGGCATCTTAAATTCTTTTCCTAAAGCATCCATAGTAGAATAGAAAGTAGATGAAAACACCTAAAATGGACCCTTCAATTTTGATAGAATCAAGAAGACACAGTCCTTACTAATTTTATCATGTCCACATCCTTTCAATTGTGATGAAATCAATTTGAACTTTGCAAGAAAATCTTGAATGATAGGGAAGTCATTTGAAGAGAGTGATGTCAAATCTCCCTCAAGTTGCAAGATTTAAGATTCATTAACTATACCATCCAATCCATTAACTTTATCCCAAACTTGCCTAGGTGTTGTGCACTCTGCAATATGAAACAACAAATTATTAGATACATGCAATCTCATGAGCCCTATGATTTTAATTAATTTGGTATTTTAGCAAAATTTTCAAACTCCATAGTGAAGTTAGGTGGTTTTTCATTTAAGAATTGTCAATGTCTCTTAACTTGTAGTAGTCATCACATTTTCAATTTTCATGTATGATAGTTGTGTGGAGTAAGGAGCTATAGTCCTAGGTTCTACCATGATTAGCAAAAAAACACCAAGAGAGAAAAGATAGAAGGGCATTTAAATTGTGCCTTACACCCCCTAGCATGTATTAAGTATGTATTTACAGGCCCCCCAAACAAATAACAATGGTTAATTTTTGCAATTTGTACAATTAACAAGTTTAAATCAACCATTTAACTTTATAATGCATGGTGATTACAATTTAAAAAAAGCGCAAAATGGAAAATGGAAGTTACAATCAAAATCCTTACAATTTTTTAAGCAATTTGAAAATAATTTGCCTAAATTTGACTTTGTATGGAAAAGTTATGGCTGTTGCAAAAAAGAATGCAGTTGTATCTTCAAGCTGAAAAAGTTAGGCATTTGGAGAAAAAATTGTAAAAACTATTTGCATTATTGCAAGTATTCAAAAATAGCTTTCCAATGCCCCTATTTGAACGCAAAAATCTGATATTGTGGCTCAAAGTTATGCTTTGTTGGGAAAAAATGCTTGTAGGGGGCTAAGAAATAGTCTTGGCTATTGGGTGACATGTTGGCTAAGTGGCTCTATTTGGGTAGTGCAATGGCGGATTCGGCTTGTGGGCGGGGGACTAGTGGCATGACATGTGATTGGCATCACAACTTCTTGGGTGGAGTGGACAAAGCTATATGATGGGTTGGGTGCTTTAAGTGCTCAAGCACTTGGTCCTTAGGTGTAGCCCTTGGGCATTGGGAACAAACACTAAGCGTAATAAGTCTTGTGACGGATGGGACATGTGGGTTGACATCTTTGTACAACTTACATAGTATTGCACATTTTGCAGATTTAGACTATTTTTTTTAAATTGAAAAAACTTTAATAAATCAAATGCAAACCTTTGAATTTTTTTTCTTCTAAATTTATTGTGTCAATGAATAGGGAACAAGTTGTAGAAAGGTACATATGATGCATGTGATTGTGTAGATTGCATGAATGTTGTATGGTTGAGGTAGGGAGCCTAAAAAAATCTTAAAAAATGATTGTTACAAAAATATGTCAAGTTTACAATTAATCCTAATAGATTGGCCCTTCTGGACTCAATTGTGGGGTAATATTTGGACCAGGATGCATCCAACAAAAGATGATAGGAAAATCTCTTCAAAATTGAGAAAGGGCTTGTAAGAATCAAAGCTTTGATACCATGTTGAAGTCACACAAAGGACTTTTAAGGGCAATGATCTATTTGCAACACCAAATAACTTTCTCCACACAAGAGAGAAGCAACAAATAATTTTATATTGCCAATAATGATACAAAATGTGTGAATAAAGATATTGTCTTGTCAAACACATTTTAGGATTGAAGAGAACATAGATCATAGTGTATGGGAATATTTATAAACAAGTTTTTAAATAATGCATGAGAGTAAACAACAGTTCTAACATCAATTGGAGTTATGCTTGTTTTGAGAACGGAGACACATTTCAATTGATGATAAAAAGGTAGAGACTTAGTATAAGAAACAGAATTCAAACTATATTATAGATAATTTAACTTAGTTGAAATTAATTTTAGAAAGTCCTTGAAAAAAAGTGAAAATTTAAAGTACAACTTGAAGGTTGCTACATGCTATATTAACACTAGATCTTGGATATACGATCCAAAAATATAAAGGGAAAACCAGCAAGAAGTAACTATTTTGTACTGAAAGCAATAAGAACCGTATAAATTACACATATAAGAAACACCATTCAAAGTAGTAGACTGTAGAAATGAGATAGAGTTTGTGGGAATGAGAGTTTATTAATTATGCACGAGATGGAATTTTTGGGAATGAGAATATCTTAGTTATGCACATTGGCAATGTACATGGTCTCCAATAAAAGTAGGCAATAAACCTTCTTGAAGTAAAAGAGAGCTCCCTTACTAACCAACACAAAATGTTCATATAAAATATGCTATGACTAGTGTGTTGGTTGATGCAACCAAAAATAACATGTTAATATTAATCAAGTGTATGTACATCACTTTCCACTCATTTATTGCTATTAAAATTAACAATTGATTTTTTGGGTACAAGTTTGGGATTGTATTTACAAATGATCATGACGGTAAGTAAATGATCTAGAGCAGAAAAATTTGTTGTGATAAACTTAATAGAGTAGATTTCATCTTCTGATGCTCTCAACATTCATGGTTTTGTAGCTTGTGATTGATTTCTAGTTAAATATTATTTTTCTCATTAAAGAGCTATGCATAATTGCATGATTCATTCTCTTTATTTTCTTTGCTTTCTTCTCATCATCTTATTCTTATACTTACATCTTGTTTGACCAATACACTGGACTTTTGAGACCTGCCATTTGGTTATCCGTGTTAGAAATCCCAATAATGAATATCATATTAACCGTTTCACAATATTGAAGCGAAATTACAACTATTTTATCTTCACCTAGTAGGTCTTTGGATTGCATATTTGAAAAATACATATATGCTGGACATACATCACTCTTTCTGTTCCTTATTTTTGTAATGCATTTTTTATCTGTATTGTTGATTCAAATATTTGTCTGTTTGGGAGGACTGCAGATTGTTAACATTATTTTACTTCATCCCAAGCATGATATCGTTATAGGAATTGATACATTGGGTAAGGAAGAGTTGCTGCTTCACATTGCAAACACTTTAAAGACAAAGGTATGTTTATAAATAAATTTACTGGTTATTGTTTATATTAATTATATTTAAGTGATTTTTACACTTTGTAGTTTGAAACTTTCCATATGATTTTAAAAAAAATAGTATATGACCTTTATAATTCTTGTTCAGCTTGTTTGGTAAGGGGGAGTTGGTGAATTTATTTTTTCTAAAATTGAAAGGATATTCCATTTTTAAACCACAACAAATATCGCTTTACATACATTTCAAGTGGGGCTTTATTAGGGTTTGGTGTAGTGCAAGATAGAATCATTTTTCTTGTTGGCTTTTGTTATTCAGATACAAGGTGGTTGGCGTGGGATGTTGTTTTCTGTTTAGTTTTGAGATGTTAAGAGGCTGGGGGTCTTGTTGTATCTCCATACCCTTCTTTCTAAAAAATTCTTTCGTAGGGTTTGTGCCTTCTCCAAAACAAACACCACTTTGAGAAACTAACAAATAAAGGGTTTCATTCATAATGTGTTTCACAATGCAAACAATAAGTGATTAAGATTTAATCAAGCAAGGGAATACATAAAATGTACAATATAATTGTAAGGATGTCAAATTGTGAAAATTGAGATGAGATTTATAAGAAGAGAAAAAAAACCTCATGTATTGGAAAATTTCAAAAGTTGCAAATAAAACCACCAAAGGATACAAAGATTTGATATAACTAACACAATATGAAGAATAGGTGCATGAAGCATTCACAGTTAAATGTTAAGTGACATCTCTTTAAAATTGTCAGTGAGCAGCATTTAGAATGAAAAAGCATATAGAGGATTAAGTAGGAGAAAAACAATTATAAAAGATTTTTTAGTTTTTTCATAGGAACACAAATATTCCCATACATATCAATTTATAACTAGTGTTTCCTTCAAAATGG
The DNA here is from genome assembly GCA_007258455.2 of Sequoia sempervirens. Taxonomy (NCBI): domain Eukaryota; kingdom Viridiplantae; phylum Streptophyta; class Pinopsida; order Cupressales; family Cupressaceae; genus Sequoia; species Sequoia sempervirens. The sequence continues at coordinate 207,503,981 of VDFB02271358.1, forward strand.
ATGCACAAGTGGAAAGAGAGCTACATAACAACTAGTAGGATTAGTATCCACTTTTTAGTAGAATCTTTCCACCTCACAAAAGGACAAATAAGCAGGAGAAAACAACTCATTATCGCCTCCTATTCATTGAATGTTGAATGTGGATAATTTTTAATCTCCACTTACAAATTAGAGAAAACAAAACTTAGAGTAAGTGAACACAAGGGTATTATAAATAACGTTATGGCCTAATACTTGAACTCAAAGAAGAATTGAATCCGAACATTCTCATAAGGGGTTAACCTTCTCTTTGGCCAAGGTTATAGAGATGAACCACTGTAATAATAGAAAGTAGAAGTTTGGTTCAAACTTAACAGTAGAAGATTTGGAGGCTGTATTTACAGTCAATAAATAAAACAAAATGGGGGCCACTGTGATTGTGCTGAAAGTAATGATTTCAGGGAAAGTTGTAAGTTGGTGCGGTAAGCCTTTTTAAACGGATTGTCATGTTATTATGAAAGTCCTAAGGGTGTTATGTCTTTTAGTGTTGTCTTAAAATGTGAGCCTAATTAATTAAACCAGCCTAACATTATTTTTTAAAGACCACTTAGAGTTGTTGGGCATAGTGATATGAGTAGGGTCCATTGGAAGATGTTATGGTTAGCCCATTAGGATTCTATGTTGTTGGATATATGCGAGTTAATTGCAATGGTGGGTTATTTGTAATTTAATATCTTTATCATCCCACCTCTAGTATCTACGATATGTAATAATCATTTGGGGCTAAGGGCTCGAGTTTGTTGTTGTAGTTTAGTCCAAAATATTGGTGGCTAAATTGTTCTTGGAGTAATGTTTTGAATCATTTTAGTTAAGGAAGTAGTTAGAGAAGGTCAATTAATAAGTTTGGTGGTTAGTTAACTAGGATAAGCAAATTTTAGCGAATAATAAAAGGGGGCAGTTTGAAGGTACACAAACGAGTAAGGTGCTGCCCCAAAATTTACCCAACATATTGTTATCTATAAGTTCCATTTTTCCTAATCTTTTGGTACCCTTAGATTTTGCTGATGTCTTTTGATTATTCAATTATAAGACTAGATTGAAGCATATTATTTTTATGTATATGTAATGTACTACTACTGGCAACTCTAATATATTGATGAATGTTGTGGTTATTACTAAAGCTTTTATGAGTTTCATCATTTGATGGTCATTACTTCACCTTTTTGGAGTGTTTACATTTGTTATATTTTGTACTAAAGGATTTGGTGCGTTCAAAACAAGCTATTCATTTGGAAAATGATATTGGTTATTTTGTAAAATTCTATGTGTAATGTTGCTATGGGAAATGGAAATGACCAAGGCTGTAATTCTTTTGATGCTCATATGCGATTAGATTTTGCACAAGGGTTTGAGATATTTTTTGAGAAGTTTCAAGAGTTTTAGCTTCCTTATTATCTGATTTTCCTAATGAGGAAGTTTCAATTTTGTGATGGCTCTTTAGCGATAATGATCCACAAGAAGATTAGTTTTAGGTGGATATGCAAGGTTAAGGTGCAAGACAAATGTTGTAGGTTGATCACCAATGGCAAGGCAGAAGGATATTTGCAGCAAGCTAAGTAACACTTGTAGCAGTGCTAAATTTTGGCAAAGTTTCTAATTATCACTAAAGAGCCATGGAAAAATCTGAACATCATGACATTACCAAAGAGGTGATTCTTGGTCAAATTTAAAAGTTCTTTTCATTCTTGGGCCTCCAAACTAGAACTAGCAGCTATTATAAAATATAGCAATACCTCTGAAACATTTTTTAAAATAAACTAATATTAATAAAATCGAAAAATAAATGTAGCCCTACACTACACAAAGTTGTCACAAACTGAGAAAAATAAAAAATAACAGTGAAAAAAGCAACATATTACCCTACAAAATGTTAAAAACTTGAATAACAATTCAGAAAATAAAAATAAAAAACTTGGAAATGTGGAAATGAAATTTAAAAAGAATTACAAAAATCTAAAAAGAACTTGCCCTGAAATGCTGAATATCTTTGACTCTATAGAGTTGGAAATCGCATAATCTGCAATTTCTACTCTGTATTGCACTTTTTTAATTGTCCATGCCCATAGTATGTTTCGGATTCAGTTAAGCCCATTTCCTTAGTCTTTTTCTTGTAATTAAGATGCCAACCAACCTTGTCTTTGTTGTTGCCTGCTTTCCCATATCTTTCTAGACTTACTTTAAGTTGTAATCCAACTTATTTCAAGCTAGATGCCACAGCGTTTGCAGTGATGTCTTGCATTTGCAGTAGTGTCCAGGTAAATTGAAACTCGTATGATTTGTTGTAAAATGAATTTTCCCTTGCATTGCAGCTTTGTAACTAGCTTTCGACCCTGTACATTCTAATTCAGTCTGATCTTTTTTCTATTAATCCTTGTCTCTTTCATGTTGATTGCATCAATCTTTATTAGTTATTCAATATTCTCTTGCTGCCTTAGCTTCTTCGATATTCTTGCAACTTTATTCTCTTTAGCGTTTCCAACAGTTCTCCTCCATTGACTGAGACAGGAAAAACTGCCCCTAATTATAAAACTGCCATGACACTTCTTAAACAGCAATGATACAAATAGATGTGTCATGATACCAGCAAAAATTCTTCCCTGCTGTTTATGGCCATATTGTGATTGACAAAACATTACCCTATTTCTGCTTTGTTTCTCAGAAACCTATTTAAATGTTGTTTGACTGGAAGGTGTTTAAATCACCTCAAAGCCATCTGCAACCTCTATAAACCGATTTTGAAACTGGCATATCATGGTCTTATTGAAAACTAACAAATTAGGAGTGGTTGAGAATGCTTTCAAATTACATGCGTAGTTGTTTTGACTAGAACAAAGAATAGTGTTTTAATAAGTTAAACTTACTAAGTTTCAGATCAGTAACTATATCTTTAGACCAGACCCACAATTGAGTGTTTCTGGTGAATTTTACTGAGTTGTTTAAGTCTAGAAGTTAAACATTGTGTGGCCTTTTGGGTGAGTTAAATCCAATATAATTGTCATGCCTCAAATTGCACCTGACTAGCTACACATCTTTGCTGGGAAATATATTGTTTTGGTTCTTAAAGGTATAAAATTTTGTGGTGTTATATTTGTTCCCATGAAAGGTGCTATCACAGAGATGTGAGTGTGATGTCATGTCGTGCTAGGATAGAACCACATAAATACCATATTTCTGTGTGATTCAGTTAGTATACTAACTACTAAGCTACTACAGCTGCTCCTGGCAGTTCCCAATCTAACAAATGTGCAAAGTGCAGCAAAATACTAAACTTCATTGCTTCTATATTTCTGATATAAATTTCAGCATCTGGAGCTGGAGAAACGTCAGACGTACATATACCAGCTATGCTTGCACAATCATGTGTCCATAATGCTCATAAGAAGAGCTAATAGTGCTTTTGTTGGCTGGTGCTTCATCACATATACAAGGGTTTTAGTATCAATGACCAAATAGTAATCAATCTGATAATTCCTGTGAACTTTGAGAAGCATAATTGCTGATATGTTTGAAGAGATGAGATTTGTTTTCAAGTTGTCAGGATAACTCCCTACCATGATTTATCCATCTGAAATGCATCTTACTATTACAACCGTCTTTGTTGTATGCGTAGACATTTTAACCTTCACATTGACTGTTACATCATGTTGGATTTAGATAGTATTGTAGATAGTTGGTTTATCTACTGCTCATATTTGGGCAACCTTGTATAATATTAATACTTCATTAGAAGGGTAGTTTATGGATAGTTTCGAAACAATCTTTCTTAAACATCATCAATGATTTTAGGTCAGGAAATATCAGGGAGATGATAATATATTATCTAGGTGTCTTCAGTTCATGGATATGGACATTGCCTGAAGGTGTCTCAACTGCTTATTAAGCTAATCTGTCATGAAGGAATGCATCTCTTTATCTTAGTGGAATCTCATCTATAGGATATTTGGTATGTATTGATTTCTTAGAAAGCATTTTCATGTTTTGAACAGTATTTTGTTATTTGACATGAATGAAAAGAGAAATAAAGAAAAGCATGAAAGAAATGTATGGAAGTTGAATTTACCTTACTTTTGCACAGATCTGGGTTCGACCTGAACGTCTACAAACTATGCATCTTCTCGGGCTTCCTGATGTTTTCACAATAGATGCATCTGTTACCAGAGTGCGTGCAGTGCCACGTTATAGTCTCACTCTCCAGACTCTAGATGTGTTGAACTCAATGCATCCGACAATTGGTATTCTTCCCACAGGTTCTTCATTTCTTTTTCAGTCTACTAGCACTGAAGGCTCCATTTGTGAGAATGTCCATCTGAACACGGCCTGCAGTAAAATTGGAGGACGTTTGGATAGTTATATTGGAGGAGAAAGAGCTTCCACAAGTGCAAGACTAAGGAAAAATTGCAATCTGGAATCATCGAAAAATTCTGTCACTTCGGTTGGTGGGAAGCTGTACTTAGTGCCGTACTCTCTACATTGTTGCTTCTCTGAGATACAATCTTTTATTGAGCTTATCAGACCATCCCACTTGTCTGGGATTGTGCAATCCTCTACTCGTAATCCTAACATTTACTTCAGTCATTTATGCAGTGGAAAACAGTCGTGTGTGCAGGATGAAGTGCATGACAACACAGAATGCAAATCAGTAGAAAGAGACATACTTAGGCAAGCAAATCATTATAGTAATGAATGCAAAAAAATTCTAAAGGTTCATTCCAGAACTAAAAACAATGCTTTATACGGTCAAGTAGTATGCAGGGCAAAATTAAGAAAGTATCTTACAATCTATTCAAACAAAGTAAACAGATATAGACGAAAAGGCTGTGGAACGAAGCTTAATCATTGCGATAGTGACAAATAAGGTACAGAAGGTGATCCTTTTAACAATGATAACTGAAGACCCCTTCTATAAGGGTAAAAAGGTATTAATAAATTAGTGTGCCCTTTTTTGTTCTTTGTTCCTTGCAGCAATGTGGATTATTGGCTAATTGAAGTTCTTTTGTACTGCCTTGCACTATAGTACAACATAGTTATTACATGTCTATTTAAATAAAGAGTAACACACATGTACCATTGCTTTCTTTCATTCTGTTGCAAATTGTAAGTGACTCATTCAGGATGTGTGTAGAGATGCTTTCAATATTAAGAGGACAATCAAACAGAGAACATGAAGTCTTTCCTTATTTTATAATGAAGTGGTACCTGTATGTGTAGTTTTTATCTGTTTTTGGTTCAACTCTTCTGGCAGCTGGTAAAATGGGATGGTATCAGTTCCAAAATATAATTAGGGGCGATTGTTTGGTTAGAGTATGTGACTGATTATTTTATCCTTGAAAATGTCTTCCTTGTTTTGTCATTGAAGTTTCCTCCAATGTTAACGGAACTACTCATGTTTTATAGTCATCTGGTCAACTAATGTAGAATATATGACATAGTTTGGGTAGGTGTTTATACCACTTCTTACCTGTTTAACTTCGTGCAGTCTTTGGCTGTTTAAATTTGTTAATTTCTCAGCAATATCCATGTTTAGAATTAAAAGTTGGCAGTGGTTACGTTTCAAACATAAAATTTCAAAAAGTAGATTAATAGAATGTTTATCCATGGAGGCTATTCTTTGTGGTCATGGGCTCTTTTAACTAAGGTTTTGAACTTTTTCTGTAATTCTTCTTGTCAAATTTAAACTCTATGTATGAGTGTTTTATAGGTATTTTTAGGGTGAGAAATATATTTTTTTTAATGAATAAGTGTTGTATTATCATTTATAAAATAATAATACACGTATCCACAAGAAAAAGGTGGGTGGAAGAAGTTGCACCACAAAGTCAAATGAAGATAAAACTCGGAACAAAATATAAGAACATGCTATTATGTGGCAAGAGTTAAAGCATTGGTATGAGGGTCCCAATCATTTGGTTTAACCCAAACATTAGCATGGCCCAGAGTATCTCTTTTTTGTCTTCATCTTGAGGTTGAGTGTCATGAACATGTGATATAACAAAATTAAGACGAGGGAATTTGCTAGAGTTTGGCCAATCACCAAACCCATGGCCAAGTGCTCGGGGAGAGGCAGAGTAGTGGTAGGTGGGTCAAAACCATCCTCTTTGAGACCAATCTTTGGTTAGTCTCATAGGAGCTTGAGAGGCATAAGTGTGCATTTTGTTCACCACAAGTAGAGTAGCTATGCCTTTGACAATGCCCAAGAGGTGGAGGATAGCTTTGACTAGAGGTAGGAGTTGGAGGGATTCTAGCAACAATGCACATGGCATTACCTCAATGATCTAATAGCATTTGAAGATGTGTCACCTCTAGTGCAATCATGTTAGCATGCACTTGGATTTGTTTAAGCACATTAGAACAAAGCATAGCCTTAGTGTAAAGTTAGTAGTTAATACCAATAGAACATCTAGAAAATAAAGTAGAATTATTATCCTTCCATATGCAAAAATGAATCCCCATCTTGAGAGCATGCTAAATTTGGTTATCTAGAGGGGGTTTTAGGCTAATACCCCTACAAAACCATATGCCATGAGAATGGCTAAGGCCAAAAGGGTTTGGAAAAATAATGAATCTAAGTCCATGCAGCTTGAGCTCTAGGGCAAAACTAACAAAGGTGCTTGAGGGTTTCTTGATGACCACAAAATAGGCATCAAGTATCCTTGATCCTAATGAGTTAATTTGGTGCCAACTAGAAGGCCTTGGAAAAGAATACACCATGCAAAATGAGCAAGCTTTGGCTCTAGAATGGTTGTTTGAAACCTATGTTGCTAAGCACTCAAAGAGGATTACAACAACCATCATTGGTCTACAAAAGGCACGATAGACAAATGTGTAGAGAGCCAAGAATAACCTGTACGAGGCTTGTAATTGTGAAATTGTGCATTGGGACACCATTTCCAATCTTCTCACCAAGGATTGAAACAATAAACTCCAATCTTGTGAATTATATTTGGTGGCACAAAGTAAATAACAACTTGGAAGGTTTTGAGGTCCAAGTTGGTCTATTGAAACTTAACCTTGGCTTTAGGCTTAGTAAGAAAGTTATCTTTTTGGGAATAAGATTTGAAAAGGTCTTGATTCTTTTCTTGAAAAACCTCAAAGCATGGACCCATAGAGTCTTGTCTAGAGGATGATATTAACAAGAGATAACAAGGAATTGACATATAGATTGTTGATTAATAGAAAGCCCTAAATGAAAGGCATTGTCATTTCAAACCAACTAGGGTTTACTGGCTTCCAAGGCTCTTGATATGCTTTTCATCACAAAAGTACCTTGAATTTGGATGGACTCCATGATAAGAAGGGTGCGAAGGTCAATCCCCTTCTAAGCTTGTCTCTCATAAGGAACACTCGTAAAGATGCAATGATGCACTAAGATTTTTTAGGCCTCATTTGCTTTCAAGAGCTTAGATAATCCATTTAGCACACAAGGTTAATTCTTGCCATTGAGCGGAAATCAAACCTATTCCTCCAAGGTGGTGTGGGAGTCAAGAAAACTGCCAAGCCACACAATGAAAATCTCATTGATTTTTAGAGGAGGCCCAAAGAAAATCCCTAAGAATCTTTAGAAGGAACCAAACATGAAGAGTAGTAGATGCGAGTAGCTGCCAAGATCTTTGAACATGTATGGAATTTCCTTGTTAGAGATAATGGCTTAGTAATCTAGCAAGCTGACTTATTTTCAACTTTGGATACAACTTGCCATAAAGAGGAGAGGGAGGCTAGAAAGGCAAAAGAAATGCCCAAGGATTCAAAAATTTCTCCATGCTCAATCCATCTCCACCCAAAAGTGTCAAGCTAGGAAGACTTGGGTGAGAAAGATTGCCTACAACATTTAGATTTTGCCATTGAACATTGGAACTTGACACTTTACATAAAATAGCCAAACAATGTAGGATTTGTTGGATGTTACCCTTGTCTTCCAAAAGAATAAGAAAAGTGTCAACAACAAAATGCCCACTCACTAAATGAACCAAGGAATTGGACAAAGAAATACCTTTGACTAAATTTTGGGAAACATAATTGGCTAGAAGATGTCCAAAGCTCTTAGCGGCAAGTACGTAATGAATAGGGGCTAAAGGACATCCTTGATAGATGGACCTAAAAGGCCCAAAGACATTGGATTATTGGCCATTAAGAATGAGACAAGTAGAGCAAATTGAAAAAAAGTATGGAAATCAATTAGACAACTTCAGGGCCAAATTGCAAAGCTTCTTTGTTCTTAATTTTTGAGTTGCTTGATAAATGTGGACAAGATGGCTTGTAAAAATGCTACATATAGGGAAATAATTCTTTAGACAAGTTGTAATAGTTGTTAGTGTGTTGTGAAACTCAACCCCTCTTGTGATTCTTCTACCCTTTATAGTGTAATGTTTAGTTAACTAAAATAAGTTGCACATCGTATTAACTAGTTCACTTTAGGTGAGCAAATCACTCTACATTTTTAGGGAATTGAAGGAGATGAATACACAATTTCAAGTAATTCATAGGTTTTTCAGTACTTGTTAGAAAGAGAATGCACATCAGCCACAATGTTCTAGTCTTATTGGTTATCTTTATTTTCATTATCAAAATGATATTTATTTTTCTTAAATTACTATATTTTTGTGGAAGTTTTGATGACCCTCACAACGTCCAAAATAAATGTTTGCAACCTTTGGTGGCTTCCTTGAGTCTTGCAAGGTAGTTATAGAATGGGTTTGATATGATGCTAATAATAACGGTGTAGTGTTCTCACAAAAAAATAAGTGTTATATTATTTTCTTCAAAAAAATATAAAGTTGTGAAGTGGTTTGAGGTTTGAAGTTGAATGGTTTGCAAGGAGTCAATTAGGAATCAAATCTTATTGAGTGCAAGGACTTGACACTCTAAAGGGATAAGGTTGGGATTGTGCTTGGAAGATTTGACAACATAGATACTCCTTCAAACCTTGGCTCATAGCTAAAGGAGGTAATAATTTGTGCTAAAGTTGTGATTGTGCCTTGAGAATTTGTCATATTTGAAACTCCCTAAATCTTGGCTCTGAGATGAAGGATGTAATAATTCATGCAGAGCCTATGACCATGCCTTGAGAAATTTAGTGGAATAGATCTCCCCTTAGACCTTTGCTCTTAGGTAAAGGGGGGAATAATTTTTGAACTTGATGCTGCAATGTGCTAATTTGGCATTGCAGGATGTTTATATTCTACTAGAAAAATATTATTTGGACCTTCATTCTATGTTTTCTTATAATGAGGCTATTTGAAACAATAGGATACTCAAAATAACACCTACCCAATTTTGGATGTTTGGCTTTAAACATTGTTATTTAATGGCTTTGATGAAAGGTCATGATTGGAAAAGAAGTGAAACATTTGTAAATATTGTGGCATTTAGTTTTTCAATTTTTAATATCAAATAAAAGTAAGATCATTGAGTCGCAAGATCATAAAAAAAGTTTTAGAATACAAAGAAGTTAGTCAACATGGGCTAGGAACAACAAAATGACTATAAAGCTACCATTCAAATTCTTCCATAATAGACCAAGCATTGCCAATGTTAGCCCTATCAACCTATTGGTTCACAAATTGTTGAACATTCCTCATATATTGGTAGTTGGCTATATCGAAGAAACCTTCATTATAGATTATCATCGAAATTGAAAATGAACATCTATCCCTTTGGCTTGTTTGGCACAATCACCATGATTGGTCTCCAATCTTTTGAACTATTCATGAATGCTAGTAACTTGTTTTGCTAGATCCTTGTGAATTTGGAGGTTTTCTTGTAAGATGCAAGACTAGTTTGCCATCTAAAGAGAGATGTTAAAGTAATTGCATCTCTACTTCATGAGGATAGTATGTGTTAAAACAAATCTAAACATTTGAGTTTGCATAATGTAACAAACCACCCCATGTTTTTTGAATTTTTTTAGATATAAAATGCATATGCAATGCCTTCACACTTTTGATCACCTAGATCTTAGAGTGAGCAAGGTGAGAGCATAGAGTGCTTTGACCACACTACTAACTAAAATGTATGCAAACATAATGAATGGCGACAAGTTGACCATAGCATGCAGGCAACACAACCAACCTCAATCAACACTTCTTCAATGGATATTGTGTGTTAATGCAAGCCACCATCAAAATGTGTAAAATGGTTCAAACCAAAATGGTCGATTACACCAACTTGTTCAATGCCAAAACAAGCTAATGAAATACATTGGGTCTAGTGGTGAACCGACCAAGACCTATTAGTATGATATGTATATGAACTAGTGGTAAACCATCTAGTTTTACAAGATAAAATGTATACAAATATATACCTCTAGTTGTACTACCATTTGAGGTTCATAAGATAAGCATGTATGCACCACAAAATATAGCATAAATGATTGATATATTGTTGGAACAAGTTTGATATAATATTTTGATTACAAAATCAATCATCTACAATTAGTCTAAAAGACTTAAAATGAGCTTGGAATATCATAGCCAGAATGCATGGTCATCACCCTAATTGAAGTATATATTAAAAGTTGAAGCAAGAGGTTGACACAGTGCTAATACAACTTTGTATCGTCGACACATTGTCAAAATCAGAATTGATGCATACAATGGGTACAATGGGTACTAATGCATTGGAAACTTATAAAAGTCATCAAAGTCTAATGAACCGATTCAACCACACCAAAATCTTACTATCAAATCATTTGAAAATTGAAGTAAATATTGCCAAGAAAAAACAAGCAACAAACCTTTGTCAAAACACATAAAAAATCTCACCTTCAACACCAACTAGAACAAACTTCACTTGCAACACGGATGTGATGTCAGGGTGAAATCACTATACCCAACTAGGAGGGTTTTCGTCTCCGAGATTGGTATTCCAAGAGGGTCAACCTCTTTTTATAACCTTTTTAGAGTTATTTTAGGACAAAATGGCTTTCATTGCTTTTTCATTTTTATTTTTTTTGTTTTTCATTGTTTTTCCAATTTTTTTGTTTTTTCATTGATTTTTTCAAAAAAACAAAATTTCTTAATAAAATAATATAAAGTGTCCTTATGACCACTTTTCAACACCTTGAACCTAGTGACACTTTATTTGCACACTTAAAAAACTTTTTTTAAAAGGAAAATTAAATGTAAGTTGCCAACTAAAATATTGAAAAGTAACTTTTTGACAACTTAATTATTTAAATTATTTTCCCTTTTCCCATGCCAATTAGCTTACAAGAAAACCTTGGAAAATAAACTAATGACTAAACAATCGCCCACATACGAGAAGGGGACATTACAATCCTACCTCTCCAAAATTTCTTGTCTCCAAGTAATTGCAAATCAGGATGCTCCAAACCTACTCTCTTTCCCATGTAACACCCTCAACTAGAAGATTTTTCCATTTCACCAAATACTCTTTAACGCTTTTATTCCTTAATTTGTGTCCTTTGAATTCAATAATTGCCGCAGGAATCAAGATGAGTTTCCTTCTTCATCTAATGGAGGCAACTCAACAAAAGCAACCACATTGTGACCAAGTGCCTTCTTAAGGTGAGAAACATGAAATACATTATGCGCCTTGCTTCCTTTTGGTGTCTTCAAATCATAAGCCACTTCTCCAACTCTTCTAATGATTCTAAGTGGACCATAAAATCGTGGCTTAAGTTTCTCAACTCTACTCTTTTTAAAAGGAGACTGTCTATAGGATTGCAATCTCAAATAAACTATAGTGTCAACTTCAAAAGTGTGCTCAACTATACGCTAATCAACATAGAACTTTTGTTGATTTTGTGCATGCTAGAGGTTATCTTGTAGAGTTTTCAACACATCTTGGCTCTATTGTAATAAATCTTTAGCTCTTAGTACTCTATTGTCATAAAATAAGAGATCAATGAAGCTAGAAGCTTCATATTCATACAATGCCATGAGATGTGACATTTTGATTGACATATGATAAAAAGTATTATAACAATATTTTCCAATACGAAGTCATATTTATCTTTGTTGCCCTAAAACATAATTCCTTAAGTAACCTTCCACCCATTTGTTTACAATTTTAGTTTTCCCATTAGATTGTGGGTGATGATTAATGTTGGGAGTGAGCTTAGTCTCAATCAATCTAAACAACTCTTGCCAAAACAAGCTTAGGAACCTGTTGTCCCTATCACTCACAATGTTCTTTGGCAAGCCATGCAACCTAAATACTTCTTTGAAGAATAAATCAACAACTTGGGAAGCTACTTTGAAGAAACAATAAATAAGTGTGCAAATTTAGTCGATTTGTCAACAACATATATGCAATCTTTATCTTGTACCTTAAGCAACTCGGTGATGAAGTCCATAGAATTACTTCCTATGTTTTATTGGGAATTGGCAAAGGTTGTAGTGAACTAGTAGGAAAAGTATGCTCATTTTTTTTAGTTGACATCACATTCTCTAATATGTTTAATGACATTGTCATTAAGCCCTTTCTATGAAAATCTCTCTCGAATTTATCTATATGTCTTGAAATATCCTTGGTGACCAACCAAGGAAGCATTATGAAAAGTTCTCAAAACCTTCTCTTTTACCTTAGATTTTGGCACCAAAAGATTCTTCCCTTAAACATGATCATCTCATTCACCACTACATACCTATCATCTTGCAAGGTACCCTCCAAAATATTGGTAGCAAATTGATTCTTAACTTTTTCCACAAGAATTTGTTCTTTTCAATCTATAATAGTTTCCATCATAGAGTTCAAAATGGCCTTCTTGACAATGCATCAACCACTACGTTCTTCTTCCTTTTGACATTCTCTATGTCAAAATCATAGGCTTGCAACTTACCAACTTTTGTTGCCTCTTATTAAGATCTTTTTGGCTAAGAAAATACCTTACACTATTATGATAAGTTTTAACAAAAAACTTACCTCTTACCAAGTACTATATAAAATTAGTCATAGCATGCATGATGGCTAACATTTCCTTGTCATAGATGGAGTAGCTCCTTTCCACTCCCCTCAAATTTTTGCTCTTGAAGGCAATTAGATGTTTGTTTTACATCAAAATAGCACCTATTCCTTCTCTTGAAGCATCACTCCAACTCAAAAGGCTTTGTGAAGTCTAGCATGGTCAACATAGGACAAGTGCTCATGACTTTCTTGTGCTGCTCAAAAGTTTTTTGCATTGATGTAGACCATGTAAATGCCTCCTTTTTGGTCAAATTGGTTGGTGGTGCAACCAACTATGAAAATCCCTTCACAAAACTTTTGTAGAAGTTGCATAAGCCAAAGAAACCTTTCAAACGAGTGAGTCTTTGGTGGTGGCCAATTCAAGATGGCCTGAATCTTCTCTTGATCAACTCTCACAACTTTAGAGTTGATCACATGTCCCAAATACAAAAACAAATTAAAATAAAAAATTCACATTTAGATTTCTTTGCATACAAGGATTGGGCCTCAAGAATTCCCAATACTTCATCTAGGTGCTTCATGTGCTCTTCCCAAGTCTTACTGTATATCAAGATGTCATAAAAAAAATACTAAAACAAAATTTCAGAGTCGTTGATTGAAGACTTGGTTCATGCAAGTTTGGAATATTGCAGGTGTGTTAGTCAAGGTGAAGGGCATGACTAAGATCTTGTAATATCCAAAGTGACATTAGAAAGCAATTTTTGTGATGTATTTTTCTCTAACTTTGATTTGGTGATACCTAGATCTTAAATTATTTTTGAAAAATAGGCCACACTATACAATTCATCAATGAACTCATCAATCCTCATAATTGGATATCTATTCTTGATGGTCATTTTGTTTAGATCATGATAATCTATGCACATGCACATAGTTCCATCCTTCTTCACTAGAACCATTGAAGATGCAAAGGGACTTTTGCCAGGAAAAATATGTCCCATCTCAAGGATCTCCTTAATAGCTTTTTCTATCTCTTGCTTATGCTTTATGTGATGGTGATAAAGAGTGGTAATGATAGGCTTTGCTCCTTTCAAATCAATCAAGTGCTCTATCCCTTTGTTTGGTGGTCTTCCTAGAGGTATTCCATTGAAAACTTTGTTGTGCTTATCCAACCAAGTATGAACATCTATATGATACTTTCTCTTACTTTTTTGAGAATGGGTACACATAATCAAACATTGGGTTGCCCATTCTACCTAGCCATGATGATATAATTTGTCCATTAGTTTGGTTGTAGCAACACAAGGAATACCATTAGACATGCCCCTCAACACCACCTTGTTACCATCAACATGGTTTGAAAATTTTGAGTAATCTCATCTAATAAGTGAAGCAATTGGACACCTAAAACAACATTGGTACCTTTTATGCTCACCACACAAAATTCATCCTTCACTTCATAATTCCCAAGAGGCTCATCTTAGGAATCCTTTTAGTACAATGAAGAGTAAAGCCATCAACAACCCTTATGTTAAATCCTTCAAATTCTTTTGTTTTCAATTGCCTTCTAGCAACAACTCTTGTATCAATAAAATTATGAGTGGCTCAACAATCAATCAACATAATGATTCGTTGGCCACACAACATGCCACAGATCCTAAAAGGATCATACTTTTGTGTACTCAAAAGTTGGGCAAGTGTACCTTTAATTGCTTTCTCTTCATTAGGCTCTTTTGGTGCATTTTCTTCATAATTTTGTTTAGGATCAAATTATTCTATTTTTTTTTTATTTTGATCTTTTGTCAAAAACCACCTTTGTGTAGTGAACTTGGCTTTTCTCAAGACGCCTATGACCAAGAACCCAAGGCTCCTTGCATGTGAAGCATAATTTCTTCTTTCTCAATTCATTTTTTGCCCCCTCATTTGACTTAGGGGGTGAACACTTTGGTTGATTGTAAGTCTTTTGGAATGGATTTTTGGGATGGGAAGCTCTTCTTCTAAAACTTGTTCTTAGGAAGAGTAGATTCAAGAGCTAGAGGCCTCTTGATTGACTCTTGCAAAGATGTAAGCTCAAATACTTTGACCAAGCCCCTTAGTGTCTTTGTCAACCCTTCTGTGAACAACATAACCAACCTTAATTTTGTGACATTAGGAACCATAAAAACAAGTTTTTGAAACTCAACAATGTAACTCTTAATTGTGCCATACTACTTGAGATAGACCAACTCATGAAATTGTACCTATGGGTTCTTACTGTCAAATCTTTCTATTAATCTACTAGTAAATTCATCATATGAATTTATAAGAGCATAACTTTGAGTAGCTGGCCCATGGTACCACCATTCATAGTCAACTCCTTCAAGATGAAGAGTTACAAATTTAATGGCCTCATCCTTTGGTATGGGTCTCATGGACAAGTATCCAATATTTGAATCCATGCATATGTTGTGCTCTTCTCGCTTCCATCAAATGGGGGAAAGTGTTGGTTTTCCCAATGAATTTTGGTAGTCCCTTTTTTGAGTTTGGGGTCTATTCTCTTATGTAGTCCCACTTATGGATCTCTTGTAGTTAATGAACTAGTTTAAGGACAAGGCGTTACAAATCTCTTGAGGAAAACCTCAGAACTCAACATAATAGTGTGCATTGATCTCATCAACCATCAACACTTCCACTTTTGGCTCATGGATTTCTTCTTCTCTTTTGATAAAGGTAGGCCGAAATTGCCTAGTAGCAGGACCAATAATGATTCTAATGGATTGATTTATATTATTTGTATGTTGATTTGAAGTTCTTAGCATACTTCCTTCACCATTCTATTGTTGGGACATGCTCATATTTTGGTCCATCTTCATGAGTAACTATGCCATCATGTCTAGAATTACATCAAATTTCCTTTTAGTCTTATCATGAGGACTAGCTCCCATATTTGTCTCTTGGCCTTTATCCTCCATATTCTACTCTCCCACTTTTGGAACACCTTTTGGGGTTCAATTTTTAGTTCCACCCTCTGGAATTGATTGTTGAATTGGGTTTTGAGGGAACTCAAGCTATTTTGTTAACTCTCTTTGGTAGTATTTATTTTTTGTCACTAGGATGCATGATATGACAAACTTTGCATGACAATATTTGCTTTAAAAATCATAGGTTGGCAAGACCACTAGCTTTGATATCATTGTAACAAACCACAACTTATTTTGAGTATTTGGATATAAAATGCATATGCAATGCCTTCACACTTTCTGAATACCTAGATCTTGGAGTGGGCAAGGTGAGAGCATACAATGTTTTGATGACATTACTAACTACAATATATGCAAACATAATGAAATGGTGGAAAATCAACAATAGCACACAAGCGACACGCTTGACCTTAATCGACACTTCTTCAGTGGATAAATTGTGTTAATGCAAACCACTAGCACAATGTTTAAGCTAGTTCAAACCAAAATGATTGGCTACACCAGCTTGTTCAATGCCAAAAATGACTAATGAAATACATTATGTCTAGTGTTGAATTGACCAAGGCCTATTAGCATGATATGCATATGAATTGACTATAAGTTCCATCCAATTTTACAAGATAAAATACATAAAAATATATACTTTTGGTGGTACACCATTTGGGGTTTACAAGACAAGAATGGATGCACCATAAAATAGCATAAATGATTGATATACTATTGGAACAAGTCTTATATAATATTCTGCTTATAAAATTCATTTGTTGTGATAACATAAATTAGTTTAAAAGACTTAAACTAAGTATGGAATATCATACCTAAAATGTGTGTTCATCAACCCAGCTGAAGTATACATTAAAAGCTGAAGCAAGAGGTTGATATAGTGTTGATACAACTTAGTATTGTTGACAAACAATCAAAATTAGAGTTGATGCATATTGAAAATGCTCTGTCAAAATTAGAGTTGATGCATATTGAAAATCAATCAGCATATTGAAAAGCCTAATCATTGAACAACAATTGAAAATGCACCCCAAACACATGAAACTAATTAATATCGATCATTATAGGAATTTTTAATAATTGCATATTTGAAATAAAACAATCAACAATAGGTACAACATGTACTAATGCATTGGAAACTTACAAAAATAATTGAAATGCAACCAACTAATTCCATCACACCAAAATCTTATTATCAAATCATTTGAAAATTCAAGTAAATATTACCAAGAAAAACAAGCAACTACCCCTCCTAAAAAACATAAAAAATATCCATCTTTAGCACCAACAAAAACAAACTTCACTTGCAAAACAAATGTGATCTCAGGGTGAAATCACCATATCCAGTTAGTAGGGTTTTTGTCCTCAAATTTGGTATTTCAAGAGGGTTTTGTTCCTCGAGAATTGGAAATAACTCACATTTTTGCTTAGAGAAAATGAAAAATGAAAATAACTAGTAACCCCTCTTCTCAAGATCCAACTTCTTTTTATAACCTTTATAGAGTTATTTTAGGAAAAAGTATTTTTTCTTTTTCAAAAAACATTTTTATTTTTAATAGTTTTTTTCGAAAAAAGTGTTTTTTCATTGTTTTTTGAAAAAAGTAAGTTTTCTTAATAAAATAATATGAAGTGCCCTTATGACCACTTTTTATCACCTTGAGCTTAGTGACACTTTATTTGCACACTTGAAACACATTTAAAAAAAAAAATTAAATGTAAGTTGTCAATTAAAATATTGAAAAATAACTTTTTGACAACTTAATTATTTAAATTATTTTCCCTTTTCCAATGCCAATCAGCTTACAAGAAAAATTTGGAAAATAAGCTAATGGCTAAACAATTGCTCACATGCAAGAAGGAGACATTACACATAAATGCTAAACAACGGCTTTCCTTCAAGTTTTAATGTCCATAGACATAGAGAGCCCAAACAAAGCAAAATTTTGGGTCCATTTGTGGAGAAAAATGTGTGGGATGATAGTTTAGGAGCATCCAAGTTCATGAGCATTCATGCATCAACTAAAAATAATAATGGAATAAGTGATTATTAAGGAGATATCGTTTTGTATAAGTTCTTGTGGAAATAGCTTAGCAAATTAAACAAAAGGAATCTATAATATTTTTCTAGCTAATTCTTTTCTTAGATTTTTGAATTCATATTTTGGTTCAAATTATTTGATTAAAAAAACTCCATTTAACGTTTGGGAGGCTTGACTCTTGGTGTCTCTATTGCATGCTAACATTGTGTCAAACACTTGGTGGATATTAATTTCGAAAACAAGTTAATGAGGAATAACAAAAAATATTGAGATTTTAAAAATTAATTGCCATTCTTGATTTAATTGCTTGTGAAGAAATAAAACGCCATGTTGGAGGCCAAAATCTAAAAATTAATGGTGTATACTTTAACTGTCATCCATATGGCATCTAGGTAGATGGGCTACCCAAAAGACTTCACAAATATTAAATTTTTTAATGCAAAATGTAGTTGGCCATTTTTGAAAGAAAAGAAACATTGAGACATGCAAGTTGGGGAGTTTTTGTGTGTTGGAGGAGAGAAAAATGCTAGGCAAGGCATGGGTTTGATGGTAGGGGCATTCAGAATAATAATGGTGCTATTTTTTTTTATCAACATGCTATTAGACTTTGAAGTAAGAGGATAAAGAAAAAGGAAAGAATCAAGCAATAAAAAGAATATAGAAGAACACATAAATAATTTAAGTAAAAAGAGCATCAAATTCTTGGTGTGGCTATTTTTGGCATTTTGGATTTTTTTTCAACAAGTTTGTAATTTTGTAGTCAAGATTTATTTTATGCATACAATTACTTTGTTTAAGGTATTCATTGCAAAATTAGAAATTTAAATTGTTCAATGCCTCCATTGAGTTTATAAATTCTTACTTATCATATTTTTTTAAGTTTGTTGGCTTGGGTAGTTAGTTTAATCCGTTAGCTAGATTGCATTAAGTAGTATTGAAGCGAGGATTCTTGTTGTGGGCTATGTCATGAAGATGCTCTAGAAGGTTGTTTTGTGTGTGTGTCAAATATTGCAACTACATAGAGCAAAGGAAGAAGGCATGATACAATAAGGAAGACATATAACTATTGAAAATAGAGGTAATTATGTAGCTTAAAACTTGTAAACCTATGTGACTATAGATTTAATTAATTGTTCTTTGTCACAATTCTTTGTGTATGATTAATCTGTTTAGATCAATTTTACCAATTGTAGAAAGAGATAGAATATTGTAGAAGAATGAAACACGAAGATAGAAGTGACACAACATATACGTGGAGAAACCCTTTCGGGAAAAAACTCCACCACCAGAATCAATAGTGCTTGTATTATTTAACCTTAGAAAAAGATTACAATAATACTGTATCAATCCTTGATTGATATGCTTCCTTGCCTTCAACAATCCTTCTTCACAACCTGCACAAAACTCTCATACACTTTCTACAACACAAGATATTCATGCATTCCATGTGACCAAGCATGAATCCACACATCCCATGCCATGCTTCAAACCCTCACCCATGCACAAGCTCAACCTGCTTATAACCTACAATAAACTCTAATGCAATTGCTGCAATAAATAGACAATTAATTGAGCATGTAAACTCATAAGAGTTATCAAATACAAGAGCATAAAGATCCTCTCAAAAAACTACGCCTAGATTGTGCAAGTAGAGTTCCACACTGTAACATGAAGTCAAAACCAAAGTATCCTCAATTTAGGCGCCTCAAATTGAACACTTAACCAATTGTTGGTCAAGAAAATATTTTGCAAGCATCACCTCAAAGTTGGCGCCCAAGAATGGGCCCACTTAACTGAGCCTTGTAATCTTCTCATGCAAAAGGTGTTAACTCAAATATGCCAACTTGGGCGCCCAAGGTGGGTCCAAGTCAATCTTAGTTAACTGAAACATATCTCTCCACCAATTCATGCAAACATTATGCATGATTGATCATCCCTACTTAACTAAATGTATCACCTGTTATCTGTCATGCAACTGAAGTCATTAGTCATGCAATTCAAGTCAATTGAAGTCGACTAGCATTCAACTCAAACTAACTACATGCAATTGAAGATAATTGAACTAAACTGAACTGAACTGATACTGAAATGAACTGAATTGAACTGAACTGAACTCCACTCATGTAAATATCAATCCCTAACTCGTAGGATCTAAACATGCATTACTGAAGTGTTATCAATCCTCCAAATAGTTAACTTAAGCAAGGTGGGTTCCACCTTCCATGTGGGCGCCCCATGTGCTCCTATTTTGTAGGAGATCTTCTTGGGCCTCACCACATGTTCCTATCATTTAGGAATAATTACAAATGTCAATTTACATGTTCATTTCATTTGAATTTAATCTCTTTCTAATCCTAGTGTTGGGGAACACTTTCCAAGGACTTAAGAGATACATGAAATATGTTTAGGATTGCAATTAAATGGCATCCTATTCCCAACATTCTCCCACTTGACATTATACATTGCAATTATTCTAAACAAAGAATCATTATTATAAAAAAAGGTGCAGGACTCAAGGCCAATGGCCTTCCTGCACCAAGAGAACTTATCTGCAACATTGATCAAAGTGTCAACTTTCTCAATCAATACCTTTCTGAAGTCTCTGTAACCAAACTATCATAGGTAGAACTTCATGCTATCAACATAACAACCCAAATCTGCAAACAAGTCCCTATATATCCACCATCCTACAAAATAAGACTTCAAGGTAATAAAACACATAGACATGCTATAAAAAACCTCTGAAGTAACTCACTGTAGAAAAGTGTAACCAATCCAAGAGAGGTGCCCCTCTCATATAGAACACATATACCTTTTGGAACTCCCAATGCACAGGTAATGTCAAATCTGAAAAACAAGATTACAAAATTAACAAGTCCTCCTATAGCACTTCACATAGAGGATGTGGCTAACTCCTCTATCATAGTGTCAAAGAAGCATACAATGATATGCAGAATACATCTCTCATAACACAAGAACCTTCAAGAAGAAGACAATATTCCCACAAAGAGAGAACTTGCAAATCAAACTATGTTCTTATACCACACTAACATGTGCTAAACTGTATAAAGTAAGATCTCCTTCATCACTCCCAAACTAAAAGGATATCAACATCTAACCATTCAACTTATAATGAAACATGGCAGAACTTAGATGTAAACCTCTCATAGAAATTAGATCAAACTTAGCCAAACATTCCCACAAGAAAAGGGAATATGCCCAAAGCCACTAACTATCTTTTGTACCTCTCCTACCCAAATCCTTGGAACTAACTCAAGTTCAAGATTGCAAGGAGAACAATGGAAATACATAAAATCATGCATCTACTTCTCAATAATCCCTCTGAACTCAATTTTCAAGACTAATGCATAAGAGAAGACAAGATACATATAAACAATGCATCTAATAATCAGGCGGGCAACACCTCTTAGATCATCTACCTGCAGAGTAGACCAAGAGTGGGATACAAGATTTTTGTGTGCATAAAACACCAAGCAATATAGGATTTCAATAAAGAAAACCTTCTCATCACTTCTATGATGGATTCACATCCATTTCTAGGTGTAGGCTCCTTAGTCTTTACTGTTGAAAAACTTTTTATAACAACCATTCCAACACATATCTCTTAACATAAGAAATATCCAACCTAACCCAAGTATCTCTAGTATCCATGAGCATTCACCAATCAATCCATGCCAACTTCAAATGCAACCTACATAATCATGAAGCTCCAAGAAAATGATTAATACTCAAAACCAAAAAGAACTGCATCCTCCCCAAAGGAAGAACAATAACACCTTTACCAAAGACTTTAAGGGTCCTCCATGAAACAAGATATTAAAACCTCTTCAAATTACATGAAGATAACCATATCCTACCAAAGCTCCCACTAAACTGCGATACCGAGCTATACATGGAAACAAGATAAGCATCAAACCATCACTATCAAAAACTCCCACTGAAACATGTAACCAAGCTATCCATGACATCGTGATAACGATCTCCTAAATGAAGATCGTTCATGGCCTCAACACAATCAAAGAATCTGTTGTTAACAACACAACTCCCAAAAGGTCAAGAAAACCATAATCTCTAAACCAAGAAGATAAAACACACTTCTTTTGCAAATTTGTAATAACACAATAGTACAAGATCCCACTACAGCCAAAAAACCTTCAAACTTTTAAGAGAAAGGTGTCCCAAACTCTACCCAATTGTTAGCTCTGATACCAAATGTTGAAAATGAAGGTAAAATTGTAGCTTAAAACTTGTAAACCTATGTGACTGTAGATTTAATTAAGTGTTCTTTGTCACAATTCTTTGTGTATGATTATTTGTTTAGATCAATTTTACCAATTGTAGAAAGAGACAAAAGATTGCAGAAGAATGAGACAAGGAAGATAGAAGTGACACAACATATATGTGGAGAAACCCTTTTGGGAAAAAACTCCACCAGAATCAATAGTGCTTGTATTATTTAACCTTTAGAACAAGATTACAATAATATTGTATCAATCCTTGATTGATTTGCTTCCTTGCCTTCAACAATCCTTCTTCACAACTTGCACAAAACTCTCATACACTTTCTGCAGCACAAGCTATCCATGCATTCCATGTGACCAAGCATGAATTCACACATCCCATGCCATGCTTCAAACCCTCACACATGCACAAGCTCAATCTGCTAACCTGCTAACTTGCTATCTTGCTCTCTTGCTCTAATGCAATTGCTGCAATAAATAGACAATTAATGAGCATGTAAACTCATAAGAGTTATCAAATACAAGAGCATAAAGCTCCTCTCAAAAATCTACGCCTAGATTGTACAAGTAGAGTTCCACAATGCAATCTAATTTCAAACCAAAGTCTCCTCAATTTAGGCACCCCAAACTAAACACTTAACTGATCTTTGGTCAAGAAAATATCTTGCAAGCATCACCTCAAGGTTGGCGCCCAAGAATGGGCCCACTTAACTGAGCCTTCTAAATATCTTCTCATGCAAAAGGTGTTAACTCAAAGATGCCAACTTGGGCGCCCAAGGTGGGTCCAAGTCAATCTTAGTTAACTGAAACATATCTATCCACCAATTCATGCAAAAATTATGCATGATTGATCATCCCCACTTAACTGAATGTATCCATCTGTTATCTGTCATGCAACTCAAGTCAATTAAAGTCAATTAGCATTCAACTCAAATTAACTACATGCAACTAAAGATAACTAAACCACAACTAAACTTAACTTAACTTAACTGATACTTAACTGAATTGAATTGAACTGATACTGAACTAAACTGAAATGAAATGAACTCCACTCATGTAAATATCAATCCCTAACTTGTAGGATCTAAACATTCATTACTGAAGTTTTATCAATCCTCCAAACAATTAACTTAAGCAAGGTGGGTTCCACCTTCCATGTGGGCGCCCCATGTGCTCCTATTTTGTAGGAGCTCTTCTTGGGCGTGCCCACATGTTCCTATCATTTAGGAATAATCACAAATTTCAATTTACATGTTCATTTCATTTGAATTTAATCTCTTTCTAATCTTAGTGTTGGGGAACACTTTCCAAGGACTTAGGAGATACATAAAATATGTTTAGGATTGCAATTACATGGCATCCTATTCCCAATAAACTTATCTGCAACATTGATCAAAGTGTCAACTTTCTCAATCAATACCTTTCCCAAGTCTCTATAACCAAACTATCATAGGTAGAACTTCATGCTATCAACATAACCCAAATCTGCAAACAAGTCCCTGTATATCCACCATCCTGCAAAATAAGACTTCAAGGTAATAACACACATAGACATGCAATAAAAAACCTCTAAAGTAACTCACCATAGTAAAGTGTAACCAGTCCAAGAGAGGTTCCCCTCTCATATAGAACACATATATGTTCTGGAACTCCCACTGCACAGGTAATGTCAAATCTGAAAACAAGATCACAACATTAACAAGTCCTCCTATAGCACTTCATATAGAGGATGTGGCTAACTCCTCTATCATAGTGTCAAAGAAGCATACAATGATATGCAAAATACATCTCATAACACAAGAACCTTCAAGAAGAAGACACAATTCCCACAAAGAGAGAACCTGCAAATCAAACCATGTTTCCTATACCACACTAACATGTGCAAAACTATGTAAAGTAAGATCTCCTTCAACACTCCCAAACTGAAGGATATCAACATCTAACCATTCAACTTATAATGAAACATGGCAAAACTTAGATGTAAACCACTCACAGAAAGTAGATCAAACTTAGCCAAACATTCCCACAACAAAAGGGAATATGCCCAAAGCCACTAAATATCTCTCGTACCTCTCCTACCCAAATTCTCAAAACTAACTCAAGTTCAAGATTGCAAGGAGAACAATGGAAATACATAAAAGCATGCATCTGATTCTCAATAATCCCTCATAACTCAATTTTCAAGACTAATACATAAGAGAAGACAAGATACATATAAATAATGCATCTAATAATATGGTAGGTAACACCTCTTAGATCATTTGCCTGCCGAGTAGACCAAGAGTGGGATACAAGATTGTCCTATGCATACAACACCAAGCAATATAGGCTTTCAATAAAGACACCCTTCTCATTAGGTCTATGATGGACTCACATCCACTTCTAGGTGTAGGCTCCTCGGTCTTTACTGTTGAAAAACTTTTATAACAAGCAACCATTCCAACACATATCTCTTAACATAAGAAATATCCAACCTAACCCAAGTCTCTCTAGTATCCATGAGCACCCACCAATCAATCCATGCCAACTTCAAATGCAACTTGCATAATCATGAAGCTCCGAGCAAATGATTAATACTCAAAACCAAAAAGAACTACATCCTCTCCAAAGGAATAACAATAACACCTTTACCAAAGACTCTAAGGGTCCTCCATGAAACAATATGTTAAAACCTCTTCAAATTACATGAAGATAACCATATCCTACCAAAGCTCCCACTGAACTGTGATACCGAGCTATACATGGCAACAAGATAAACATCAAACCATCACTGTCAAAAGCTCCCATCGAAACATGTAACCAAGCTATCCATGACATCGTGATCTAACCATCTTCTAAATGAAGATCATCCATGGCCTCAACACAATCAAAGAATCTATTGCTAATGACACAACTCCCAAAAGATCAAGAAAACCATAATCTCTAAATTAAGAAGATAAAACACACTTCTTTTACAAATCTATAATAACACAATAGTGCAAGCTCCCACTACAGCCAAAAAACCTTCAAACTTTTAAGAGAAAGGTGTCCCAAAATCTACCCAACTGTTAGCTCTGATACCAAATGTTGAAAATGGAGGTAATTATGTAGCTTAAAACTTGTAAACCTATGTGACTGTAGATTTAATTAAGTGTTCTTTGTCACAATTCTTTGTGTATGATTAATTTGTTTAGATCAATTTTACCAATTGTAGAAAGAGACGGAAGATTGTAGAAGAATGAGACAAGAAGATAGAAGTGACACAACATATACATGGAGAAACCCTTTCGGGAGAAAACTCCACCACTAGAATCAATAGTGCTTGTATTATTTAACCCTAGAACAAGATTACAATAATACTGTATCAATCCTTGATTGATATGCTTCCTTTCCTTCAGCAATCCTTCTTCACAACCTGCACAAAACTCTCATACACTTTTTGCAGCACAAGCTATCCATGCATTCCATGTGACCAAGCATGAATCCGCACATCCCATGCCATGCTTCAAACCCTCACACATGCACAAGCTCAACCTACTAACCCGCAATAAACTTTGATGCAATTGCTGGAATAAATAGACAATTAATTGAGCATGTAAACTCACAAGAGTTATCAAATACAAGAGCATAAAGCTCCTCTCAAAAAACTATGCCTAGATTGTGCAAGTAGAGTTGCACACTGTAACATGAAGTCAAAACCAAAGTCTCCTCAATTTAGGCACCCCAAACTAAACACTTAATTGATCGTTGGTTAAGAAAATATCTTGCAAGCATCACCTCAAAGTTGGCGCCCAAGAATGGGCCCACTTAACTAAGCCTTCTAAATATCTTCTCATGCTAGAGGTGTTAACTCAAAGATGCCAACTTGGGCACCCAAGGTAGGTCCAAGTCAATCTTAGTTAACTGAAACATATCTCTCCACCAATTCATGCAAGCATTATGCATGATTGATCATCCCCACTTAACTGAATGTATCCACCTGTTATCTATCATGCAACTCAAGTCATTAGTCATGCAACTCAAGTCAACTAAATTCAACTAGCATTCAACTCAAACTAACTACATGCAACTGAAGATAATTGAGTCATAACTAAACTAAATTGAACTAAATTGAACTAAACTGAACTCCACTCATGTAAATATCAATCCCTAACTTATAAGATCTAAACATTCATTACTGAAGTGTTATCAATCCTCCAAATAGTTAACTTAAGCAAGGTGGGTACCATCTTCCATTTGGGTGCCCCATGTGCTCCTATTTTGTAGGAGCTCTTGTTGGGAATCCCCACATGTTCCTATCATTTAGGAATAATCACAAATGTCAATTTACATGTTCATTTCATTCAAATTTAATCTTTTTCTAATCCTAGTTTTGGGGAACACTTTCCAAGGACTTAGGAGATACATGAAATATGTTTAGGATGCAATTAAATGGCATCCTATTTCCAACAATAACACCTAGGGTTGTAGATATAATAAAGATGATGAGAGGAATTACATCTAGATTACATGGAATAGAGGCAACATAAAGAGGAGTGCACATGGAAGATGTAAGTGAAGATAAGGAAGAATTAGATGTGATGGATGAATCAACAGGGAGATTTTTGAGGACTATGTCAAAGATAAGTAGAAAATCATGACTAGATACTCTTTTTTATATTGGAATTTTAAGCTTTGAAGATTTTATAGATTGGATTTTACATATGGAAAAATATTTTGATTATGAATCAATGGAGGATTTGAAGAAGGTAAAAAAAAATTATAAAAATTTAAAAGGTTGAATGCATCCTTGTGGTGGGATCATGTACAAATAAAGAGATAAAGAAGAGGATAGGAGAAAATAAAAATATGACATAAAATGGTTCTTAAGTTGAAGTCCAAATTCTTTCCACAAATCAATTTATTTAAAAAATTAGAGAACGTAAAGCATAAGGAGATGAGTGTCATAGACTATACTGAGGAGTTCTACAAGCTCACCATTCAAGTTGGTCATGTGGGAGATGATGAGGAGAAGATTTCAAGATATGTTAAAGGATTTTGTATTTCTATTGAAGATGCATCTAGTTTGATAAGATTGAGGTTGGTGGAAGATGCTTTGTCAATGTGCCTTGATGGCAGAAGAGAAATTATCTAGGAGGCAACAAAATGATTGAAAAGGAAAAGGAATTTAATCTAAGGGAAGGAAACAAGTTGACAACAATAGAGAGCATAATAATTATGAAAGGTTATCAAAGACTATTGTATATGGTAATCCAAATTATAACATATGAAAAGGAGAGCATTTTTCGAGAGGAAGACTTTATTTTGGAAGATGAAGAGGTAGAGGGTTCATTGGAATTGTTAAAGTTATGAAGAAGCTAGTCATAAGGCATTTGAGTGTCCATAGATGCAATAGGACAATGGTAGAAGTGGGACTAGAAAGCATATTGGTTAAGAAAATGAATTAAGTGTTTCTCAATTGAATAGATAGAAGAATTAGTGTACAAAGAATATTTTATGTTAAAATAGTGTTGTTAAAACTAGCCAAGGAGAAGTACGAACCACTATAAATAAAAAGTCCTTTTATAATCATATACAAATTTGGAGGTAAATGTTACAAGGTAATAGTTGATAGTGGAAGCACAAATAATTTGGTGTCCAACAAGATGGTAGAGAAGTTTTGATTAAAGAGAACTGAATACCCAAACATGCACAAAATGTCATGGTTATAAAAAGAACATAAACTCTTAGTAAGTGAGGAATGTTTAATTGATTTTCATATTGGTTCATATGAATATGAAGTTTTGTGTAATATAATACCCATGGATGGATGTCATGTTTTGTTGGGAAGGACCTATCAAATTTATAGGGAGGTTATATATGATGGTAGGAAGAATAGTTTTTACGAAGGGTGAAATTCCTATTAAAAGAAAAAAGTAGAGGATTAAAAAAATTAAGAATAGTAGAGGAGAATACAGCTTGTCTTGTTTTTTATTCCAAACTTATGATGATTGGAACAATGGATACAATGGATGAAATTCCATTGGAAGTGGAAATTTTGTTGGAGGAACATGTTAAAATTTCTTTCAAGGAATTTCCAAATAAGTGTAGCCCTAAAAGGGTGGATGCATTGAGGACTAAAAGTGATTTCAACAAAATAAATGAGAATATGCATGGATTGAATAAAAAGGTGAAAGATGAATTAAAGAAGAGAAACATAAGTCCCAAACAAAGGGAAGGTGCTATAGTTACTTGAAAGGGTGAAGAATGAGATAAAAGTTGTTAAATAGGAAGGCAAGATAAAAAGAAATTGATGAATATTTGGTGAAAAAGAAATAAGGTAGATGAAGAAACAAATTGGATAAGAAATAAATATGCAATCTTAATCCCAAATTTTACAAAATGCTGATGAGAAAAAGTTCACGGTACATTTCTTATACTTGGTAATTATGATGCAAGAGCATTTGTGTTCATAAGCAATCTTGCATCAACACAACAAAAACAAAAAATAATGGAACAAGTGACGATTGAGGAGATTTTTTTGTGTGTGTAAGTTCTTGTGGAAATAGCCTGACAAATAAAATAAAATAAACTCATAAAATCTTAGCTAATTCTTTTCCCAAATTTTTGAATTCCTATTTTGGTTTGAATTATTTGATTTTAAAAAACCCCACTTGGCATTTGGGAAGCCTAACTCTTAGTGGATTTATTTAATGTTGACATTTTTTCAAGCACTTATTGGGTATCAAGTTCTAGCACAAATTGATGGTGAATAATAAAAGGAATGTTGAGAATTTAAAATAAAATGTCATCCTTGATTTAACTTCCTTTGAAGAATTAAAACCTTATGTTGGAGGTCAAAATCTAAAAATTAACGATGGTATACTCTTTGGCTCTCAACCATATGGTGTCCAAGTAGATGGACGACCCAAACGACTACAAAAATATTATTTTTTAATGTAAAATATAGCAACATAGATAAACAAGCCAGTTAATCTCATGATTTTTTAAGTGGGGAGCCAATAAACTTTATCTTTCCAATCAATTTCCCTTCACGAGGTTTATCCTTAGGTTGAATATTTACCTTCATGAGAATGAATTATACACCTCACTAACAAACAAGTCGAGATAATGATCCCAATAGCCCCTTTGTCTTTAGGTTGAATATGGTCTAACCAAGAGGAAGTTGACATGCCTTTTTTTATCCCACTTTGATTACATGAAAATTTTAATCAATTGAACCATTTGGTTGTAATAGGACTTGGATGCGAGCTGACAAGAAGAGATGTAGACATGACTAGATAATAAGGTCTTATTGGCCACCATGATGTGACTTGCCATCAATATGAAATTGTTGAGCTCCAAGCCATAAGTTCCCTTTTATTTTGTTGTAAAGAAATTTCCACATGTCATGAAGGGTGACATTTGACCAAAGAGGATACCTAAGTAGTGATTATTGACAACATGTTTGATATGGTGCCACTCCTTACTAGTCTAGTTTGAGGGTTGTTTGGTCTAGCCATGAAGAACCCTATTTGTTGCATAATGTAGGAACATCCAATGTGTAAGCACAATCTTGCATCAACCCAAATGATTCTTTCATTTTTGTTTGTTTGTTTGTAGTTTAAAATAATGTTCCAATCATCATATGTTCATTACAACTAGGAGTTTCCATTGTAGAGGTCTATCAATGTTCCAAACTCATTCCTAGGCAAACCAAAGTTCATTCTAGAATCACTTTTTAGTCTATGGCAACCGTTCAAGTTTTTTCATGACACTTTGTTACATTTCCAAGCTCCTTGGTCCCACGAATGTTCGTGGTTTGAATTTCATAAGGATCCAATGCATTCATTTTAGATGTTTCCTTTCTCTATGTTTCATGGATACACATTTCATTTAGCTTTGAGTTTTTCTCCACATTGCAATTGAGATAGATATGTCCAAAGGATAAGGATCACTATATAAATAACACTCAAGATCATTTAGAGGGGAGTTGGTTGGTAATTGGTAGTAGACAACTTATCTTAGCTTGCATACTAATTAAGGAGTTTTATGGTAGAACATAAGCCTTGGATTGTGATATTTTATAAGAATTTTGTAATTTACACATATTTGTGCCCATATCTCTTGGAAGGTAGAGACCTCATCGTATAAACCCCTTGTTACAAAGTATAATTTATTCCATGATTGTCAATCAATAAAAATCTATTGTATTGTTAGTTTTTTCTATTGATTTTCATTTTGTTTGTGTATTTGGTTGTGTGGTTGTATAATTCTTAATTGGACCCTCTAGGGGAGAGGGCCCAGTAGTTGTGCACCCTAACTTCGCGCTTCTAGTTATCCTATGTCAAAATTTCAAATCACTTCCAATTTTTTACAGCAGCTTACTTGGCAAGTTCTCTGCTTATAACTAAGGTTTCAAGGCCACATCATCAAATATGATGCCACATCAGCATGCGTTTTTGTCAAGGTGTCCAAAAAGGCCCCAAAAAATAGTGAGACCAATTCTCGTGCATTACATCATGAGTAGTTGAGCGCTGATGTGGTATCACATGATTGGTTGCTTTTTAGATCAAAAGCATACTTTGTGTTTAATTATGGGTAGTCAAATCACAACTATTGGACATTATATAAACGACTATTAGGTATTATATTCACGATTGGGTGCACGACTATTGGGCCCTCTCCCCTAGTCATGATAGCATTAGATGATTCTAGAGCATATTTTTGAATGGTAAAAGTTGTGCAAAGGATATTTATTGTGAATAGATCATTGAATTAAGGAATTCTACAAGAATATTGTAAACAAATCCCCAAGTTTGAGGCAATTTGTAAGGGTGAATATGAACATATCATAGACTTTGATGTAGTTTGAATAATATATGGAATCAAGATACTTCCATAAAGAGTGAGTAGAGGTTAAGGTGTTGCCAATGTTTTTGGAAGGATAAAGGAAATGTTTGCGATAATGAGGACATTGTAGATTCGATTGAACATTGTATAGGAAAATAGAAGAAGAGATCATAAAAGAAGAAGATACAAATTTGGTAAAAATGTTGAAAGGTATCTCAAAAATTGGTATTAGTCCTGGAACTGATATTGATAGTTATTTGAGTAGTATGAACCTAGAAGAACTAATTGATTGGATGAATTATTTAGAAGAATATTTTGAGTATGTGGAAATTGTAGATCTTGAAAGGGTTAGATATGCTAAGACTAAATTGGAAGGACATATTGTCATTTGGTGGAAAAAAGTACAATTGAAAAGAAACAAAAGAGGTAAGAAAAATGTAAATAAATGAGATAGAATGATTTTGAAATTAAATAGTTTTTTTATATTGATTGATTTCTAATTAGAATTATTAAAAAATATTACAAAATTTGAGATAAAAGGATAAGACTGTGAAGGAATATATTGAAATTTTTTACAAGATGATCATTAGTGTTGTATATGAATGAAATCAAGGAAAGGTGGCAAGATAGATCAATAGATTGAGAGGAACTATTCAAGAAGAATTAAGCATGATAAGATAACAAATAGTTAAGGAAGTATACCAATTTACATCAAACATAAAAGTAATTTTAAACAAAAGATTTTAAGATTAGACGTAAGTGATGAAGAGGAAGATTCTTGAGAAGTAGATATGAATGGGTGATGGAAAATCATATATTGAAAGATTTTGAAGCAAGAGGAAACAATAATGCATACCAAAATGAGAAATAATCTAGTAGTTGATATTACAATGACAACATTGATGAATATCAAAGAGGAAGGAGTTATGATAAAGTTGGTCGTAGATATTTTAGAGCAACTTGTTTTAAATGTGGAGAAGGGCACGAAGCATTTGAATCATCCCAACATCAATAAAGTAGAAGTAGAAAATTATATATGTTGATTTAGGATCAAAAGGATCACATAGCGCAATATATGATTGAAAAGAGGTGAATAAGAGATTATGAGAAGAGTGTTGATCAAACCAAATGATGTGAAAAAAGAGGAGCTAGTGTAAGGGAATAATTTGTTTAGGATTGCATGCAAGATGAAAGGTAAGAGTTGTAAAGTTTTTGATTAAGGAACAAACAAGTTTTAGAGGGATCTCAAAACCCATAACATTAATCAAGCATAAGATAAAACATTGACACAACACAGACAAAAAACAAAACTCTGCCCACAAAAAAGATCACACAGTAACACCAGGGTAGAACAGACAAAAAACCGACAAAAGGCCACAAGACACCCAACCACTAGGCCAGGTTCCGAAGGATCTTTGCTGCTTCCTGCTCCAAACTGTTCATGTTGAGCGCAAACTTCTTAATCTCCTGGATGTTGACAAGTGCTTGGTCTGCCTTCCTTTTCAAGTTTGCTATGGTCTTGTTGCTCGGTCCCCCACTATCCGGCTACCCATCCTCATTATCCAATCCAGAAACACAACAGTTTTTACCTAATGGGATTTTTCCAGGTTTTCCACCATGGTATTCATGGTCTGTGCAGTAGATTTCAGAATTTTATGGTTCATAATTATCACTTTGTGGAGAGAGCTTTTAATATTCCTCAACTGCTCCTCCATGTTCGCCTGCTTGACATCATGATTTCCTTTGAAATATTGTAGTTCTGGTAAGAGTTGTAAAGTTATATTATATAGTGGAAGTATAAAAAAAGTGGTTTTTGAAGAGATGGTCAGTAAAATAAAATTGAATTTGTTAGAACATCTAGTTCCATGAAAAATAACATGGTTGCAGAAAGAGAATAAAGTGTTGGTAATTGAAGAATCTTTGGTAAAATTCAAGATAGGTACATATCATGATTATTTTTTAGGTGATGTTATGCCCATAAATACATGCCATTTATTGTTGGGTTGACCATGGCAATATGATAGAAAAAACTATATATGATGGGAGAGAAAATATCTACACTTTGATGAAGGTTTACCAATCAATGAGGAGAGCCTCAATTTACATCTATATCGATAGTTTATATAGGAAGAGGAGTGTTTGCCCCATATATTGAGGGCTTCCCCACTCTTGGCGAGTTTTTTCTAACTATAGATATAATATATAGGGATCCTCATCAAGTAACAAAGTTGATCACCAAAATAATTCCAATCAAGATGGTTATATCTTGGTTGAACTAAGGCCCAAATAACCTTCAGATCTATAAATTCTATCATTAACCCAATTCATGTTCATGTCATAGCCCATAATGAACTTGCTAAGTTTAAGATTAAATCTTAGAACCTACATTAATCACCAAATCTTCAAGGTAGGGGGAAATTGATTGTGAGGAAATAGATTTCCTCACATTCCATGGATTGGGTGACTTTAGGAAATAAATGGTCTACCAAACCCCATTCTAAATAAGGGTAGATGTTGGTTGGAAGTCACCAAGTTGATTGATTAATTGATTGGATAGGAGCATAAGTTAAATAGTGATGAGTGTGCAATCCAACAATAGCTTGTCAAAGAAATATAGCCTTGTGGGGAAAGATAAACAACCTTGCCTCCTATATAACATATTTTTGGTTGATAAGTAACTAATTTGAAGTATAATGGTACAATATTACCCACCTTTCATTGGTACATTTCTTATTGGTCACAATTATAGTGCTTCAAACCCTAGCTTTCAAGATCCACTTGGCTCTATCTCTATTTCTTATCGCTTATGCAGCGCCCATCCGCACGCACTTGGGGATGATTTCAGTGCTTGCAGAGAGATGGCACAGTGAGACGTCTTTATTCCACCTTCCCACCGGTGAGTCCACCATTACTTTGGAGGACAATTGGTGCATCATATGATTGTCGATTCATGGTCGGCGTGTTATATTTGATATGGATGAGGGGTGTAATGCCTGCCACAGGGTCCTCGCCACAGAGGACATTGTTATTTGTGACGGCCAAATTGAGCTTGAGCGACATAGGACCTTAGCACCTCCCTTCTGCTTAGTTGTTGCAACGATTATTTTAGGTCTCGTTGCCCCAGACATACGAGACTGATATTTCAGTCCCAGTTGGGGACTCTGCTGGGAGCGTATGGTTTGCTATAGGCCAGTTCGTTTTGCATAGGGGCCTGTTCTTCTTGCCTCACTGTACAGAGATCTGCACGAGAATGTCTACATGGACGACAGAGCACTTAGAGCGGGCATTACACTTCTTCACATCTGGGCATGGGAGCACATTGTTGTGCTTTGGCCCCAGATTGTTACAGTTCTGATGGTGCCAAATGATCCCCTCGTGTGGCGCTACAGAGGCAGTGTGTCCTTCACACACATAGGTAAGCATGAGATCCCCTACTGGAGGAGGGTCCTCGACGAGATGCAGGTGTTCACATGGTGACCGTACCTTGGTCGGCCTGGATGGGCCGGCGATACAGATCAACGTTTCTTTGCTCGCTAGGACCGCTTCATGCAGGGGCGAGAGCATACGATGATTGAGAGATATCTGCCCGGGCATGTGCAGTGCCAATTTGGTGAGCCCCAAGATCATCCTGATAATGACTATGTGGCCTTCTTCGACTGCACCATGACACAGGTTTCATGGGGGCAGTATATTCCTACCTCGAAGGTCGTTGACAGTTTCAGGCAGCTAGTAGCTCGACCATGGGCTTATGATCAGGGGCCTGTGGATCCAGGCACGACACAGGCATAGAGGGATTGGTTTCGGGCTCCCCTATGATTGAATATCCCAGGTGTAGACCCTGATCGACGGAGGGTTAGAGGTAGAGGGGGAGGACGAGGATGGAGGGGTGATGTACGATAGGACTAGCTGGTTGGGCCCCCAGTGCAACCAGATCAGGCAAACGTACAGATACAGGACCAACAATAGGTGCCAGCAAGTCTGCCACCATGAGCTGGGGTTGAGGATTAGCCTCCGGTATAGCCTCCATGAGCATAGCCACTAGTGCAGCCAATAGGGCAGGTGGATGCCCGAGATACTTTGATTGCGTAGCTGCAGGCCTAGGTGTAGAATGTGACAGCCGAGAGGGATCATGCTTGAGCTGAGAGAGATCAGATGAGGGCTGAGAGGGATCATCCCATCCAATAGAGACGGGTTGCAGAGTTACAGGCAGCCACAGAGCTAGGCCGGAGACAGTAGTTAGAGAGTATGGCAGACTCCTCTCAGGGTACAGTGTCTGTTAGGTCTTACAGGGAGGCCAATAGAGAGGCCAAGTATTATCAGATGTATTATCATGAGGCTATACCTAGAGCATCACGAGTCCCAAAGTAATCGCAGCGGACTAGTCATAGACTAGCAGAGGGTCACGGTGATAGGGGCGAGGGTAACATACAGGGGGGTTGATCGAGATGATACTTTTGTGCCTTATGGGCTCCTTTTTGATAGCCCAATGGGCCTTTTTGTACTGATTGACATACATGTACAGTAATCCGATTATTTTTTGTACTATGACAGTTACATTATTGATGATATATATGAGATGATGATTTTGATGCAATGTGATGTGTACCATTTATTTATGCATGGATGATTTTATTTCTATATGTTGTGCAATTATGTTTATGATGTTATATGATGTATGCATTATGTAATGATTATGACTAACAGATCTATATTATGTTGACTTATGATATGCAGATGTATTTATGTGATGTGCAATGATGTTGTTTATATGATGATCTATTTATGTTGATGCAAATGGTGATGTGATATGTGATATGGAATGTATTATGCAAAATGGTATGGAAATTATCTATGGTGCATGCACGAAATGATATGTGAATCCTACTTATATATGAAATGATTATGGATGGATGTATGCTTTGCATGTAATGAATTTTGTATGTTCCTATTTATGCTTATAATGATGTGTAATGATTTATGCAATGAATTATTTATGATGCTATTTATGAGATGAAATGGATGATGTAATGTGAATGCGATGGTCGTGATATGATGCAAATGAGATGGTTTTTTAAGATGCTTAGAATAACAAATATTATTATCCTAAACATATTAAATGATAATGTAATGTATGTGATGCATTTAATATGATGCAATGATATGTTAATGCAAAGTGGTATGATGATGCGTAATGTAATATGAATGTAACATGTGGGAGTATGTATGCAATAGATTATCTTATAATGCTCATGTGCCTATTATGTATGATTATGTCGTAGGTGGTATTGTGAAAATGATTATGAAATGCTTATGCAAATGAATGTTATGCAATGATTTATGCAATGAATGCAATGTGATGCAATGTAATAAGAATGGATGTGCTTATCTATGAAGAATGCTTATAATAACATGTTTATATGATGATGGAAATGCAATGCCTGTGTTTCCTATATGATATGTTGATGCAATATGCTAATGATTTGTGGATGTAGGATCAATGATGATGATGATGATGATGATGATGATGATGATGATGATGATGATGATGATGATGATCAACTATCATAGTACCTTTGTTAGTGCGATGAGCAAGAAGAGAAGAAGTCATTTCAACAAGACACAAGATGATGATGATGACTTCTTGCCGAGGAGTTGGGATTTTCAAAGGGACAATTTCCTTATGTTTGATAACACACGTGGTACAATGCATCAAGGTATAGAAAACCAGGATGGCGTTGTACCTAGTGTGATGGACTTTGACTTGACAAGCAGATAGGAGTATCCTTGTTCACACCTGACGTACGAAAACCTTGATAGGATGCACTTTAGAAGTTTCAAACACCTTGGACCAAAACACAGAAAGGTATAACCTATCAGTGCAATAGTCAACAAGTTGCCTAAAACCTCCTCCATACATACCTAACAAAGCAAGTATTTGCCAAGGTTATATTACAAGAACGTCCAACAAGCACAGCAGACAAAAGATAATGATCGTTGCCCCATTCCTATTTCCCTAAATCCTCTTGTTCGAATGTCATCGAGAAGTACTTAAAATGTGCGCAATAAGATAATTCAAAAGATAAAGACAAAGTAAACAAACAAGCTGATGTTCTTCAATACCGCTAACCAAAACAGGATGAGTTTTCTAAGGATAAGAACCGAAACTATTGCTAAAAGATAATGCCCATTGTAGGAAGGATACATCCTAGGACATGTTAGTGGATGGTGGCATGTCATTTTGTTTATCCAAAGCGTTCTAAAAGATGATGGATGATGGGTTATCGACACAAAGAGTTGACCAACTTGCTTACGTACTGACTTAGACCTTAGACTTGATGTTTTGAGTTTTCACTTTTCAACCTGCTAGACTTGTTTATGATTATCTTACCAAAGATTGAGGATGACGATTGTTTATTATGAGTGATGTTATTGCGGGTGCAAGTGAGATGAGATGGATGGATTTTTCCAAATATTTGAATGTTTTTGACGTTTTGCAATGTTTTGAGGTTGTTTTTGGTTTTTTTTTTAGATTTGATGAATGTTTTGATTTTCAATTTTCTGAATGTTTTGGAGTTTTTCGAGATTTTGACCAAGAGACTAACCTAAAGACTTATCCTAGGGGCCTTGGGGGCTGATCAACAGATTAGCCTTGCCTACGTTATATACACAGAGACCACGTAGTTCAACTAACGAGTTGACCGATTTACAGACGATGATATACATGATGAGATGTC
The DNA here is from genome assembly GCA_007258455.2 of Sequoia sempervirens. Lineage (NCBI taxonomy): Eukaryota > Viridiplantae > Streptophyta > Pinopsida > Cupressales > Cupressaceae > Sequoia > Sequoia sempervirens. The sequence continues at coordinate 207,541,693 of VDFB02271358.1, forward strand.
AGTTTATTATGACGAACTCCTATAGGACTGACCTAAGTGTCTTGGGGGATGATCAAAGATCAACCTTTCCTACATTCAATTTCAGAGACGTAGTTCGACAAGACAGCTTTGTTTTTGACTTTTTGACCTATTTTTGGATTTTCTAATATTGAGGACTTCAAGAATATACACGAATTCGATCCAATAAGAACATGACCCCAATGTGGTGCAATAGACTACTCCGATAAAGGCATGGAAAACTGACCTTGAGGATGGGTCGAGTAGTACTAAGAGGGATCATGATACAAAAATAGGACCAAGCTATGGTGCGGATGCGGGTGGATGAGTGATGGATGCAGATCTGAATGCGATGGATGATGAAAATGTAATGGATGGATGATGTTGAACAAGCTGTAAAGATCTTGGTGGATGGAAAGTGCTTAGTTACACAAGGCGCCTGTTTTCCAGGTTTTCGCCAAGGTACCTGCCCAAAGTGCCACCGAAGTGGTTTTCACTAGAGGACAATTTTTTCTCTTTACTATTTTCAATCCTTTTTCTGATTATTTTGGATTTTTTGTTTTTTTGATTTTTTTGTTGTTACAAAGATGCCTGTTTGCTAGGTTTTCACCGAAGTAACCATTTTTTCAAGACATTTTCTAATTTTTTGGATTTTTGGTTCTATACCTTGAAAGATTTAGGCATAAAACTTTTTGAGGTGAGAGTTATTCATGGGCTCTTACAGAGGTTCCCCTTCGAGTGTTGATAACTGATATGCCCCTAACTTGTAACTTTTTGTGATAACGAATGGTCCCAACCAATTAGGTTCAAATTTGCCTTTGTTGCTTGGGTTTGGGACATTCTTTTGATTCTCCTTTAATACCAGTTCTCCGACTTGGAACGTCCTGCTTTGATTTTCTTATTGTAGCTCTATTTGAGTCTATTCTGATAGACTTGCAAATGATTCAAAGCATCTATACGTCGCTCATCCAGTAGCTCCAGCTCATTCAATCTTGACACTCGGTACTCTTCATTTGTGATAAGGTTTTGCAGTGATATCCTGAGTGATGGAATCTCGATCTCAATGGGGAGTACTGCTTCTGATCCGTAGACCAAGGAGAAAGGGGTGGCGCCAGTAGGTGTGTGGATGTTGGTTTGATAGGCCCAGAGGGTGGGATTAAGTTGTAAATGCCAGTCACAACCTGCGTCATTGACTGTTTTCTTGAGGATTTTCATAATGGTCTTGTTTGTAGCTTTTGCTTGGCCATTGCCTTAGGGATAGTATGGGGTGGAGAAGCGATGTTGGATTTTGAATTTTTCACATAATTCACGGACCTCTTGATTCTTAAATGGTGTTCCATTATCTGAGATAATGGCTTGTGGAACACCATATCGGCAAATGAGATAGTTCAGGATGAACTTTGAAATCTGCTTCCCAGTTATGTACGTCATGGGTATGGCCTCCACTCACTTAGTAAAGTACTTTGTTGCAGTTATGATGAATATGTGGCTGTTAGATGAAGTGGGCGTGATTTTTCCAATGAGATCAAGTCCCAATTGCGAAAAGGGCCATGGTGTGATGATAGGATGAAGCTCTTGAGCTGGAGCATGGATGAGGCCCCCATGCTACTGACATTGTAGACACCTTCTCGCATAATCATGTGCCTCTCTTTCCATTGTGGTCCAATAATACCCCATCCTCAGCAGTTTCTTGGCTATGGTCATTCCATTTGAGTGTGATCCACAGATACTGTTATGTACTTCAGTTAGAGCGGTTAATGCCTCCTCAGCGTTTAAGCAGTGTAGTAGGGTTCCTTCTATGCTTCTACGATATAGGGTATCTCCTAGGATGACAAATTTGGATGCCTTTTTTACAAAGGTTCGTTTTAGGTTTGAGGGTAAGTCGGCGGGTATGACTCCTATTAGAAGGTATGTGTAAATGTCGTGATACCAAGGATCACCGAGACCAACAATTTCGCACACGAATTCTAATTTTGGTACCTCGAATGCAGGCACGAGAAGCTGCTCAATCAGGAATTCATATTTTGGAACATTGTGGGGGATGTCAAGCAAGGATCCAATTGTTTCCATGGCGTCTATTGCTCTATTGTTGGTTCTAGGAATCTGCTCAAATGTAATTTCGATGAAGGATTCTTTGAGAGTCTCCACCAATTTCTTGTATGGAGTGAGCTTGTCATCCTTGGTCTGGTATTCATCGTTCACTTGATTTATTATCAATTGGGAATCTCCGTATACTTTGAGAGCTATGATGTTCCACTGCACTACTATTCTGAGACCTATGGTTAAAGCCTCGTATTTTGCAATGTTATTGGTGCAAGGAAACACCAGTTTGTAGGATCTTGGTATGCAGTCCCCTTGTGGGGTGATAAAAAAGACACCGACTCATGATCCATGTTGCGTGTATGAGCCATCAAAGTACAGTTTCCACTAGTCAACTACGTTGAGATTGAAAATAGATTCATTTGGAAACTTTGAAATGAGAGGATTCTCTGAATAGATTGGTGCTTCTGCAAGTTGATATGCGATGACTTGGCCTTTGATTGCTTTCCGCTCCACATATTCAATGTCGTATTTTGACAATATCATCACCCATTTGGCCATTCTTCCAGTGAGCATTGCCTTTGACAGTATATACTTGAGAGGATCGATTTTGGCAATGAGTTTTATTTTGTGTGCCAACATGTAATGTCTGAATTTTTGTGATGCAAACACTACTGCGAGGCATGCTTTCTTGATGAATGAATAGTTTAGCTCATGCCCAACCATTGTTTTGTTGATGTAATAGATAGCCCTTTCTGTTCCATTTTTGTCATGCTGAGCTAAGAGAGCTCCAAGGGTTGTTGTTGTTGTTGCGGACACGTATAGAATCAATGGTTTTCTTGGGATTGGTGGCATTAAGACTGGTGGTGTCAGTAAATATTCTTTAATTTTATTGAATGCCTCTTCACACTTGTTATCCCATTTGTATGCTACTCCCTTGTGGAGTAGGTGAGAATATGGGTTATGTTTGTTCGCCAATTGTGCTATGAATCTTCGAATGGATTGGAGTCTGCCTTGGAGACCTCTCAATTGCTTTAATGTTTTTGGTGCCTCCATCTTGAGAATTGCTTTTACCTTTGTTGGATCTACCTCGATACCTCTCATTGACACTATATATCCTAGGAGCTTTCCTGATTGTATGCTGAAGACGCACTTCTTTGGGTTTAATCTGACCTTGTACTCTTCCAGCCTGTCAAAAATGGCACTTAGGGTTGCTATGTGATCTTTCCTCTTTTTGGATTTGGCTAGAATATCATCAACATAATCTTCAACTGTCTTATGGATCATGTCATGGAATATCAATGTCATGGCCCTTTGATATGTTGCTCTTGCTTTCTTTAAGCCGAATGGCATCATATTCCAGCAGTAGGTCCCCCATGGGCAGGTGAAAGTCGTCTTATGTTGGTCCTCTTTAGCTATCATGATCTGATTGTACCCTGAGAATCTGTCCATTAGTGACAACATTTCATGTCCTGCTGTCATGTCTACGATCATGTCGATGTTTGGAAGTGGGAAATCATCTTTTAGACATGCTTTATTCAAGTCTCTAAAGTCTGTGCAGATTCTAATGTTCCCATCGGGTTTTGAAACAGGTACCAAGTTTGACACCCATTCTGGATAATCTATTGTTCGGATGAATCTTGCATCTAATAGCTTTTTTAGCTCCATTTTGACTAATAAGGTGACCTAAGGGTGCATTTTTCAAAGTTTTTGTTTAACAGGCTTTGCTTCTAGATATACTACTAAGTGGTGAACCACAGTCTCTAGATCAAGTCCTAGCATGTCGGCATAGCTCCATGCGAAGTTTATCTGTGTTTCTCTTAGGAAGGTTGTTAGGAGCTCTTGCTCTTTTGATAGTAGTGATTTTGCATAGTATGTGATATGGGGAGTTTCCTCTGTCCCTAGATTGACCGGATTGCATTTTTCTGCCAGGACTGCTGATTTTTCTTGATGAAGATCTCTAATAGGAAGATTGAATCCCCCATCCTCGGGCAGCTCAGAGAGGTTTTCACCGTTGGATGCATCCTTTCTTTTTACTTTTTTCTGGTCGAAGAGTGCCACAGTGTGTTTTTCACTCAAGGACTTGGATATTATTCTTAATTTTTCACTTTTGCGACTGAGGGATTCAATCGTTTCCCCATAATAGGCATGTGTATCTAGCTCGATTATGAACCCTGCTTTTTGATCCCCACCTGGAATGTTATCCCACGGTCCCATGAATTCTGAGAGTGCCTCATCATTTTCAAATGTATCAAGAACTGGTGGTCCTTGTTGGTCGTAGTCGATGAGTTGGGGATATACTAGGCGGATCTCATGATTTTGGTGGACTGATTCAAAAGATAGGGTGTTAATCATGAACAGAGTGGTGTCCTCAAAAAGCCTAGGCAGATTGGTCATGGTATCCTCGTCATAACTACTACTATAGACGTCGGTTATATCAAATGTAAAGTTATCTATGACTCTACCTATAGATACTGGTAAGCATAGTTCTACTGGGGTTAGCTGAGGAGGATTATTAACTGTTCTAACTGGAGGACCTTGGTCACGTATGGTTATACTCAGAGGGGTACATCCAAGGCCAATATTTGTTATCGGTCGTGTCTCTGGAATGATAGGTGTTATAAGCCCATTGTCATTTTGTCCAAGTCTTTGATTTCTATCATAGCCCATTACGAGCATCATTTGCAAACCCTTGCTTCTGTCATCCATTGGTAAGTCAACTACTGGTCTTTCATCTTGATATAGCATATGAGATGGATCTGCCTCAATAACTTCTTGGCCAAGATCTCCCCAACTTGTGAAGTTGGGATAGTCTTCAAGAGATGTTTGGGATGTGGAGGCTTCATTTATTTGTGGACGTCCCCATGATCTAGGAGATTATGGTAACTCTCCTACCACAAAAGCATTATTAGGGAGTTTGTAGTTTCCACAACCGTTATCTTGGATGATGACCTTGATGTCAGAGATGGTGGGAATGGTGGGAGTGGCGGGTGTCTCTGTCGTAGAAGTGGATGTGAGGGTGGTGGGATCGATGTATGGTGTAGATGGACCCTCATTATTTTTTGGTACTTGGGGGATTTTATAGTACTTTGCTTCAAGGCTCTTGCAATAGGAGAAAGGTTTGGGATCTCCATGGATGGTAACTTCTTGTCCCTCATGTGTGAATTTCACACATTGATGGAAAGTCGATGCTACTGCCTTCATTGCATGAATCCATGGACGTCCTAGAAGGATGTTATATGGCAAGTCGAGGTCCAAGACCTAACAAGTGGTTTCCATGATAGCAGGCCCTACTTGAATAGGGAGTTTGATTGTGCTTTGGGACACTCTTTCTTGATCATCATATGCTCTTATTGTGATACCCTTTTCTTTGTCAATAGAATCCTTTGAGATTTTCAATTGTTTGATGAGATTGAGAGAACAAATATTCAAGCCCGCACCTCCATCCACCAAGACCCTTTTGACCTTGCTTTTATGTACGATGGCTTCGAAGTGGAGTGCATAGTTGTGAGATGGTTGAGCGGGGAAATCCTAGTCAGAGAATGTGAGGAGATTTTGCGTAATGATATTTCTGACCATAGCTTGGAATTGTTTCGCATCAAGATCTGCGGGGACAGTGGATGAAGCCAACGCTTCTTCAAGGATTTTCCTATGGGCAGATGATATTTTTATTGATGAGATCTTGAATTATGTTTTTTAATCTCATGCAATTGTTCGTGGTATGGCCTTTGATTTTATGGAATTCACAGAGTTGATTCTCATTATACCAAGGAGGTTTCACATCCAATTCTTGGTAATTTTCAAAGGTAGGAGCCTTGATGAGTTTTTCATTTATCAGCTTTTTCATGATGACTTCAAGTGGTTCCCCCAAAGTGGTGTATTTTCACTTTGGATAGCTCTTATTCCATTGGGGTGGTCCCCTTTGATCATTGAGATTGTTGATTGTTGGATTGTTGTTTGGTTGTTGTATTGTGTGATGATTGTTTTGGTGTTGGATTTGGATTTGTGGTGTGGGTGTATTTTGGCGAGGGGCACTAATGACCACCTTGGCATCGATGACACCATCATTAGTAATGTTTTTGTTCCTTGCCCACGTGCGAGGTTTATCATTGTAATTGGAGGGTGGGCGGTTGTTTTGTTGTTCAGGGTATGAAGTTGATCCTACGGGTTGAGTCATATGGTCTCTTTCAATGTTGAGCACCTTGGAGATCAACTGGTCATATGTGGTGATCCCTTGTACCTTGAGATGAAATGCCAAGAGGCCTTCAAGGTTGGATATAATGGTGCAAACTTGTTGTTCTTCGGGCATGGTCCATTTGCTCTGATTGGCCTTGGATCGCCATCATTGCACGAATGGAGTGAATGATTCACCCTTTCCTTGTTTCAGAGCTAAGAGTTCCTCTAGACTAACATCCATGGCAATGTTGCATGCATAGTTTTTTATGAATGCGTCTATAATTTCTTGGAATGTTCTAATACCTGTAGGTAGGAAAGAGAACCATTCCATAGTGTGGCCAGCCAAACTCCTAGGGAATAGTCACATCAGATAAGTATCATCGTATGCGACTTCCATGCAATGAACCTGGAATTCCCTGATGTGATCTTCAGGGTTTCCCATCCCACGATATTTGTCAAACTTGGGGATCTCAAATCCCTTGGGGAATGGTTTCATCACTAGGCTCCTATCAAATGGATAGGGGCACAAGTTGCTTGGTGTTTTTGTTGTTCACCCTGATTGAAGATCGAGCACTTGTTGCGAGAGCAACTTGATTTGTGTTGTTACATAATTTTGTAGATCAGGGGGTGGGATGAAGGTGTTTTGGGGTGTTTCAATTGTGGGTTGGATGGGTGGGTTGTTTGATGTGTTGTTCGATGGTATCTGTATGTTATGTCGAGCTAGGTATGCCTCCACCTGCTGCTATATGAACAACACATGTTGTTGATCTTGTTGTTGTTGTGCTAATATTTGTGTTTATTGTTGTGCTTGTTGTTGTTCCAACAACGCTTGTTGTTGGGTTGCCAATTGGGCTGCTTCTTGCTGCTCTTGATATTGCTTTATTGTTTGTTGATATGCTTGCATTTGTGTTGCTTGTTTTTATGCAAGAAGTTGTTCCTGTGCTTGTGCTTGTTGTGCTTGATATTGGGCGTTTGCCTGAGCTTGAGCTTGTGCTTGTGTTGCTTGTTGTTCCAATAGGATTTGGGCTTGAGCATCCTTTTGTGCTTGTAATGCAGCTTGGGCTACTTGGGCTACTTGAGCGGCTTGAGCGACTTGTTGTTGTTGTTGCAATAAAACTTGGGCTTGTGCAGCCTGTTGTGCTTGTAATGCGGCTTGGGTGGCTTGAGCATTTTGCGCTGCTTGTGCGGCTTGTTGGGCAGCTTGGGCGGCTTGCTAAGCAACTAGTTGTGTAGCTTTTTGTTTTTGCACTTGCTGGAATCCCCTTTGAAAGGCAACTTGTTGAGTTGCTTGCAATACGATGTGGTTTTGGCTTGATATGCTGGAAGTTGGTGGAGGTGGGGGTGGTGGTGGATTCAGAATGGCATTTGTGAAGGTGGTGAGCGGTGATGTCATGTTGGTGTTTTGAGTGGTGAATGGTGTTGTCGTGTTGGTGGTTTGTCCTTGAGAAACCATGCTTTGACATGTTAGGGGGGTGGTTGATGATGCCATGATTGCTTGTGTCGTTGTCATCTATTGTTGTGATATTGATGACGAGTTTTGAGAGTTTGACATGATGCTTTGATTGGTGCTTGAAACGTTGGTTTGATTGATATTTGGTAAAGGTGGGAGGCCCAATCCAAGTAGAGGTGTGGGTTATGGTGGTAATGGTGGGAGAGGTGAAAATGTGAGGGGTGCGAGTTCTTGAGAAAATGTTGTGGTGTCAAAAATGCCCCCTGGTCCGAACATGTCTCCCTCTTCTTGCAGATTTGTGAGGAGAGAATTTTGAGGTGTTGCGCGAAAGGATGATGATGATGGATCATTATGGAAAGTGAGAGGAACATATTTATGTAGCAGATTTTGGGGTATGTTTTGTTCCAAGATGGTATTTGCATCCAAATCTTGATAATTAACAAGGGGGTGTGTTTGAAAAGCATAAGAAATGCATTTCCCTTATTAACCTTAGGTTGGGTTGGAGCAAAAGATGTTGTGATTTGCATAATGTTTTGAGTGATGCTTTGGGATGGGGGTGTGATGAGATGGGAATGGTGGATGATATTGGAGGTAAAGATGTCTCCGCTATAGTACTCACGTCAAAATCATAAGGTAATTTGGCCCCTTGTTTTGCTAGCTCAAGCATGTATAGTGAAGGGTTAAGCCTCATCATGATGTTGATGATCTTATGGTTTTCTAGATTTTGGAGCATTTCAGTTATTTCTTCATGCGACATCCCAAAGGTAAGATCTTCCCCTTGGTTTTCTTCTTGTGGGTTTTGTGATGATGAGATAGTCAAAGGATTGTTTGATTCAACGGGATTCATTTCAACGTTCATTTGGCTTAGATCACTTGAAGCGGGTGTTTCTTTGTCGGCTTCCATGCTCTTCTTGTATTGAGATATAGTTTGAACCATAAAACAAGGATCAATTTTCAAGAATATGGGAGATGAATCTCTAATTTTTTGGATTGATCTTTACTTTATGCACAAAATAGAAAAAATTTAGGATATCTTGAGGATCGAAAGGTGATATGATGATGATGCAAGAGATGGATGATGTGAATGTTTTGATCTTTTGATAAATCTTGAAGAGAATGCTAGACTTTTAGGACTTTTGGATATGTTTTTGGATTTTGATTTTTGATTTTCTTGGATTGCCCTTGATTGATTGATTTTGATTTGCTTTGATTTTGAACAAATAGACCCTAAGATGTTGGATAATTATCTAAGGGATAGATTTGCTCAAAGGATGATAATTTTAATGTGTAGGGAGAAAGATGCATCTACCCACACCTATTCAAACAAGATGATAATTTAGCCAAGCATATGAAGAAGGATGCATCTACATATACCTAACTAAACAAGATGGCTTGATAAATTTGACTAAGCATATGCAAAATGATGCATCTGCACATACTTAGCCAAAGATGATTTGATAAAGTTTTCAAGGATTTTATCTCAAGGATTTGATGGTTTTGATTTTTGCCAAAAAGCCTAGCATGAAGGATAATTTTCAAGATTTCTCAAAAGGTGATGGTGAGATGATTTTTTGATTTGATGTTTGAAGGATGGATGAGAAAAGATTTTGATTTCTTTTGATCCTAAGATGAACCTAAAAAAGACACTTTGTTTACCTAAAACCTCGGTATTGAAGAACATGCAATGCTTCTATAGACCTTTATAACCAAGAAGTGATTCAATTTGAGCATACATTTCTGGATTTTGAACCAATGACTTTCATTTTGGGATTTGACTTCTTTAAAAATCCTAAGGTTTCAACACATGTGAGAGTTCCTTTTGTTTAGCTTTGCTTATTGACTTTATTTTACCACAAACACTTTCTTTGATTAGGTTTTTCAAGCTAGATGTCCAATGTCTTAATTTCTTCAAATCCCACAAAATATGTTATGTGGAAATTTGATGAATTCAAGGCAAGGGTTACCTATTGTTTAACTTTAGTAGACAAATTGAGATGTAATACAATGTTTAGAAACCTCTAAGGATAGAATCCCAAGGGCAAGCAATAACATATGGATTGAGTCAATTGTATTTGTCTCCTAAAGGGTTTGAAATTTTGATGATGAAGTTCAAGTGTTTGTTTCCAAGATGTTTTTCGAACAAGCAAATCATTTTGTAACCAAGAATAAGTACAACCCTATGGATGTGGAAGACAATATTTGTTGGATTCCCACTTGGACAAGTCCAGCTACGCTTATCTTTAGCGAATGGTTAGATGCTTGACCCCACTGGCTCCCCTCCACGGCTCATTAACGTCAATTGGGGCAACCAAACATCAACACCCATGAAACTCCCATGGCATGTTTTCCATTTCTACTAAAAGACCGTAAAAGTGTGGGGTGGCTTCAAAACAACCGTTCTTGCACCAACAAATAGATCAAAGGATTTTGGAAATTCTAAAACATGGGTTTTAATTAGGACTTTCTGTTCGTGGAGATTGACCCATACAGCAAGAGTCCCCTTTCAGATCCATCTTGTCGGAGCCAACTACGTGATATTGGCGTTTACTCCAATACCCACATTTATATCCCAGTTGGAAATACTCTTGGCTTTAGAGTGTTACCGGTTGAGTCGTTCCCTTGGGTGAGTACTTTTTCCCCAAGGCAAGCCCTCTAGGATAAACAAAAGCAAGCAAAGACAATATCTATAACTTGATCAATCTTTGTTTGCAACAAAGAGAGAAAATGTACGCAATAATGCTCTACTCACACTCGCACAAGATTTTGTTCAATTTTAAACCCAAAATGAAGTGTGGAGGTGATTGCTTTATCTTAACCTAAAATCATGAAAAAGGCCTTTTGATTCTCAAGATCGCTATAAAGTGCGAGAGAAGCACATATGTCCTTTTTCAATGAAGTTAGTTTAAGTAAGCCCTCACAAAACAAAGTAGCACATGTTCATTTTAGATCCTTAAAGCAATTGTGAGTTCTTTTTAAAACACCAAAGGACAAATGAGAGTTGTTTTGTTCAATTGTTAACCAAAAAACAAACTCTAGTAAGTTGTAGTCCTAATGTTCCTTTTAAACCCTTTGCAAAAATTGAAAAGATTCTTTTTAAAACCCAAATGAAATTAGTGTCCTAAGCAAAAAGAGATGAAAATTTCTTAAAAGTGTTAAACAAACACTAAAGTGTTTAAAAACACTTTGATTTTGTAAAATACCATCATCATGATTCTCCCTCTTTTGTTTTCAATTGATCCAACCTACAAGAACAAAAACCAGTTAGATTCTACAAAACACAGAGGTTAAAAGGCAGAAAATAGAAGATAAAATTATCATTTATCAAAAAAGCATGTGCTAAAATAGAATTCCAACTTTTTACTCCCTGCCAGCGGCACAACCCGTGATGGCGTCACAGTTTGATTTCTCAGTGGTGTTGTACAGCGCCGCTTACTAGTCAGCGACGCTCTGTGCCCAGACCAGTGAGCTCAATTGTGTCGCACTTTTGCTCAGTGTCACTATTTAAAATTTAAATTCAAAAATTTTAGGCGGGATGGCTAAAGAGTCAGAGTTTGATTTTCCAGTGGTGTTATATGGCGACGTTGGAGAGTCAGCGGTGCTAAAACAGCAACGCTGGGCTCCCAATGTTGGAATTTTCCTGTGCACAAACAAAAATGCAAATTTTTCTAAGAAAAGTGATTAAAAATTATATCAAGCCCTCCTAACGCCAAATGTGTGAACCCCAATTCTAATACCTACAAAACAATAAGAACAAACACATTAGATTAGAAATTGCAAGCAAGAACAAGGATTCCCCATGAAATCCATTTAACATAGCTCAAATTAGGAACAAAGCAATGAAGAACACAATGAAAATAACAAACTAAAGATTGAATCCTAATTGAACTAGTAAACTAATGATCCCATCGGGGAATTGGTGCTAATTTGATGTGAAAATTGGCCCTTTCCCAATTTTTATGATGCAAGATTGATGTGATGAAGAAATTTGATCCACTTTGTTGATGTTGAAGAGTGCTCCAAGCTAAAAACCTACATAACCTAGCTAAGATTCAAGAATGATGGATGAAATTTGATAGATATTTGAGCATGGTAACTTTGCATAATTTGTGGATGATAAAATGAGGATATGAGCTCTTTATTTATAGAATGACAAGATGGATGAATGTCCAAATTTGAGCAATATGGGACTAACATTCATCCAATGGAAAGATGCCACTTGTCAACCTATGAGTGGATAGAGGATGTGTAAGTTTTGAGGATTGTGCCAATAAATGCATATTTTTGAATTTCAAATTTGTTGACATGACTTGCAAGAGGGAAGGGAAAATGTAATAAATGTCACTTGGCTCAAGGAAAAGGACATGTAAGATGGAGTAAATGCCTTGTTGGATGTACATGTCAACTTGGAATTGGAATTCAAACTTGGAGGAATATTCCAAAAGATGTCTTGTTGAGGAAAATAGAGGATTTAATAAATCAATTAAATCTATTTTCATGTGCAAGTGGGAAAAGCTAGAGGATGGGACATGAATTAGAATTAAATTAATCAAGGGTTAATTAATTTAATAGGAGATTAGGTGATGTGACTTATTTGACTTATATTTTAGGATTTATTTAAATCAAATAATGAAAAGAATGTGATAAGAGATTAATTGAATAAAGATTTTGATTTATTTAATTAAAAGAGATGATGTTAGATAAAATTAAATAAGGTTTTAATTTATTTTATTTAATAGACAGACTTTAGAGATTTAATCAAATAAAATTGATTATTTAATTAAATAGGGATAATTAGATCAGATGATTGATTTAATTAACAAAAAAGAGAGACTTAATTAAATAACTGGTTTATTTAATTAAGAGAGGAATATTGATGCATTTAATCAGATAAGGGAATTTGATTAAATGGTTAGACCGAAGGATGATTCAGGATGAAATGATGTTAGTAGTCAGGATCAAGTGCACAATGTCAATCGGTACATTTTACATGTCTACACATTTCAACCATAATAGGCTTTGCTAAGCTTTGATAATAAGGAGAATCCAAAGTCCAAGAAATGTAATCAATAATCTCATTATTGATTAGACTCCAAGAACATTGACTATCTTTGTTGGGAGAGATAAAGGAAAATGTCAATCTACACCATAAAGAGAGCTAGGGAGATAAACTAAGTCTAGCTCTCCACCCATGCATTGCTCACCTTCAAAGCATATGTTCTCATTGACTTGAGATTTTTTTTTTATAAAAATAGGAAGGGAAACAAACCATATCCTTACTCTCACATACCATTGTATCACCCTCATTATGACTAGATCTTGGGACCTTTATATTTCCATCCCCCCAAATCAAAGAAAAAACCCTACTAATGTGATTATAGGGAAGGAATAAATAGAAAAAATAGGGCCTACAACTGTTATACCCACTCATGGGTGGCTAATTATTATTCAAGAGGGGCTAATTGACTATTAGATAGAATGGGAAAGCTACTAGACATTGGTAATTTAGGTAGTATGACTTATTGAAATGGGAGATATTGGTCCCTTTTCAATAATAATGTGCTTAACTAAGAAATAGATTTATTGGTGGTTTGTACAATAAAAATTTGGGATTTGGAATCATGGAAAGTTGGGGACAAGGGACAAGAAATAATAATCACCCTACCTTCTAATTAGTGGAAACTATAATAGTGGGACTTAACTTCTAAATAGGGGTTGTCATAAGATGGTAGACTTGATCAAGGATCTATCTATTTATGGATTATGATCAACATCCCCCCTTTTGTCCCTTTAGGTGAGTGTACTCTTGCTGGTCGATTTGGTCAATCAATGAGACTCAACCATCAATGACTATAATTTTATGGGGCTTGACCATATATAATATTCATTTATATGTGGATCCCATTAAAAATGAGACAGTCGTTGGAAAGAGGTGCACAAAAGAACCTTGAATGGACTAGAGGTGTAATGCCACTTTTCTCTTGGATTTATTTAAGTATTAGAAACAAATTTAAAAGATTAAATATTAGAGTTAAGATAATTTACAAGATGCAACATGATTAAAATAGATATAATTAACTAATGTAAAATATGCATATGATAATTGGAAAGAATCCTAAATTCAATAATAGTAAATTGAATAAAACAACCACATAATTCAATCATGATATCATCAAAATATTTTATATAATATTCCAAATAGATTTATCATCAAGGTTTCCAATACTTATTTGAATCAGTACACTTGGAATGGTCATTCTCACTTTAGGAAGATTTCAATAGTCTTGGCCCTCATAGCTATGGCACATCCAAGAGGAACTAGTTCTTATTCAAAACCAACACACATGCTTCCCAAGCAGCAGCCCTAGCCAGGACAATCTCGTGAGTACTTTGTACCCTGAGTTTAAGTGTGCCCCTTTTCCCATGTCTATAGCCCACCAAATCACATTCTCCTTCCTTTAGTGATCTCCCTCCTTTTCCAAGTCTCGCACAAATTCTTTATATGAATTTTTAAGGGGTGGTTTCCAATTCATCACACCCTTTCTCAAAAAAAATCTTTTAATAAAAATTCACATAACAAGAGGCCTTGAATACATTGATTGAATAGAGGGAGGCCACCATGCTTGAGTATATAAGGCTCAAAAGGTTTTGTTGTTCCTCCCTCTACTGTTCTCTCTACTTCATTGTTAGAAATGGCTCTGTTGATGGCCAAATTGACACATACAACATAGGTAGGGTGTAATTTACCTTACCTCTCCTCAAAAAGGTGAATGATCGTGAAATCAATCACCTTCCAATGTCTTGGGAGTTGGGTCACAACTATGTTGTCCTACAGAGCAGTCAATATGGTTGTAATATTCAAGGGGTCTGTTGGTATTTTATTCCAAATTGGGCGAGTTTATGATATGATCTTAACTAACATGAGTTTAAATAAATCTCAAAAATATAGGACAATGCATGCAAGAAAAGAGTAAAGATATTTATTCTAATTAACATGATTATATTTATTTCCAGTGCTAAATTCAAAAGACATACTTCATTTATCCATTTCAACTAAGACCTAAGATGTAAATCATTTTATACCTTGGAATAATTATAAATCATAATAAATAGAAAAATATCATTCACATGTGAGAGAAAAATCTAGAGATGATAGAATCCAGATGATTTTTATTATATTTCAAGATTGAAAACTTCTAAAAATCTAACAAAACTCCACTGGTGTATAGGTTCACACTTCTTCAAACTAAATTCTTCCTAAAGCCTAATTATGAAAATGCAATAAAAATAAGAAATTCTAGAAAACTTATATTATTGGACCTTTAGTTGAAATCTCCAACCTTTGGACCCTAAGAATAAGAGGATTTGCAATTTATAGACATATAAGAATAGTATTCCCTCCAAAATAAACATGCAACACATAGAGGGTTCCTCCTTTTCTGACCAATCATTGGATCCAAAGTCTTATTGTCAACTTTGTTAATATCGAACATGGGATCCAATGTTTGCCTATCATTAGATAATCCTTCAGGTATGTCATTCCTAATACCAAATTCTCTCATCTGGAAAATGGTCAACCTGACATAACTCCTTTTTCTAACTTCAAAATTATCTTGTAAATATACCCAGAAATATTTAATGTTGGGAAGGAGATATGGGAATGTAGAATAGGGTAAAATCATGGGAAAAGACATGAATCAATAGTACCAACCACCAAATACATAAAACTCAAGCCCTAAAGACCCTAATTCAAGAATGATGCACAAATGAACATAGAAACATAAAATAATAAAGCAATATTACCAACAATTCCTATGCCATTCTTGAATCACCTTCATCGCTCTTCTCTATTTTGTTTTATATGCTTGCTTGCCCTCAAATTTTGAGTATGCAACAATAAGCCTAGTGATAGTGATAGCAAGACATCAAAGATAGTAGTAGTGGTTGTAGGGTTGAAATGAAAGTGATAGGTCTCTTTTATAGAAAGCCAAATTTGAAGGAAGGGCCAAGATTGAATGATGAAGAATGATGATGATCAATGGATGAGATTGCTTAGAAGCAATGAAATAGGGTTAGGGCTAAATTAGGTTTTAGTTAAGGATGGACGGTGGAGATTAAAAGACAATAAAACCTTCAAGGGTGGAAATTAATTGAGATGCATGAAGGGATAAGAATGACACATATAAAGAGGTTGACACAAAAAAAGAGGTCGCTGGAGTAAATTAAATAATTATAAAATTATTTAATTTAGGAGGGAAAGTGAATAATTAAATAAAGATGATTATTTAATTATACAAGAAAGATAAAAGGTTGATTTTTAAATTAAATAACAATTTAATTTAAAAGTAATGGAAAAGGACAAATTAGTAAATAATTAAAATAATTATTTATAGGGAAAAGTGAGAAACAATTAAATAAACAAAATTTATTTAATTATAGAAGAAAAAGCTAATGACTAATTAAATAATTAATAATAATTAGTCAATAGAAGGAAAATGATAATAATTAAATAAATAAGAATTTATTTAATTATAGGAAGAAGGCGGATTAGTGATGAAATTAAATAAATATAAATAATTTATTTAATTAATCAAGGAAGAATAAAGGGAAAAAGTGAATTAATTAAATAATTTAAAATTATTTAATTAATAGTGGAGTACGACCTCATGAAGTGGAAAATGACGCTCGCAAGCTTAGGACATTTTTCAGTGTCTACATTTCTCCCCTCTTTGATACAATGTAGTTTATTGCATTGTGTCAAAGAAATTTAGCCCAAAACATGATTATTTTTTTTTACTAAATTTGAAAAAGTTCTGAAAATTTTGAAAAATTATTCTAATAAGCACATTCAATAATAGATAAGGCATTTAAAGCAAAAGGATTCAATTTTAGGGCTTCTAGGATAGTCACATTAGGGTTTGGGACCCAACATTAGGTGCATGCAGTAAAAACCCTACCCTAGGGGGGTATAAATAAGATTTTGGTGGTAAATTAGATCATTTGTGCATTTTACCCTCCCTGGAGGAGGTCATGGAGTGCATAGTCTCAGCTGCAATAACAACAACATCAAGAATCTACCTGCTAGCCACAAATCCACCCTGCTCCTCATAAATCAACCTGCCTAACCATGACTTAAGGCATTCAACAATTAGCTTAGTAATTGTTTTATACACCATATTACAAAGGGCAATTGGTCTAAAGAGATCCAAAGAGATAACCTCCTCCATCTTAGGGATAAGAGCCAGAAAAGTGGCATTCAAGGCTCTTAGCATTTGCTTGTGCTTTTGAGACTCCTAGACAACCTTGAGAAGGTCAAGCTTAATAACCTCCAAAAACTCTTGAAAGAACTCTATAAAAAACCCATCAAGACCTGGTTCTTTTCCTTTCTTCATTTGAAACACTATATCCTCCAACTTTGACAAGGAGATCGGTTTGAGAAGAGAATCGTTCATTTTACCGGTCACCAAAGGAGGGATGCATACTAAGATTGAAGCCTCCTCCTCGCTAGCAATTATCGGAAAACAAAGCAAAAAAAACTAGACAAAATCTTTCAAAATCTCAATAGAGGAGTAAAAGTGATCCCCCTCTAGTGACCTGAGAGAAGAAGTGATATTACCCTGCCTTTTGTCCTTAACTGAATTATGAAAAAATGAAGTATTCTTGTCACCTTCTGGAGCCAATCAATGCGAGGCTTTTGCTTCCAAAAAAATTCCTCACAAAGCTCCCATTCCTCCACATCCTTCATTGCCTTAGCTTCCATCCTACTTAATTCCTTAGTGAGTCCTTGGGCCTGAATCTACCAAGTAATGGAATCCAAGTGCTCATGAGAAACCCTTTTAGCCTGGAAAACATTGCCAAAGTGGTGTTTATTCCAACATTTTAACATATACTTGATGTAATGAAGCCTCTTGGCAAAGGAGTACATAGTAGTGCCAAAATTCAACTTCCTAGAACTCCACCAACCCGGAACAAGATCATGAAGAGATGCATCCTGAAGCTACATGAGTTGAAATCAAAAGGACTAATTTTTAGAGTATGTAGACAAACAAGTGGAGAATTTGATCATCTAATGATTAGAGCCCCGCCAATCCAAAATCTCAGAGCTAGTCAGCCATTTGTCACCAACCCAAAAGCTAGACACCAAAAACCTGTCCAATATTTCTGAAATGACATCACTAGTCCTCCTATTGTTCTAGGTAAACATCCCATTCAAGGGTTTGATATCCACTAAATTCAAAAGGGCCACATTGTCCCTAAGGATATCTGAGGAGGGGTCTAGACAGATAGTACCACCCCTTTTCTCCTCCAAAGAGAAGATAGCATTGAAATCACTTGCCAGAATTGAAGGAAGAAAAGGCTCCAAAGAACATAGGTATCTAACCTGAGACCACAAGTGCATCTTACCAAGGAAATCAATAGGAGCATATATGTTAGAGAACAAGATTCTCTCACCCGACTCCAGACTAGAAGCAACAAGAAAAATAGAGTACTTGCAAGAGAGCCACCAAGTAGGAATAACTCTATGCAGATCCCATAAACAATCAAGTCCCCTAGAGGTACCCTATGCCCCCACACACTAGAACATACCTCTACCCTTCTTAGAATCCATATTCAACATACTTTCAATAGACAACTTAGTTTCTTGGAGGAAAACCACATTAGGAGAGTGAACATGAATCAACTTTTGAATAGCCTTTTGTCTAAGGATGCTATTCATGCCTCTAACATTCCAAGATATCATAATTGAACCATTGGGAAAATGAACAGGGAAAAGGGACTCGCAATACAGGAAAGGAATCCCTAATCCTGGATTTTCCTCTATAGGGGGATGTTTCATTCAAGGAAACCTAGGATCCCAAAGTGGATCGACTATCAACACAAAGGTGAGTCAATTCTCAACAAGGGAGACCTAGGAATATTCCTTAGGCTTTGAAGGGTTCACCACCAAGAAAAAACTTGTAAAAGACAACTTAACATTCAACTCACAAAACCTAGTAATGCAAGCCAAATAATGAGTGCAAATGATAGAATTAAGTAACAACAAGTTAGGATGTGTGTACCTGGGAAGTTTGGAAATGTGATGAGGATTCCTAGAAATGCAAAAATTCTATCAAAATATGCTAGGGATGACTAAGACACCCTTACTGTCTTCTTAGTCCCGTGACTATTGTTCGGGGCAAACACATAATCTTCAGATGTTAGAAAAAAATCCAAAAGAATATCTGTGAAATACCTCCAGGAGGACTAAGACACCCTTACTATCTTCTTAGTCTTGACATGAATTTTTGCAATTTTGGAAAGTGATCTTGAGGCTCAATGTCTGCAACTTCTTCATCTCAGATCTCAAGTCCTAAAACTTCTAGATCTAGCCTGTAGATGACTTTCTGTCAAGATGATAACTTTGCAATGCAACTTTGCAACTTTGCACTTCAAATGATCTTCAACCTAAATCTACAAAATAAACACACAAGAGAAGAAACACTTATTGATTGTTAGTAAATGGGGGTTTGCCTTATTCAAACCCTTTGTTGGTAATTAAGACTTGGAATGAAATGAAATAATAAAAGGAAATGATGAATGAACAAAGTGTTATGTTTCAACTCACCAAACCCTTGTTATGAAATTTGCAAACTTGTGTGAAGTGGCTAGCTTGAATGTAGATCTTGAATGGAAGTAATGCTTGATAGATCTTGACTTGAATTGCTTGCTTGAATCAAAACCCACCTACATCACAAATGTTAGCTCAAAAACACACATGATGCAAGAATATCTTTGGCATGATGCTTGAATCTTAATTATGGCTGCAAATGCTTGATGAACTACTCTTGAATGCTCTCGTGATCTCAATTATACTATTAGGAATGCTCTCACAAAAGTCTTATATGAAAATGGGTGAAGGAACCTTGTATTTATACTTATCCATGCTTAATATCCCAAAATTACACCACACCAAGCCAACATATGAATTCATTAATTAAAGGAGGCTAAATCCTGCCAAGATTTGAAATTAAATCCCAAAAATAACTTAAGGGGGACTAAGACGCCCTAGGTGGCATCTTAGTCTTGAGGCTTGAAACTCGGGGCACATACTCCAAAAAGGGGCCTTTTAAGGTGCCTTTAAAATCAAGGTCCCAAGACCTTTAGAGGACAAAGACATCCTAGGTGGTGTTTTAGTCCCTGTCCAAAAATCAAGGACACATAGCTAAAATCAGTAAATTATCATTTATCCTTTGATGTTTGTCGAGATTAGCCATAAAAAGATATAACTTATTAGGCGTGTGGATGTAAAATAGGACCAATTAAGACATAAATAGGGATAAATAAAGCAAGGAAGGCCCAAACAAGTGTGAAAATGTGTTGGGTGAAAATTATGTAATCATCTTTTCAATAGATTACACAACATAGATTTCAACCATAGCTGTGTGAGATATAATCTCTCCTCTAAGAAAGGGGAGGTGCCCTTTTTACTGCTAATAGAAGCTAAGGTAAAACTAATTAAGTATTTACAAAGTTTACACTACACTTACGAAATGGGGGGGTGTCACATTCATTCTTCTCTTTTTTTCAGAGAATATGTTTTACAATGCTTCATAGTTGATAGTTTTAATTCAAAATAACTTTAAAATAAAAAACAAGCAGTAATGCCAAGACCTCTATCTTGTCAAAGCAAAGCGTAGAGATACTAAGTATGATGATAATAAACAAATAAAATAAAGAGAGAAAAGCTCACGAAGATACAAATTCATTCTATAGCTTTTCAATGATGGATCTGTGAGAATCGTAACGTTTGTTGCATTAGAAGCACAAAGTCTTCTTAGATACAAAAATTCCTCGAACAACATGAATGATTACAAGCACAAAGTCTTGTAGATCATTCAACAATAGTATCCAAACATAAACATAAATTCAAACAAAGAATGTAACACAAAGTTTACATAAATCTATTTGAAGCCCTTTAGATCTCATCTACTAACCACTACCAATAAGATCAATCCACAAGATTATCAATTCCAATGCAAAGTTTGGTAAACAATTCTCTTCTTTATTGATCAGATTTTTCATTCACAATCATTAACACAAAGTTTCACAAATCTGCTTCAAAAAGGGCAACACTTCGTTGCAAAATACTAAAGGTAAAGATTACAATAGAAATCCCTCTTATTTATAAAAGAAAGGGAAGATAAAATCTAGGAAATCAGTTGAGTAAAATTAACACTGACTAAGTCAAAATTTAATTCATCTTCGTGAAACTCCATCTCAGATTTTCAGTGTAATTACATTTGCTAAAAAGACATTTTAAGATGTCAAAAACTATTTACAAGATGCATAAAGGGAAGCATAAAAAATTCTAACACTAGAGATCAAGACTCTTCATGGTTCCTTTCTTTGGGCGTGAAAGTCTTCATACTTCTTCTTGGTCTCCTGCATGAATGTCTCATTCAGACCAACAGTGTAATCCATAATGGTGTGAATTTTGGTGATTGATCTCATGGTGGATAAGTGAACCTTTTTGCACCTATCAAGATGCGTCTTGAGGTTGTCAAGAGTGAGTCATGTATCACAAATAACATGCATAGAGGTCTTTGAAAATTCTTCACTCTCTACTTGCTTCATGATGGCTTCTTTGAAGATCTCAAAAAGTTCAGTGACAAGGAGGAAGATATGATTTTCTTCAAGGAGTTGTCCTGGTAACTCTTTAATCCCCTTTTCAAGGATAGCATGATGTCCTTCAACATCTTCCTACACTTGGTGGAGATCTTCAGTAATAGACTTGATTACCTGGATATGGTGTTTAAGTGATTCTCTTACTTCTACATATTTCTCCTTGTTAGGAATTACCCCAACTTCCACCAATTTTCTAAGCTTTGCCTGTTTCATTTCTGACCATAATAAGAGGATTTTTTCCATTTCTTTGCGCTCTTGGGAAAGAATACTTTCTTCCTTATCAAGCTTTGTTTTGAGCTTGGCTATCTGGGTAGCTTTTTCATCCGCAACAATTATAACCTGGGAACCATGTTCTATAATTTCATCAATAAAATCATATAACACTTTTCCTTTAGAAGCAAACTTCCCAACCTTCTTCATAGCCGGGTCCTCAGTGCTTATCATTGTCAAAGGTTGTGCATTACTTGAAGATCCTGCAAGTCTCCTTAAAATAGTGGCACAATGCTCTGCCTTCTGTTTGTACATGTTTCAGGCTTGCTCCATTTTGTCAAGCCTTCCTGCCAGTGCATCCAAGGTTACTTGTGCATCTACTTTTGCACTTTCATTCATGACCTTGCTAATCTTGACTCTTATTATAGTGTAGTAATCCATATTTACATCCCCTTCCTCTTGAGGCGGTACACCAATCTCTGCATACTTATGACTGACCTTGTCAACATGAAGCCATGAATGCACTTTTGCCTTTTTCTTCCCCTTGGCTTTTGAAGGGGCTATTTCCTCAAGATCAATCTCTTCTAGAGAGATCATCTTCTTCTTTCACTTTGATACTTGAGATACCAACCAAGGCGGAAGAGAGGAAGTGCAAGCTTCTTGGTTGATTGTCAACTCTTTTGTTACTGCTGCTTCTGAAGGAATGACCGGTATAGTGACAATTGGGGTAGTGTTTGTCATAATTGCTTCAATAGATTGCACACTGAGTTTACCATGCAAGGATTCATTCATGAACCTGTTGAATTCATCTTCTGAAATGATATCATAGGATGGAGATGACAGACTAGGAATGGATGATGGAGGGCTCAACAAAATATCAACGGTTTGTATATTTGAAACTGACGGAGGAGTGCCAAGTATAGTTGATGGTGCAGGGGGTTGTGAAATGTCCACTACGGTTATTGTAGACGTAGGAGGAGGTGATGTAGGAAATGGAGGTGGAGGAGTATTAGGATTAGGGGGTGTGTGAGGAACATTTGAAGTTACGAGTGATGATGTCTTGGGAAAATCCTTGACTACATTCTCGTGTGGAGATATAGTTTGTTCTTCATCATGCCCGAGTTCCTATGTATCACCCTCTTGCTCTTCTTCTTAATCACCTTCTTGATCTTCAGACTCTTTTTCTCCTATGGAATCTTCTTCCTCTTCAGATTTTGTTTCTTCAAAATCTTCTTCTTTAGCATATTCGTCGCTTGAATTCTCTTCTTCTTCGGAAATAGGCCCTTTTCCTTTTGAGTGAGATGGTTTAGGTTTTTTAGTCTCTTCTTCTTGGACTGCTCATGTATCCTTCTTGCTAGCAATGAACTTAATCCTAGGGCCTCTTCGGGAAGAAGTGGGAATAGTTGCATGTTTATCTTTTGTGTGGAGTTCTTGTTGTTGGTTGGCTTTTGCTCCAAGTTCCTCTCCTTCTAACTTTGTCGTGAAGGATTTCATCTAGAAACTATG
This sequence comes from Sequoia sempervirens, assembly GCA_007258455.2. NCBI lineage: Eukaryota > Viridiplantae > Streptophyta > Pinopsida > Cupressales > Cupressaceae > Sequoia > Sequoia sempervirens. Next base: position 207,564,734 of record VDFB02271358.1, read on the forward strand.
CTTGTGTAACCATTCTGTAGTGTTGGCCAATATTGGAGCAATCCTCTCTCTGATGGAGACACTTTCCTTCTTGGACCATTGTATTGCAGACAAAGGTCTTTTGGAAATTTCATTTTCATCGTAAGCAGTGTTCATGATGTCACCAAGGTTTGTGAAACCTTCTGGTAGGTCAGCAACACCAAGATCCCTAATCTCCTACACGGTTAGTTTGTAATTATCCATTTTACGGATAGCCTCCTCATCTCTGCAATCAACCCAGATGTCCTCAAAGCGGTACTTGTGCTTGTGACCCTTTTTCAACTTCTTTTTTGCATTCCAGTAATCAAAGTCAAATTTGTATTTATAGGTCCTTATTGTCATGACTTACATTTCTGCATAGACCAATTTGGATTTTTGTACACTCTTGATGGTATATCTACCAATCATTAGTGGAAACTTGAATCCTGGCTTGTGAATCCTCATTCGTTCTTTGTGAACTGAAATTGGTTGTCTGCACAACTCCATGAGTATCCACTTGTCTAAGAGATATCTAGGCAACATGTAAGGGCACCCAGTGTAGCATCCTACCCTCATGTAAGTGAAAGTTGGAAATTGTAAGAATATGCATCCGACTTTACTCACCACTTTGTAGGCCTTGTCGAACACTCTCTTCTTCTTGAGAGTTGGGTCAAAACCGAAAAGAAGAGGCGCAAAGAAAGCATCGGTGACCTTTTTGAAATGGTGAAGGATTTCCTTAAGCTCTAGTTGATAGAAATATTTGTGCACAGGTACAGACTGTCGGTTCCCTTTTGTAGATAAACCTGGGAATTGCCTCATCATGACTGCAACATACACCAGATAAGAAGTCATATAGAACTTCAAAGTGGTTGGCACATTTATCAGTTGTTCATGGATTTCATCACTGATCTATTTTCCCCAATCAATATGAGCCTTTTTTCTTCTTATGATCTGAATGTACTCATACATCCACTCCTAAAAATGAGATGATTTAGGAAATCCCTTAACTCTACTCAAGAGTGTAATCATGTCCCTAACATCTTCCTTGAAGTCACTTCGCAGAAGTCCCTTTGACCATCTTGAGATAGAATGTTTGGGTTCTTTCAACCACTGACTATTAATCAAGTTCTTATCCTTATTGGGATCTGAGTCATAGAATTACCGCACTTGTATTGAAATTTTTGTGTATTTCTCTATGTGTGGGACTCTGAAAACAATGTCAAAGAAATCAGGGTCAAGCCTCATCATCTCTTGTCCAGAGGAATCTACCACACTTCTACTTTCCCCGATGTAATGGGATGCAACTTGGAGGATGAACTTTGTATTGTGTGTAGAAGTCGGGAACGTGGACACCAGATGTAGATTGTTGTGTACAATGGCTCTTAGGGAGTCTTTAAGAGGCTTTTTCTCAACCCTTTTACGAAATCAACAAGGTCTTGACGACCAACCTCGATGTCCTTTATTATGTCCACCTTTGAAATCACCATTGCAGGTGGATAGACACCTTGGTACTTGTATTTCATTTTTTCCTTAGCCTTAGAAGATGATGGAGGCTTCTTGGCTGTCATTTAGGAGCAATTGGATCAAAAGATGTCACCTTGAGGATCCCTTTACGAGATTTAGAGAGAAACTGCAAAGATGGTGAATCAACAAACATTAAATGAAAAAGGAACATTGAGAAGTGTGATGTGAGCAACGATGTTTGAGCAAGCATGAAACAAGCAACAGGGCACGAAAAATGATGCGGGAGCGAAGAAATAGGGTCTAAAGCAAAAATGGAGCAATGTTGAAGTGTCTAAGGAAAAACTACCAAATGTGTAGGAGCACTGAAAATCACTGCTCCTACACTTAGAGAGGTGACTTCAGGTGTAAGGGTGCTGAAAATTAGTGCCCTTACATGTCTACAATGAAAGTTTTGTTAAAGGTGTCAAGGCACTGAAAATTAGTGCCTTGACACTTCATCCTTCTTAGAGAAAACATAAAGTGCAACAATGGGCTTTTTAAGCGCTGTGACACTTTAGATACATTGAGCTCCATGTAGGAGCGGTGATTTTCAACACTCCTACACTTGGAGCTTAGTGAAAAATAGCTAAGTGTAGAGGCAGGGTTTTTAAACGCCTTAGCATTGGTGAGGGTAGAACTTGGTTGGATGGCGGTGAATTTCACCACTTTGACATCGCTCGAATATTAAGAGTGTTCAAATTTCAAATACAATGAAACTCTCATTCGAATGAATGTACTCACATTTTCACCGCTTGGTGAATGAGACGATAGAAAGATGAGAAACAAGAATAAGAGATGAAGAAAAATGAAGGTTAGGGTATGAAACCCAAAATGAAGAACATGAATAAAAAAAATGGCTTGATGTTCGAAATAGAAGAGGAAAGCCAGGCACGATTAAGAAGAAAGGAGAAAATGAAAACAACAAGAAGTTAAAACCTAAATACAAAAAACGTTCATGATGAGTTTGAATGAGACAACAATATAGTGTTTCTAAAAAAAAATAAAAATAACAACTCAATAAAGAGAAAGAAGTGACAACTTACCTTTAGAAAACATGAAAACCCTAGGTTGATTCAATGAGAGATATCCAAAAACATGAGTTTGCAAGAGGATAGATGGTCGCCCAACACGTTGAGGAGGAAGACAAATGAAATGAAAAGAAATGACAAACTAGAAATCACTTTAAAATGTCATTTATAAGTGTAATAAATAAACTTAAGTCATGCAATGATAAATGCGGGTTAAGTGGCACGAAATTGGAAAAAGTGCACTGGAGTCTAAAATCACTGCCCATGTCAAGAGAAAACTAAGTTAAAAGAAAAAGTGCACAAGCACTAAAAATCAGCGCTTGTACACAAAAAACTAACTTTACCAAAAATGCACAAGCGTCAATTTTTAGCGCTTGTGCACTCAACACTTAGAAAAAATCCTTACGTCATGTAGGAGCGCTATTTTTTAGTGCCCTTACACTTTTCACAATTTTCACTAAGTATAAACATTGAGAGCTCGCAAAGATATTCGTTTTGAAGGTCTTTGATAGACGAACACAGAGGGACGCTCAAATGAACTGTTTGAGGATTTGGAACTCACTTTGAGGTGAATTGAAAATCATCTCGTTTTGTGTGCTTTAACATCACGAACCTATGAAACAAACAAGTTTCATAGGGGGTTATCTGTGGATTGAGCGCTGCTAGATTCCATGATAACAAAATGCAAGGGTATGCATTTTCCTACACTACAATAATCATTGCTAATGTTGGGAGAAGTGAGAATCAATAGTCCTAATAGAACCAGACTCCACTGATGCATCGCTAATTAACTTTACATTTTCCTGATCCTTCTTCCCACCTACTTTAAGAGGCTTCTCAAGGACCCTATTTTAGGGGGTTTTTGCTGCAGGCCCAAACCAGGAGAAGATGACTTTCTTTTACCAATCTCTTCAACACCTTTTTCAATTATCAGTCTAGAACCAGGGATAGCATAATCCATAATAATCTTTAGCACCATACTGAATCCCCCAAGCACAAGAACTGAGGGAGGGAGACCTATATCCATCTATGTCATTTGACCCTCTACCAAAGCCGAGTTGGAGATAACATTTGGTTGATTCTCAAAGTGATTTTCAGGTATAGAGCCATCCACTACCTACATGCCAAGGGGAACACCTTCCTCCTAAACCAAGTCCTCCAAGGCATCGAACCTATTAAAAGTTTCCTCTTCTTGTCTATCTTTGAGAGTCCTCTTTTGACCTCTATTTCTTTACGAGGCTTAATTGAAACAGAACCATCCTTGTCTACCACCACCCCCTGCATGGGAGCTTTACCTTTGTCCATCTTCAGAGCAGATTGAGATGGAACATTAGCCATACCATCAGTATTAGTAGCTTTGAGACACTTCCTCTGAAGGTGACCATATGCATGGCATAAACGATATCGAAAAGAAAATGCCTCATAATCCAACTGTTGGGTCTAAGAAGTTGCCCCAATGCTCATGTCATTTGAATTTGGCAATGAATTATTTAAGTCAATTTCAATACACACATAAGCAAAGGAAAGTGCCCTTTTAGTCAATATTTGTTGAGAAGGCCCAATAGGCTTACCGAACATGAGAGCAATCATCTGCAATATATCACTTCACTACCATTCTAGAGGAAAACGAGGGAGACACACCCAAACCAAAACCCTAAAAGGGAGATCCTTAACAGAGTTGAATCCCACATGCCAAGGTTTAATAAAGAGGCCCACCTGATTGTAGAAGTAAGGCCCACCTTCAAAAGCCTGGTTTTTATCAACAACACAAGAAAAATCCACCATGAAGAAATTGTTAGCCGCCAATATTATATCAAAATCACCTTTCAAGTTCCAAGTCTTGTAAACCCAAGAACCAAGAAAGGGAAGCGACACCCACATCCCCATGAACTTGTAGATCAGTACATGGTTGTTGTAATATTGCACATCCTTGGCCACATAATTAGGTTGTATTATCAACACCGACTGATCTTGTGATCTTTCCAAGCACCCATTCACCTTTTGCAAACATAAACCACCATTCCTCAAAAAACCCTCACCAGGGTTAGCCATGTTAAAAGAAAATTGCCCACCTCAAGGTAGAAATGAGACAAAAATATGACTTGCCAATAGAAATATGAAATACCAAACACAAGAGGACAACTACCCCACCTATGCAGCTAGAGCAACAAGGGACAACCCTGAACTAAGCAAACAATAGTAGTAAAAAGAGAACAATCACGAAAAAAGATAAATTAAACCCTTCTTGGAAACCCCTACTCCCCCCCATGCCAAAAGCCCAACCTTCACTCCTGATCCACAAGCTCCCACACACATGTAGAAGGGGAAACATGCATGCAACCACGACCTTGTAGGTAGTGGGCTACCATACCCACATTGAATAGCTTTCCTATGCTAGACATATTCCCCTTTATCCATTAAATACTATTTATTGATTATATAATATAAATTTAGATAATAATTTTAAAAATATTTTATATTAAATGAAATCTAAATAAAATAAAATGATTATATAATATAATTATAAGAAAGAATAAAATAATTATTATTTAAACATAACATTATATAATAGTTTTGTTAAATAATAATGTATAATATAATTTATGTGAAATAATAATAATAAAATAAATCTATTAATTGTCATAATATTCTAAATGTTAATATATTAATAGAAACTTGACATAATTATTATATGACAAATTAATATTAATAATTATTAATTTTAGTTAATGAGAGAAAAAAGTTGCATGCCTAATATAGGTTAGTGGAAAAAAAATTGTGAATAAATTGGTTCATAATAATAACAATTTATGAATTTATTTGTTGTAGCCTATCATTGCCTAAAGTTGGCTCAGGAAAAGGGATTAAAAAGAATTTGGTTGGAAGGAGACTCTTTAAATATTGTTAATTGCCTTAAGAGGGTTCAACCTTCTTCTTGGTCAACTGAGAGTATCATAGAGGACTCTATTTCTATACTAAACTCATTTAAGGAGTTTTATGTCTCTCATGTTTATCGTGAAGCTAATAGGGTGGCCGATGGCCATGCTAATATTGGGGTGTCCTCTCTTCCTAAGTGACGAGTCACATGACAATATGCCCATTAAAATTCAAAATCTCATCAAATATGATCAAACTTTATAAGATAGATGGAATTTTAAGATCTATAGTGATTTGGTTATTGCTTTGTAATGCCCTCATTAAGTTAAAAAGACAAGTGAAGCTCAACTTATGTCCATATTATTATGGCGAAGCTTATGGAAAGATTTCAAAAGTAATGACAATGATGACATTTAGTACTTATGTTGTCAGTAACACACAGATTGTGGGTGCTTGTTTCTACCTCTTTCTATGTGTTTGGAGTTTTCATTTGCCTACGACTCATTTCTGGGAGACACCTGCATTTAGTTGTGCACAGTCAGCCATGGGGGATAACATGTGTATACTGGAGCTGATAATCTATGAGGAAGCTAAAGTGAATGAGTTGGTTTGGGAGATCTTGGAGAAAGGTTGTGACCCCTTGCAAAAACTTCATGGGTTTGATTCCCAAATCTCCCAAGTGTTTATCAATGGCTGGAGTAACAAAGTGTTGAGAGTCTTTGGAATGGAGTTTAGTATACCAAAGGATCTTATTGATGAGATTACTGGTTTATCTTTTGAGGGCAGAAAATTCTACAAAGAAAGGTCAATTTCAAAATCGATCTTGAACATTTTTGTAAGAGAGGGGGACCACCACGTGCAAGGCCCCAAGTCACGGAGGGTCAAGATGCAAGAGGCTACCCTAGCTTACCTCATTTAAGTGTAATGTGAGGGAATGCCAGGAAAAAGTAACAAGGACCATGAGGCCACTCAGTTACTCTATAATCCCAAAACACAGGGAGAGGCTAGGAAAGTCAGTTTCTAGGTCTAACACTATGTCTCAGAAATCTCCCTGTCCAAGGACAAAAGCGCGGTCTTTGGACGTCAGCATGACACGTTGGCGTCTCAAAAGTGCATTGTCATCTGTACGGCCAGGCAACAATGGAGACGAGGTCAAACCAGTAAAACAAGCTAACGACCTGTTGATGCGTGTTTTATGACACACTGAACACTCTAGAACAAAGAGTCCAAAGACACTCTATCCTCTCTTGAAAAACTACCTCGTATGCTAAGATTGCTAGAAAGGTCATATGGTAATTCCAATGTTTCGTAAGTTAGGGGATGGACAAGCTCAATGGATGATGTGATATGCTAGTATCACAAAGGGACCTTTGACAACAAATTACTCAAAGTAGGGATTTAGATTGATTTGATGTTGAATTCTCTTTTATTTTGGGGGTTTCTGATTTTTAAAAAAAAAGGAAAAGGGATGAGGGTTTAGAAACTAGACTTATGCTAAACTACTCCTATGAACTTAAGAGACAAATGTTGGATAGTGAAATTCAAACCAATCTTTGCTTTGCCAAGTACGATGACTACAACTAGACAAAGATGGTGCAATCTTCAATGGGATTTACGAATGATGTCCTATTACTCAATACCACCATCAATTCGAACAATGCATATAGGTAATAGAATTCAAGTTAAACAGTTTCAAAGTTCAGACTAACCTTGCACATCAAATTGAAAATCATTCAATTGAAAAAGGTATGAACTAATTTCACTATTTTCAACACTATCAATCTTTCATTCATCTAAAAAAAATGTTGAAGCTAATTTACTTTATTGAAGAAATATGAAACCATGCAAGCTCTCAAAGTAACAAATGCTCAACTATGAGTCAAATCATTATTTGAATAGCACTAGTAGCAACAATTTCACAAGTCTCTCTGAATGAATGAAATGAGTGGGGTTTATATAGGCACCCCAATTACAAAGCAACGGCCCAGATTGATTTGAGATCAATGGCCAAGATTATTCCAAGAAACCCTAACCCTAAAAAGCATAACTAACTCATGGACACATGGCACAAGTAGGACGAGCCATTTGGAGTGTGGAAAATAATGACACCTTGCAAATTAATCGAGCAAGTGGGAATCCAAAATGCAATTCCCCTTGGCTTGCTCCCTGGCTGCAAATGCAAGAAACTTTGTTAACACCAAATCGAGCTCCTCCATTGATATGTTTGGCATAGAATCCAGCTGCACTCCCATTATGTCCAAGGTTTCAAGGCACTGAGTGAAAGTATTTTCCCATCTACCTTCTTGTTTCCGAAAGCTATCCATAAAGGTCAAAAGAGAAGACATGTCATCAAGCTGGTTTTCTGTGATAATCTGCATTTCCTTGAAGTAAATATTCATCACACTTTCTCTTCAATCCTTCCAAATCCAAGCCATTTGTATCATGATGCTCCTGCCCTGTTAATCCTTCAAGAGAGGTGAGGATTCTAAGCTGTATTTTCCCAAGAGAATTATGTATAACAGCACACTCTTCTTTCATTCCATCATATATCTTCTTCTTTGCTAACAAGGAATGATACCATCTGCTGAAATCATATGAAGCTCCACTGTCAATAACACCTTCCTGGATCAATATTTGCAGGGATACTTCCTTTAAAACCTTCAAACGAGGTATTACCTTGTCTTTTATGTATTGGAAGTCTTCCCAATTATCTTCAATCTGGCAAATTTCAGTCATAAGCAAGGCTGATCTGTCATAGGTCTGAGCACATTTCTCCAAGAATTGCTCCATCTGTTTTGAGATATTGTTGATCCAACTCCTAGTTGCTTGGCTTGTGATCCTCATAGCCTCAAGAGTGTCAACGGATTCCGAGAGGAAGGGATGATGGTGGGATAAAAGCTTCACCTTCTTGGCGCAAGGGGGCTGTTATTTGTTGAATGAACTCTATTAATCTCAAATTTTCCAGCTCTAGTCTTTCCTTCTTCTCCTCTGTTTTGTCAAACTTCTCCTTGATGGCCTTGGAAGTGTCTGCTAACTCATGGAAATCTTGTTCTATCGTGGTTGGCCCAATGTCCAACGTTGTAACATCATAGTCCATAGGAGTAATCTGATCTCTAGGCTTGTCAACCTTTGGGACTGCAACTTGTAAAACCCTAGATCCTGCACCATTTCTGATAATCTGAGAGTACCTTTTAGGCTTCTTTGGTGTTTTAGCTTTGCCAATCCTCTCTAAGAAGTCCTGCATGCTTTCAATTGGTTGAACTTCATCTAGTGGTTTAGATTTCTTCATCAAACTTTCAGTCAACCAATCTGGGATAGTGGATAATTCCATCCCATCTTCCAATTGAATATCATCATCAATCCCTTTCAAGGCAGAAATTATTTCATCTCCCAGCTCCTCATTGTTTTCAAGGATCTCAGTATCTCCCATGCCTTCAATCATCAGCGTATCACCTCCTTCCAAACACTCAGTGAAGGTTTGCTCTTGAAGAAAATCCAGCTGTTCTAATTCTTGAAATTCAACCTCTTGTTCATGGTTTGGTTCAATCTCAGCAATGGACACCTCTTCTACTATTCTGATTGATAACGTACTTGAAGATGATGGAATTTCATTCACCTTTTGCTTCTTACTTTCCAACTCTTTACTAGCTGCTTCCTTTTCCTTTGTTTGAAGATCTTCAATCATTGCCTTCCTCTTGCTTGGACATGGAAGTTCATCAGGACCTTCTCCAACTACTTCTCCCTGACTTTCTTCATTGCTCAACGTGGCATAGGTAAGGGAGATTCCTTCTTTTCTTAATCTGCTGATCTGATTATCCACCCATTCCCTAGAATAAGCTACAATGTCCTTCATCAATACATTCAAATCAGTCAACTCAGGTTGTGTCCAGTTGGGCAACAAGATAGGCTTGTTCTTTTCCTGTTCAAATTGAGGATGCACGTATTCTCCATTGTCTTTTACCTGGTCAGGAACGGGGAATAAGTCACACTTTTTCACAAGGTCTACTGGAATTCTAGACCACATCTTCTTCCTGACTCCATATTCGTCCACCAAGTTAGACCAATAGTCTTCAATCTGCATAACATGAAGGGACTTCTTCCCGTGAATTCTCAAATATGGATCATAATCTGACCTCGGTTTATAAGTGCCCAAACTTATAAAATTGTAATTCTGATTTTGCTGTCTTGGCTGATTGCAATGAGGGGCAGACTTCTAGCATTTTCCCAATTACAACAGGAAAATCCACTCCTTGTTTGTTCTTTTCCCTTGAATGGAATCCACATGTGCCAACTGCCTTGCAACTTCAAGCATAATAATCTTGTCCGTTGGATACCGAGGGAGTTTATACGGAGCATCTGCGAATCCATGAACTCTTATGTATGTAAAAGTCGGAAATTGGATGAACCAAGATCCAAATTTATCAAGCAACACCATAGCCTCTTTAGACAACCTCTTTTGGATTCCTCCTTGAAGCAATCGAGTGATATACATGAGGAAGGCGTCATTGGTTATCTTATAATTGTCCTTATAATGCAACTGTAGCTGTGGGTAACAATCATGTGCTTTGAACTGGTTATTTCGAAGTCCAACTTCCCCTTTGCAAATCAATCCTTTATACTTGGTAAACCGGGCCAGGATGTAGACTATGTAGGAACTCATGTAGAAAGTCTTGGTCTTCTCCAAGTTTCTTAACTGGAAATCAATGTTGTCACTTATTAATTTAGCCCAATTTATTGTTTCCATTCCTAATACGACCTCCTCTACGTATGAAAACATCCATACTTCGAAGAAAGCTCCCTGAGAAGTACCCATAATCCTGTTCAGCATGTGGATCATGTCACTGTATTCTTCCTTAAAATCTGTGCAAATCAATCTCTTAGGTAGCTTAGAACGATGCCTCTTCGGTTCCTTAACCCAGTTGGAATTAATTATATCCATACAAGATTCTTTGGCCTGATCAAACATGGTTTGTGATTCCTCTTGGGTCCTGTTCAACATTTTGTGACGACGAGGAATACCAAACACCTCTCTGACTGAATCTTCTGTGAAGTATGCCAAAGTGATCCCGTTAGATGCTTTAATGGATCTTGTCTGTGGATTGTATCTTCTGGCGCACTCAACTATTAGCTCACTGCACTGAACTGCAGGTGGAATCCTGCTGCTTGGTGAAGTCCGCATTTAACCATGTTGGTTGCAATAGGCGTGGGCATTTCATGCTGAGTGCCAAACATCCTTTTCTTGTGCTGAATCGCATTGAATTGCGAAGTTAGTATCCGCTACTTTCTTCCATTTCGATGACAGTTGAGATTCTAGATAGAATTCCCTGAGAACTTCTTTCACTTGGATCTTTCTAACTCCACCTCCTATGTTCTTTGAAGTAGACATTGCGCCTGTACGAAGCTCGAAGTTAGAAAATTTTCACAAATTGCAAAGAAGGCGATTTTATGGCTAGAGAATATTTAAATAAATTAATTAAAAAATTCTAGAACTCGACTGCTTAGGCTGGTTGGAGAATAAATTTTAATAAAATGAAATTTTACCAGCCTTTATCTTTTTTTAAGAACATTCAGAGAATTTTTTAAACAATTTACTGGACTTTTAGAGCTGAAAACTGAAGTTTTTGTAAATCCAAGATAAAAATTCCTTTTTCCTTCTTCAAATTCGCCAGCTATGATTCTGCAGTTGCATGAGAAATCTGAAAATAGAAGAAAAATATCCAACCTTGTGCTCTGGAATCAATGTAACTTGCAGCTCAAGAAGAAAAGAAGAAGAAGGACGCCTTTGGCTGAGAGAAGTTTGCCTGTGAGAAAATTTGACCTGTGAATAATGAAAAATAAACTCTCAAGCACTTCTTTTATAATAAAAACTTTCCTTATTGGCCTGGGTCGACCTCTTCTCTGATTGGTTGCTTTGTTTTAAAACACAAAAAGCGATCTTATCTTCCTTTTGATTTTTCAAGGGCACCCCTTCTTGCTTGCTTGTTAAGTTTTTAAATAAAAACTTAAGTTATTTTAAATTCCTTGCCTTAGAAAAATCGACCTTTAAGTGGACTTATCCACTTTGCAATTGGATTTTCTCCTTTTACCAAGGTAACTCTTTGCCTTAGCTAATTTTTTCGATTTTCTCCTTGGAAATTCGACTTTCAACTAGAATTTTTATCCTTTCAAGTGGATTTTGACTTCATCATGGAATTCTTGAAGTCCAATTCGAATTTTTCATTTGCCTTAGCCAATTTTCACCTTTAGATACATTCACCAAACTGGAATTTTGAATCATCCAACTGGATTTACTTTTGAACTTGGGGCGAATTTTAAAAAGTCTTTTCAAATGGACGAATTTTAATTGGATTTCCCAAGTGGATTTCATTTTGATGAATTTCAAATGGATTTTTCCATGATTCAACTAGATTTCTTCATGGGGCGCACTTCTTCAGACTTAGGCGAATTTCACCATAATCTCTTTGCTTTTTACTTGATTTTTCTTCCTTGAAGGTGCGATTTTCAATTGATTTTCCAGATTTTTGCATGCGCTTTTCCTTGCTTTTCTCATGATTTTTCTGATTTTTTAAGATTTTTGCTTTATTTTTGCCTACTTTTCGATTCTAAGAATGGAAACTTTCGACTCCACTGCCAGTAAGACCTAACACTTTCTAAAAATAGAAAACTAAAAATAGAAAAAAAAAGCAAAAAGTAACTTTCTAAAAATAGTAAAAGAAAAATGCTAAAAATGAAAAAAGCAGAATCCCTAAAAAATAGGAAGTGTCAGAATTGAGCGAAAGCACAGGCGATCCTGTTCTACCGGGTCTTCTAAGCACTTCTATGATGTTCATGTTCAGTTTTAGGCTCAAATTCTCAACTTGGTTTGAGTAATGACTCCAAGACTTTGACATGAAACTCCCAGAGCAACAGAGCTTATGAAATTGCCACTCAAAGCTAAACCCTAAGAGCAAACCACCGAGGGTCCCCATTTGCAATGGGGCGATGTGTGAAATAAGTCACAACACGGCCTAGCAGACTAACTAAAGGGATAGAATGATGTGATTAAATAAATGAAGTATTCTCTAATATTATAAAGCAAATATGCAAGAGTAAAGAGAATATAGAGGATCTCACCAAGGAATTCATTCACTAGCTGATCCCTTAAAGAGCACGTACTCCTACACACAAGAAGAAAGGGAAAGTGTTGGGTGGTTGTATAGGGGCCTGCCTCAGTTAGACCCTCATTTAGGTGTTTCCACCTCCACAAATATCCAAGGAAAGGAGATAAAGGAACTAATAAAGTAAAGAGCAAAGAAGCACTACAAAATAGTGTTATGCTACTCAACCAAGTGATAGAGGAGAGGAGAGGGAAGCTTACCACCTCCACCAAGAGCACTCAAGGCTGCTTGGGGAAGAAAATGAGAATACTCAAGCCTCTACTACAATGGTGTGGTCCCAAACTTGCTCTACCGAAGTGATGGAGTGTGGCTTTAGCTGCAATGGAATGCTTGAATGCTTGGAGTGAGTGAAAGTGAGCTTGAAAGTGAATGTGAGAGTGCAAGAATGGAAGCCTGAAGTGGTGAAGAGTTGGATTGAATGTTGAAGGGATGAATTTGAAGAAAGAGTGGAAAAAAAGACCATATTCAGGTTAGTCGACCAAAGGGGGCATTACAACTTCACCTCCAATGAGAAAAGTAACACCTTTGCAGGTTCAGCCGTACGAATCTGCCAGGGATGTTTGCATGCTGTGCGAGTGCCCCTGACAGAAATGCCTCCACAGACACTCAAAACAGGCACCAAGGGGGATGCAAGTAGCAGGCTTAGGTGGAATTAAGCCTTCAAACTTAGTTTTTTAAGGTGGGTAAAGGAAAAAAGGGAATTTTCATGTGGGGTGCAAATTCACTCTTATACTTTTTCCCCCACTTTAGCGAGCATGAACATTGATGGGTACTCGGTAAAGTAGATTAAGAAGAGTGTAGGGTTAGAAACATATACCTGAACCGTCAAGGAAGCAGTACTCAGTCTAGCGTACCTGAAGGTGTAGGAAAAACAAAGGACTCCATAGCTGCTCAAAACTATGAAGTTGGAAAGCGTCTTACAAGCCTGCACACCTACAAGGAGGCAACCCCAAAGATCTCTTGCATGAAGGAAGCCCCATGAAGTAAGCACCTTATAGGTGCTCGGTCCTACAAGGAAGGTGTCCCCCAAAAACTCTATCATGGAGGAGACCCAAAGGAAGAGCCCTACATGCTCTCAATCCCATAGGGAAGGTATTCTCCATGAACTCAAGCATGAAGAATACCCAAGGAAGCACCATATAGGCTCTCATTCCCATAGGGAAGGTATTCTCCACAAAATCAAGCATTAAGAACACCCAAGGAAGCGGACACCGCAGAGTCAAGAAGCGGCCATAAAGGCAAGTAAGCGAATAGTTGTGCAAACCATCGATGATTCGTAAGTCTTTCAAAGGGCTCCCATGGGAACCCTTCAAAAGGAGAGGGGTCCACTCAAGGGACCCATTGTTTGAAAGGTGAAGTATAGTCAGGTTGCCCCTGAGCTAGACATGGAGAGGGGAATGGAATAAGTCTAGTCGGGCTGCCCCCAGGCTAGACATGAATAAATCCATTTGAGGTAAAGACTTTCAAAGAAGGGTCCCTTGGGAACTTGCAGTGAAAAGGGGTCCACTCAAGGGACACATAGTTTAAAAAGCAGTTGTTCTTCTTTCCTTAGAGTGATCCATCATCAAGGAATCCTTTCGAAAGATGTTCACTTCATCAAGGAATTTGAAAGGAAGGATATGCCCGTGCATGCGGGGAAGGTCAAAGCCATCCCCACTTCAGAGGAAGGTCTCCAAGTCCTTTCTTTACAAACTCATGATGAAGGGAAAACATCCCATTAGGGTTCCAAGTTGAGAATGTGATTCCAAAGAAAAGTTTGTGGAGACTTTCAAGAAAAGATTCGTTAGCAACGAATGCGTTTCCTAAAAATCAAATGTTAAAGAGAAGGCATTCTCACACATGAAAGGGACAACCCAAGCAAATAAGAGAGAAAACAAAAGAAAGAAAAATATAAACAAAGGTCATAGGGGAATTTGGTTTAGTGGGGTCAAATCTATCTGAGCTCATAATAATAGGTAACCGCAATGCGAGGCGAACGATCATCAATCCCTAACCAGATAAAAAAGAATGCACAGAAAACAAAGTAAAAACAAAAAATTGGGTCAACATGGGAGGGAAGCCTAAATACTCCCAACGCTTTTCATCATCCCCAATTTACCAAAAATCAAGCACAAACATGGAAGAATGATGATACAAATAGAAGAAGGTTTATGACACAAAAATCACGCCTGTATCCAAGCACCAATGGGGGTGACAAGGGTCATCCAAGCACACATAGCACAGGTACGGGGGAATACATCACATAACACACACACACACAAGATGAAGAAAGGGGCCTCCTCCTAACATTGATCAACCAAGAGGTCGTCCGCTTCCCAATCTAAATCCTCATAAAGGAAAGGAGGATGAGCTTGCAATGGTGGGATGTTAAGAGGAGGAGCATCCGACCTTCCTACAACAAGGGCCAAGGAAGAGGGCCCCTCAAGGTCCTCTCCATCGAGCTCTTATGGAGTCAAGGTCAATGATTTTGTGAAGATCACTAACAAGGCCGAAACTTCATCCACGAAATTAAACATGCACCCCATAGGGGCGCCATGTCTAGCTTCAACGGGTGGGGCAAGTTGAGCTTGAGATTCACCGCTAGGCTCACTGAGTAACTCAGGAGCGGTGACAAACTCAGGGGAAGCCATGACTGATTTGGTCACTAGGACAAAACAAGTCATCACAGGACCACCTTGTGAAGAAGGTGGGCTCCTCTTACATCCTTCGTTGCTAGAAGGACCACTCTTCACTTCTTTCTTCACCAGAGGAGACTAGCTCCCCATAGATGAGGCTAGAGGTGCGGAGGAAGAGGAGGAAAGAACTGCAACGGATATGACTGAAGTATTAACCATATCCACGATCTTTGGGAAAGGCTGGATATCTAGAACAAACATCAACAAAGGTGGCTCTGCCAAAGGAGTGATGAACACCTATACCCATTTAGTGTTAGGTGCATTTGTACTTGCAACAGAGGCTGGGAGCAGTACAAGAGCAGACTAGAGAGAAGGAGGAGGAAGGGAGGAAGAAGACGCTGCAGGAGGCCCTTAAGCAGGGGAGGTCGTTTCTTCCTCCTTCCTTTGCAAGGCCGCCTGCTCAGCTAAGAGGGCCTTTCACCAACGCTTGCACTCACGCACAAGGTGGTTTCTTTGGCTCTTGGAGTTAGGTGCCAAAGGTTGCAAAGGGACAGAAGAGTCCTACTCAACCATAGGAATGTCCACCATGGCCGTTTCTGGTGGAGGGATAGGTTCTTACACGGGAGCAAGAGAAACAAGAGGAGTCAACTCGAGAGCCTCGACAATAGGCCTCTTTCTGCTCACTGCCTTAGGAGTAGGAGTGGGAGGAGGTTTCAGATCAAACTCTCTATGAGAACCTTTCTTTCTGTCGTATAAATAATACCACGGAACGAGGTATTCATTAGGGAGGTCCACAATCCTGAGCTTGGGCCTACGCCAAGGAGGAATCATCAGAATTAGTGGGTAGCCACCAAGCTGACTCATCCAATACTCTTCCCAAGAAGGGGGAGAGGACGGGGCATACCAGGAGGAGGTAGCCTTCTCTTTACCTTTACAGGAAAGAGAGGGAGTCAGGATGGACTTCTCTTTCCCTTTTAGGGAAGGGAGAGTAGTCGATGTGGGCTTCTCCTTCTCTTCTCGGGAATAGGAGGCGACCGATTGTTTTGTCATAGGTAGGGTCAGCTTTGGCTCCCCTTTGCCCCCAATTTTATACTTCACATAGTTCTTGTAAAGTAGGTTCGTTCTTGGAGGAAGCGGACCGATCGAGGAGGGCCAAAAGTGATCCAATGAGTTTCCACCACGGGACACCAAAGGCTGGTATCCAGTGTCATGCACTACATGCATGACACCCTCATGGGAGAACTTTAAACACTTGTGAATAACGGAGGCGATTTCGTTCATGGAGGCGAGCCAGGGTATGCCTATCTTCAACCTGAATAGATCCGACTTCGGGATAACATCGAAGACTATGTCGACAACCCTAGGTCCAACTAGGATGGACAAAGTGATCGAGCCATAAGGCTTAACGCACATACCATCGTGTGTACAGATGGTAGATTTTGTTTCTTCATATTTTTCCTTTTGTAATGAATTCAATACTAATGTCTCCTTGGTGATAACATTCACACGACTCGCGAGATCTATCAAGACTCCTGTCATAATGTTACCATTGACACGAGCGAGAATGTAGAGAGGTGAAGGTTTGTTGTTTAAGGGTAAATCCTATGATGTAAATGTAATGTCCGGTGAATCGGGTGCTAGCGGAGCAGTGGAAGTTACCGTGACCATATTGACATAAGCCTCGGGTTGGGTAATAAAATCAATGGGATCAATAATCATGTTAGCAAAGTGTGACAAAAATGGTTTTGTGTCTATCTACAGTTCACTATTAGCTTTCACCACCAATTTGTTAGCATTATGTTTATTCCCATCAAGACGAATGGTACTGTCCTCGATGCGGTCTTGTATTTCATGACGCAACCGCATACAACATTCAGTATCATGTCCATTAACACGATGGTACTGACAATAAGTGCTCCCATCATACCAATTAGGGTAGGGTTCTTTAACATGCCTAGGGGTCGGCAAAGTTATGATCTTATCCTTCAACAGTTTCTGTAAGATAGAAGTATAAGATTCAAATAACTTTGTGAATTTCTAGTTGCGTTTGAGGTCATTGTCATCAGCAGTGGCTACTACATTCGCAACGGCTTTACCTTTCCCAGAGATTGATATGATAGACTTCCCCTCATAACGAGAGCATGAGGAGGATCCCCCGAATTGAATAATCGTCTGTTGGTACTCTTGTAAGGCTGCACACAAGTGCGCGGAAAAAGGGTATTTCATAAGGGAAAAATTCTCTTGCCAAGGCCTTTGTAAGTTTCCTATGAATACCTTTTGCAAGTCAAAATTGGGCAGTTGACATGAGATTTGTGAAATGAGCGCTTGGTAACGCGCTATGAAGTCAGTGATTTTTTCATTATCCCCTTGTTTACATTGGATGAGATTTGAAAAGGTCATCTTAGGCCTGATGTTTGCTTGGAACTGCCTAAGGAATTAGTTTATGAGTTGATCAAATGAGAAAATAGAGTTGTCAGGCAAGGAACAGTACCACTTGAGCATTGTGTCCTTGAGGGATCAAGGAAACAACTTAGCCATCTGTGCATCATGATGGAAGAAGTCGGTGCACAGGGCGTCAAAGGTAGACACATGTGTCTGCAGATCTCCCTTACCACCATACTTCTCAAATTTAGGGATCTCCATTCCTTGAGGGAAAGGAGTGTTCAGGATGGAAACCGACAATGGGCTATGTTGGAAGAAGGGTTGGAAGATAGGCTGGACAGAGCTTGGGAAAGACTCGCCAACTAGCTCTGCATCTTACTCATATTCTAAAGAAGAGTGTTCAGAATAGGGTCATTAGAAGATAGAGGGCCAGAGGGACCTCTTTTAGAACCATCGCCAGGGCCTCCTCCAGAGCCACCACTAGTGTGACCTCCGCCAGAACCACCACCAGAGCCACTACCACCAGTAGGGCCTCTGCCAAAACCACCATCGTGACCTCCACCGGCACTGCCTCTGCTACTGAATCCACCACCACTACTAAATCCCCCACCACTCATCCCATTGAAGCCTCCACCATTAGAGGTGATAGGAGGGGTGAAGCTAAATCCTAATGGGACTCTGTTAACCTTAATAGTTTCAGGTTGTTCAAAGATGGAAGGGATATTGATAAAAGGGACCGCGTCGGCCATATAGACGAATGTGGGAGGCATTGATACTCCTAATTGTCCTTCACACTCTTTGAAAGTGACCCCTTGTGCGAAGCTAGGGTTGTTTGAAGGAACACATGCTTCGGCGAGACCAAGGAGGCTAGTCAGAAGTTCAATGCTTGTTCGATCTTTACTCATCATATGCCTTAATTCACTGACAACCTGAGTGGCTCTAGCCATATTCAAGTTTCTTTCCAAGTGGTTTTCTAAGTTGCCTAATCCCCTAGAAAGAGCGGCAATGTATTCTGCAGGTATTTGAACTGCCTCATACTTGTCCACCGATGATGGCGTGGGAGACACAGGAGGAGTGGGAACATGATCAATTTCATCAGTGAATCCCATCTCGTTCCTTGACAACTGCTCCGCGCAACCAAACTAATGGCGGGAGCTGAGAAGAGACTCGTAGAGAGACCAATCGAGACCTTCGTCCTATCCATCGGGAGGTGTCATAGACTTCTCCTAACAATATACCTAGAAGTTGTGGATTGGGTTGTGATGCTCATAAACCTTCACAACACTCAAGAGCACAACAGTCATAGAGTACCTAAGGGAAGCTTCAACACCAACGGGTGAACAAATGTTGGTTCACGTCGGGTTTACCAAAAATGTAAGAGATGGGGACCATCGCATGCAAGACCCCAGGTCACGGAGGGTCAAGATGCAAGAGGCTGCCCTAACTTACCTCAGCTAAGTGTAATGTGAGGGAATGCAAGGTGAAAGTAACGAGGACCGTGAGGCCACTCAGTTACTTTGCAGACCTGAAACACAGGGAGAGGCTAGGCGAGTCGGTTTCTAGATCTAACACTATGTCTCATAAAGCTCCCTATCCAAGGACAGAAGCACAGTCTCTAGACGTCAGCGCGATGCACTGGCGTCTCAAAAGTGTGTTGTTGTCTGTACAACCAAACAACAGTGGAGATGAGGTCAAACCAGTAAAACAAGCTAACGACCCAACAGACTAACTAAAGGGATAAAATGATGTGATTAAATAAATGAAGTACTCTATACTATTATAAAGCAAATATGCAAGAGTAAAGAGAATAAGGAGGATCTCACCAAGGAATTCATTTGCCAGCTAATCCCTTGAAGAGCACATACTCCTACACACAACAAGAAAGGGAAAATGTTGGGTGACCGTATAGGGGCTTGCCTCAGTCAGACACTCGTTTAGGTGTTTCCACCTCCATGAACAACCAAGGAAAGGAGATAAAGGAAATAATAAAGTAAAGAACAAAGAAGCACTACAAAACAGTGTTATGCTACTCAACCAAGTGATAGAGGAGAGGAGAGGGAAGCTTACCACCTCCACCAAGAGCACTCAAGGCTGCTTGGGGGAGAAAATGAGAGTACTTGAGCCTCTGCTGCAATGGTGTGGTCCCAAACTTGTTCTACCGAAGTGATGGAGTGTGGCTTTAGCTGCAATGGAATGCTTGAATGCTTGGAGTGAGTGAAAGTGAGTTTGAAAGTGAATGTGAGAGTGCAAGAATGGAATCTTGAAGTGGTGAAGAGTTGGATTGAATGTTGAAGGGATGAATTTGAAGAAAGAGTGGAAGAAAATGACCATATTCGGGTCGGTCGGCTGAAGGGGGGCGTTACAACTTTACCTCCAATGAGAAGAGTAATACCTCTGTAGGTTCAGCCATAGGAATATGCCAGGGATGTAAGCACGCCGTGCGGATGTCTGCGCGCTACGCGGGCTTCCTTGACAGAAACACCTCCATTGACGCTCAAAACAGGCACCAAGTGGGATGCAAACAATGAGCTTAGGTGGAATTAAGCCTCCAAACTTGGTTTTTTTAAGGTGGGTAAAGGAAAAAATGGAATTTGCATGTGGGGTGCAAATTCACTCTTATACAATTTTCTTTAAAGGTAAGGAGAGGGAGAGTCTAAAGAAATTGGCTTGTGGCGAATATGACAAATACTTCATCAAGCCCATTTAGGGGATGTGGTCATCGCAGTAATGAGGTAATTCACTCTTGATGGTATATTTTTTGCTCTCTATGGTTTTCATTTTATACTTCTTAATCACTTTAGGCATAACAAGTTGGTTTCATTCCCATATTATTTGCTCCTTTCATTGGGAAATGGGATCATGGAATTTAGAAAAGAACCCTAACAATCCTTTTCTTTATGAGGGTTTAATTTTGTTGATAATAGAATATGCCAAATCTTCTTATATGCTCGAAGTTCCTAAAATGGGTAGAGCTCGTAAGGTTAAGGATGTCCCCTCAGGTTATGAAACTAGAAATGACTCTGAAGGTAAGGTTAGAGTGGATGAAGGGTTAGGTTATATAGAAGTGTACTCTTTTTCCCAAGAGGAGTTTGAACAAATGCCTAGGAAATGGGATAAGAAGGATTCTCTACCCTCTTGGTTGGGTGGCTCACACACAGATTATTCAGGAGACTCCTTCGGTTGCTTCCAAGAATAAAGGTAAGAAGGCTCAAGATGTTCTGCCTATAACAACTTCCTCTGGAAAGAAAGTGGCCAAGAGTTCCAAAAAGGAGGAGTCGTCTCTTCTTCCAAAAGTTAAAAGGAAAATTATGACAATGGAAGGTGTGAAATGGGTTAAGGGTAAGAGCTCTATGGGGAGGAAAAACCTAAAATTTGGCTTGGATAAGGATCAGGATGGCAAGGAGAAGGTCCAAGGTGTTACTATAACAAAGGAAGGGAATCTCGAGAAGTTGGTGGATCCTGATGTGGCTACTCATGTGAACAGGGCAAGAAATATCTTGGTGGACTTAGATGATTCCCCTACTGTTGTTGAAAAAGATCTTGGTTCTGTTGGTAAAGACAAAGCTAAATTGTTTTCTTAAGATGATATTCTCCAGGAGGTTCAGCTTGAGCGGTCAGTCAACTTACATGATGAGTCTATTAATTGAGAGAAGGTTGATTTTAATGTTGTCATTAGGATGACGAAGGATGGGATTGGGAATCTTTTTAAACTATTCAAATGGCTCCTTCATGAAGTGAAACTGATAAATATCAAGTTAAACTTGATGGCTAATATTATTATAGGTACTATTAACAATAGAAAAATGGAGATGACTGTTTATAATAAGATCAAGAATATGAATGTAGTCCTTAATAGGATGGCCGATGATGCTTCAAAATTGGGAAGAGATCAGGAATCCAGGTTAACTTCTCTTGAGGAGAAGATTAGTAAGATTCATGACGACTTGAGTACTTTGGTGCATGTTAGCCAAACTTCTCTACATATTAGTGTGCATGTGTTGTCTGTGTTGAATGAGAAGGCACACAAATGGATGGGGGACTTGTTGATTAAGGGGAAATAAGTGGATGAAGTGGAGGATGATGAGTTGAAGGAGGGTCTGGATAAGGGTATGGATGCAGGCCCTTGCAGTCGAACTAGGAGCAAGACAAATAAAAATGTTGTGATACCAGCTTGTGAATGGTAGAAGTTGTCGAGATGCATGAGAAGGTTATTTCCAGGGACTTGGAGGCAGCGAGGATCTTGAAGAATTTGCAGTAATTTCTTATTTTTTCTGCTTTTTTGTTGATGGTTTGCTAATGGACTTGTAATGCTTTTTCTTTCTAGTAGCATTTTTGGCTCGGGGCTGCTTGTTTTCCCTACCTTTTTTTTAGCAGCCTATTTTTTGTGTAAAGGATCTCGGGGCCCTTCAAAACCTTTTCCACTAATAAAAATAATATATAAATTTAAATTTATAATAATAATTATTATTTAATTTACTTACTTTCTAACTTAATTTACTTATAATTTCACTTTCTAAAATTAGGAAAAATAATAGTGCATTTTCATTTTTCCTATAACTCACAAAACTTTTTAGCCAATTATATTAAAAAAATAATTTATATAATTTATAAAGTTAAATATTTTACAAGATCACTTTTCCTTTTTTTTTTTAATAAAAGAGGGTAAAAACTTTATTAATCAACTAGAGCAATCCAAAGCATAAAGCGGGAAGAAACCCAAAAGGGCCAAGGAACATCTTACAAGAAATCAAGAAGCATTCATGCAACATCTCATATCTTGTGTAACCTAACCCTCCAAATCTTGGGCAAGAGCCTCTGGTAAACTGTCCCAATCATCCACCAACCAAGTCCCATTCTTCTCAAAATCCCATTTGGCCAACCCATCAACCACCTTATTCCATTCCTGAGGGATATGAGAGAAGGTGATAAAATCCAGTAATTCTCCACGATTGGTGATTTGCTTAGCCACCACTACAAGCTACCAACTAACATCATCAAACCATCGTCTATTTATCAAGTCTACCACCACTTGAGAATCTGACTTGCAGATAATCCTTTTCCAACTGAGGGCATATGCCCTCTTCAAATCCAAAAGAATTGTGAAGGCCTCCATAAGGTTATTTTAGTGCTACCCCCTATGCTCCGAAAAGAAGAACACAACCACCCCGAAGGTATATTTGCCCACCCCACCAATGCCAGCATGCCCAGGATTACCCCTTATAGACCAATCAGTGTTGATTTTCAAGACTTCGGAGGGAGGAAGCATCCAATGCCCTCCCCTAAAGACCTTCCCTCTAGAACACCTGCTCCACCCAATCTTGGGCCTTCTAGTACCACCAACAGAAATCCCTAGATTACGAATCACTCCAACATCTCTAGGATCCACCAGGACTGACATATCACATTTAGCATACAAAGTCTCCTACAAAGCCCCAAGAATGCAAGCCCAAACTTGACCCACCAATAAGTTCTTATCCAGAAAGATCTTGCGGTTGCACTCCAACCAAATGTGCCAAATAATCAGACTAGGACCAATAGGCCACGCTGTGTGTAGAAACGAAGTCTTTGCTAGAGTGGGCCCAATGTTCCGCCAAAACTCATCAAGAGAAGAAGGATGCTTGCACTACAAATTCCAGGCCCCCCACCAAAAATGCCAAATAGTCCTAACAAAGGCACACTGAAAGAAAAGATGAGAAACAGTCTCAACCTCTTTTAGACATAGGAAACATAATGAGGGACCTTGGAAGCCTCGCTTACAAAGGTTGTCCAAAGTAAAGCACCTGCCATACACCACTAGCCAAGAAAAGAAATTGCATTTTGTCTAAGAGAATTTATTCCAAATGTTTTTCCACCAAGGAACCTCAGCATTACCTAAGGCCTGTCTGTCCAAAACACAATACCCTGAAGCAACAGTGTACTTCCCTTTAAGATCCAGACCTTAAGCTAGCACATCCCGATTCGGCAGAGAACAATAGACTCTATTAGCCAAAATGGAGGCCAAATCCCTCCTATCCTCCAAAGATCCACCTAGGGGCCACTCTTGCATATCCTTCCATTGGTAAACAATAGTTTTCCCCAAAGCTCGAGGGGCTTTAAAATCCATCACTCTGCTTCAACCTGCCTGAACAAAAATCCTACATAAATCCCCCAAGTGAGGATGTGAGGAGAGGATAGGCGGGAAGCCATCCCATGAGTCATGCCAATAAAGAGCATTAGAACGTCTATTGTAGATCCAAAACAGGCCTTGCTTAACCAACATGGCTCCACTCTTAAGAGTATCCTAGATCATAGAGCTTTTCCCCAAAAGACTAAATCGAGGAACCTCGGCGCCATCCACCTCCCCAAGGTACTTGAAGGTAAGGATATTAGCCCAAGACTAATGTTGGTGTGAACACCATCTCCAGTATAGCTTAGCATCCAAAGCTTTCCCATTCCAATCCGCCTTGCACAATCCCAGACCACCATCCTACTTTGGCCGACAAACAACTTCCCACTTAATTAAGCTCCACTTCCTCGAAAGGAGAGTACCCGACCAAAGAGATTGCCTATAGAGCCCCTCAAACTTTATGATGAAGCTTGAGGGAGCAGTCATCACAAAGTATCTATAAATAGGTAGGGCCTGTGCCACATACTTCAACAAAGTGACTCTACCAGTCGTAGAAAACCATCTATAGGTTCAATGACAAACCAACCCCCAAAATTTATCAATCACATCTTGCCAAAAATGCCAGGGAAGTGGGCGTGCATCCAAAGGGATACTAAGATACATAAAGGGAAGCTTCCCCACCTGAAACCTTAAGATCCAGGCAATACACTGTTGGATAAACACGGGGGTATTAAAGAAATAAATGCAAGACTTACTTTCATTAATGCTTTGACCTGAGGCAACCAAGTAACAATTTGAAGTCTATCGAAAAGCAACTGCTTTAGCTACCTTAGCAACACCCATCAAAGCCGAATCATCCACAAACTAAAGATGGGTTTGAGGAGGGAGAGAGTTGCTCCATTTCCATCCTTGAATGAGCCCATCCGTAACCCAAGACTTAATGAACCTCCCCAAGCCTTCAACCATCAAGATAAACAAATATGTGGATAAGGGATCCCCCTGTCGAAGACCTCTAGAAGCACCAAACAGATCAGAGGACTCCCCATTTCTGAGAACGGAAAAGGAGGACGTCATCACACGGCTCATGACCCAATCAAAAAATAACTACTGAACCCAAAGGCTCCTAGAATTTTGTTCAAAAAACCCCATTTAACTTTGTCATAAGCCTTAGCCATGCCCAAGTTTATAAACATAACCTTTTCCTTCGAAGAGGCCATGGAATGAATAGTCTCAACCGCAATAACTACTCCATCCAAAATTTGTCTACCCACAACAAAGCCCCCTTGTTCCTCCAAGATCAACTTATCCAGCCATGGCTTTGGACACTCAACAATTAGCTTTGTAATGATTTTATACACTACATTACACAAAGCAATTGGTTGAAAAAGATCTAGAGAATCAACACCCTCGTGTTTTGGGATAAGAGCAAGAAACATGGCATTCATGGCCCTCAAAATTTGCTTATTCCTTAAAGACTCCTGCACAACCTCCAATAGATCAAGGTTGATCACTTC
Source organism: Sequoia sempervirens (assembly GCA_007258455.2). Classification (NCBI taxonomy): domain Eukaryota; kingdom Viridiplantae; phylum Streptophyta; class Pinopsida; order Cupressales; family Cupressaceae; genus Sequoia; species Sequoia sempervirens. The sequence goes on from VDFB02271358.1 coordinate 207,589,913, forward strand.
CCAAAATTCCTAAAAAAACTTTGTTGGAAACCCATCTAGACTAGGAGCCTTTCCTTTTTTCAACTGAAACACCACATCCTCCAACTCCTTCAAAGAAATGGGCTTAAGAAGAGAGGCATTGATATCCGTAGTCACTAGAGGTGGAATACAATCCAAGATAGAAGCTTCTTCCTCACTTGTAGGTGGGGTATCTTCAAAAAAGAGATCAGAGAAAAAGTGGACTGCTTCCTTAGAAATCTCCAAAGAGGAAGAAAGAACAAAACCCTCAGGAGAGCGAAGAGAAGAGATAATGTTACCTTGTATGCGAGACTTCACTAAGTTATGGAAGAAAGAAGTATTCCTATCCCCTTTCTGAAGCTAGTCAACACGAGCCTTTTGTTTCCAAAAAAATTCCTCACGAAGCTCCCATTCCTATAGGTCTTTAACCACACTATCCTCTAACTTGCTCAAATCCGCATCAAGACCCTAATCCCAAACCTGCCTGGTAATAGAATCCAAGCGCTCCTGAGCAACCCTTTTCTTTTGAAACACATTGCTAAACTGATACTTATTCCAATGTTTTAATTTATACTTCACATATTGAAGCCTCTTCACAAAGGAGTATATCACCGTACCAAAAGCAGGTTGTCCTTCGGTCCACCATCTAGAAACTAGGTCAAGAAGACTCTCCTCCTTGAGCCACATAAGTTGAAATCTAAAAGTTTGTTTCCTAGAACCACCAGCTAGACGGGTAGATAATTTAATTGACCAATGGTATGATCCTCGCCAATCTAAAATTTCAAAGCTTGACAACCACTTGTCGCCAACCCAAAAACTAGAAACAAGAAGCTTGTCTAATCTTTCAACAATGGCTTCATCTCCAAGACTCCTATTATTCCAAGTAAACATGTTGTTCAAAGGTTTGATATCCACAAGTCAAAGTTGAGCCAAATTCTCCCTAAGAAGATCAGAGGAGGGGTCCAAATGAGGCACTTCCCCCCCTTTCTCCTCGAGAGAGGCAATTACATTGAAGTCACCTGCCATAATCTAGGGAAGGAAGGGATCCAACGATCTCAAAAAATTGATATGAGACCACAAGAGATTCTTACCAGGGACATCCGTCAGAGCATAAATGTTGGAAATAAAAACTCTTTCCCCCGTCTCCAAACTAATTGCAACAAGAGAAATGGAGAATCTACTAGAGAACCACCAAACAAGAGAGATTCACCGAGGATCCCAAAAGCAAGCAAGACCTCTAGAGCTCCCCTGCGCACCCACACACTGACATAAATCTCTATTCCAAATCTTAGATGCACTTTGCATCATACTATCCACAGATAACTTCGTCCCCTAGAGGAAAACCAAGTTTGGAGAATAAGCTTGAACCAAGTCCCGAATAACCTTTTGTCTAGGGGTGCTATTCATACCCCTCACATTCCATGACAACACAATCATCACGAAGGGTAAAAGAGGTGGGCATCCAATGTCTTCACCGACCCAAATTCAACCAACGTCTCACCAGCCAACTTAACTTTCTCCTGATCCTTCTTCCTACCCACCTTCTAAGACTTATTAGGAGCACTCTTTTTCAGAGGCTTTTGTTGCACACCCAGAATAAGGGAAGAAGCAAAAGCTTTACTCTTGCCAAAATCTCCTGAACTCGAACCTCCAACAGGGCCTGCACCAACAACAGTAAAGACCAAAGAAGCACCAACCAACACATAGGAATCTCCTAGCCCAACCTTAGGGGAAGGAACAAAAAGAATCCTTCACTTCCCCAGGAGCCTCCACAAGGCCAAGAACCGAAGATGTAACAACCATAGGCTCAAGATTATGAGCAGTAAAAGGGGGAGCATCCACATGCATGTCAAGAGATATCCCCTCCTCACGAACTAAGTCATCCAGTTCATCAAACCTGTTAAACATCCCCTCTTCTTAGCAGTCCCGAAAAGTCCTCTTTTGACCTCAACTTTTATTTTTAGGCCTAATAGGCACAAATCCATCTTTATCCGGAGTCACCCCCTGCATGGGCCCTTTTCCCTTTTCGGATGGTGAATTTGATCGAGCCATCATGTTGCTTGAGTTACCCGCACCAGGAGCATGAGGACACCTCCTCTGAAGATGACCATACTCACGACATAAACGACATCTAAGCGACAGGGTTTCATAATCTAACGGCAAAGTCCAGGAACTAGACCCCACTATCAGATCAATAGAGTCAGGCAAAGGCTGGCTCAAATCAATCTCCACACAAACACATGCATAGGAAAAAGTTCTCTTCTCTAGAGTCTATTGAGAGGGGCCAATTGGTTTTCCCAATGACATGGAAGTAGACTACAGTATATCTCTCCTTCAACATTCAAGCAACAACCAATGAAGGGGAACCCAAACCGGGACCTTAGACGACATTTCTTTTACTGAATTAAAGCCCGCATGCCAAGGTTTAATGAATGGTCCAACCTGATTATAAAAGTACGAGCCACCCTCAAAAGCCTTATTTTGATCTGAAATGCATGAAAAATCCACCAAGAAGAAATTATTCACAGCTAACAGAACCTCAAAATCCCCCTCTGGGTTCCATGTCCTCCGAATCCAAGGGTCAAGGAAAGGAAGAGAGACCCTCATCCCCAAAAACCTTGTAGATTAAAACATGCTTGCTGTAATATTCTAAATCCTCTGCAACCGCTTCCCTTTGAATCATCACCACCAGGCGCACTTGAGCCCTTTCCAGACAACCATTAACCTTTTGCACTTTAAAAGCATCGATCCTAGATAGGGCCACACGAGGAGAAAGTGGGAACCCCGTTCCCTACCTCCGTCATAGCATCGTCCCCCAACACCTCGTCCAATCCATCATTCAAAGCCATGAGAGCCACACCCAACAACCCTAGCCAAATACCACCACTCACCAAATCCCGATCACTTCAACCCCCACTCCACCGATCATGCAATACAACAAACAACAAACAAACCCCACACTCCAACCCACACACCAACAACCCACCCGACCAAGGAGAGGCCCACACCAGTGAAAGCTTTGGCTCACTAAACGCAACAGGAAAAGAAAAAAAAAGAAAAGATCTCCCTCCCCCCACCCTTGAACGCATCAAAGAACCCCACCCCACCAGTGAACAGACACAACGAATCACATACTCCGAACAAGCTCGCACATGCATAGACCATTGGCGACATGCACCGCTGCCTTACAGGCTGTGAGCATTCACCTGTGCACAAGACAACATTGCCACCCTCCGCTTCCCGGTTTCCTCCGAGATCACTTTTCTTTTATAGATAAGAGAGGATCTCTATTATTGAGCAAAAAAGATTAAAATATTTTACAAAATCACTTTTTAAATAGATGTATTTAAAATATTTATTTAATTTATTTTAAAAGATCTCATATGTAAAAATAACATTTTATATATTTATAAATAATATAAGTAATGCATAGATATATTTATTTAATTTTTTTTTTTTTTTTTTTAAGACATTCACATAGGTAATACTAATATCTATCTTTAAAAAAAATCTATGTAAAAGATACATATAGATATTTTTAATAATTTTTTGAAAAGTAGAATAAATTAATTACGAGATAATTATTCATAAAAGTCAATCTCAACATATATAAAGATATGAGAAAATTATTCATGGAAATCAATCTCAACATATAAAAATAAATAAATATTAATGAAAATATTATATGCGTATTACTTGAAAGGGCAAAAATCTTTATTTTAAATTATTATTTTCCCACTAACAGATTGTTTATATTTTTTATTTTTAATAATAATAGAAAAAAAAAGGACCTAGGAGGTGTTTCAAGAGAACCGAAATGATCGTTAACGAATCAAATGGAATAAACTGGCGGCGATTCCACGTTTCCAAGGGCGAATAAATAAACCCCATGACCACGCAGGGTTTTTGAAAAGGAAAAAAAAGGGAAAAAGCATTACTTACACAAAAGCAATGCAAGTGATGACGATGACGCTGCAGGAGGCGCCGCTCACCCAAGAAGAAGCGCGACACTAACATTTCCCTCATCATTCCAAATCGTGACACTCTTTGGGGACAAATCATCACACATAAGTTACTCTCTGTAATTTTGTCTTGTCGGTAAGAAAAAATGCCTTTGTCATCGACGTCGGTAGCAGCGCAGGGCGGGCACAGGAAGATCGGCATAGCGGTGGATCTGAGTGACGAGTCGGCATTCGCAGTGAAATGGGCGGTGGCGAATTATCTGCGGCCCGGGGACAACGTGATTCTGGTTCACGTGCGCCCCACGAGCGTCCTGTACGGGGCCGACTGGGGTTCCATCGACCTCTCGGTGGAGGACAGCAATACAGACGAGGAGTCGCAGCAGAAGCTTGAAGACGACTTCGACAATTTCACCTCCACCAAGGCCGCTGATCTGGCGCAGCCATTGGTTGACGCGCATATTCCGTTTAAGATCCATATCGTTAAGGACCACGACATGAAGGAGCGCCTCTGCTTGGAGGTCGAGCGCCTCGGCCTCAGCGCTGTCATTATGGGGAGTCGAGGCTTTGGAGCCTCCAGGAGGAACTCAAAGGGCAGGCTTGGCAGCGTCAGCGACTATTGCGTTCACCACTGCGTCTGCCCTGTCGTTGTCATCAGGTACCCTGATGAAGAGAAGGACTGCAACCTTGCTGACCTGCAACCCACCGAACCTCTGAAAGAGTCCGAGTTGGAGATGGAGGCCGTGCCGGAGGAGGACGAGTCGGATGAGCTTCATTCATAGGTAGCTTTTCCGTTTTGAAATTTTGTGCTTTTGGGCGGTTTTACTTTTTTGTACTTATGATTTTGGCGATTCGTGCGGAGTTGATTTTGTGGGTAGTTTTTGTATTGGGCACCAAAGCGGGGGTTGTCCTTTTTTGTTTTTTTCAATAATTGTTCATAAAATTTGGTGCTTTTGGTCCAAGTTAGGTTTTCAGGGTGGTTGGTTGTGTAGTTGGGGTTTAGGGCGATTTTCCTGTTATTTGGATTTTTAGGGCTTTTGGAATCCTTTTGGTTCAAGTTAGAGATTTTGTGAGGTTGGTTGTGTGGTTGGGGTTTAGTGTGGTTTTCTTGTTATTTGGATTTAGGTTTTTGGAATTTGAGGGTAGGGGGTTTACAATACGGAGTTATTTAGGTTCCATGTGCGTTTAATTGTGTTATAGGGTTTAGGGCGATTCTTTTTGGTTCAGGGTTTATGTGATTTACAGGTGCGGATGAGTGGCACGATATCATGTACGCTGTAACTAGGATTTTTTGGGTATAGTATCATTTTGGGTCAGGCATAGGACAAACGGTATATTTTTTTTTGTCTGAATCATGAAAAATGTTGTGTTTTAGGTTTATGCAATGGGTATTTTTTTTTTTGAATTTGCACAATTGATTTTTTGGGGCTAGGGTTTAGGGAGATTATCTTGTTTTTTGTGTTAGGATACTTTGTCTTTTTTTTCTATAATGAATGGTGTAATTAGGATTTTTGTGGTATCATATGCTATTACCGTAGCCATGGGCAAGAGCATTCTATTTTTCTGGTCTGAACCATGCAATTCTGATTTTTTGGCATTTATGTATTGAATTACAAGAAATCTGATGCTTTTGCTTGAGATTAGTGTTCCTAGGATTTTCTGAATTTTGTGCACTCCTGATTTTGGTGTCAGGATTTAAGAAGCCTTAAAAATGTGTTTCCTATTTTCCAGTTTAACATTAAAGGTGTTTTCAGGATTTTAGCATGTTGTAAACCATTACTTTTAAAAATTAGAACGTTTATGGCATTTTGTGGCTTCCAACAACAAAATCCCTTTTGATGTTAGGGTTTGTAGGTTTTGAAAGTCTGATACTTTTGTTTGAAATTAGGATTTGCATAGTTTTTGGGGGTTTGCAATGTTGTGTGTGCTGTTTATTTTATGATTAATCTTATGATTTTCATGTTCTTGTATCTAGGGCTCATGGAAATTTGGGGAATCTTGCTACTTCGGGTCTTGTTGATTTTGTTATTAGGGATTTTTATTACCTTCTATGGCTTTGGGGGTGGATTTTCAGTCTGGTATCATGCATTTATTGGTTTTGAATGGTTTTGCAATTATTTGCATTTTTGATTTATGGTATCTTTTGAAGGCTTTTGGGGGTATTGTAAGCTGGTTATAATTAATATTTTTATGATGTTTTGTATTTCTAGGGAGTATTTCTGTATTTGGGGTTATGGGGTGATGTAGTTGTAGTGACCATAGCAGCATAAATCGTTTGGGGAATAAATCGGCAAACCAAAAGTTCAGGATTTTTTGAAAAAATCGGGAATAAATCGGGAAAAAATCGGGAAAAAATCGGATATACAAAAAACTGCAAAAAATTGAAGAAAAACAGTCAGAAAGTAATTTTTTTTTAAATTTAATGGCATTTCCATAGCATACAGACATTGAGAGCAAATAAAATATAGAGTTCAATCCATGAATTATAGAAAATAGATTTTCTTTGCTTATACTCATATCGCTGATCAGTGATTAGTCTGATTACATTGCACAAAACATACTACAACTGCATAAATATCAGATTGTGACAGTTGTCAAAATGTCTATTACAATATAGTTTGTGACTTTGTACAAAGTAAACCTATAAACTAAGTACAAAGTTCCAAAAAATTCAATTGTAGCAAATGATGTGCTATAGGGCAGAAGCTCCTGCTCCCGATGTTGAAGCTGTTAGGTGACCGGTTGCCCGCCGAGCTTCTTCAAGTAGATCATCAGGCACGCTGGCCTCCTCCAAGATATCTACATCTTCAGGCTCAATACAATATTCAAATTCATCATCAGATGCAGCAATCCACTCAGACTCAGGATCAATCTCATCGAGATCAATTGGGGCATCTTCCTCAATAGTACCTGTTTTTGCCCATGTAGAAATTAGTCTTTTCTCTACAAGTGAAAAACACAATGACAACAATTGAAATTGATTGCAAGTGTATTAAAAGTCTCACCTTGAGCTTTCTTTAGCTTCAGGCGGAGGTTGTGGTGAACAAACACTAAGTCATTCATCCGTTTTTGTGTTAAGCGGTTGCGTTTTTTGGAATGTATGTGTTCAAAAACACTCCAATTACGCTCACAAGCGGATGAGCTGCATGGCTGGGTCAAAATGCGTATTGCCATCCACCTTAGATTTTTGCATTCGTGGCCAAAAAAATCCCACCATTGAGCTGAAAGTTCAAAGAACATTATATGGAGATGAGTGTCATGTAAGAATATCTTAAAATCTAAGATACATTTAATGATCATGTGACATGAAAAATCAAAAGATTATCAAAATTTTATAGTCTACCTGGTTGGAAGGTCTTTCGGCCTTCCACGGCAACCCTAGAAGAGAGAAAACCCCTTCCTTGCCTGTACAATTGCAACTCTGACATAGCTTCATGCAATCGTTCTTGGTCTGGAAACATTTTGTCCATGCACTTTAACAATCCTTGTGTGATCTCAGCATCAATTTGTCTGAATGAAGAGTTGTAGAACAATGATGGATTGAGAAAGTATCCTGCAGCATGGAGAGGGGAGTGCATCTGTCCATCCCATCTCCTATCTATTATGTCCCACAATGGCATATACCTATCCCTGTCATTTTCCAGCCTACCCCTCATCACCTCCTTGGCCCTATCCATGGCCTCATACAAGTATCCCATGGGGGATTTATCCCCGTCCACTAGCCTCAAGACTTTTACTAGAGGCTCCGAAAATGATACAACTTGTTCAGCCACATTCCAAAAACTAGTAGAATACATGTAATCTGCAATTGCCATGCCATCTGTTTGATTACCAAAGCCAGACTCCATCCACTCTCTTGAAACAAACATTCGTTTCAAATTCATTTTTTGTTGACAAAGAGTCTGTAGTGCAAGAAAATGTGTTGCAAATCTTGTCACCCCTGGACGAACTAGGTCCTTGCCCTCTGTGAAAGACCGCATCATACTCAAAACCCTTGTGTGATTATAAATATATTTGGTAACAGAGCGAGCCTTGTGCAGTATCTCCTTAACCCATTCAATTTTCCCAATGTCCTCTAGGGTTAGATCAATGCAATGTGCTGCACATGGGGTAAAAAACATGGAGGGGTATTTTTCTATCAAAAGTCTCCCAGCAGCAACACAAGCAGCAGCATTGTCTGTAATAAATTGAACCACATTTTCTGGCCCCACTTCCATGACTACCGAGTCATACATATCAAACAATGCAGCTGCAGATTTCATTGTATTTGATGCATCTACAGATCTCAAAAAAACAGTGCCAAGATCAGAAGAGACAAGGAAGTTGATGAGGGTTCGGTTCCTTCTATCTGTCCATCCGTCTGACATAATGGTGCACCCACTATTAGTCCACTCTGATCGATGCTCTTTAAGAACATCTTTGACATCACTTACTGCCTCATTGAGCATACTAGTCCTCAATGTCTGATAAGATGGGGCTCGAAACCCAGGACCTACAGCTGCAAGAGCATCAACCATAGCTTGCCAATATGGAGATCTGGCAGCATGGAATGGCAAGCTCGAGGAGTACCAAAAATTTGCAATGGCCTTCTTCGCTTGATCGTGGACATTCTTCCTCCATCCTGTACTCTCCAAAGTAGTTTGTGATCCTGGTGTAGTACGAGGTTGGAAGAAAGCATCAATGTTTCCTCCACCTGTGTTTGGGCCATGTGCTGTAGAAGGTGTTGATCCGGATTCCCTACAACTCCCATGCCCACCAGCCTCCTCATCCAAGTTATTCCTCTTTACACTTGCAGAATTAGAACCTGTTTCAACTCCAGTTCTTGCTTTTTTGGCCTTATTCTCAGCGATACCATAAAGAGCTTGTTTCGCCTGATATGTGACATCTGCAGGGCATTTTGTGCAAACGGTGGTGTTATTACCTGGTTCTTTTGACAAATGCCATTTGAACCGATAAATTCCACCACCGACGTCATCCTGGCACCAATTGCATTTAACCTTTGCACTACCATCAATTGGTGTGCAATGTGTCCATGCAAAGTCTTTCGGACGCGGCATTGTGATCACTGATCAAGAATGAAATCTGCAAAAGCATTTTATTTCACTCGTAAGATAAAATTGAAATAACAATATAGTAATTTGAAAATACGGTAAATATTTTTAAAATAATATAACAATCATGATTATTATAAAATATAACAATCATGATTATTATAAAATAATAATTGCATTTTAAAATTATATTTTATACAATAATTTTAAAATAAAAATAAAGCAATATTATTTAAAATTTTAAAATTTAAATAGTAAATAATAATAAAAAATTAAAATAAATAAATAAACTTATTTAAAAATAATACAATATTTTTTAGTATTATACTATATAATATTATTAGTATTTTTTTTTAATTTTCAAATTCAATATTAAATATTATACTAAAAAAAATTAAACTGTATATAAAAAATTATAGTAAATTAAAAAAATACAGTTATTCAAAATCTAACTCAAAACCCTAAACAATACTAAATTAAATTATTTATAATTTTATTCAAAGTTCTAAAGATTTAGGGAAAAAATTCGTGAAAATGCATGAAAAATGCGTAAAAATGCATACAGAATACTTAGTATTTAGGGAAAAAATGCGAAAAAAATTCAGGCCTACCTCCCGTGCGTGTGAACTTTGAAGAAGAAATGCCGTACAGGAAGAAAGGGCGTCGATTCTTGTCTGATCTCCGTCGCGTTTTCTATACCAGTCGGCCTCTGATGACGTCCGTCGCGTTTTCTGTTCCAGTCCGCGTTTTCCAGCAACATATACAAATTTCGGGCAACTTTTAGGGTTTTTATGTTTGCGCGAATCTAATGTTAGGTCGGCAGGTTTAAAACGCGATTTTCTCCAGATTAAAACGCGTTTAAAACCTGCAAAAAATCGTTGACGTTAGTCAACGTTTTTTTCAAAAAATCGGGGAAAAAATCGTCCAGCCTGCAGATTTATTAAAAATCGCGATTAATCGGGTTTAATCGCAGATTTATGCTTTGGTTGTAAATACGTTTTTGTGTGGTTTGAGGGTTCTGCAATTTTGAGCTCACTTGTTTTGAGTGTTGGCTGTTTTTTGGATTCGTGTTTATGTATTTTTCAGGTCTTTTGTGGTATTGTATGCAGCTAATTGTGTAAATAGGGGTTCTGGTGTTTTATGTGGAGCAGGATCCAGGGATTTTTAAAGGCCTCTACAGTATAATACACCTTTAGATATATAATTAATGTTCTGATAATGTTTGATGTGGTATGGATTTGTTTGAATTTTGTGGCTCTCATTTATTTTTTCTAGGGTGAATTTATGTCTCTGGGTTTAGGGTTTATGGATTGCTGAGCACTTCTAAAATACTTGTAGGTTGCTGATTTTATATTTATGATCTCTCTGATGCTTTTATATCCTCCAAGGGTGAAATTGTTATTTTGTGCGTAGCATCTATATGGTGCTTTGGTAGCTTCAAATGTCCAAACTTTGCTTTTAGGCTGAGTGTCTATAGATTTTGAAAACATGATAATTTTGGTTGGAGTAAAGAGTGTTGTGGTTTGGTACATTTTTATAATATTGTGCATTGCCAATTTATGTCATGTGCAATTTATGGCATTTTAATATTTTATTTGTTCCAGAGCAGTTTTCTTCATTGTTGTGTATGATTTATGGATTTTTATTGCTTTTACAGTATTTGAATTCTGTGGATTGACCATGTTTCTTAATTCTTAATGTCGACAACACTCTAATCAATCCACATTTTAACATGGGCGGTTTGTTTCATCCTATCTTTCACAGGACCAAAAGCTTGGACTGGGGTAAAATATGGCAGCCCAAAATATTGACTTGAACTTGGGAAAAAATTGAAACATTAAAAATAATTATAATTTCATAAAATAGACATATTATTGAATAATGTGCAAATATTGTTTGAAATCATAAAAAACAACTTCAGATAACCTATAGATATATTTCCTATTGGTTTTAGTTCAAAGGAGTACAATGCACATCATCATGTCATATGATGACCGAATTATCATTTTATCATAGAAATTTACAAATCCATCAAGTGCGTTACAAGTTTAACTCTTGACTAAAGCTCCTCATTGCCTGCGAGCTTGAATTGGATGGTAAAGATTCTTCCTCATTAATAAATTCATTCTCAAGCATAGCATCATCTAGTGCACTTCTTGATGCTTTTGCTGCTTGCCTCTCAAAATTAGTGATCTTCTTGATAAATATGACCTCCACATCCCTACAATCCAATACCAATATGAATTGCACAGAGGGGGCATTTATGACTTTGTACTAAACTAGAATTGCACTTGTAAAAGAAGTCTAGTATCTATGAGACTGCAATTGAATTTTTGAAGGACGAAACCCTTTTTATGTGGGTGTTGAGTTGTTCTCCTTCAAATGCAAATAGGTGAAGGAAATCCCTTTTCTAACTTGTGGCTCCTTGAATTGTGTATCTAATAGTTTTGTGAGGATATTCCCAAATTCTAATTTGTGACTCTAGCAGAACAAAAATCAACTTAATTTTTTTTAAATTCTAGCTTTGAAAGAGAAGAGAACATGGTAACAAAAAATTGGAATTCTAGAAATAGTTAAAATGAAAGAAAAATCAGTCAAAATATAAAACGAAAAAAAGTCCACTCTTCAAATTTGGTCGATAGTTTTGTCAAATCCATTGAAGATCATTCAAAGGCCATTGAAAAATGATGTAATAACATTTACAGGGGTAGAACACTCTAATTAAATATAGAGAAATGGGAAAAATGCACTTTTTTGGTGTGTTTTTAAGTTTAGAATTGTGTTTTGGGTTACTGGGCAAGTTTTCCCTATCGACTTGGGGGTGATCACCTAGGTTGGAATTCAATGCTCATTTGTTGATGACTATCTTTTCAAGTTTAAAATCTATTCTCAAGACGAATTCAAGCCAAAATAAACATGTTTGGAATGAGTTTGGTCTAGGATGCATAATACATATGTTGTTCTTGCAGGTTTTTGGGATGATTTATTGTAAGCACAAACATGTCAAAATAAATTTTGGCTCAACATGATGTTATCTTTGTAATGTATGATCTAATTCTTTGGGTAGCTTTGTTAAGCCATCTCGATCATCTCCAAACAGCATTTAGGCCCTTGGATATTGTTTTGGACTTTTGAAAATGTTTGCCTTAAATTCTCAAACCTTGGAAGACCACATCACATTGAATTCTGATTCTCTAAGTGTCTGACAAACATCTTCTTTACACAGGAAGTGTGACATACATAGTAATGTTACAATGTTAAATTTGATAGACTTGTCATATTTGCTAAAATCTGTCCTTGCCCAAAAAATTTCTCATATCTAACATAAGATTTGCTAGAAATGAGGAGCAAATTAGTACTTATTATACAACACTTCTACTTCTTTCTAGCTCCTGTAAATTGGGTATAGAACCAACCTCAACTTACTATAATGAATAGATAGAGGTGGGAAAAGATTCTTCTAGTTAAATTAAAAAGAAAGCAACTAGGAGACATGCACACAAAAAAGATAACTAGGAGACAACCAGGACTTGCTCTGGCCTGAACCAGATTGTGGAAATACACGGGAATTATTTGCAATTACATTTTATTTGCATGAAAATAGATATGAACTAACTTGGGGAAATGGAATAGACATCTTAGGTCTAAAGGGTATGGATATTATAAATGATTATATGCTTACACCCTAGCTTAAGATTAACTTTGTGTATTGAGGGAAGGAGAAACTATAAACTATCTTGCCCTAGTTACAACCTCCTTCACTTTGAAAACAGATTAGGATACAAGATGTAGATGTCGTGCTAATGCTAATGCGAAAGGATATGTGGCATGGTTCAAGTCAAAGTGAAAATAGTTTGACAAAGATGTCTGGCCAAGCAAGATGTCACAACCAACTGAAAAGCTCTAAAAAGAAGCTGAAGTCAAGGAAAGATGCCACAACCAAGAAGCTTCATAACCATATGGGTGCTTTATTACACGTGTACAAATAAGGCGCAAAAGAAACAAATGCCTACTGCTTTGCACTTGTCAAATCTTGTCATGTGCCAATACAAATCTGAGTTGTGACAAAAGTTTATATTGACTCACAACTTGGTCATAAAAGTACTCTGGGGCTCAAACAGCAAATCAGCGTGGGATAACAACTAGTATCTCATATATGTCTAACTACCAACATACGTGGAAAGTGAGTATAAAAAGAATTCTAATGGCCGAGACCATCAACAAAATTATGTGGTGTTACAATAGATTTCTAGCCTGCCATTCCTTCATTGTGGAAAAGAAACTTAATATGTCAATATGCTCTAGAAGACAAAGCCACTCTTGGTATAAGCGATCATGAAATAAATATCTCTAGAAATAATGCGCTTGAAGTCTTTACAAAACAGAAGGAATGTATGATAACTGAATTCTGAGCATACCAACATACAACTGATCCAATTGGTAATAGAAAGAATTTTATGATGATGCATGCTATTCGTTTTATATCTCAGTTTTTTATGTTTCTCTAGCTAGGTTTGATGGGTGAATTTCCTGTTTCTGATTTTGAAGAGTTTTGTGTAGTGTCATCTTTTTGTGTTTAATGTTTGTATTGATGTTTCCAGGGCAATTTTTTTTGCTTTTTTGGGATTTAGGTTTATAAGTTTTTAAGGGACAGGTCTGTGGTTTTGGGATTAAGGTTTATGGGTTTGAAGGGCTTTTTGCTGTTTTTTATGTCAAGGATTTAATTGATTTATGATTTTGCTGTGATTTCTTCCGCTATTGGTTTCTTTAAATTGTCAAAAACCTGATGCTTTTTGGCTAGAACTAGGATTTATGTGATTTGTAGAGTTTTTGCAATCTTATATGCTAATGATTTTCTGCATTTAGGGTCAATTTCTGTAGGCTGCCAAAGTTTTTTATTATTTTGTTCATATTTGTTATTTTTTTATGTGGTTTATTTACCAGACAAGTTTTTCTTATTTGGGCTTGCAGATTTCATATGGGCATTGTTTTGCAATTTTGGCCCTTAAGCTTTAATTGTTCATTGTTTTATGATTTTATCATGTTTAGAATTTTTCATGTGGTCTATTTACAAGGAAAGGTTTACTTTCTTAGGCTTATAGGCTTTGTAAAGGTGATATTTTCATTTTTGGGCTTAAGGTTCATGTTTTTAAATTGTACCCTTGTGTTTAGGGAATGTGTGGGGTAAAGGCTCTTGGAATTTTGTGGTGTTTAGTTTTGTGATTATGGTTTCTGTTTTTCATAGTTTTCAACGCAATTCACTGCTTTTTGGATTACTATTTATATGGTTTGAGAGTATATCCATATTTTCTATTTTGGATTTATTTTGATTCCATATTTCTATTACAGTTTTGCTTTGTGTGGCTTAGAGTTTTTATAGGTTGTAAAAGTTGTGTCATTGCTTTTGTTTAGGGCTTACCGTATTCAAGAGTTCAATTAAATTTCTGCTTTTGGATTTAGTGTGTGCAGGTCATAAAAATTAGTTGCTTTTTGTTGGAACCAGTATCTGCGACTTGTGGGATTTTGCAAATTTAGATGTGATTCATTTTGTGATTGCTACAAAGTTTTTGATGGTTTCCAAGCTATTTTCTTTGGGCTTGTGGTTTATAAGTTGTAAAAGGACAATTTTGCATCTAGGGTTTATTGATTTTAAGAGTTTGTGTTCCATTACTTGTGTTTGGTGTTTGTTGTATTTTGCAGGTTTTGACAATGTTGTTCTTGTGTTGTACAGTTTCCAGGACAATTTAGTGCTTTTGAGATCATGGTTCAGAGTTCTGGAAAACTTAATAATTCCCTTTCTCTATATAAGAAGCTGTTATCCCCAAAATTTGCTGCGTGGGACTAAGTTCCTTGTCTATTATTGTGGGACATTTCCCTTTATTAAAACCTGCAGGAAATTTATGTATGGCAGTGTATACAAGAATATCTATATAAAATTGGCTATTAGGCAAATCATTTAATAACATGCATTCTTACCAAGAAAGTAACACTATGCAGATAAATAATGACAAATATTCCCCTTCAATGCTATGCCTCTTAGAATATCTGAATATCAAATACCCAATCAGAATAATGCAGAAAACAGAATGGAGGGAGACTTGTTTTGTCTTCAAGGAGACGCTCCTCATGAAAAGTGCATTTATATGAAACTTTCAGTCTTAGACTCTTAGCTATACCCAGCAAATATGGGATGAATAATTTAATACCGTATTATGACTGCCTTGCCCTGCTGCTTACCTCTTTGTTTTCCTCTACTATTCAAGTGACAAATTAAACATTATGTCAAACATAGATGCAAAACTCGTGGAAAACTCGGCGAGTTGCAAAAAATTCGCAAGTTTTTTTGCCACTGAGTATTTCCGCCATTTACTCACCATCCTTTACTCGCTGTGCAAATGACAAAAACTCGCCGTGCAAATGACAAAAACTCGCCGAGTTTTTGGCGATTACTTGCCCAAAACTTGGTGAGTTCATGCTAAAAACTCGACCGCTTAGAAAAGTCTCTCCCTGTGGCTGCTAAAAAGGCATTTTCATTTCATTTTTTCAGTCTATTAGTTGCTCTCCTTCATGAAAAACACTTACCCAAAATGATGTACCACCATGAAGGTTTGTGTGGTTTTGGAGGTCTTAATTTGGGCTTGGTGGCGGGGGCTCGGCCCTTCGACCCCACCTTGTATTGTGAAGCGCATTAGGGGCATTGAGCCCCCGAACCCCGCGAGGGGCGTTGCTCCTTGACCACATTGGCAGCGTTGCCCCTAGACCCCCACGAGGGGCACTGCCCCCTCAACTCCGTTGGAGGCGTTGCTCCCGACCTCGCTGGGGGAGCTGCTCCTAGACCCCCTCGAGGGGTGCTGCCCCTTGATCCTGTTAGTTTTATGATCAGATTAGATAAGCAGATTTTAATTCAAACACAACATATACCCTGGGGAAGCTCTCCACTTGAGGGAGAAAAACCCAACAACAATATATCACTTATATATTGAATGTGAAACAATAATCTCCTTTACAATGAGGCCAAACAACAACACCAATATGATGCAATCTCTACAATCTCTAGAAGATAATACAACTCTTTTGATGATAATATATCAGCCTCCTTATAAGCTTTGATCTGGTCTTGAACAATTCGCACTTCTCTTGAGAACTTGCACTTATGAATGAATGAAGGAATGTAATCGAATGAATGCCAAATGACAAATGATCAACTCCAATATATACAAGTGAGAGGGATAGGTCACGTCCCTTCAAGTCTTCATGTCGGCCTTCAACAAGAATCATGCCTCCTCAAAGCAATGATGTCGGCTCCAAAGTAAATCAATATATCTCCAAGGGTGGTGAATACTCAAAGTCGGCCACGATTAATTATTAACAATAATTAATCATTTGTTTAAGTTTGCAAGTGAAGCACCTCTTCACATTGACATTGACTTGAATAAATTAAATAGCCGATAGGCTATATTGAATTTATTCCTTCAAAGTCGTGGCTGGAAGGATGAGAACTGAAGCTGCTATAACATCAACACTCCCTCTCAGCTAGGGAGGAATACTTCCAGCTAACCAATGTCATGAAATGATATCCACAATGGCTACACCCAAATGTGGAAAGAGCTCATCACGAAGTCACTCAACGTGATATCAACCATCATGGCTACTCCCATGTAATGTAAAGCATATGTGCATAAGTGCCCATCACGGAATTACGCAACGTGATGTCGTCATCTCATCATGACGTTCACCATGGCTACTCCTAGAGGGTGAATAAACACAAGTACAAGAAAATCATCACGGACTCTCTCACGTGATGTTGTCATGGAGTCACTCAACATGATATCCACCATGGCTACTCCCAGAGGGTGGAAACAAGGGCTTTTACCTCAAATTTCTCTCACAGAGAAAGATGCATTAAACAATGGCTTACACCTCAAATTTCTCTCATAGAGAAAAATGCATTAAAAGCAAATCACAGAAGATCATTGAAGTTGAGTCTCCCTCTCAGCTAGGGCTTCAGTCTCCACAATACCAAGCTTGTCTCGAAAGTACACAAACTTTACTCTAGAGAGGGGCTTGGTAAGAATATCAGCCGCCTGCTCATCAGTGCTAATGTACTTCAATTGGATAGCTTTCCTCAATACCATATCTCTGATATAGTGGTATTTGATCTCAACATGTTTAGTTCTGTCATGAAACACTGGATTGACAGAAAGCTTCACACAACTTTGATTATCACAATGAATGATAGTCGGCTCCAATGATTGTCCAAACAATCCTGCAAGGAGCTTTCGAAGCCACATTGCTTCTCGAGCTGCCACACAAGCTGCAATGTACTTGGCCTCTGCGGTGCTCAGTGCCACTGAAGACTGCTTCTTGCTACACCAGGAGATCATCGCAGATCCCAAACTGAAACAACATCTAGAGGTACTCTTTCGATCAGCAACACACCCTGCCCAATCAGAATCAGAATATCCATGCAGCTTCAAGTCCACACCAGAAGAATATCTCAAGCCATACCCAACTGTGCCACACAAGTATCTCAGGATATGCTTCGCTGCAACTAGATGTATTTGCCTTGGTTCACACATGAACTGACTAAGTGGACTCACTGCATAGCAAATATCTGGTCTAGTATTGACTAGATACATCAATGATCCAATCAATTGCCTGTACATAGTAGGATCCACCAGATCTGAACTAGCTGCAGCCTCTTTTTACTTCTGCAAATTTGTCTCCATCGGTGTGGACATGGATTTGCAATCCATCATACCAAATCTCTTCAGGATGTCTATTGTATAATTCCCTTGACTCAGAATGATCTCATTAGGCCTCTGCCAAACTTCTAAACCAAGGAAGTAATGCATGTATCCAAGATCCTTCATTTCAAATTCAGAAGCTAACTCCTTGCATTTGATGATGAGGTGATCTTCTCCAGTAAGAAATAAATCATCAACATAAAGAACCAAGATCAATGCCTCACCATCAATTACCTTGAAGTACAGGTTTGAATCAGCATCGTTCTTGGAGAAGCCCAAGCTCATCAGGTATCTGTCAATTCTCTCATACCAGGTGCAAGGAGCCTGCTTAAGGCCATACAAAGCCTTCTTTATTCTACAAATATGAGACTCTTTCCCATGAACTTCAAAGTCATCAGGTTGCTCAATGTATACCTCTTCTTCAATTGCACCATTTAGAAATGCTGTCTTCACGTCCATCTGATGTAATTTCCATCGTTTAGCTGCTACAATAGCAATGATAGTCTTGATGGATGTATAATGAGCCATTGGAGCAAATGTTTCTTCATAGTCTATTCCCTCTTTTTGAGAGAATCCTCTAGCCACAAACCTAGCCTTGTACTTCTCAATACTCCCATCAGCCGCATGCTTGATCTTGAAAAGCCACTTAGAAGATACAACAGATTTTCCTTCTGGTCTAGGTACTATATCCCAAACATCGTTCTTGAGAATAGATTGATACTCTTCAGTCGTAGCATCTCTCCATACTTGCTGACTTGAAGCTTCCTCAACATTGGAAGACTCAGATTCAATGATTTGACTCATCAAAGCAACATAGCTTGAAAACTTGTGAGGTCTTTTGCTTTCTCGGAATGTTCCTCTTGGGGCTGCAAACTTTTTTGCCTCTTGCATTGTTTGCCTAGCCCAAAGAGGTCTCTTTCGGCCAATCACAATGTCTCTTGGCCCATCAGTAGGTTCCAAACGCTCAACTGGATCATCATCTTCTTTAGGATCAGTAGCCTCCCTTTGAATCTCAGGAGAATGGTCAACTTCCATGTCTTGAGGAGACTCTTGGTCTTCATTGTCTATCTCCATGTGAGTGCCCTTAGATCTCTTGAATGTAACATCCTCTTCAAATGTAACATCCTTGCTGATCTCTATCACTTTCTGACTTGGAATGTAAACTCTGTAGGCTTTTGAAGACTCATTGTAGCCCACAAATATTCCCTTCTTGCCGGATGGTTCTAACTTTGTCCTTTTATCTTTAGGCACATGAACATATACAGGACAACCAAAGATTCTCAAATGACTTACTTCTGGCTTCACACCTATGAAGGCTTCTTTAGGGGTCATGCTCTCCAGAATGTGCTGAGGGCTTCTATTCTGAACATACACAGTTGTCCTAGATGCTTCAGCCCAAAGGAAGATTTGCAGATCTTGATCATGGATCATGGCTTTAGCTGCTTCTACAATGGATTTGTTCTTCCTTTCTGCAACATCGTTCTGCTGTGGATTGTTAGGGACACAAAACTCCCTCTTAATCTCTGCTTCAATGCAAAAGTTACGGAAGCTTCCAAAGATGTATTCTCCTCCGTTGTCGGATCTCAGAACTTTGGTCCTCTTCCCGAACAAGTTCTCTACCTGAGCTTTAAATTCCTTGAATCTCTCAAGTACTTCCTCAGATTCTTTAGTCTTTAAGAAATAAATCCAAGTCTCTCTAGTGTAGTCATCAATAAAAATTATATAATACAAGAAACCACTCAAAGAAGCAACAAACATTGGACCACATAAATCAGAATGAACAAGATCTAGAATACATTTAGATCTACTCTTACTACTATGAAATGGACCTTTAGTATTCTTACCCAAAGCGCAACCTCTGCAAATGCCTTCATGCTCCTAGCTGAGTTTGGGAAGGCCCGTGACCATCTTCTCCATGGTTGGAAGTGCTCTGAAGTGAAGGTGAGCAAGTCTTCTATGCCAAAGCTCACACAAACTTGATGAATCATGCAACAAAGCTTGCAGTGGACGAGTGCAAAGTCTGTAGAGACTCTCATGTCGAACTCCAATCACTCAGGCAGTCTTGATGCTTGAGTTCTTCAGCCATGCAAGAACTTTACCTTCAGAGAATGCAACTTGATATCCCTTATCCTCCAAAGCTGAAATAGAGACAAGGTTCCGCTTGATGCCTGGTACAAATAGCACATCACTCAATTGTAAAGAGATGCCAGAATCTCTCTAAAGAGAGGAGGTCCCAATACCTTTCATTGAATAACATGCATCATCTCCAATAATGACTTGAACACTTGAATCTCTCTCCACCAAATTAGATAGATGCTCTCTAAATCCAGTGATGTGGCGAGAGGCACCACTATCAATCAACCAAGTGTTGTTGTTCGTTGGAACATTGCTTGATAAGGCAAAATAGAATAGAAAACCACTTGAATCCTTTTGGGGAGAGATCTCACCCACATCTACAATTGAAGCCTGCTGCTTAGGTCTGGTTGGACAATCTTTTGCATAGTGACCAAACTTGTCACATCTGAAGCATTGAATGCGAGAGAGGTCCTTCTTTTTCTTAGATGCAGGGGCACCATATGAACTTTTATCTCTATTCCTTTTGAAGTTGCCTTTCTGCCCTTCTCTTCCTTTCTTCTTTGAAGATTGAGCGGCAAGTACATGAATGTCTTCATTTGTAGAACTTTGCCCATTGCCTCTTGCAGCCAATCTTGATTTTTCTTGGATGCAATCTGCCCTCAGGTGATCAAACTTAGGTAGTTTTGATCTCCCATTGATACCTTGGATAAATGGCTCCCAAGATTGAGGAAGACCATTAAGCGCCAACATAACCAAATCCTTATCATCCACCATATGCCCAATGGTAGAGAGCTGATCTCTCAACTCGGTGATCTTCATGAAGAAGGAGATGACAGAATCTCCTTTTGCCATCTTGACATGATGAAGCTGTTGCCTCAATGCAAGAGCTCTTCTTGTATTATTGATCTCATACATTTCTTCCAAAGTCTTGAACATTTCCCTTGCTGTCTTCAACTTGAAGATGATTGGCACAAGGTGGTCCTTCACGGAGTCTACCAAAATCTTCTTCACCTTACTGCAATTCTTTCTCCATTGAGACTTTTCATTCTCATCGGAAGGTTCGGGAATTTCGCTCTCCACAAACTCAGCAATCTCATTTTCTTCCAATGCAAGCATTACTCTAAACTTCCAAGAGGTGAAATTGGAAGCACCCTCAAGTCTATCTTCGATCTTGAGCCCATTCACCATTTTTGACAATAAGATAGATGCAAGAAAATGAGAATGAGAGTGGAAGATAGCGCTGCTTAAAGAATTCTGATTGCGATCTTTCTTAAACCTGCTCTGATACCATGTTAGTTTTATGATCAGATTAGATAAGCAAATTTTAATTCAAATTCAAACAAGTAAACACAGCATATACCTTGGGAAAACCTTCCACTTGAGGGAGAAAAACCCAGCAACAATATATCACTTATATATTGAATGTGAAACAATAATCTCCTTTACAATGAGGCTGAATATGAGGCCAAACAACAGCACCAATATGATGCAATCTCTACAATCTCTAGAAGATAATACTACTCTTTTGATGATAATATATCAGCCTCCTTATAAGCTTCGATCTGCTCTTGAACAATTCGCACTTTTCTTGAGAACTCGCACTTATGAATGAATGAAGGAATGTAATCGAATGAATGCCAAATGACAAATGATCAAGTCCAATATATACAAGTGAGAGGGATAGATCATGTCCCTTCAAGTCTTCATGTCGGCCTTCAACAAGAATCACGCCTCCTCAAAGCAATGATGTCGGCCTCCAAAGTAAATCGATATATCTCCAAGGGTGGCGAATACTCAAAGTTGGCCACAATAATTAATCATTTGTTTAAGTTTGCAAGTGAAGCACCTCTTCACATTGACATCGACTTGAAAAAATTAAATAGCCGATAGGCTATATTGAATTTATTCCTTCAAAGTCGTGGCTGGAAGGATGAGAACCAAAGCTGCTATAACATCAACAGATCCCATTGGGGGAGTTGCCCCCAAACCCCCACAAGGGGCACTGCCCTTCGACCCCATTGGGGGCATTGCCTTCATACTCCCATTGAATTCATTTGATTTTCTAGGGACTCTACAAGTCCAAGTTTCCAAGTTTGCCTACAAGTCTTCATCTATAATATCGTCTATTTCAACCTCTCCCCTAGTTTTCAGTAGACATGTGAAGAGGAAGATGTAAATTTGTAAAATATATTAATGTAGTAAGTAGTATTTACTTTCAGTTTTACAAAAACAATTTGCTAGTTTCATTTTGTTTCAGACTATCAGTATTAGCGTATTCCACATGAGGATGCCATTTTGTACCCATTTGCTTTCAAATCAATTAAAAACAATTAGACTCAACTTGTTTCTTTTATGTACTCATTTATTGAGTCATTGGGTGCATCTTATCATTGAATTTTGCAAAAACATTGCGTTTTTAATGAAATTTGCAAAAAAATTGCATTTTTAATGAAATTTGAGCAATTTTTTAAGTTGCCGAGTTTTTTGGGCTTGGCTTGTTTTTCAATTTGGCAAGTTTTTCAACTATGATGTCAAAGAACAGATCTGGATCAAGCATTCTGTGACAATAATGAAAATAACTCGGCATTGTGTTTTGATGTCTCCATAATATCTCAGAATGTGTGTTCCAAGAGACTGCAGCAATGAGCTTTTTAATAAGGTTGAGTGACAAGCACTATTTGACAAGCATGCCAATGAAAGGATATCCATATATGTGACATTATCTGTGCTTTCACCTCCAGGTGACAAGAAACTCTGGTCTTGCAGCTTTTCCATGCAAGTTAACACCGTTCAAGTCAAGGAGAACAATCTTGTGATGTTGTTGCCTCCAATGAGGAAACCAAGTAATTTCAAACAATGCTTTAGGGTGGTTTCCAAGAAATCCACCCAGACAGATACTATCATGTTCACTTCAGCATCTCTGGCTGCTTCCACCAGTCCAAACCTGCAGATAGCTTAAGCTCCATCCAAGATAGATTGTGCCAAGGAGGAGCAGCTCTATCCCAGGAGCACAATGATCTGCATGGCTTCTTGCTTGAATGGATGTTATAACCATATCTGAACTATGCAAACAATCACATTTATCCACATGACATTTCCTTTCTTCTTTTTCATCTTTGAAGGATTGAGTTTAATGGGTAATACCATCTTGGTCAAGTGGAAGGTGGTGTTCATTTCAGCAATGGGGGTGGTGTCCCCCCTTCAGGGGATGTTTGGGGAACTCCCTGACATACCCGAGATGGCCAGGTGTCTCCACACTGCTCAAAGTTTCTCTATGCCATGATAAAGATTTTGACTTGTGTCAAAGCTTTGAACAAACAGACAACATGATGGCATGTATAAATGGTTGACCATGGGAAAAGAAGGAATATTTACTTGTTATTGGAGTCAAAGTGGACTATTCAAACTATTGTTATTTTTTTGTTTACTTGGATGTACACTCTCTTACCTTTAACTACAGGTAGTTGGTGATCAAATATTTCTTAATTCATGTCACAAACACCTCTTGCTTAGTAAAGAGTTGAGGAAGCAGTGAGGGTGGGCTGGTGGTTGGATATTGTCAAGTTTTCATAAACGTAGTGAGTTTCTACTGACGACCGAAAGGAATTTCTAAAAATTGAGAAGAAAATAAATATTCCTGTCTTCAACTGTGGAGTCCTCATCATTTAGACCACTTGGATTCCACAGCTTCACCATTAGTTCTCTGAGGAATGAATATTTGGTTGGAAATAATAAAGATTTGATGTTGGAGAAAACATAGGAATCCTGAGAAGACATATAGTAATATAATATATTTATTATTAAATTCTTAATTAGTATTTAGATATATAATATTTGGTTGTCAGTTGCCATCTCCAAAATTTGGTCCATAGCTCCGTCCTTGAAACCTGTCTCCATGGTCCAAAACTCTTGGAACACACAAACATACATATGTCTCTCTCTCACACATACAAGTCTAGCACACAAAGACACAGATGCACATGCACATACACCACCATGCACACACTTTTAATGGCAATTCATAAAAAGAAAAGATTCTTCAAAAGCGTGTATGTTGTCTCCTGCTGTCATTTTCACTCGTGCATATTGAAAAGGCAAACTCAAATGTCCTTATACAATGAACCTAGATGTTATCAAGTCTTCATAAATATTTGTGAGTTTCTGCTGATGGCTCTAGGGAGTTTTTAAAAATGGGGAAGAAAATAAATATTCCTAATCTTCAATTGTGGAGCCCTCATCATTTAGACGAGTTGGATTCCCCAACCTCACCATTAGTTCTCTGAAGAATGAATATTTGGTTGGAAATAATAAGGATTTGGTGTTGGAGAAAACATAGGAATTGTGGGCAGAAATACCCAAATTTTGGTCCATAGCCCTGTCCCTGAAAGTTCAAACCAGTCAGTTGGATTCCCCAACCTCACCATTAGTTCTCTGAAGAATGAATATTTGGTTGGAAATAATAAGGATTTGGTGTTGGAGAAAACATAGGAATTGTGGGCAGAAATACCCAAATTTTGGTCCATAGCCCTGTCCCTGAAAGTTCAAACCAGTCAGTTGGATTCCCCAACCTCACCATTAGTTCTCTGAAGAATGAATATTTGGTTGGAAATAATAAGGATTTGGTGTTGGAGAAAACATAGGAATTGTGGGCAGAAATACCCAAATTTTGGTCCATAGCCCTGTCCCTGAAAGTTCAAACCAGTCTCCATGGTCTGAAACCCCATGGAACACACACAAACACATCTCTATCATCACACACACAGACGCACACACTCGCATGGACACACACACAAATACACACACTTTTTAATAGCAATTTATAAAAGAAAAGATTCTTCAAAACCACATGCTTTGTCTCCTGCTGTCATTTCCACTTGTGCATATTAAAAAAGGAAAAACTCAAATGACCTCATAAAAATGAACCTGGATGCTTTATATATTTGAGATTTCTTTTAAAAAAGTACATTAGTGAAAATGATAGTGGGAGGCAGCGCATGTGGTTTTGAAGAATATTTTATGAACTGCCACTAAGTGCTGCTTAGGATGCTGCCTTATTTTTAGGTTGTTTTGAACCAATTTTGAATATTGCATAGCAAATGTAAAGCAGCAGTGGGAAAGAAGATTTGATTATTAACAGGTTTATCATGTTTTTTGATCTCTAACTGAAATCTCTGCTTTTGGCCTATATTTTGTTGGCTTGGAAGGACATCATCAAAGTTTTGGCCTAGCGGTTCATTAGTTGAAGAGGGGCAATTGGTTCTTGTTCTGTGCTTGAAGTTTACATGTTTTGAGAGTCTGTAATTATCTAGTGTTTGCTTGCTTGGTTGAAGCACCTCTGGTTTCTTTTATTGCCTCCCTCTTATATTTTCAATTATCAAATATGATGTTCTACTTTTTCATTGGATTAGGGTTTATTTATTTTAAAGTTGTAATTTTACACACCTTTGATTTTGTGACTAGAATTTATGATGTTCTATAGCTTCAAGGACAATTTTTTGCATTTGGTCCAGTTTTACGGGGTTTGAAAATTCATGAATCATTTTCTTATGGCACTTTATCGTTTCTAGTGCAAGCTTCAGCTTCTGAGTTTTAGGCATTATAACTTTAGAAAGTTTATACATCTATTAGCTAGAGTCTATGTTACTGAATTGGCTGGAAAATACGGCATTTCTGGGTAAGAGTTGTACCAGAATCAGGTGCTGATCCAAATTATCTTGTTGAATCGGGCAGGGTTTGGATTTGAGCAGTTGGAATCATGTGGAGATGGTGTAAGGTGTGGGCAATTCTGGGGTTGTGATTCCAAACTGATTTCAGATTGATTCCAATGTTGGAAGATTTTTCCAAGGCAATTGTTTTTGGAGTTTTTGACCAGTGCAAATCTAAATGACTGTCCCCAAACACTAAACAACGAGCACATTATGGAATCTCAGCAACATTAGACAACGAACAGGGAAATGAAAGGAGTTTTCTGTGTTGATAGGGTGACCCACGTTAAACAGTCAAGGAGATAGCATCTACAGCAAAACTTAAAATTACCATCAAATTTTATTTTGCTTCCAACTTCGAGAATATTTAAATCCAAAATCATTCCCAATAGCCTTTATTTAACATATTCCTCTCCCATTTTCTTTAATTTTCACTTTATTACTCAGCATGCATTCTCTGTCATTTACTCCTGCAGTCTGAGTTGAATGTTATTTCATTACTCCGTTTTCACTGCATATGAAATCAAATGTAAAATAATGTTCCATGTTTACCTTTTTTAATCTTTTATTTCTTTCTTATTTTTGCTTTTTCTTATTTTTTTTATTTTGTTTGATTTATATTTTTTTTATGATTTTTACTCTTCAGATTTCAAAATTTTATTTAAATAAATAAATAAATATTTCTTATTTATTAAATCGAAAAATATTATTTATACATAATATCTATGAACAATGAATATCTATCATGATATTTAAGTTATAAAAATTGATATCAAATTATTATATTGTATTTCAAATTTGGAATACTTATGGAGTTTTATTTGGCATATACATGATATGTGGTATTCTGAACTTAATTTATGTATATATTTATGATTTTTATATGTTTTTTTGTATGGATGCACCCAAAATATACACAGCCCCCACAATTGTTTTTGTCATACTTACGTACTCATGAAACATGGGTCAATGAGTTTGACTTGTAAAACTACACTGTTGAATCCTGATGGCAATATCACAATACTTGCATACTGTATTCATGTACCCATACCTGTACCTGATTCTTATTCAGCAACTAAGGCTATTGCTGTTTTGAGGTAAATAATCCACTTTTCAGCTTAGTTTTGAAGCTTCAATGTGATTTAGAAGTTGCTTATGTGAGTTTTTTTAGGGTTTATTGTGTATTAGTTAACTACAAGCAATATATAACTTTTTTAATTGTAGCTTTTTCAATAGGCATTGATTTGTTGTTTTCGTTGAATTTTGGACATATGCGCTTGATTTCTGTTGCTTTTTTAGAGTTTTTAAGGATTATATGTTTTAGAAGGCCAATCTGAATTTTAAAGCTCAAATTTTTCTCTTAGTGGGTGACTGTATTGACTCTATGCGTCAGTTTTATTTAAATTTATCTGTAGTTTTTTATGTTAACTAATTGAAGGCTTTTGCATAGGCATTTTTACTCGGATCTTTTTAAAATTTGTTTCATTAACTAAGTATGTATTTTCTTCTTCTACCTTTTTAGGCTCAGGGTCTGTAGGTTTTATGTGTGCATGCATCATATTATTTTTTAGGCTCAGGGTCTGTAGGTTTTATGTTAATTAATTGAAGGCTTTTCCATAGGCATTTTTACTCGGATCTTTTTAAAATTTGTTTCATTAACTAAGTATGTATTTTCTTCTTCTACCTTTTTAGGCTCAGGGTCTGTAGGTTTTATGTGTGCATGCATCATATTTTGTGTTTAGGGTTATGGGACTGTAATTTCAGTCTTTTTTGCTTTTCCCGTGTTTTAGGGATTATAAATTTTGAAGTATTGAAAGAGCAATTTGAATCTTACAGGTCAATTTTTTTTGTTATGGTGGGGGTGCCTTTAGATGGCGGGCTATATATGCTCTTTTGGTTGCGGGGTAGATTGTGCTTTTCTTTGTTAAAGTTATATTTTTCTAAAGCTGCATCTTAATAGGTTTGAATTTGCTTCCTTTGTTTAGGGTTTGAAACATGTGTCCTCTTTCTTATATTCAGGGTTTCCATTGAATTTAAGAGTATACTGCAATTTCTGGGTTGGAATTTGGTGTATGATGTCTGTATTGCGTGCTGTTGGTTTTATGTTCGGTGCTATATAATTCTTTCTCTTTCAAGCACTTGCTTGTAGGTTTTACTGGATTTCATGTCATTTTATTTTGATTGGGGTTCATTGATTAATTTTTTTGTTTTATCCATGGGTTTTTTGCATGTTGGCTACATCATTGATGTTATGGTCCTGTGGTCCAAGTTTCATGGTTCTTGGGATTATTGTATTTACTAACTTGCTGAAATACATACTTTTGGATTTGAGGTTAACAGTGTTTTAAAAGTGTGTGCATATCCAGCTTTGTTATTTGCTGTATATTGTTGCCTGTTCCCTGATTTGGGGTTAGGGTTTTACAAGTTTTCAGGGTTGTGTATGATCAATCTGGGAATTAGGGTTTTACAAATTGGGAAAGCTGTCTGTGAACCTTGGTTTAGCATTCATGATATTGGGTATTTTTTCTAAAACCCCGGATTTCAATAAGATCATTTGTTTTCCTGATGCTTTTTGTCCAAGATAATTGTGTATATGGAGCTCAATTTTTGTATTATATTTTGTTTTTTACGTCTTTGGTGGACCAGCATCTAGAAGGTTATTTTTTGCTTCTCTGGAAGGAAATATATATATCTACCTGTGCTCTATTTTCCCCGGATTTCAATAAGATCAGTTGTTTTCCTGATGCTTTTTGTCCAAGATAATTGTGTATATGGAGCTCAATTTTTGTATTATATTTTGTTTTTTACGTCTTTGGTGGACCAGCATCTAGAAGGTTATGTTTTGCTTCTCTGGAAGGAAATATATATCTACCTGTGCTCTATTTTCCAGGCTATAAGGTTTTGTGTTCTATCTTTTCAGGCTTCTGACTTGAAATTAATAGGGATCTCGTAGAATTCCTTTGTTGAATTTGACAGTTATGAAGTCCTTCAAGAGTTGCACATCATTTTTTTGCATTTTCTGCTGCTGTGCATACAGTTTAAGGCAAGCGATTGCTTTTTTTTTTTAAATTCTGATCTGGATCTTAAAGCTGTTGATTTATAGCCAAATGAGAGTCATAGCTTCCTTTTCCATTGTTCAATCTATTCTTTCTTGTTAGTGATTTTTGTATTATTTTGTTTTTATGTCTTCGGTGGACCAGCATCTAGAAGGTTATGTTTTGCTTCCCTGGAAGGCATTATATCTCTACATGTGCTCTATTTTTCAGGCTATAAGGTTTTGTGTTCCATCTTTTCAGGCTTCTGATTTGGAATTAATAGGTATCTTCTATAATTTCTTTGTTGAATTTGACAGTTATGAAGTCCTTCAAAAGTTTCACATCACTATTTGCATTTTCTGGTGTTGTGCATACATTTAAGGCAAGGGACTGATATTAGTTATTCTGATCTGGATCTTAAAGCTGTTGATTTATAGCCAAATGAGAGTCGTAACTTCCTTTTCCTTATTTGCCTTCTTTTTCCTCGGTGTTAGCTCTGAGACCCTGGCATGTACAGTGCTTCACAAGCCCTTATATTTTATTCTTCAGGTTTGGGGGTTACAGAATATTTGGTATTAACAAGGTTCTAGATATCCTTTCAGTCTTCAATCTGGTTCATTGAGGTTTGTGTTTTTTCATATTTGAAGACCAGGAGTGACATTTTACATGGTATTAGTTGTGCACGATCTGTGGTATGTTAAGTTCTAGTTATAGCTGCTGCTCTGGATTTAGTCTTAGTAGGTGCACAGATGTTTTTCTTTACTTTTTGAAAATTAGTTTAGAACTGTAAATTCCTGTGATTCATATGGTATCTTTTATATTGAAATAATATTTGTGTCTCGCTAAATTAATTTTGTGTTACGGTTATTTGTTCTGTTCACAATTTTATGAAGTCTTTGTTCATTTTGAATATGATTTTGTGGACATAAAATATTGGTATCTAAATTATGGATTCTCAAATTGCAGTGGCTTTTGGATGGGTCTAATGAAAATGCAAGTTATTATGTAGGAAGGTAAAGATGGTGTTTAAGATGAGCAGGAGAAAGCTTGAATGGCACTTGTCTGAAAGCAAATTTATAGTTGAGACATAAAACACCTGATTTGTTTTGATGTAAGAGGTTTGTGAGAAGCTTTATGCTGTCTGTAATTATGTTCTACTTTTTGGTTCAGACAATGTAACTTGGTTATTTGCATTGTAAATGCTTTGCAAACAGGCATTGTTTGTGTTATGAAGTATTTAAATATTTTATCTGGAATCTTTTTTTAAAAGTTGTATGGTAACAAGCCAAGTGGAAACATTCCAATATGCGTTTTAATCAATAATGGTTTATCACCATAGCAATGCAAAAAACAGTCTCTTTGTAAGGCAGGATGGGTCACATTACAATAGTAGTATGCATCCTACCATTCTTATAGGTGTGTGCTGGTCGGAACATCAACTGTACTTACTGAATATAGCAATCGAAGAATATAATTTTATTGAAGGATCAAGTCATTACTAGTTTTAGAAATGTTGGCTTTATCAGCTATATGGTACATACACTTGACCAATGTAATTGAGCTACAAGCGATTCATGGAAACTATAGGAAACTTCAATTCTGTGCTTATGATATCAAAACTAAATCTGTGTGCTTCAATGCTGATTGTGAAAAGGTATAATTGCCCATTCGTGCTTTACTTCAATACCGAATCCAAAAATGAAGGATTGCAACTGTGGAAAAGTCTGACAAAGAAGTCGAGTATGTGTTGTTGTCAATAGGGTCTTGTAGCCTTCAGGAATCTGGTGGATTTTCTGTTTTGATACTTTAAGATTTTGAGGTGTGGGATTTCTTCATTCAATTGATATGGAGGTAACTTGAAGGCTGGCTATTTTTGGTTGTGTTACAAATTGAAAATGCTGGTGTATAACAATATGGCTTACCATATTAAATTCGTTTCTGTTTTGAGTGAAGTCTTTTCACGTGGATTATGTTTTGCTCTGTATTGAATCCATTTTGTATTCATTTCAAGTTTATGGATTAAGAAATTTGTGAAAATTGTAATATGTTGCTTGTCATCATAACCCTCTTGTTAATTTAGGGTCACTTTTTCTCAATTCTATTGAAGTTAAAATTTACTCTTTAAAGTACTTACATTCTTATTAATGAATTGTGGACTACTAGATACTTAACAAATATGATCCCCCGACTTGAACGCCATGTTCGGTCCAGGGTCCAAAAACAATTTTATAGACTCCATTTATTGAAGGTGAAATTTGTGAGACACTACTGTTTTGAAGGAACTGCAACACTGGTAAAGGGTGTGGCAAACATTGTTGTTTTACTTGTGAAACACATTGAATCTTGATTATGAATGCATCTCTTTGTGTGTAGATCTACATGACCTTCACCAAACGAGGTATACATGGGAAGAATACGAAGGGTGCATCCCTTGATATTTTTTTCACAAATGATCCATCACCAACATGATCGTATGGATTATTACATGAGAGCCCATTAATGGAAGCCGTGAATTAGAATGGAGAAAGTATTCTAGTAGTAAAACCCATTTAGTTCTTTTAATGTTTAGTATATGATCATCAAGAAGCCTAGCATTGCTTTTAAAAAATTAAGCTCTGTTCAAGTTCGTACCATCACTTCCTCGACCTTTAGAATAGAACTTTTCTATCTTTGCATCCAAGAAAAACGATAGATGCTGTTGAATAGATTTGTAATATTTATGGAATTTGAATCCCAAGTAGCACAAAACCACATATACTAGAGTTGCACCCACAAAGTTACAGAATCAAGCACCCTTGGAACAATTAAATATTGACAAGAAAAACATTAATCAAGCCTTCATACTCCTTGACTGATCAACGAAAGTTTGTAAGTAGAAAAACTAAAAATCTTAAATCTTAACGAGAATTATTTCATAGTTTGAGAGAGGCATGCCAAGAGTAAATAGAAGTTTCTTGAGGACCATAAATTATTTTTTCCCGAGGACAAAGAATTGATCCTTAAGTTCAATTAGTTATATATTATTATAGGGAGTAAAACCACTTCCTAAATATATAAGGTTAGTAAAGACAATGATAGCCAACTTGCTCAAATGATTCTCAAATGTAGAAGGTTGGATTGGCCTAGAGATTGTTGCAATCCACCATGTGTAAATATATAGGATTAATAAATAAAATAAAATTGATACTTCAAAATTTAAACTAGATAAAATGGTTACATGTTTGGGATATGATCATAATTGTTGTTTTGTCTAGGTGTGAATAATTAGAAAATATAACATTAGAGAATCATTTGTAATAGTTAAGGCACGATATTACATATTTATAGTTTTAGATATCTTCAACAACTTCTTATAATCATGTTAATTATGGTGACAACTAATTGGACATCTAATGACAACAAACTAGAGAAGATTGGACACAACTACTACTCTTTATTGACATGTTGGTGACATGTACAACTCTGTTTAACTATTGGAGTGTTATATTCCAACACTCTCTCTTAACACCAACATCAAACTAGCTATCAACATAAAAACAAAAGGAAATACATTATACAAAAGTAGTTCTTTGAAAACAATTTTCAAACTAGTAAAAAATTCTTCAAACTGCTCCCAAGTATAGTTACTTAGTTGTAATCCAAGTTTCCAACATCATTAGACACCATTTGCACATGAAGTGTCTCATCACCTTCGTAAAGGTATGATGTTGAACTTTCAAATTTTCGGATCTCCCTTGAGCTATTGGATATCAATTTTCACATATCTCACAACCCCAATGATGTATAGTTTCTTCGATCTGCAAACACCTTAGACTATTAAGCATCTATCTATCCTCTACTGCATCCCTCCCTGTCTTCAAAGTGTTGGCCTCTTCAAAATAGAACTACTTCATCTTGGAAGTCATCATTACTATCATCTAGTGGTTTTTTAGTAGGCCTCATCACACAGCGATTTATGCATTGATCATTTGACACCTCCCAAAGCAAAAATCTTCCATGAAGCTTCAATGCTTGGACAAATAAGAATTGAAATAACACACAAAACACTACTAAGAAACAAAGATCTCCTTCTGCAATATATTGCAACTTTCTTTTTCTCTACATCAGAGATTTGGTTGCTCACACTAGTAACATTGCTTATCAATCTCTTTAACAAAACAATACCAACTCCTATCACTACTTAGTCATTTCTTCTATGGATATTTTCTTAATAGTTACAATGTAAGAGACAAAATTGTGGTGGCTCTGATACCAAATTAGAAAATATAACATTAGAGAAACATTTGTAACAGTTAAGGCACTCTGCATATTTTATCATCAACCAGTATTACATATTTATAATTTTAGATATCTTCAACAACTTCCTATAATCATGTTAATTATAGTGACAATTAACTTGACATCTAATGACAACAAACTAGAGAATACTAGACACGACTACTACTCTATTGACATATTGATAACACATATAGTTCTGTTAAATTGTTGTAGTGTTATATTCTAACATGAATTTGTCTTGGATGTAGGATCTTGCCATTCGCAAAAGAAGATAATGAATCTTAAAGCTTGATGCATGTCAAAAGTTAATGTTTAAAGTTATTATTTTGAAAATCTAAAATAATTGGTTGATTATTGTTGTCACTCGATGATATTAGTTGAGAATTGACACCTCATTTTTATTAAAAAAACTAATTTATTAATTTTCTTATCATTTGTAATCTCTTAATCATTTATATGAAAATGTTTTAAGATTATCTTTAATGTTTAAATTTAGTAAAATTAATGATTAAAAACGTTCAAATTTAGTGAAGCACTAGCAATTGTTGCGTTTGTACTTAATAAATGACCAAAAAAGTATCAATTATTACAAGTCACATCAAAGGGACAAACAATCATATGGTGATATTTAGGGGATCAATATTACATGTTTTGATGTATATGTTTCATTTAATTTTTTTTGGGTGTTCTTAGACAATTGGGCACTAATCACTTGGATTATATTTGCAATTTATCTACATACCAGAATAAATAGGGGTTGGAAAGGAGAAAAATCGGCAATTGTTGCTTCTCTAAGATTTATTCTAGTTTGGACCTGCTACTTAGGGGTTGATCTATTAGGAATAGGGTTACACAGCTATGGATGGTTAGTGAAGACAAAGTTATTTAACTTTTTTAGGGGTGTTTTTGGACAAGTACTCAGTGAAGACAAAGTTATTTAACTTTTTTTAGGGGTGTTTTTGAACAATTCGATGAAGATGAAATTGATGTGATTACAATGTTTTTGATTGATTAAGCAAGGAAAAAGGGCCCTGACCCGAACATATTACAACAAGAACATAACAACCACTGGTGAGAAACAACAAAAAAAAGGAAGCTCACCAGACTTCCTAAGTTTTTAATTTACAATGTTGACAATGTTGACATCTAAGATCTTAAACAATAATTTCTAAACTTTTAATTTATCTACAAAGATATATTTTCATAAAAACTTGACGTACTATTTAAAAAATTAAAATAGTTAAAAGTACAATTAACTGTTGAATCCTCCCCTCCCACATATATTGTTAATGCCATCTCCATTCTCTTGTTATGTACAATCTAATATAAATAAATAAAATTAATGTACAATTTGTTTGTGTAATATCATATGGTTTTTTTAAAATATGATATAAGATTATCACACGATTTGATGACTTTTTAATACCATATGTTTAAAAAATAAAAATGATATAAGATTATCACACGATTTGATAACTTTTTTTTGGTTTGAATCATGAAGTGGATGACAGACTTATTTGTGCGTTGTTTGATTTTTTACAAGAATTCCACTTTACGTACAATAATTAGAAAATATAACATCAAAGAAACATTTGTAATTGTGAAGGCACTTTGCATTTTTTTTATCAAACAATATTACATATTTATAGTTTTAGATATCTTCAACAACTTCTTATAATCATGCTAATTATGGTGACAACTAGTTGGACATCTAATGAAAACAAACTAGAGAAGATTGGACACAACTACTACTCTTTATTGACATGTTGATGACACGTACAACTCTGTTTAACTATTGGAGTGTTATATTCCAACACTCTTTTAATGCTACAACATCAAACTAGCTATCAACATAAAAACAAAAGGAAATACATTATATAGAAGTAGTTCTTTGAAAACAATTTTCAAACTAGTAAAAAATTCTTCAAATTGCTCCCAAGTATAGTCACTTAGTTGTAATCCAAGTTTCCAACATCATTAGACACCATTTGCACATGAAGTGTCTCATCACCTTTGTAAAGGTATGATGTTGAACTTCCAAGTTTTCGAATCTCCCTTGAGCTATTGGATATCAATTTTCACATATCTCATAACCCCAATGATGCATAGTTTCTTCAATCCACAAACACCTTAGACTATTAAGCATCTATCTATCCTCTACTGCATCCCTCCCTATCTTCAAAGTGTTGGTCTCTTCAAAATAGAATCGCTTCATCTTTGAAGTCATCATTACTATCATCTAGTGGTTTTTTCGTAGGTCTCATCACACAACGATTTATGCATTGATCATTTGACACCTCCCAAAGCAAAAATCTTCCATGAAGCTTCAATGCTTGGACAAATAAGAATTGAAATAGCATACAAAACACTACTAAGAAACAAAGATCTCTTTCTGCAATATATTGCAATTTTCTTTTTCTCTACATCAGAGATTGGCTGCTCACACTAGTAACATTGCTTATCAATCTCTTTAACAAAACA
Organism: Sequoia sempervirens; assembly: GCA_007258455.2. NCBI lineage: Eukaryota > Viridiplantae > Streptophyta > Pinopsida > Cupressales > Cupressaceae > Sequoia > Sequoia sempervirens. Next base: position 207,625,242 of record VDFB02271358.1, read on the forward strand.
ATACCAACTCCTATCACTACTCAGTCATTTCTTCTATGGATATTTTCTTAATAGTTACAATGTAAGAGACAAAATTGTGGTGGCTCTGATACCAAATTAGAAAATATAACATCAAAGAAACATTTGTAATAGTTAAGGTACTATGCATATTTATTCATCAACCAATATTATATATTTATAATTTTAGATATCTTCAACAACTTCCTATAATCATGTTAATTATTGTGACAATTAACTTGACATCTAATGACAACAAACTAGAGAATACTAGACACGACTACTACTCTTTATTGACATGTTGATAATACATACAGTTCTGTTAAATTGTTATAGTGTTATATTCTAACATAAATTTGTCTTGGATGTAGGACCTTGCCATTCACAAAAGAAGATAATGAATCTTGCTAAAGCTTGATGCATGCAACAAAAGTTAATGTTTAAAGTTATTTTTTTGAAAATCTAAAATAATTGGTTGATTATTGTTGACACTCGATGATACTAGTTGAGAATTGATAACTCATTTTTATTAAAAAAATTAATTTATTAATTTTCTTATCATTTGTAATCTCTTAATCATTTATATGAAAATGTTTTAAGATTATCTTTAATGTTTAAATTTAGTAAAATTAATGATTAAAAACGTTCAAATTTAGTGAAGCACTAGCAATTGTTGTGTTTGTACTTAATAAATGACCAAAAAAGTATCAATTGTTACAAGTCACATCAAAGAGACAACCAATCATATGGTGATATTTAGGCGATCAGTATTACATGTTTTGATGTATATGTTTCATTTAAATTTTTTTGGGGTGTTCTTAGACAATTCGGTGAAGACAAAGCTATTTAACTTTTTTAGGGGTGTTTTTGGACAACTCATTGAAGACAAAGTTATTTAACTTTTTTTAGGAGTGTTCTTGGACAACAGGTGAAGACGAAATTGATGTGACTACAATATTGACATCTAAGATCTTAAACAATAATTTCTAAGTTCTTAATTTACCTACAAAGATATATTTTCATAAAAACTTGATATACTATTTAAAAACTTAAAACAATTAAAAGTACAATTAACTGTTGAATTCTCCCCTCCCACATATATTGTTAACGCCATCTCCATTCACTTGTTATGTACAATCTAGCTTTATAAATATTTTAAATTTTGATAAATTAGTCATTTTTTAATTATTACTACTAATAATTGTTTTTTATTTATTTTATTTTTTATAAATAATTATTTTAGATTTTCATAAATGAATATTCTATTATTTTTCCCTTCGTTATTGTTACAAGTAAAAATTGAAAAAATGATTTTGTTTTCGTTTGAAGTTTTTATAAAAAATATTTTAAATTTTCATAAATCAATTTTATATATTTTCTTTCATTATTGATATAAACAAAAATTTAAAAAGCAACTCTCAAATATTTAAAAAATTAAAATGAAATTCACTTTTTCTTAAATAAAATAAAATAGTTTTAATCAATTCTTGTGATTATTAATTTTTTAAAAATCACATGTTAATTTAATTTATATTTTTCTCTAAAATATTTCAATACATTTCTTTACACAATTATTTCAGTTAACAAATTTAAATAAAATAGAATTAACTTTTTTTTCCACTAGAATTCAATATAAAAAATAAAAAGTATTGTTTCATGAAAATAAAATTATTTAACTTTCAATTGAGTGGTTGGACATGTGCGAGAAGAGAGCCAACGTTTAAAACGGGAAAAAACGAAAAAGAAAATTCTGTTAAAAATAGTTAACAAAAAAAAAAAACCACACTTTGGCCAATCATTAATAGTGAGATGACATTTCATAGATTATTAGGGTTTTATTTTTATTTTTTCCAAATCAGTCCACCTAACTTTAGAAAAAGGGAAGAGTAAAGTCTTGGGATCCTTTCTTGTAAGGGGAGGGAAAGTGGGCCCCCCTTTTTGACGTGGTCTCTCCATCTCATATATATATATATATATATATATATGTTTTTATAAATTTTTTAATAACTAGATTGTATTGGTAATATAGTTTTTAAGATTTGATTGTAAAGGTAATTTAGTCTTTTTATTTAAAATTCAATGTTCTAGAATTCAAGGTTCATAATTTCAAAATATGATTATTACATGAAGGAATTATTGTTAAAAGTTTTTAATTGTGTGTTTAGGATTGTATATTTAAGACAACTATTTGAAATCATTTTGGTTATTGATTAGTAGTAATTCACATTCACAAATTTAAACACAGTCTTAAGTCTTAATTTGTATCAATCATAAATTTCTTGGTATCTCAACATTGAACATTATTTTTTCTATTTTGATATTGTTAAATCAATATGAGGGCATAAATCAAGACAATCATTGCCCTTTCCTAAATATATGGCAAACTCTAATGGTGCTTTTTAGCACCACACCACATTAAGACATAGCTATACATGTAAAACAATATTTTTGTAAGTAGGGAAGGACAATTTTTTTGTCAAATAAAATCACACCACCTAAGACATAATCACACTAGTCAAATTAGATTGTGGGTGTGATGGGCCTATGTTCTTAAATTTTAGTCATCTTTGGTCTATTCACTTATCAAGTTTCTCAATTCTCTATCACAACATCACAACAATTAAAGTTCACATCAATCTAATTTCTAGTTTAGTGTCTCAAAACTCATCTATTTTATTAATTTAGGGTCTAATTTAATTGCTTGTCATCCCATTTAGACGTTAAATTAATCATAGGGTGCATTTTATTTTTGTACAATAGGGTTGTCGCCATTAAAAGGTTCACATGACTCGTCTACTTGTATGCTAAAATTTTGACCCTTTAAATATTTAACTAACTACAATAATTTTTCATCTATGGTAATTATGAGTTTTAATGTATTTCAAGCTAAATTGGATTGTAGGATTTTTGAAATGCCTCATTCCATTATCTCAAAATTTTAAATTCATTAAAAACATAGCTTTGAAGTTGCCCTTGTTATTTCCTCGTTGTTGAGGTTTCAAGAGGACACACCTACTAATGCCTCTCCTACAATGGAATGAGTCTCATTTTATGAGGTGAGTGAAGGAGTAGTCACAAATGGTGAAGAAGGGGCATCATGTTAGGAAGTGAGAGTTGACTCGACCTATAGATAGGGCATAAAGGATTTTAAGCTCCTCATGTAATGTTAAACTAGTTCACAAAATTGTCCACCAAATCTAGCGAAGGATAACACCCATTATTGCCAATTCTAGAAAACCACAACAATTGAATATAAATCAAAAATTATTTTAATCTTGGAGGAATCTCTAGAGAATACTAGTTTATTTTCACTCATAATCTAGCACTAATCTACTCCTACTCTCATAATTACTAGGGAAAGGGTTACATAAGTTTGGGGATCAAGAAGAGGGGGAACATGGTGTCAAGAACTAAAATGAAAATGGAGGTGATGCACCAAAATAAGTGATAAGTGGCTCTCCTTTCAATGTTTAACATTCCACATGTCTTTAAATATTGTGTAGTTGGGGTTTATCATTTTCTATTTATAGTTTAGCTTACAACATAAATAGATTTAATAGAAATGTAATAAGCATAATGCATTCATGAAAGCATACTAAACCTCCACAACTAGAGGATCATAATGTCACAAAAAAGGAAACTTCAAACATAAGGACTCTCCCTTGTAAAGGTGTTGAGCAACAAAGGCATGATGACACCTCTATTAATTAACTTGATGAGAATCTCACTATGCCATGCTAATGAGATTAACTAGCTATTTAAAAATGGAAAATCAATTATGTTAGTTGGAGCTTATGATTCTAGAAGGTGTTAATGATTAGTAATCATGAGGATCAGAGGTTATTTAGGCAAATGATTAGAGAGTGGAGCATCCAAATGATTAATGAGTGTTGGACATTTATAGTGGAATATTTTGACTAAACATGGTTAAGTAGAGGAACACTTGAAGTACATGAGTGGGATAGAGGGCTGGAATGGTTCAAATATATGCTTTGGTGATATTATCTAAAAAATGTCACCTATTGAATGTTCTCTAATTTGAAAACACATGGGTAGTAGGGAACATGATGATGTTGAATCACTTGCAAGAATGAACCCACATCATTCAATAGAAAATAAATGCCTAGAGGTTTTTTGATTGATAACCACTTATACAAAAAACCCTCAATGCTTCTTGTCTAGCACATAGGAACCTTTAACTATCCTAGCTAGTGGGTGGATCCATATTGGAACTTTTGTTAGGATTAGGTGTGTTGTTCACATTGCATATACTAAGGTCTAATATAACATTGTTCAAAGACATTTAATTATGTATGTATTTTCAAGAATAATGGAGGGAAAAATAGAATGCTCATGTGTGGATGGGTACATATGTATATTTTTTATTCTCTAGGGACTTGAAAATATTATTGTAATGAGACATTGTTGAGGGGATTACATAGTGGACTTGTTAGAACATCTTCTAGTATAAGTGGGTGTAAGATGTAATTAGTGCTTCACGGGGGAGTGCTTGTGAGTTACATAAGCCAACTCAAATGCTAAAAGTAGCAAATATTAGTTTAAGAGTTATTTTCTATTTTGGGATGGATCTAGACATGTAAGGTTCATGAAAATTATTACCATGGTATTAGGGATGTTGTTTGGGCCCATCATACTATTTTATGGTGTTTCTAGGGCATCCTTAACTCTATATATTAGAGGCATGGGATAGAGGATGTATAAAGCATATTTTGAAAGGCTATACTAGTGGTTTTCTACCAGAAAAATATGGGCATTTATATCATTGAAATATTGCATGGAGAGACTCTATGAATATAATATAACTACGTTCATTTGTAAAATATTTATGTTGTAGTGTTTTGGAGACTAATTTTTTTTGAAAGAGTTTTCCTGGGATATATATATGTGTCTCTTTTCTTGTTGTGGTTATTCTATTATTTACATGCTAGAATGTTGCTAATTTTTTAAAATTAATTTTCTCCTTAAAGGGTTAATGTGGAAATACTTAGATTTTTAGTTGTTGAACTTTGTTTTAAGTTCAACTATTAATGGGTTTGTACACTTTTTCTAACATTTGGTATCAAAGATAAGGTGGTTCCATGGGTCAAGTGTATGTTTGCATGTGGTTTGCATGTAATTACATGTTCTTACATGTCCTTGCATGTAATAGATCCTTGGTAATTTGAGTTTTGGGTAATCCTCTATTTTAATTTTTTAGCTTGACAAGTTTGTGGAAATTTATAGGATGAAATCAATTGATTATTAATATTTATTTGAGTGGGATATTATAGTGGATTTAGTTTGATTTTTCAAGAAAGAGTATGAAAAGAACTTAGAGAATGATGGAGATGTTAAATGGAACCAATGTTGGGCATTGGATGCTTAAGGTAGAAGCTCTTGGAGTTGATTATACATTTACATGTTGCATGGTTGTGATCTAAATCTCTTGTTTGGTATTGTAGAACCACCTTCTAGAATGGTGGTTGTGTTCCTTTATCTCATTGTCATGTGTAGCAAAAGAGTGTTCATGTTGGGTGTTTGAATTTGTCTCCTTAGTAACATGGGAGAGCCCTAGATTTGTTGACTAATATTCAAAGTGATTATATTGGCTCTATTATTTTAGTCTTTAGTTTCATGGAAGCATTAGATGACTAGCCCTTAGTTTCAAACAAGTTGTGGAGTTGGTCTTTTGATGACCTAAAAGTTTTTGACAACTTGGTTCCTCTATTTGCATGTACATGGTGATGGTCATGGAATTGGTCTTTTGGTGGCTTGAATTTCTTGGACAACACTCTAATCCTTTCATACGCTTTTACTTAAATGTTTTAGATTCATGTTATTTGGATTTATGGCTTTAGGAAATTTCCTATTTAAAACCTATGGTTGTGGTTATCTATGATATTCTATTATTTCAAGTTACATATTTGTTGTTTTTTGATTTATGGATTTTTGGATGTTTAAATGGATTTAGATTTGCATGCATGGTTTCATAGGTTTTATATATCAATCAAAATATATGGTTTTATAGATACATGGAGAGATTGTTGTTTTGGGTTTTCTAGATGGAGACAACTATAAATTTGCATGCATGTTTTGAGAATATTGGTTTTAGCCTTCTTGGGGCAAAGTGATGGTATGTGTTTGGTCACTTAACATTTCTATAATGGCTACTTTTTTAGTTCCTAAATTATGGTTACTATTTATGGATTTCCAACAAGTTGGATCTAGATTTGATCTAATTGCAGAGTCATGAAGAATTTATGTTTTATCTTTGGTTGTCTTTATTTACATGTTAGTAGTTATGTTGAATCTATAAGTTCCATTTTTTAAGACTTATGAGTTGTGCTGTTTTGTGGGTTATTTGTACTTGCATATTACATGAACTTAGATATGGGCTATCTATACCCATGTATATTTGGAGTATTGATGGTTTCTAGTATCCAATGGAGTTTTTTGGTAGATTATTTTGATGCCATGGGGTTTTGTACTCTATTTGATTGGTTTTCTCATCATTGCATTGTATGTTGATGATATGTTATTTTTTGGGAAAGATAAAAGTTTGATTTCAGATATGAAGTCTCAGTTGTCATCATAGTTTGAAATGAAGGATTTAGGTGCAACTCGATATATCCTAGATATGGATATTAGAAGAGATAGAGCTAACAAAAAGCTTTGGTTAAGCCAAAGTAAGTATGTGGATTCAGTGTTGGAGAGATTTAGCATGACAACTTGAAGAAAATTAGTTGTTCTTGTAATGCAGGGGACAAAATGTTTTGTGGAGGATTGTCCAAAGTCTCCTTTTGAGGAGGAAATGACTAGAGTACCCTATGCTAGTGTTGTAGGAAGTTTGATGTATGCTATGGTGTGTAAAAGGCCATAAATTTCCAAAGCAGTGGGAGTCCTAAGTCATTTTATGGATGATCTTGAATGAGTGCATTGGGATGTAGTTAAGACTGTGTTTAGATACTTGCGAGTTACTTTCGAGTATGCCCTATGTTAAGATAAAGTCACTAGTTCACATCATCTCCAAATTATTAATGGTTTAGTTTCTATAGGTTTCATAAAGTGATATTTTGTAAAATAATGCTAATATTAATGTCCAAATTTGCTAAAAAGTGGGACACATTATTGTTGGCTGACCCCACTTTGTCCACAACATAAGCAGAGTATTTGGCTTAAGCAACTATGTTAAGATGTTGGGCTTGATGTAAGACAAATCACTATCTGTTGTGATAGTCAAAGTGTCATTTTCTTGGAAAATAATCTTACTTTCAATGCTAGATCAAAGCATATTGATGTGAAGTTGCATTTTATTTGCGATATGGTGGAAGATAGGAAGGTTAAATTGGAGAAGGTTGACACCTTGATGAATGTTGTAGGTGCATTCACAAAGCCAGTGAGCACAAAGAAGTTCAGATGGTGTTTTGTTTCTATGGGAATCATAACATTAAGTAGTTGATTACAAATGAGTCTTGATAGGTCTTCAAAAAGTGGGAGAATATTAGGATTAAGGTGTCTCAACCTTTGAGTCTTAGCATTCAAATTTATTATTAGGTGATTATTTAATTAATTCCTATGTTTATTTCCTACCAAATTAGTTGTCACTTTGTGGGACCTACCATGAGGTGGCATCCTACATGGAAGGTGACGGTTACAATTTGTAAGCTATTTTAGTGGAGGTAGGTGTCCCAATTTAGAGGTCCTATTTTTGGGGCTAAAATGGTGGCAATTGTCATAAGTTTTTATATCATGATTATGAAAAACTATGAAAATTGTAAGAGTTATGTATGATAGTTTCTATGTCACACTATGACAATCAAGCTACATTTATGGGGGTTCCCAAGTTTGCATGTGTGTAGGTTCCTTGCATGTTGAGTGGAAGCTAACTTTGTGGAGACAAGTGTTGGATTTAGAAGATGCCATAATTTATGGGTCTTGACTATGACAACATGTTCACACCTTGGGCATGGGATTTGGTTTTGGAAACTTTTGGCACCTTCTCTTCATGTTGAAGTGTTATAAATACTTGGTGCCTTAGTGTATTTTGATATGACAAGTTGAAGAATTGCTGAGATACCATTATGCTATCAAAATTGCTTCAGGTTCGTGTTGTAGTGTGAGACTCTTGAAGAGCATTTCTCTAAAACTGTATTGTAACCCTTGTTGTTGAATAATATATAGAGTTGTGTGTTTGGAGTGTGGGTTTTTCTTATAAGGGTTTTCCCATGTATATCTGGAGTTATGTGTTTTTTCTTGTACCTATGTTGTTGTTAATCTTTACTTGTTATGTGCATCTTCTTTATTGTAACTAAATAAGGGTTTGAAACATTGGAAATTTGCACATTCTCTCCTTTGATAGATTAGTGTTGACAACTTTTCTATGTACCTGGATTCCTTTCAAGTAGTGGCATTAATTACCCCTCTAAACTCAACCTTTGTAGATGAAAGATTAATTGCAGACTACTTCTTACTTGACCAAAAAAATGGACCAAAACCAAGTGAGAAGAAATACCCTAAAGTAGACTTGCGGTCTTAAGAATCACTAGCCCAATCTAAATCTGTATATCCCACCAAGTCAATATCCTCACCTGTTGCATACTGAATCACATGAATGTGAGTACCATAAATATAGTGGAGAATTCACTTAGTTTCTTTTCAATGCAACTCATGTGATACTTGCATGAATCAAGAGACCATTTCTATAGTGTATGAAATGTTGGTCTTGTATGAGTCAAGTATCTATGCAACTTCCAACAAGATGTTGGTTTAAAGTGCCATCAACCAAGGGTGAATAATACTTAGCTTAAAGTTAGACCCCTGATAGAAATGAAGTCGATGCATGCTTATAGTCAACCATACAATATTTGGAAAGCATATCAAGAGCATACTTGGGTTGTACAAGGAAAATATCGAAAGATGAGTGAGTGATCTCAATCCCCAAGAAGTAATGCAAAAGACCCAAGTTTGACATAAAAAATCTATCAAGAAAATATTTTTTTCACTACTTTGATGGTGGATGAGTGATTCCATGTGATCAACAAGTCATCAACATAGAGAACCATAAATGTGAGAGTTTCATCCTTTTACAAAATGTAGAAATTTGGATTAGAATGATATTTAGATGACTTTGAGAAGAATGTGAATCCTCATCATCACTATCACCATGTGCAGTGGAGAAAGAAGAATCCTCATTAGGATTAGGAGGATTATGATCCTCCAAAGAATTGTCACCATGATGTAATGTCTCCAATGTGATAGTGGATGGATAAGTGGTAGGAGAAGAACTTGAATATCTCTTCTTAAAATGAACACCCCTCTCAATGGAAAACTCATGAGTGGTGGGATGGAGAAGCTTGTAGCCTTTGAAATCATCCGGGTACCCAAAAAATATGGAGAACTTTCTCTACGAATACATAGCCTTGCATTTATCTATTGGAATATGGGCCCATGTAAGAGAACCAAACACTTGAAAGTGCTTAACTGTGGGTTTCTAACTAGTCCAAGCTTGAAAAGGAGTTTCCCCCTTCAAAACTTTGTGAGGAACTCATTTCTGGATGTAACATGCACAATTTGTGGCCTCTACCTAGTATTGAGGTACCAAATATTTTGAGTGTATCATACAATTTTTCATCTCCTTCAAACTAATGGTTAACATATTCACCCCCATTAGTGCTTCAAATTTTTCATTTTGTGACACCATTCCGTTGGAGGCTATATGAAACTGTGTGCTACATGTTAATACCTTTTGAAGCACACAAATGTTCAAACTAATGGTTAACATATTCACCCCCATTATCGGTATGTATAATCTTGATGAACTTCCCTAATTGTTTCTCTGTGAAATATTTGACGTTCTAAAAAGACTTAAAGACTCATACTTCTATTTGAGAATTTAGACCCAAGTGTATGTGGAAATGCCATCGATAAATGTCAAGACATATCAAGCCCTATTGAAGGATGGGTGTGTAAATGGTCTTTCCAAGTCAATGTGTACTAACTCCAATAGTTGTGTGGCCCTCCTTGCTTTGACTTGATCATGTTTCTCCTCAGGATTCTTACCAAGAATGCATCCCTAGCAAAATCCATTAGAAAATTGAATAGAAGGAAATCGAAAAACCATGTCCTATTGACTAAGTTGTTGTAAGTAATGATAGTTCAAGTGGCCAAACCGATGATGCCACAAAAAAATCACCTCATCTGAATGAGTGAGTAATATTGTCGAAAGAGAGTCAAGAACAAAGTGAGAAAATTGATATAGTTTAGAATGATGATATGCTTTTCCCACAACAACTATAGAACCATTGTGCATTTCACTGATTACCATTGTATCTGGTGTGAACTCAAATCATTTACTAGAGCCTATGTGTGTGATCTAATAAATAAATAGGATATTAGATGACAAATATAAAACACAAAGAACATCTTGAAATGTCCCTTTTCCCATGTCAATAGACCCTCTCCCATGCACTTCTATAGTAGTGTCATCACCCATTAGTATGGTAGGCATAAAACATGAATACAAGGAGGTGAACTCTTCTTGAGATGAAGCCATGTGCTGCGAAGCACCCAAGTCAATGGTCTAAGTGTTAGGTTTTGAATTAATAACAATAGGACCTTACCTTTTCCTTTCCCCTTACTTTTATCTCTGTCCTTAGAAGACCCTTTTGATGAAATCTGTTTGACAAAATCATGCACCTTAATATTATTCTTTGTGAGAATATGTGAAATGTGATCCATTTGTTTCTTTAAACACTTATGTTCATCATGGCTAGGAATTTTATAGTAAGAACACTTGACCTTCTCCTTCTTAGGTTGTTCACCTTTTGATGGAGAGGTCTACTTAGATACATTTGAAGTAGTGAGTTTTTTTACCTTTCTTCTTCTCTCCTTGGTTCTTTTGTTTCTTATCTTGTTTGCTAGACCCTTTCTATTCATTTGTGCCTTGATTTACATCCAAGACATATGACTTAGAGGGTTTAATTGTATCCATTTGGACCAGTTTACCTTGCTCCCTAGTGAGTTCTATAGCAAATTCATCTAGAGAAGGAATTTTATAGCTGGAACCTAGGGCACATTTAGTAGCATAGAATGTAGAAACAAATACATAATAGTTAGGACCAGGCTTAGAAAGAATACTCAAGATTAGTTTCTCATCTTTCTTTTCAAGTTCACATTGTTTTAACTACAATCCAATGGATTTTAACTTTGTGAAGAAGTCCTGTATAGTGTCAAAATTGTTAGGACTTAACCCTAGAGTTCATTCTCCAATTGATGACCTCATAACTAATCCTTCTTACCAAAGAGCATTTTCAATGCAGTCCACACTCCATTTGGTGTAGTGGCAGGTTTAAAGTGAAAATTAAGTTTGAAGACACAAAGATACATAGAGTGCCAAATGCTTCATCACATTTATTAAACCATTTTATCTTTTTTGCATCATCCTTAGGTTCTATTTCAAGTCCCATTGTAACCCTATGATATCCATGCCTTTTGAGATATATTATCATGTTTTATTTACATTCAAAATAGTTATATGGTGTTAAAATAGGAATTGTTGATGCATCCATGAATGCAAAAAAGTAGATTAAAATGCAAAAGGAAAAGAAGTACAAAAAATAAGAACACAAGACACCCCCCCTTTTCAATAGTTTCTGAAATGAACCCCCATATATTACTGTATATGCATAAAATTGGTCATGTCTAATTAATCCTGGAACTTAATTAAATATTTATTATTTAATTAATCTCTCTAAAAGTCCTCTACATATGATTAAATTTAATTAATTTAATTATATTGTTCATTCACTTTATTCTTCCGCCATAATTAAATAAATCAACTTTATTTAATTATTTCACATTCACATGTCTACTTGATTAATTAAACAAATACCCTTTATTTATTTTAATTAATTATCACCTTTTGAATTTAATTAAGTCTTTTGATTTAATTAAATTTAAATATTTCCTTTATCATCTCATCTTATCTCTTCCACGAAAAAGGAAACAAATCTTGCTTTCTAGTTTTCTTCTATTTTTCTCTCCAGTCTTATCTATCTTCAACTGTTCGATCTACCAAAAATTTTCACAACCGCCGATCACATCAACCAATTATAATATTTTGAAAACTCTATAAATATCCTTGCAAATCCAAATCTCGCTTTCTAGTTTTCTTCTATTTTTCTCTCCAGTCTTATCCATCTTCGACCGTTCGATCTAAATCACTGCGTCCCTCTCATCATCCGAATTTTATTATCAAATCAACATTTTTCTCATCATCAGTGATTTACCTCCCGAGGGGGCATCATCAATATCAGGCATGTTTTTTTTAATCAAGGGCATGTCAGTTAAAATTTTTCTGATTAGGGGCAAAATCAAACACAACAAAATTTTTAAAGCAGGAATATTTTCTTTGAAGCAATGTGTTTCACACATCACTTCAAAGAGGGGCAAAATGTATATGCATAAAATTGGTCATGTCTAATTAATCCTGGCACTTAATTAAATATTTATTATTTAATTAACCTCTCTAAAAGTCCTCTACATATGATTAAATTTAATTAATTTAATTATATTGTTCATTCACTTTATTCTTCCGCCATAATTAAATAAATCAACTTTATTTAATTATTTCACATTCATATGTCTACTTGATTAATTAAATAAATACCCTTTATTTATTTTAATTAATTATCACCTTTTGAATTTAATTATGTCTTTTGATTTAATTAAATTTAAATATTTCCTTTCTCCTATTCAAATCTTTCTTCTAATTAATTAAATATTTTATTTAATTAATTTCATTTACATGTCATTTCCTAAAAAATTAATTAAATATCTTTATTTAATTAAATAGCCTTCATATCTTTTTTTCAAATCATAATTAAATATTTTATTTAATTATGAAATCTTCCATTTTCTTCAAATCTTAATTAAGAAAAATCTCCATGTCACTCCATAAATAAATAATTGAATTTATAATTCATTATTTATCTTCAAAATCTTTCCAAAATCTCACAAAAAGATGATTTTTACAATTCATCTTTATCATCTCATCTTATCTCTTCCACAAAAAAGGAAACAAATCTTGCTTTCTGGTTTTCTTCTATTTTTCTCTCCAGTCTTATCCATCTTCTACTATTCGATCTGCTAGGAATTTTCACAGCCGTTGATCACATCAGCCAATTAGAATCTTTCGAAAACTCTATAAATACCCCTGCAAATCCAAGCATTTGTTACAATACAGACATTGACATACACACACGCATTGGCGATTAGTTGCATTCTAGCATTCTAACATCTTAGCATTGTCATTATCATCTTTAGCTTTCATAATTTCGAAATCTTTCATTCTAGCAATCATGTCCAGTTTAAGCATGCATTCATCTTCAAATCTCATTCTCTAGGAAGACTGTTTGTTGACCCTAGCACACAATCTGAGAGCAAGCTGGAATAGACAAAACACTGGAGATAGAGGACGATAGGACAACATCAAAGACATAAGACTGAGTTTGCATTCCTTTTTATTTGATTTTCTATTTTGATATAATGTTCTATCGGTGTGTTTGATTTATTGTTTTTACATATTGTTACACTTAAAAATTGAACACACAATTACAATGTTGGAACTTTATAATGTGTATTTTATAATGTAAAAATTAGATGTTTCAAACTCTCACAGGGCCATAAATGGTTAAAACACTGAAACTACAAATCAAGTACAATATGAGATTAAATTGAGAGCATTGGTATATAGTATAAAGAAAAATATGAACCCTGAAAAAGATGACACCTAAAAAGCAGTCCATTTGCATGTTATGACTCCCAAAAGGTCTCAAAATGAGAATTATGTAGCAAATTTTGGAAGAATGCTCAATTTTTGAATAACTAGAGCATCAAATAACAAAACTAACTTAATCACTATACAAAGCATGGAATTCTACCCTAAATAAAAAAAAATGCATCAAAAAATGAGTTTGTATGCTCAACTTATGACCATTTGAAGTTGAATTAAAAATTCAAAACTGCAAATGAGGAGGGGTTCGGCCTATAGATGGTCGTTTGGCCGTTAAATTTAAAAAATTCTTTAATGATGGTCATATGACTATCAAATTTAGCATAGTGTTCACCGACAGTCATTTGACCATCAAATTTAAGATAGTATCAAACAATGGTCATTTGGCCATCAAATTCAATACATTGAATTTTTCTCTACAAATTTTGTATTGTGTGTTGTATGACCATGGGTGAATTTTTTGGCTCAAATAATTTTTGATTCCAATTTTGATGATTTGATAGTTGATCTTAAGGTTTTTTGGGCCTTTTGAGTGCAATGGCAAGGTCCATTTGGGCTGAAAATGCTTTGAAGTATCAACTATCTTCTGGAACCTCTTCAAACCCCCGTTTGCAATTGGATCCTTTGATCTCTTATTTTGGTGAAACAAGATCCAATATTGACTTTCTTGAGCCTTCTAGAAACTATGTAATGGCTAGAATGCCTCTAGGATTACCAAAACTCTGCAATCACCCATATTTCACAAGAACAAAATATGCAAGTAGAGTATACAAATGCTTATTTTCCTCTAAACTGTTCTAATTCTCCAGATCATCCGAGGATGCAAGAGAAGAGCATATTGGGTTTCTGAGAAACACTAGCATTGGATTAGCCTTAGATCACTTAATAAATTAGAAAACATAATGACCTATACCAGAAAAATAAGTTCTGATACCATGTTAGATTTTGCGAGAAGTGAGAACAAAGCCAAGATCTAATGTCGATCATAGATCACACACAACTCCAATCGAAAAATGATTGAAAGATCAAAATAGCTAAGTGGAGAGATAATCCTATAAGAAAGAAAATAGAGACAACTACAAGAGAACTTTGAGAATACTCACATTACCCTCATTGAACTAGTTGAGGTGAGAGAAGAGTATTGTATATATAGCAAAATATGAGCAAATACATCAAAAAAGTGCATTAACTCCAACTACCCATAATAGGTTGGAGGTTTTACCTACTTGGTAAATTCTAAAACATGTGGCATAATCTACTTAGGTAAAGATAAAATAGCACGGTTATGAGAAGTGGTATAAGAAGCAAAAGAGGGTGTGTAACTCAACTACCCATATGAGGGAGAGAGTGACACACATAGTTGATGAATTCCACCACGTGTCCTCATATTTACCAAGTCTAATTAACCTAAACAAACTTAATAATATATGTAGGAAAAAAGAAATATCTCTTTAAAATAAGGAAAACAAAAACTCTACACTAACAATTTAGAGCAAGAAAATAAAAAATGTAGACTACAATAGTAAAAAAGAAGATATTTTTCTACATAGAAAACTTCAATCTTTAATAATAAAATGAAGCTTTACTTGCATGCAAAACAACACAACACCGTAATATTGTATGAGATCATATTTATAATAAGTCTTTTTGTATCTAATTATCAAATTCCCCTCTTTTTAAAATAACTTTTTACTAAACACTCTTATTTATAAATCTGATGTGTTTTTTATAATTTTTATTTTTCAAATTAATAGAAAAGATCCCCAAACCACATATTTTCTTTAAAAAAGAAAGAAAGAAAGAGGATAAAAATTTAATGTTGATATCCTCTTGGCATGCCCAAGTATACTATTCTTTTATTTGTATATCTTTATGGAAGAATATTTTTAAGCATAATATCTTTAAAGCAAGTTCTAGTAAAATGGACACTACCACTACATGAAACTTTAGTAATAAATTAATTAAAGTAAAATGGAATTCGAAATGATAACATTTGTTCTCCCATTAAAAAATGATGATAAATGATTATTAGTAGTCATTATAATCTACAAAGTAAGAAACCAAATTATGAGATGCCACGTTGATGACACGTCACATCAATAAATAGGATATTTAGTATTGAGGACACGTCACATTAAGCATATGTATATCTATCACTAAATCAGATATTTAATGAAAGACATACCTAAATTTAAAAATCTAAAATATATCTTGAATTTTTTCTTTATTACTTTTAATATGTATATATAATGTGAGATATTTAATGTAGAATTAGCATTTCTAAAAGATTGGTGAGATACATAAATTCAAAAATGTAAAATATCTTTTTATTTTTTTATTACTTTTAATATGTATATACAATGTGAGATATTTAATGAAAAATTAGTTGGTGATATATATAAATTTAAAAATGTTAAATATTTTTAATTGTTTTATTACTTTTAATATGTATACATAATGTAAGGGGCGTTCAAGTAGAAGTTGTAAATTTCTACTTATGTTTAGTTGATATGAATTTTGTTCATTATAAAAAGAGAGAATTATATTATAAATATATTAATTGTAAGGATTTCTAAAAGATTGGTGAGATACATAAATTCAAAAATGTAAAATATCTTTTTATTTTTTTATTACTTTTAATATGTATATACAATGTGAGATATTTGATGAAGAATTAGTTGGTGATATATATAAATTTAAAAATGTTAAATATCTTTAATTGTTTTATTACTTTTAATATGTATACATAATGTAAGGGGCGTTCAAATAGAAGTTATAAATTTCTACTTATGTTTAGTTGATATGAATTTTGTTCATTATAAAAAGAGAGAATTATATTATAAATATATTAATTGTAAGGATTTTTTTCAAGGTGAATTACATGTTATTTGAATGAAAATATAAATTACATGATTTAAGATAATATAAATTACATGATTTAAGATTTGTATGATGTGTTTAGTTTTTTTATAATATAATGTAAATTCAATAAAATTTAATTATAATAAAATATAAATATGATTATAAGCATAAAAATATTATATTGATTAAATATTAATGTTGATTTTTTATTAAATCTATTATACAAAGTGTTATTTACTATTTAAGAAAAGAATGGTGTGTTGTCAATTTTAATTACTTTTATTCTTTATTAGGAATTATAATTTAAAATATTCTCTAATATTATTTTTTAAATAATTAATTTGTCAAATATTTTGTAAGATAATCTCCAAATTATCTAACAATTGGGGCAATAAATATGATGAGTCAAATAAAAAATGGTCAAATTGAAATCCATCATAAAGGTCTTGTTTGCAAGAAAGCACTAAGCTCCTCTTACTTGTGTGAAGTGATTTTAGGGATATTATATTAGATATACTATTGCTTACAATTCTTATCACATAGGATTTCCTTATGTGGATTTTGGATTACTTTTCTATAAAATATATCTCTTTATATATAATTATTTTTCCAAATAACACTTAATATTATTGCTTGTAAAATAGATATTTGATTTGTCCTTAGAATTTTTATTTTTATAATAAAAACCTTCAAATCAAAAGGGCTTTGATAAGATTAGGTGTTGTACTACCTTACACATTTTTAAGAGTAATTATAAATATATAATATTTATATGTTATAATATTTTCCCTCTTGAAATGGTTGAATCTTAATATTCCATGCAAGTTATATTCAAACCCTTAGAAAATGTGTTATAATGGGTTTATGAGAGCATTAAATATGGGGTTACAAAGTAGAATTAAAAAGGTGTCTTGGACTATCTATTTTAGGAAATGCATAAGAACATCTTGGAAGATGAATTGCATCTTCTAAGTGGAGTGCCCAGTTTAACTAGATGCCTAGTCAAATGGTGGGGGTCCTACTTGCATTCATGGAAGGTGACACTTAGATTTGAATGGATCCCATTAACATAACTTGGATGCCCTATTTAGAATCCCATGGTTTTGGTAAAATTATAAAAGTTTTTCTAAATGGAAAAAAATTATAAATATAAGTCAGCATAGAGGATTGACATCAATTTGGATTTTATTAAAGGGATTTGTAGGCTTGAGTTTGGTGTTAGTTTTTGATTAGAGGTAAAATATGAGTTTTGATGGGGCCTAGAACCTAGTACAAAGAAAGGCAGGCTGTAATTAGGATACAACATAAACCATCAACAACCCCACAACAACCTCAAAAGATAAGCAAGACTACACCCGCTGCAATATACAAACGAGCAAGGACCAGAGGGTCATTAACATCTTGGTTTTAACCAGGACTAGAAACCCTGTAGATACACACAAAACCCGCCTGCATCTTCCAGGCATCAACAAACCATCCGCTCATGGAAAACACCATTGAGCCAAAAAAGATAATAGAACCCGCTTGCATTTGCCAAGCATCAGCAAACTAGTCGCTCATGGAAGACCCCCTTGAACCAAGAGAGATAAGCTGCATAATGGTGTAAGACACCCTTAGACCCCTAATCACAAACAACATTAACCACCTAAAACAGTTAGGCACCCAAGCAACCAATCTGCAACAAACCATCTACTCATCAGCCTGAACAGAGTCCAGAAAAATAGAGAACTAGTCCACCTCCCTGCAACACCAATCCACACGATCAACCATCCCAACATCCACCTCTAAAGGAGAGGGCTCCCCTCTGGCAGAGAGAAAGACATGGATCACCTTCCCACCAAATCCGCTACACTCCTGCCAACCAAAGCTCCACCTCAACAGGACAACTACCACCTTCACCTCAATAGAAGAGGGTTCCACCTCAAAAGGAACAATTTCCCCCTCTATAGGAGACTTAAGTTGAAAAACCTGACGACAACTGACTTCAATAGGAAGGGCAACCATATCCTCCTTAAGCATCACGAGCCTCAGGAACTGACATGAAGGAACAAGACACATAACAAAGAGCAAATAAAGCTGAGCCAACAAAGAAAACCCAACCACCAACAAACCAACACCATCCAAAACCCAAAGCATAAAAACCACTGGCATCTTCCACTAGAACCCCAAAAAAACCATCGTAAAATAACAAACTCCCATTATAAAGATAAAATTCACCAACTCTAGGGGCTTCACAACCAAAAGGTCAAACATAAAAATCTGCAACCCCAAACAAAGGGGGGACCGTAACAACTACCAAAAGGAAACCAAAACACCAAACAATGGGAAGCTCAACTGGGTAAACAAAACAAACCTAGACAACAACTCCTCCTTGGAGCAAAAGGAGGCAACACAAACCTTCAAAAAGAAGCACAGGCCAAAAGACCACTAGAGACCCAAACCTAAAGAGAGCAACAACAAACATGCCCCAAATGAGAAAGAGGAGCCCAAACAGGAAGGAAGCATGGAGAAGGCCAAACAATAAAACCATCTAGCTACCCTAACACACCGGTTAGAGCTACAAATAGGCAACATCACCACAAAACCATCCTGAAGAAGACACCACCACTCCACAAGAGGGACATCATAAGCCAAAACTCTCCAAGACCAAGAACCCCCAAAAGGGTGCCACTAAACAAACAATTGGAAGGGGCAAAGGGAGACCAAGAGAAACCAAGTAGGAGAACATGCCAACATGAATATCACCCAAGCTTTCCTATTACATCGAATAGGAACAAGAAAAGGCCCTTCCTTCCACCAATCCACCCTAGAGAACCCTAAGCACACACCCACCAACTGGAAGGAAAGCAGCACACCACCAGATTGCAACAAGAATAGAAGGGGAGTAGAAAATGTAGCATCCCCAACCCCCTCAACCAAGCACTTCGCCAACAGGAAGAAACAAAGACCAACCAAGAGGAAGCAGGAGGCAAAACAAGCCAACATTAGAACCCACCAATCCATCCTATTACACCAAATAGGACTATTTATAAACCCATTCAACATCCCACCAACCAAGAGGGAGCCATCATTTATCCAAACCCACAGATGGGGAAGCATCCAGAAAAGAACTAGGGGGGAAAACTTAGCCAAACCCAGAGAGGAAAAAAGTCTCCACCCACCTCACTAGGAACAACAACTGCCACTCCCAACCAAACAGGGAAAACCAGAGGTAGAGCTGCAGAAACAGCGCAACATCCACCCACACCATCAACCACTGCCAGGGAAAGAAAGGAAAGAAGGCCACATAAGCCCCAATGCAAACACCAACCACTCCAACAACAATGACCAGGAAGAAAGGGAAGAACGCAATTGGGATACACCCATGAACCTCTCGCCAACCACCATTATAAACAACACCATCACCGTCCTCAACGTCAACAATGAAGAGGACCAAGCCCAAAACATAGACCGCCTGCCAAAGGAAACAAGCCTTAAGCCTGCGATCAACCACCCGCCATCCTCCATCATCATCATCTTCAGCGTCTGAGTCTTCTTCGCCAGTAGCAAAGGGATTCAAATCCCTCACACCAGAGGATCTCCCACCCACACCCATGCTCACGCGCCTCCGCTCATGCTCCATCACAATTTAACTTTCTAACAACTTGTCTGATTTTACAAGTGAAGGAAAAATCAATTGAGTTTGGTGTTAGTTATTAGCATGTTGTTAAAATATTGACATAGAGACTACATCATTTATAGGATCTTCTCAATCTATTATAAGACTTATTGGATATATGTTAACATTTGTACTTCATGCTAGTTTTTTTACCCAAAAGTGTTTTTCAAAGATAAATTTTGTTGTTGTCTCTCTTCTTATATATTTAATTTTTCTCTCATTATTGATTAATTTTCATTATGTTTGAATTATAATTAGAGTAGAATGATTCAACTTAATTTGATGTTCTTAATTGAATAATAAACACCATAAATTTAATACTTTTTATTAGAATTTATTTGGCTCTATCCTAGGAAGAAGGGGATGTCTTTCTTGAATTTTTTGTTTGTTTATAGTGGGAGTATTTGTATTGGATTGAGATAAAATATAAAAAATATAATTCATAGCTAGAACATTGAGAGTTGAGATTGAGAAGCTTAAAGGAAAATGTTAGTGTAGGTTTTTATTTTCCTAGTGGGATATTTAATTTTCCCTTAGTTATATGTTTCTCCTATACATTTATTAAGCTTGCTTAGGATAATAAAGTGAGTTAATTATTTAATAACTAAGAGATAAAGTGATGAGTTGTCCTCCACCTTTTAATGGTGGAGTATTTAATTTTTCATCAGTTTATTTAATGTTGGTGGTTTTGATGGTCAATTCTTATTGGTTGATTTTCCACCTCCATCCTCTCCTAAGTCCTATATAAACTCACTACCTAGCTTCTATTTTTCATCTTGGAAGCTCAAGTAATGCATTTTTTCATATCGTCATTGCATAATCTCTCAGAGTTATAGTTTGTAACTTTTATGTTTTTCCAGTTTATGTAGCTTCAATTTTCTCTTAAAAATTTTCTTAGGTTATTCAATCTTATTCAAATTTCTAACATGGTATCAAAGCTTTTTCTTTGAGAAATCTAAGTTCATAGATTCCTAATTGAGAGATTGATATTTTCATGTAAAAATATTGTAAATTCCCGTATGCTCTTCTCTTGTGTTTTGAATGATCTAGAGAATACAAAAGGGTTTGCAAAGATTTAATTACCTCTTTATATTGCATATGTGTTTTGTAAGATCTAGGTGATCGTAGGGTTTTTGGTTATACTAGTGGAATTTTTGACCATTCCAACATGTCTAGGAGGCTCGAGAAAGTTAAGATTAGCTTTTGTTTCATCCAAATTGGAGATCATTTGACATAGTTGCAAACAAGGGTTTGAAGCACAAATTTGGTGAACAAATTTTTAATAGAGCATTTTTGGCCTAAACGGACCTTTCCATTATGCTCAAAAGGCCCAAAGAACCCCTATTATCATATAAATTGTCTATTTTAGACGAATTTGATTTTTGGAATTTTTTTATTTTACCAGGGGGTCATCACTACAGGATGAATTCAACTTATTTTAAAAAAATTATAACTTTTCGCCACGGTGTTTGTTTTTGGCAAACGAGATATTGCCAGAACACTAGAGACAAGCACTTTCCATCCATAAAGGTATTGAAATTTTTTCTATCATCTTGTACCATATATTTTAGTTTGAAGCTATTCATTGCTAATTTCTTCAAAAGGCCATAACTTTCACCCCAGTGCTTTGATTTTCGGAAACAAATAGGTGTTGGAAAGATGAAGAGAACTACATATCTATAAGGCTAATTTTTTTAGGTTCTATCTCAGATTCAATTTTATTAGAATTTGTATTTCTAACTATTTTCAACTTATTGAGCATTGTATCTTGGAAAAGGCTTTGTAAACACACTGAATTATAAAGTGTCATCCTTATAATATTTAGAGGGTGATTTTTTTGATACTATTGTAAAGGGTGGGAGTGTATTGATGTTCTTTTGGTGCCTTTTTCACTTAATCTTGGGGGATTATAAATGCACTTTGTGTAGAGAAAGGGGATTTGCTACTCATGAGTCTCTTTATTCTCAAGCGATTCTCAAGGGGTGAACTACCCTAAACTACCTCAGGGAACAGAGCGAGAGTTCTAGAATTTGAAGGAGTAAATCACAAATATTTTTTGGACAAACTAACAAGATCTCAGCCAAAGGAGACAACATGAAATAAGGATGATAGCGCGATGCGCTAGAGTCCCAGAGGCACGTTGGCATCTCGTACAAACTAGAAAGTGAGAATATTCTAGAAAACAACTTAATGACTACTAACAATCAGATTGCTAAGAACTTACAAAATGCAGGAAGGTAACATAATGTAACATAATTGAAATGAAGTGAAGTATAAATGATAAAGATAAAGAAAAGAAAGAAAGTGCTTACAACCACCCAAGAAATGAAGCTTCCAACTAGTAGATACCTTCAATACCTACATATGTAAGATCGAGAGAAAATTTTGGGGCTGTATAGGGATTTTCCTTAGTCAAACCCCCATTTTGGTGTTTCCACCTCCATAGACAACCAGATAGATAGAGAAAGTGAATGAAGTAAGCAAATATGGAGTGATAAAAGCAATCCCCGCTCAAGGAGGAGAACCCATATCACAAAATAGAGATGCGACCAATAGGGGATGTGTGAAATCGTAGGATGCTCACAAGCACAAGTTAAGGGAGATGTCAACTACAAGGTTCAAGGAAGCCAAAGAGAGAGGCAAAGATAGCTGCAAGAGCCAAGAGAGGTGCAAAGAGTGTTGTAAGGGTGTGAAAGTGCTTGAGGCTGCTGTAACAAGTGAAATATTTGTGCAAGCAAGAGAGTAAAGAGGGAAAGGATAGTGTATGAAAGAGAGAAAGCTCCAGAGATAAGCCCAAAAGGCCCAATAGATTGAAAATGCAACTTTTAAAGAGAGAATAGGAGCAAAAATAAACTTCCTGAGCAGTTACAAAGCATCCCAGTCCATTACCAATGACAAAACTTGTTGACAAGTGGAAAAAATGCTTGGAAATGATCATTTGAACATTGAAACGTCGTAGGACACTAGCACGATGCATAGATGTCTACGCGACATGCTAGTGTCCAGACACATCACACTACAAAAT
The DNA here is from genome assembly GCA_007258455.2 of Sequoia sempervirens. Classification (NCBI taxonomy): domain Eukaryota; kingdom Viridiplantae; phylum Streptophyta; class Pinopsida; order Cupressales; family Cupressaceae; genus Sequoia; species Sequoia sempervirens. The sequence goes on from VDFB02271358.1 coordinate 207,648,576, forward strand.
GACATGAACGAGAAAAGCACAAGGTTTAATGCAAAGTTGACATGCAAGGGTAGGTGCTGAAAAGGGGTCCTGAGCATCTTGAGAAGGGAAAAAGGTTGATGCAAGGGCTAAAATGAGCCTACACAAGTGCTAAGGGAGTGGACACTAAAGCAGATACAAAAATGTATGTGAAATTGCAAGGGGTGTAATTTTACGACATTACACTTCGTAATCACAAACTGATATAAAGTTCCATTTTTGGGGGTCAATCATGTCTCTTAAACATAATTTTCATCATTCTTTTGTTAGGATAACTTCAGAGAACTATTTGTTTTGGAAATAAGGGATAAAGAATCACTTTCTTGAGTGAGATCTACTACCCGATCTCCTTAGATTCATTCCTAATACAAGTGACTATGATGAAAAGGATACATGGTTTAACAATAACAACATGGTCTATGGAATAATATGTCTTACTATTTCTGAGGATACTCTACATCACATAAAGCATATTGATTGCCCTTTCACTGCTTGGACCATCATCTAGCAGTTATATGGAGACATTGAATCTTTATTTGAAAGTGATGTTTCCTTAGAGAACTAGGCTATTATGGATGGTATTGAGACTTATGTTGCCTCATCTTGTGTGCATACATCTTATGTGAATGATCAATTCATTGATACCCCATCAACAACACCTATTACAAATTTAGATTCTAGAGATGCTTCTTCAAAATATTTCATTGATTCATTGTAGTAGGATCAATTATGTCTTCTGGATTCAATCCATTGGGACCGATTTATACCATAAATCTCTTGTTTGTTTGTAGAGTCCCTCATTTTGGATCTAGATGAAACTATTGAAGACATATGTATTCTCTTTGAGGACCACTCTTTTGTCCTTGCATCTGTTGCTACTTTAAAGTTCAATGTTGTTTCTTTGAAAGCTTCTAATGACTTCTTGCAGTAGGGAATCCATAGTTTTCTTGATTCAACTTTGTGGAATGATCTCTTGATAGGTATTTTAGAGTTGTTTATGGAGACACATGTTTCATATTTGGAGGAAAAATTTGAGGGGTTATCTCTCCTCTTTGATGACAATTATTACAAAACTATTATCAAACCACTATTCCTTTAGATTGGGCTCTACATCAGTCTCTAGGAAATTCTAATTTGTCATCTTCAACAGTGTGGCCCAGAGCGCTTGATTTGATTGAGACAGCTTTCAACATCAACATGAAGACAATTGAGACGACTTCAAATACTTCATACATTTTGCACTTTCTTCCTACATATTCCTTTCAAGACTTGGGAGATAGCTTGCATATACCTTTGGTTTTTTTTCTTCATAAGGGGATGAATGTTGTTCAACAATCGCGAACCATCTTCTCCATCAAGTCTCTAGCATCTACAATTAGATCTCTTCAGAGGGACTACTTAGTCCTTCTCTTCTATTCTCTCTCTATTTTGGGGGGTGTTCTCTCTTTATTTATGGAGGAGGATTCTTCTTTTGTGGGGGAATTTGATATGTACGTGGGTACCTGACATGGCCTCATTTTCTGAGACCCATCATCTTTTGCATCCTCCTAAGATGTGCTTAAGGGGAGGGTGTTAGTGTAGGTTTATATTTTCCTAGTGGGATATTTAATTTTCCTTTAGTTATAAGTTTTTCCTACACATTTATTAAGCTTGCTTAGGATAATAAAGTGAGTTAATTATTTAAAAACTAGGAGATAAAGTGATGAGTTTTCCTCCACCTTTTAAGGGTGGAGTATTTACTTTTTCATCACTTTATTTAATGTTGGTGGTTTTGGTGGTCAATTCTTATTGGTTGATTTTCCACCTCCATCCTCTCCTAAGTTCTATATAAATTCACTTCCATGCTTGTATTTTTCATCTTGGAAGCTCTTAATGCATTTTGTCATATCGACATTGCATAATCTCTCAGATTTCTGGTTTGCATCATTTATGTTTTTCTAGTTTATGTAACTTTGTTTTTCTCTTAAAAAGTTCCTTAGGTTATTCAATCTTATTCAAATTTCTAATAGGAAATACTTTAAGATTTTGAGATTAAAGTTGGAAGATCTTTTACTAGAAAGAGATCAATGCATTACAATAATTATTGTATTGATACATGAAAATCTCAGGGGTCATGCAATATTACATCATCCTAATATATTTATTTATCTTCTATAAGTTTTAATTCTCACTATAGGTGTTTGGTTCTTACTATATAACATTTTTCTTGTTGCCATCCTTTGGTTTCCCACATAGAGATATAGTTAGTTATCATCCTGTGTAGTATCACAATTTAACTTTTTAAAGCCTACAAAGTTAAATCAAACTATTATAATGGGACCTTCAAACATTTCCATGTGTAGTAATTTGTATATTTCTCATTTGGAATAATACTAAATTTATAGTTGGTGCTATCTTAGTACATCAAAGTACCTCTATAAAAGGAGCACAAGTCAATTGATGAAAAGTATTGAGGATGAGAGATAAAGTATATTCAAGATCAAACATTAGAAGTGAATTTGAATCTTGACATGTACTCATTATGACAATTTCTATTGTACATGAATTTACTTCAAATTCTATCACTTGAATATATATACATAATTGAATGTTTTGTGTCATCTTGTTATTCATTATTTTTCTTAAGAATAAATATTTTATTGTGTAATCTTACATTGGGTTTTCAAATTCTATGATTATGCTGAATTAATATATTTTCTTTCATTAGACCTTATTTCCAAGACTAAATTAATTAATATTATAACCTAGCTTCTAGGTCATTGAAGGGTGAGTGGTTACCCCATAGTAGGATTATTGTATAATTTTTCATTGTAGGTAATCCATGGGATAAAATGTTCAAATAAGAAGAGGTGACATGAATAAAATAGGACAATGTGATATTAAATTGGATGAAATGATGAGATATATAGAATAAAGATGTGAGGCCTTCAATATCACATAGAGGCGAGGAATGGTCATAGTTGAAGATGTTAGGATGATAAGAGAATATATCATGTACCATGTGCTAAAGATAATTTAAGCTTTTATGATGAAATAATTCAATAGGATAATTTTATTGCAGCGTTGGTGAGAGTAGGAAGTAAATCAATATTTGATCTCCATTATAATTTAGTAAATTTGATTCTTGAAGATTTGTTGGAGTGGATTGATGATCTAGAAAAGTATTTTGAATTCGAATATGTGGAAGACCCTAAGGGAGTCAAGTAAGCCACCACAAGTTTAAAGGGAATTCCACCTTGTGGTGGTAGTATGCGTATCAATATTAGGTAAACGAAATAATTTACAGATATCTAAATAGGATTGGATGATGTCAAAATTAAAAGGTAAGTTCCTATCCACCAATTATGTTTTGGAATTGTTTAAGAAATTCCATCATTGATGATAAAGAGAATTGCATATAAAGGAATACACCAAGCATTTTTTATCACCTTAGAATTTATGTAGGTCATGTTGAGGATGATTCATAGAAGGTAGCCTAATTCTAAATGGTTTGTATTCCATAGTATAATATGAGATTTAATTATCCTAATTCATTTCGTGGAGGATGCTTACAAGATGTGCTAAGGGAAAAAAAAGCTATCCCAAAAATAGTAGAAGGTGAAAGGTAAGGGAAAGAGTGAAAAAGGAAATCAAAGTAGTAAGCTAGGTTATGTATAGGGAGAGGAATTTTTTTTTAGTGGTGATGCATGAGACTCCAAGAAAAAGAAGAATTTTAGTAAGAAGGGTAAAGGCAAGGGAAGTCATGGGAATACTTTTAGTGGTACCTATTTTAGATGTGGAGAATTAGGCCACATGATAGTTGAGTGTCCAAATTCCATGTATAAATAAGGTTTCTCTAAGAAAATATTACATATTAAACAAGGTGATGAGAAGTTAGGTAGTGAAATAGAGTGCTTGGCCCTAAAAGGTGGAGATAGTGTTATGTTGCACAAATTTTGCTCAAACTTGCTAAAGAGGACAAAGAACCATGGTCGAGGAAAAGTATTTTCTATAATAAGTGTAAGTTTTGAAGAAAGTAAATTGTAATATTACTATAGATGGATGAAGTGTTGATAACTTAGTGCCCACATAAATGAGAGAAATAAAGATTGAAACTAGAACTGCATCCAAATTATTTTAACATTTCATGTTTGTAGAAGGGTCAATAAGTGACTATAAGGAATAATGCTTGGTTTAATTCCATGATGGAAGATATTATGATAAAATTTGGTGTGATTTGGTTCCAATGGATTCTTGTCATGTTTTTTTGGGTGGAACATGGCAATATTCCATTTGTGTGTTGGGTGGACCATGAAAATTTTCCATTTTTGTGTTTAGTAGGAGTGATCCCACAATAGTGGGTTACACTTTTTGGCCAAACTTGACATTGAAATGAGCATTTTGAACTAAACCTTCACTTTCAGACACCTATAGCTGCTAAATTGCGAAGAATTTGAAGATGATGCAAACTAGTGATTTGTGACATTTTGTTTGTGGATTATATATATATATATATATATATATATAAAATTTTTTGGAATCAAATTGCATTCCTTTTTCCATCTCATCCAATAACTATTTTTTAATAGTAAACACAAATTTTCCATCTCATTCGATAAATTTTTTCTATGAAGGATAAAATTCTTATTTTTTTGAATTTATATTTGTAACTACAATATCTAGAGGATGTATTTGGTTTCATAATTTTTTATTGAATATATATTTTTTAATTAAGTTTCAAAGTCAAACCAATTACAATTTAGACATAGGTGTACTATAAAGAGCATAACTTTTTTTGTATGTATTGGAATCCATTTTGTTGTTGTTGGAATAAAGACATCAATACCTAGAGGACATGCATTTTTTAGATTTTTTTCTCTATTTTCCTATTTTTTTGTATGTGTGAAACAAAGACCTTGATGTTCATTGAAAAACCTACATTCACAAGAAATAAAAAATAAATATAATAATCAAATTAAAAATATATTTAAAATTATACTTTTTGGGAAGCTTATAATAAGGACTACATACTTACAAAACATAAATTTTAAATGAATTCATTTGATCCCCTAAAAGGTAAATCAAGAGTGTTTTTTATTAGCATTTTGATAGGTGTAGAGGAGACTCCATTATAGGTATGGTTTAAAACTAGAGGGGTTCTATCCAAGGGGGTTTGATCCAAGGGGGTTTGATGAAACCATCTTCAATTAAAATCCTTTAAATGGAACCTTTCAAGGCTTAAATCATTATATTTTCTAAAAATATGTAATTTCAACAAAAAAGTAGGATGTACCATCAAGTATTCTTATAGGAGAATACAACTATTAATTTTAGAATAATGCTAGTAGCATAATGATCCCTACAAATAAATCATAATACCACTCCATAATACTGAATTTCAATATATAGGAGTTTACAATACATAAATTAGATGCTTCCAAAATGGTATGCCCAATAATGACACATGTCAAATCATCCTCTTCACTACATGCATGCAAGAATAAAGATGAACATGCAAGGAATATATCTTATCATGCACATGTAAACTGAAACCTACTAGCTATAAGCAACAGATGCAAGGAATCCACTTAACATGCAAGGCATATGCATTCATGAAAACTCAAAATTTGCATGAAATACACCTACATGCACAACTCCACATGTCATGGAAATTTCAAAATTTGATTCCTCCTTTATTATAGTTATTGTCATTGTTAACTGGAACTTTGACATGAGCTAACTATCGATAATGACTTTAGTTAAATCATACAAAGCAAGAAGCCTATCTCCTAAAAATATGAACCATGTCACCCATGCAACTTGACATGTTAGATGAAAAATCAAAGTGCCACTCCCATAAATGACATCACCAAATACACATAATTAATTATATACATAAATTATCAACGTAATTTCAACATTAATAATTAAATAATCAATGCAAGGAAAATAAAGGTTGAGACACCTTATTCATAACATTATCCCATTTGTCAAACACCTTTGAAGAGCCAATGGAAAAAAATGATTTCAACTACTAGGGGTTGTGAGGCCCATAGACTCCTAACACCATTTGAACTTATCTATGCTCACAAGTTTTATCAATGCATTTGCAACATTCACCAAAGTGTTAACTTTCTCCAACTTCACCTTCCCATCCTCTACCATGTCACAAAAAAATTGTATTGGACATCAATGTGCTTTGTCCTTTCATGGAAGGTTGGATTCTTTGCCAAACATATGACACTCTGACTTTCAAAATAAATGGTATTTTACCCTACATCAGGCTCAAAATTTGAATACAAAATCTTAAGAAAAATAGATTCTTTACAAGCATAAGAATCTTCTATGTACTCCAATTCTATAGTGGAAAAAGTAAATACATCTTATCGCTTACTCATCCAATTGATAACACCACCAAACATCATGAACACATATGCATTGGTGGATCTTTTGCTATCAATGTTGTTGGAAAATGTGCTATTAGTATGTTGTCATTGATGTCAACCTATGTTGTTACCACATACACTTGTATATTGTTCTTGTTGAAGAATTGTGTAGAATTGCGTTGAAGGACTATAATTCTGTCATTGGTACACAACTATACCTTATCTTCTGAATTTCATGGTTGGATGTCAAAATGATTTGATTAATGATTTTTATGAAATGCTTCATATGGGGTATGAAGAGAAATTTAGAAGTCTCCAAACTATCTAAGGCACAAAGAATGGCACTACAATAGCTTTTTCAAATGCTCTTCTTTCCTCCATAGATGGAGATATGGTCTTGCAGTTCGAAGAATAGCTCAACACAGATATGAGGTATGCATGTTCCAATTTTCTAAGAATAAGTGGTATTACAATGCTCTCCAATGTTAATAGAGTAAGAACAAGTTAGGTTCTTGAGAGTGTTCAATAAGGCTGAACAAAAAGTATCTGCACTTCACTGTAGTATCTCTTTTTTCCTTGTGATTTGGAATTGTATTATTGTAGATAATATGATTGCTTAGTTCATGTTTCATATGATTTGGTGCCCCACTGATGTTTCTGTTGATGATAGTGTGTTTTCTGTGTTCTGGTGAATTGGAAGTTTGGTTTGATGATGAGGTAATGACTTGTGCTAGCAAGTAATGGAGTAATTTTATGAAAGAAGGTTTTGAAATGCATGGTTGAGTCTCAGTACACTATCTAGAAGATCCACAAGTTAATATCTAATCCTCTCTGATATTGTAGTCCATTTGAAGTTTATATCTTGAGTAATATGTGTTTGCACCAACATGAAATGATCTAAATTGATAAAATGGGTGTACATGAATGTTTGGCAAGGTATAACGTGTTCATGTCATGATTTGCATGATGATATTTTTGTCTCTTTGATGCCAATCTTGGTTTGGAGCTAATATGAAGAAGGATAAGTGTTTTCGGGCTGAATTGACATGTTGTGTGGCTTGTGTAGAATAGGGTAAAATCAAGGTTAAGGTTATAAATAATCAAAACTAAAACCCTAAATCCCTAAACCAACAATGAAGCACAATCCAACATAGAAACATAAACATAAAGCAATATTACCTATGCCATGGTTGATTCACCTCTATTGTCCTTCTCCATTTTGATTAATATGCTTGATTGCCCTCAAATTTGGAGTATGTAATAATAGCCAATGACAATAATATCAAAATATTGAAGATTGTACATGTCTCCTTGAACATGTACTTGTGCATAAACTAGGTTGGTTGAAATGACAATGATAGGTCTCTTTTATAGAAAACCAAATGTGGATGAAGGGATGAGATTAAAAGCCAATACAATATGACATTCAATGGCCAAGATTGAAAGATGTAGTATGAAATAGGGTTAGGGATAAATTAGGGAAAATATAAGACTAGGTTAAGGATGGACGGTTGAGATTAAATTATAAAATAATTCAATCAAGGGTGGAAATTAATTGAGATGTGAAGAGATAAGAATGGCACAGATAGAGAGGTTGGCACAAAAAAAGAGGTTGTTGGAGAAAATTAAATAATTATAAAATTATTTAATTTAGGAGGGAAAGTGAATAATTAAATAATTTAAAACAATTATTTAATTAGAAGAAGAGGGAAAATTGAATTTTTAATTAAATAATGATTTAATTCAAAAGTGGGGGAAAAGGAAAAATTAGTAAATCATTAAATAAATAAAATTTATTTAATTTATGGAAGAAGAGGATAATGAATAATTAAATAATTAAAATAATTATTTAATTATAGTAGAAAATGATAATAATTAAATAAATAATAATTTGTTTAATTATAGAGAGAAAATGGACATTAGTGATGTAATTAAATAAATATAATTTATTTAATTAATCACAAGAAGAATAAAAGGGAAAATAAATGAATTAATTAAATAATTAAAATTATTTAATTAATAGAAGAAATATGACTTTAGACAATAATTAAATAATTAAAATTATTCAATTATTTAGGGAAGAAAGGGAATTGACGAAGAAAAATGGTGTTCGTAGGCGAAGGATAATTTTTAATGTCTACATTTTCCCCCTCTTTGATACAATGCAGTTTATCGCGTTGTGTCAAAGAAATTTAGTTCAAAAATATGCCCTAATGTGTCATGGTGAAGGCGGGATAGACCTATACCCCCTCGGAAATTTTTTGCAAATTTGGAAGATTTTTGAAAAATTTGAAAAAATGTTTCAATAAGTAATTTTGATAGTGGATGAATGCAAGGATTGATGAAGAGAAATGTTAGCGAGAGGAAAATGTTAGCATGGAGTTAGTGGAGATAAAGAAAGATTGATATTTTTCTTGATAGATGCACATTTAATCATCATTGGGTGTTAAAAATGTGGCAAATGAACAATAAACACCATGGTATGACATAGACCAAGGTGTGCAATGTTATCCACTTGCACAATAGATAGTCGTTAGTCAAGGAATGCTAGGACTCATACTAGGAGAAAAGTTTCCCTATTATTTTTTCCAAGATAATCCACAAACAACAATCAAAGAAAAGATGAGTCATGAGACATCATCACTCCTTTAAATCCTTCGTGAGACATCCTCGAGGTAGCTAGTAACATGACCCAAAAGAAAAATAAAAAAGATAAGACAAATTAGACCAACAAAGTCAACAACCATTCATATTGTTTTCCAATGATTGTTTGCCGATGTTTGATTGACTAATTGATTGATGGGTTGATTGATTGACAAGTTTGTGGTATCAAGAGAGGGAACATGTCGTATAAGATGTCAAGTTTGGTTTCAATCATGTAACCACCCGTATAAGGAAAATGACATAGATTGATGAATGATAATGTTTGGTTTCAGGAAAGACACATCCTATATAAGACAAATGACATGGTTGATTGTTTTGATGTTGATTTGATGTTTGACCATTTAGGAAATTGACTAAATTAACTTGAAGACTAGTTGTATACTTTGTCTGTTGATTCATGACTTGTTTGATGACTATTTGTATCTGATGACAATGTCTGATTTATTATGACTGACTCGACAAACCCTAAAGGACTGGCCTAGGGCCTCGGGGGCTCATTGATTGTTGGCCTTGGCTATGTAACAATGCACAGAGACCTTGTAGTTCGACATGACTTGAATTTGTTTTATTGACTAAGGACTAACTCTTGATTGACCTTACTTGAAAAACCCTAAAGGATTGACCTAATGCCTCGGGGGCTCATCAAGTGATGGCCTTGCCTAAGTTATACACGCAGAGGCAACATAGTTCGATTGGACTTGGACTGATATGACTGACCCTGACTCGATTTTTTAGATTTTTGAAATATTGTTTGGATGTTTTTGGGTTTTGACATGTTTTGATTTTTTTGGCTTTTTGGAAATATTTGATTTTTTTTAGATTTTTAAAGTTTTATGATTTTTTTTTGTCTTTTTGGAATATTTTTTTTTGATTTTTGGGAATATTTGATTTTTTTGTCTTTTTGATATAGCTAACTCCAATAGCAAGTGTAGGATCCAATAAAGACATAGGTCAAGGAATTTCCCTAATTGGGTATAGGACCAATTTATTAGGGGTGAAATGGGATAAGCGTTATTGTGGGTGGGTATGGCAAGCAAAAGATGTGAGGTGTCAATCGTTCTAGGTTATGGGAAGGAAAATAAAACATTATTATGGATGATGGGAAAAGGGTGAAGTACGGATTTATTTGAGTGAAGGAGGGAAACCCGATAGAATGATAGTAGACGACAGAGCGAAGATCAACTACACATGGCACCTGTTTGCCAGATTTTCACCATGGTACTTATCCAAAGAGCCACTGAAGTGGTTTTCACTATTGGACAAATTATTTCTACTTACTATTTTCTTGATTTCTTGATTTTTTTGGTGTCACCAAGATGCCTGTTTGCCAGGTTTTCGTCAAGGTGACAAATTTTTTGTATTTTTCAGGTTTCAACATGGTTCTCTAAAGCTAGGTGTAGAATTTGTGCAAGTGCAAGCTGTTGATGGGATTTGAAAATGGTTTTCCTTCAGGAGTTGAAAGCTGATAAGCTCCTAATCTGTAGACTACCATGATGATGTAGGGACCCAACTAATTTGGTTCAAACATGGATGACCATGCCAGATGAAGGGATCTAACCTGAATGGAGGGTGTGAATGATGGATACGAAGGGTGACTAATATGGAAAATGAGGGGATGTAGGATACAATTCCTATTGTGCACACTACATGGGCCATAAAACTTCATCCAAAAAGGAGTTTGGGCGACCAATGGGTTATAGTATGTGAAGGGGTCGTCATCAAAGGTTCATTGAGAAACATCACCAAGGGAGATAGAGTGACATGATGGATGTGTGGATATGAATGGATTCGGTGGACTGAGTGAAAGTGATGAGGATGAAGACTTTGGATCAAAAAGCTCTTCTTTTGACATGTTGCTTTGGTAGATTCCCCCAATGATTTTTGATGAAGAGGCATAATTGGAGATCAAATTTTTCTTATTTTCATTCTTGACTTGTATTTTTGTCTCTGATTTGTCCAATAGCTTTTAATTTTGACTAGAGGACTTGTATTGATCTTTCTTTCTTTGCATTATTTATTTTGATTTTAGATCTCCTTTTAAAGAAGGAATTTTCACCTTTGATTCTTGAGGCACTACTTGTTGATCCATGTCTATGAGGTGGGTGGATGTGAGTGAGATGGATGAGATATTTGAGGTGAAAGGAATGTGTGGTTCATAAAAAAGATTGGCGATGCACTTAATGGATTCATTGAGACTATCCTTTGTGGAACTATTAACATAAAAGGAAACTTGCATACCCTTAATGAATTGGAAAGATGAATTAGTAGACACAACAATAGGGGATGCATACCCTAACCTAGGATGGTGGTTCTGAAGATGGAGTGACATGAAAGGAGTCATGAGGTGGAGATGGATGATCTTAAATAGGATCATGAGCGTATATGACAAAGAAAAAGGTATCAATAGGATCCCAAAAAGTTTCAATCCAAGAATGGCCATCTATTTGCATATTTTCTAAAGTTGTAACATCATTCTTGAAAACCTAGCTATCCTTATTAGTATTAACATTTTCACCTCTGGGCATCTTCTTAGCACCAAATGAACTGTTCATGCAATATTCTCCACATCCCATGTCATGGATTTGGACCTAGGTTTTGGATGGTGTGATAGATGATTTGGTAAAGGAAGATGGATCAATATAATGAGTTGAGGTGGAGGATGAAGCTTCCTAGTTGATAGGCACTTGAAATTTAGTAGTCCCTCTTAGATTACTACAATATTGAAAAGGGTTAGGATCGCCAACTATTGTAATCTTAGTGCCGTTGTGGGGGAACTTTAAGAATTGATGGTAAGTTGATGGGATGAACTTCATAACATGAATCCATGATTGACTGAGGAGAAGGTTGTAAGGGAGATCCAGGTCCAACACTTGGAATGTGGTATCTAATACATCATGCCTGACTTTGATTGGTAATGATATGACACCCTTGGAGGAATGCTCTTCATCATCATAGGATTTTATGATAATGCTCTTTGTTGTATCCACACATGCTTCAGAGAAGCCCAATGCCATAACCAATTTAAGAGTACAAATGTTTAACCCCACTCCACCGTCTACCAAGACTCGTCTAATTTTATGTTTATGAATGTAGACTTCTAGGTGCAAAGGATTGTTGTGATTGGACTTTTGAGATGAACAGTCTTGGTTTGAAAAAGTGACATGATGGGTGTTGGATAAGTAGCCCACCATTTCCTAGAAATGATTGAAATTAAGGTTAGTTGGTATAGAGGTGTCTTGTAATGCCTTGTCCAAAATAGCTTTGTGCTTAGGGGATATACGAAGTAACTCAAGGATGGATATTTGAGCAAGTATTTTCCCCAAGTGGTCCAAGAGGTTGTAGTAGGACTTTTGTTGTTGTTTAGGGGGATCACCTTGTAGGGTCACCTTGGTTTTTCGTGTGTTTACTGCACATTTTGAAGGATTTTTTAATGGTGATGGTATTGACATGGTCATCTGTGGCTTGAATATGATGGATAGTATAGTCATGTGCAACACGGGTTTAATTAGCTTGGTTATTGGTCTTTGCAAGTGAACTAGAGGCCTTACCTATCTCATGGTCTTGCAAAGGATTCTTAAAGATTATATGATCATTATTGGAGGTATTTTGTTGACTATCAACTTATATAACACCATTTTCAATTAAGTCTTGTATTATGTTCTTGAGTTGTCTACATGATGAAGTTTTGTGTCCCTTAATATGGTGATAATAGTAAAAGGTATTGTCATCCCACCACGAAGGTTTGAATTGCCATGGATCATAAGGTTTTTCCTCAGGAAGTTGAATGAATTTGGACTGTAAAAGTTATTTCAAGATTGATTCAATTGGTTTCCCTAAGGGAGTGTACTTGCATCTTGTCAGAAAATTCCTTTGAGGTCTTTGTTCTTGGTTATTTTAAAGGGAATTTGCTGTTTGGTTAGGGACGCATGGTGGGTTTTTTGATGTATTAGGTCCTTTAAGTGTGATTGTAGGACCAAGGTGTATAGCCGTTGCATCAACAACTTCGTTATTTGTGACATTCTTATTTCATGCCCAATATTTACTTTTGTCATTGGAGGTACCTTGGGCATTCTGATTTTTCTTGAATGTTTTAAGTTCCACTTTTGCAACGAGGGCCTTCTCCAGGATGGTGCCTTTTTCCAATAGGTTAGAAAATGTGGTGCAATAATGGGCTCACAATTGATATTTTAGGTTTGTGATCAAGTTTTCTATGAACATGACAATCTTTTGTTTCTTAGGAATATCGATAGGACATCGACTAGCCAAGCTCCTCCATCTTTGGAAGAACGTTATTAACGAATCACCTTCTTGTTTTGTATGACATAATAAGGCTATGGTGATGTCATTTTCAATGTTGTAAGAAAAGTGAGTGATAAATTTGTTGGCTAGTTTATCCCATGTTCTTATGTCAGAAGGTAGATGGGCGAACCATTCGAGTGCTTGTCCTACGAGACTCCTAGGGAATAGTCTCATGAGATATGTCTATTCAGATGTGATGTCTATCAAAGCCATGTGGAACTCTCTTACATGTTCAATGGGATTCCTCTTTCCTCTATACTTGGGAAAATTTGGCATGACATAGTTGTGAGGAAATGGAGGTATGTATAGACTTCTGTCAAAGGAGTATGGACACAACTCTTGTGTTGAGTAAGTCTTTTTGGTTGATATTTGCATGTTTTCCACTTGTTTTTGTAAGGAAAGCATTTGGTTGGCTAAGACATCAACTTGATTGAGGGATGTGTCCACTGCATTGTTGACTGCATTATGATAGGGACCCATGTTTGTGTTTTGCAATCCAATGTTTTGGGTGGATGAATTGGTGTTGATTCTAGGTGCATATGGTATGTTTTGATTTGGAATGTTATGAGTATATGACAAGATTTGTGTTTGGATGTGTGGAGTGAAAGTTAGAATTTTAGGTATGTGTGAGGTATTCGTATTGAATTGCATTTGAAATGGGTTGGGAGTATTTTGAACTTGTGTATTTTGGTTGCTACATTGGCAGAAAGGCCCTTGTGTGTTGTTTTGTTGGGGAATACTTGTATTAGGACCTTGTGATGTGTTGGTGTTTGAAGTCTTTATTTTTCACTTGGGTCCATGAATATGAACCTTTTGCATTTTGTTTCTACCAAAGGAATTTGATGATGATGCGCCATGGCATTAGATGATGACCCAAATGGATTAAATGTAGTGCCAAAAGGTTGTGTCATTGCTTCTATCATAGCTTGTGTCATGGCTTGTGTTCCAACTAGTGTCGTGTGGATTGTTGTAGAATCTTGTGTTGACCCTCCTATTGGAATAATAGCATTTATTTGTGGGATAGAAAGTTTAGGAGTAGATGCATCATGTCCTTGGATTTGTGTAGTCTACTTGTTTGGTGTTGGCATTGCTTGAAGCATGCTAAAATCAAATCCATGAGGTATTTTATCTCCACTATGTAATAACTTTGCTAGGAATCATTATGGGTCTAGTGACACTATCTCACCCACAAACCGTGCTACTTTAGGGTCTTGGGCGGATGCCTCTATTTCATCCCTAGTTATATCTTTGGTCATAATTTATAAAAAGGATTCTGAAAGGATGATTATGCCCTAGGTGCTTCATTGGAAGAGGAGCCAAAGTTCATGTTGCTAGAATAGTTGTAAAGGTCATCTTCTTCTTGAAATAGGTCCATTTCTTTTCTCTTCCTTTGTAATCTTGTTTGGACCATAAAAGACTTGCCAATGTGATGAATGTATATGAAGTATAAGGAGTGACACTACAAAGGTGAGACTAAGACTAGGGTATGAAACTAGACTATATTTTTGGTATTTTCAAGATATAAGGATGCCAATTGATGATGTACCAATATTAAAGACACAAAGTGACAATAGTCAAAATGTAGATGGGATAATGTCACAATGATCAAAATCTATGGTAGGTCTAAAGTATCTAAGTAAAATGAAAATATGATATTGTGATGAAGGAGGTGGGGTATGACTAATGTTATGAAGACTAAGCACTTTTGGTTGACCTAAAAAGAGGTTACTAACCAAACTAAGATAGTCCAAAGTGGAAAACTTGATTGTCAAGACCTTAAGAGGGACGAAGACTAAAATGATGAAAATTGACAAGGAGGTATCAAACTAGAATTATGAGTTTAGAGAACCAACCTAAAGGACAAGGAATTGATTGATGAAGAGATAAGGTCAGGACAATCTAAATTTGAGACTAAGGTCTGATCAAAATTTTGATAAATTTCCAAATCTAATGTCTACAAAAGTGTATGCAATCTAGTGAGACCTAAATTTTGACCTATGATGTATGCAACTAATGTAATGGAAAGCTAAATGAATGGAATGAAATGAAAGATTTGAGATTGGAAATTTTGTGGTCTGATAAGCAAATTACAGTAAAAAAATGATCAGAAATAGGACTGCTCTAGAATTCCCTAAATTTTTTTAGCAACTAGCAAATGCGGTGCATGACTTGTCAAATGTGTTGTTCTAAGAAGTAATTGCAGTGCAATAGTTTTCAGCAGATGCGGTGTTCTGAGAAGCAATTGTGGTTAATAGTGGCAGATGTAGTGAATAAAGTGTTTTTCCCTAGTTTGACTGATTTTGACTAATTTTTCATTTTGGTTTTTGTGAAGTTTGATGGAAAACATAGTAAATAATATTAAAATAGTGTCTTGGTTGGTCTGAGTGTCAACATTTTGTGATTGTAATGTGTATGTTCGAAGGATAGTCACCTTAATTTCCATGAGTCTAGCACAATTCAAAGATAATTCACACACATAAAACAATTTCCTACCCTAAGGTCAATGGCCAATGGCATGATGCTCAAGCCCACAACTTGGAAGCTCCATTGAATCAAGTGGAGGGACACCTTTAGGGGGTGTTTTCACTCTTTTCTTTGAGAGAGGATGGCTAGGAGCCTCCTGGAATGGAAGGATAACCCAAATCACCCTCTCTCCAGAAAGTTACAAGTGAGAAACAAGTAACTTATACAATGCTGGGGATTTCTATCTCTACTCAAGGGAGTTCATATAGTGAGTAACTTTTAGGGCATGACGCACATCCCTTGCACTGAGAGTGATGCCAATAAAACATCAATCATAAAGGATGGGCCTCTAACTAGTTTGTCTTTTAGTCGCAACTTGGGGACTTGCCACTTCATGAGAATCTAGCAAGCCACTTAAGGCTTTAACCAATCCTACTAGTGGTAATAAAAATACCTTACATAAATGTGGGCAGCTTGCACTTTCAGATGGGTAATGTACGACGAAGGCTAATGGTAGTTCAACCTTGACTTTTGGCTTAGCCTTTTATATATCAGCTCAAGGGAAAAACTGCTTTGGTTCACCAATGAGTTCTTCCTACGGATGTGTCTCAAAGGTAGGCCCTATCTAATGTGATAACAAAAGCAAGAAAAGCACAATGTTTTTCATCTCCAAGATCACTCAAGGTGCGAGGAGAGAGCATACACATATGTACTTGCTCACACTAGCAAGATTTCATTTTAACCTTTGAAAACAAAATGCATGGTGTGATAATGTAAATGTCAAGAAGTGTTTTTGATTCACAAGATCACCTAAGGTGTGAAGGAAGAGCATACACACCTCAAAACAATAACAAGATCACAAGACAATAAAAACAATGGGTCTTTTTAAGCCCCAAAATTAAATGTGTGAGTTGCAAAGACACTTGATGCAAATTGTTTATTCTTTTTAGACCCAACGAGTGTGAAATGCAAGTTCTTTTTAACCCAAATGAGTGAGGAAATGCAAGTTGTTATTTTTAGACCAATGAGTGAAAAATACAAGATTGTTGTTATTTTTAAGCCAATGAGTGTAAATGAAAGTTATTTTTAACCCAATAAGTGTGCCTAAAGATATTGCAAAAATGATCCTATCTTAAATAAAATCTACAACAAGTTATCAATTCTAAATGCAAATGTCTCCTCCAAACTTAATCCACACACTGCAAACCAGAAATCAGTAACAAAAAAGCCCCTAATCTACCAAATGCAAAAGTATAAACTAAAAAATTCCTATTTTAAAACCCTATTTAAGATAAACAGGCAAATACAGTACATGAATTCATGAATGTGACTCACTGGTTTTGAATAGATGCATTGCAAAAAATAGTGAATGTGGTGTTCCAAATGTCGACTACGGTTTACTAGATGTCAACTGTGTTGAAGCAGATGTATCGTAGAGTGTCGCAAATGCTGTGCACGAGCTAAAATTTGTAAAATCACTCAAATCTAGGAAAAATACAAGAAATTATGGGATAAAAATGATGCAAGGACTTTGCTAGAATATGGAAATAAAACTAGAGAGCCAGGAAATAATAGAAAACTAGAGAAATAAAACAATATAATGATTTGTCTCAATCTAAAGCAAATGCATCAATTGGGGTAACTGATGCTACTTTCTACTAAAAAAAAATGCGTCATTCTAGCTATCAAATGCGTTGTTTTGCATATGAGACTTGAAAAATTAAAAATTTATTGTAAAAATATTTCAAATCCATTAGTTCACATCAGGTTCGCCAATGTAGAATAGGGAAAAATCAAGGTTAAAGTTATAAATCATTAAAAATAAAACCCTAAAGCCCTAAGCCAACAATGAAGCACAATACAACATAGAAACATAAAACATAAAACAATATTACCTATTCCATGGTTGAGTCACCTCCATTGTCCTTCTCCATTTTGCTTAATATGCTTGATTGCCCTTAGATTTAGAGTATGCAATAATAGCTAGTGACAATGATAGAAAAATATTGAAGATTGTACTTATCTCCTTGAACATGTACTTGTGCATAAACTAGGTTGGTTGAAATGACAATGATAGGTCTCTTTTATAGAAAACCAAATGTGGATGAAGGGATGATATTAAATGCTAATAAGATATGACAATCAATGGCCAAGATTGAAAGATGTAGTATGAAATAGGGTTAGGGCTAAATTAGGGCAAAGATTGGACTAGGTTAAGGATGGACGGTTGAGATTCAATTATAAATAATTCAATCAAGGGTAGAAATTAATTGAGATGTGAAGAGATAAGAATGGCACGGATAAAGAAGTAGGCACAAAAAAAGAGGTTGTTGGAGAAAATTAAATAATTAAATAATTATTTAATTTAGGAGGGAAAGTGAATAATTAAATAATTTAAAACAATTATTTAATTATAAAAGAGGGAAATTGACTTTTTAATTAAATAATGATTTAATTCAAAAGTGGGAGAAAATGACAGATTAGTTAGTCATTCAATAAATAAAATCTATTTAATTTATGGAAGAAGAGGATAATGAATAATTAAATAATTAAAAGAATTATTTAATTTTAGTAGAAAATGATAATAATTAAATAAATAATAGTTTATTTAATTATAGAGAGAAATGGGACATCAATAACATAATTAAATAAATATAATTTATTTAATTAATCACAAGAAGAATAAAAGGGAAAATAAATGAATTAATTAAATAATTAAATAATTAAAATGATTTAATTAATAGAAGAACTATGAATTTAAATAATAATTAAATAATTCAATAAATTGAATGGCGCTGTCTGCTCTAAAATTTCCCGCTACTTCTGCAACCTTCACATCCTCTGCGAGCTCCAAATGGGACCAATGTGCGATTTCGTCTATGACAGACCATATCTTGAGCGGATCTGTGGGTGCGACACCGTCTTTTGCTCGCCCGAATGTGGAATCCGTGGCTCCCCTGGTCGCACCTGTGTACTCGCAAGCAGTCAATGGCTTACCTCATTGATCTGATGCTCTTCTAGACTCATAGCGCTTAGTGGATGTTGGTCGGTGTCTGGATGTCTATGGTATGAGATCGACGGTTTCTCACTCTGAGGTGTCTAGCTCTCCAAATAAAGGTGTTGGCAGTTCATCTGGGAGTGGCTCAAAGAAGACTTTTGCGGATGCCCTAACTGAGCGCCCCTTTCCTCAGCGATGCAAATCTTTGGTATCTGGTGTGTCCCCTTCCACGCTTAAACCTGATACCTCTTTGTCTTTCGGCGACGCTTCTGTTTGCCCACCCTTTTTTGTTCGACATTCGGCCTCTGCTCTGGAGATTTGCCTTGATGAATTGGCTTGCGACAGGGAAGATTTTTTGGTGGAACATGCTCTAATTTTCTGTTTTATGAAGGCTTGGCCTAAACTTTGTGATCTACATTCATGGATTGATGCGAATTGGAAAGATTATCTTGAAGATGAAATCAATATATATCCATGTGCGAAGGGGTTCTTTATCTTAGAATTTGAATATGAGGTTGACAGAGAAATGGTTCTCAAGACTGGCCCGTGGTTTTTCCATGGTAATTTTTTATGCGTGAAGCCGTGGTTCCCCTCATTTGATCCACGCATAGAGACTTTTTCAACAACTTATTTGTGGGTCCGTTTACCGTAGCTCCCATTACAGTTTTGGGAGATTGGTTGCTTGAAGGCGATTGGAAATAGATTGGGGAATTATCACAGCATCTCAAAGGAGACAATCAACTATGAAAATTCGACATTTGCTCCCTTATGTGTGGAGATGGATGTCTCAAAAGGTCTTCCAGCATAAATTTATCTCAAAGTAGGTGAGAGATGATGGTGCCAACCAATAGACTATGAAAAGATTGCATTCAAATGCATAATTTGCTTTGCCACAGAACATGGTACTACTTAGTGTAGGTGTAGGCATGGGGAGGTGCAAGCCAACAATGCTCCTATTCGCAAACCCTCATGGTGGGAAGGAGCTGATTCATGCCACTATGTTATTTCTCCTCCTTCGAAGACTGCAACTTCTCCCTCTCCCACTTCTCAGTGCTTGGTTCCTCCCCCGTCCCCTAACTTGATGGTTCTTGGCACTATAGATCCTCCCCTATCATTGGCAGATGCCAACACTTTGTCTCCCCCTCAAGTGACCGTTACGCAAGATAAAGACTCTGATGCTAGCATGGCCAAAGTCTCCTTGTCTTTTCCAGAGATCACACAGTCGGGTCTCCTCAACAAGGTTGAGGTTTCTACTTTTTCTCTTGCAGCCACTTGCAATAATGATGTGAAGATTGGGAGTGAGTGTACTGTTCCCAACTCTGCCTCTGAGACAAAACAAGGTTGGACTGAAGTTAGGCAGAAGAAACCTCTTCCCTCTATCCGAATGACATTAAGCTCTGCAAAGAAAAAGATTTAATGTTGATCATGTTTGCTTTCGGTTTGGAATGTCCATTTTGGGTCATCTTGTGTTGCACCCCTATTATCAGGGCATGTGTCTAATCTCTTTTTGGATTAGTATTTTATGGAAGCTGTCCCCTTTGACAGTACTTACCTATAAAATAAAATAAAATTAAATAATTAAAATTATTCAATTATGCAGGGAAGAAAGGGAATTGATGAAGAAAAATGGTGTTTGTAGGTGAATGACAATTTTTAGTGTCTACAACTTGCACCAAGCGTTTTGGTATGTGTGCCAGTTTTGAAGATGTGTTCTATGGAAAATAGGTCCCAACTATCTCTCAGTTTGTGTTGCATGTGATTTCCCTCTATTGCGGATATTTTTGGATCCAACCTACTATGGAAGATGCATGTTTCATGATATTTGTTTTTATCTTGGCTGACAAGGAGAAACCTTTTGAAGGTTGTGGAGGATACAAGAGGAAGATCAAATTTATTGAAAAGAGCAATGAATTTTTAGCAAATGTTTTTATGAAGGTATTGTGTGAATAAGAATCCAAAAAAGTTCTTTTTGATAATAAAATGTGGTAAAGATCAATTCAGAGGGCTCAATAGTGAGTGTATGTGAAACTGTGAAGAAGTATGTGTGAATATAAGTATGAAAATGTATGTTGAAGTCAGCAAGCCTAAGGTAGTAGAGTTTGTTGAGAAAAGGTATGTGTGAGTGTACCAAAAGCAATGAGTTGGAGGTACATTAAAAAAGTGAAATATTCCAATTGTATGATGAGGTTGAAAACCTTTGTTAGTGAGTTGTAAACTTCCCTTAAAACTGTTGTAAAATTTTGTTTAATTTGTGATGCTAGATTTGGATAGTATATCCAAGCAACTTGCTCACTGTGGTTTTTCCCTTGGAAGGTTTTCCACTTAAATCTAGTGTTATGGTTGCATGCTTATGTGTTCTTCTACTTGCCATTTTTTATTTGGTTGATTGCTGGTGAATGAAAAGAATTTTATTAAGTACTTATTCACCCCCCTCTCAGTACTTCTATGTGTTTGAAAAATTTCACTTGCTCAATCTAAGTCCACATATCCATGAATATAAAATGAATTTTGAGGTCCTAAAGGTTAACCTTGAAAACGTAGGGAATACTTAGAAGTACCTTGCAAATATTTGATCACTCACTTAACTACATTGTAATGTACCCATTTAGGACTAGCCATAAAACAACTAAGGACTCCCACTACTCGGACATCATTTGGTCTTTTACAAACCATGACATACATAAAACTACTAACAACACTCACATAAGTCGCTCTAGTCATGTCCTCCATATAAATTGTATATTTTAAAAAATCCTCCATAGATAGCTTCATTCCTTACAACACAAGAACATCCAATTGTTTATAAGTTTCCAACGTTGAGTTCACATAATTACTCCAACTCAACCAAATATTTATACAAGCTTTCTCTATTCTAATCTCCATCCCCAAGATATACCTAGTTGCACCTAGATCTTTCATTTCAAACTATGCTAAAAAAATAGACTTCAAATCTAAAATCAAACTTTTACCATTCCCATAAAATAGCATATAATCTACGTATAATGCAATAATAATAATACAATCATTATTATTTTTATAATAAACATAGTGATCAGATCTAGATCTTATAAATACAAAACTCAACACAAAGGTGTCAAAGTTCTTGTACCACATCCTAGGAGACTACTTTAGACCATATAATGACTACTTCAACTTGAAAGTTCTAGACGTTCTTTACTTTTTACCACATAATGCTTAGGATATGACATATAGATTTCTTCCTCCATGTCACCATGAAGGAAATTTGTCTTCACACCCATCTAGTCAACTTCTAAATAATACATTGCAACAAGTGATAACAAAAATCTAATGGATGTCTGCTTAGCAATAGGGGAGAATATATCACCGTAATCAATTCCCTCCACCTGTGAGTAACCCTTCATAACCAACCTTGCTTTATGCTTCTAAAAACTACCATTAGGACCAAATTTCTTCTTGAACACATTTAAAACCTAAAATTTTATGTCCATTAGAGAAAGGTACTAGATCCCATGTGTCATTTTTATTTAAAGAAGTGATATCTTCTTGCATGGTTTATATCTAGGAATATGCATCACTCATACCCATAGCCTCCTTCACAATCCTTGGCTCATCAATGTTAGAAATCAAAGAAAAAATGTAACTAGAGTCAAATAATGAAAAACCAAACCTTTCGCGTTGTTTCTTAATCCACGTGGACCTCTTTAAATATTGAGGTTGAGGTTCTTCTTATGAAATATCAAAGATGCTACAACTCTCCTCGTCATTAGGTCCAGTCCATTCTAAGATTCTGGCTCAACTTTATTATTGTCTCAAGGAAGTTGAACCACATCTTATTTATTTTCTATCTTTATAGGCTACAAAATAGTGGAAGAAGGACTCATCTCTTTGAAGAGAACACTTCTAATGTAGATAAATTTCTTAGCCACTAGATCCCAAATCTTGCACCCTTTCACACCAACACCATATTTAATGAAGATACACTTAAAAAACTTATTCTCCAACTTAGATCTCTTCTCCCTTGGTACATGAGCATATTCCTCACAAAAAAAAACAAATATTTCTCAATGAGGCCTTATTTCTTGACCACACCTCCATAGGTGTCTTCTCAACTAGTATTGATGTAGGAGATATGTTAACTAGATAACAATCAATGACAAATACTTCATGACAAAAAATTTCTCAAGGCCAACTCCACTCAACATAGTCCTATCCCACTCCATCAACATCCTATTCATCCTCTCCACAACTCCATTCTATTGAGGGGTATATGGAGTTTTCTTATGCCTCTCAATCCCATGTTCTTTATATAACCTATTGAAATCTGTAGAATAGTACTCACCACCATTGCCAGTCCTCAAGAATTAAATTATTTTACTAGAAAATTATTTTACTAGAATTATTCTCACAAAAATAATTAAAATCTTTGAACTCACTAAAGACTTCAAATTTACTCCTTAGAAAATATATGGGCATGTCCTGCTGTAATCATCTATAAAATTATATATATATATATATATATATATATATATATATATATATATATCTTAACAATGAAGGAACTTTCACAAGACCAAATACATCAACATGAATTAAATCTAACACATCAAAATACTTACGAGAACTAGAATAAAGTTGAACGTGATTATATTTTCCATACATATAATGCTCACAATAATTAAACTCAAGATTAGAATCATCAAGCCCCTCAATGAGGCATTTGTTTTTCAAGGCTCTAAGACTCTTTTCACCAATATGATCAAATATTTGGTGCAAAATCATTATCTTCTCATTAGGAAGCTTCATCTCCAAAGTATTTTTGAAAGAATGAAGAAGGAACCCTTTAATGTGTTGTCATTGATGTCAACATTGATTGTTGATATTTACTCTAATCCAATGAAAAAAATGAAGATATATTAATCTGGTATTTTGGTCCACAATTGCTCATGTAATAAGATCTACTTATGAGGTGATAATATGTTATTCCTGATTATTATGTGCATCTATGATCAAGATTTTAGCTATTTTGGATGTATAGTTTGAATGTTATAAGTGACATATTTCGACATTTAGTTTTGAATTTATATAGTGTAAATGGGTATGAGTGATCCGGTCCGTGTTCCTCCGGTGTTTGGGATCATAATTTATAATTTTGGGAGATTTTTTACAGGTGTCAGTATGCTATATATTCCAAATGGCACATGTTTATGTGATCAAATGGATCATTAGTGATTGATTAGTTGGCATATTTTATGATTAGGTCTCATTTTTGGCCGACCTAATGCTTGATATATGATGAGGAGATTAAATATGTATTACAAATGTTGATGAGATCTATTTTAGATCCATGCCAAACTAAATTAAGTGTTGCATGTTTGGTTTGAGTGCGGAGATCTTTTTGATTCACGTATGGGGCTAAAAAGGCAATTTTGATTTATTATAGGGATACATATAGTTAGGCCGACCTAATTGATGTATGTGGATGTATTGGGTATATATGTAAGGCATTTTTGAGATTATAGATGAGAGATGATAAGTGATATGATGCGAATATTCAAATTATGTATGTACATGATAAGATCTATAGCAGAATTGTGGTGAATGTTAAAGTGACTGTAAAGTAGAGCAGTGTTTTATATTCTAAGCTTTAAAGTAATTGAATCCAACACAAGGAAGGTGCATTTTGTATCAATTCACATCCTGGCTATGTGGCCATTTTTATTTTGTATCTATATTTTTGTGGTTATGAGCCGTATTGGACAACATGTCTTGGAAGTGAGCCTATGCAATATCTTATAACTGGTTATAATATATTGTGAGCTAATCCTCATCGTGGTTTTTCCCTTTTTGGGTTTTCCATGTAAAAATATTGGTGTTCATGTGTCATGTGATCTTGAGATTGTTTCACACTTTGATTCATTATTGTAGTTAGATATGTTTTTTTAATTGGATGGATTATGATTAATTGGTTTAATAGAATAATGACTCACCCCCTTCTCAGTATTTTGGGTGTTCAACAATTGGTATCAGAGATTGGTTCCTTTTAAGAAGCCTAACAAATTGAGGAAGATCTTGGAGATTGAACACATGGTTGATAAAGAGTTTTCAGATCTTACTGCTTAAATTGATTGTATGACTGATGAAGAAGAAATATAAGTTTCTCTTGAAGATCTTGATAGAGTTGAAGCTGAGAACAAAAATTTGAAGGAAAAACTAGAGGAAGACAATGAATGTATCAAAAAATTGAGAGAACAAATCAAGAAATTTAGAGAAAGATATAGAGAAGTCAATGTACAACTAAAGAAAGCAAATGAAGGTATCACCGAACTAAAAGTACAAGTGGAAGAAAATAAAATAATTCAGGAATGTATGAATGCGATGGTACACAACAAGGTTGATGAATGCACAAGACTTGAACAAGAAGTGGTAACTCTGAGATCGGATTTGGAAAAGTAAAAGTTCATGAGAACAAATTTAAAACAATTGCTACAATGCTTGATGAGCTAATTGTAGGATAGAAACTATCTAAAGACAAAGGAGGTTTGGGACTTGAATAAGGAGAAATCTTAAAGGATAATTAGACCCCTAACAAGGTTGAAAATCAAGAGAAGACTCAAGGCGATGGCAAACAAATCAGAAATCAAAGCAACAATGCTAGAAGACCCCCTATCAAACAACCAAATGCTCAAAGGTACCCATATTTTAATGGTATTTGTTTTTCATGCAATAAATTTGGATGTAAGGAAATAGAGTGTACAATTAGAATGAATAAAAATGCTAGTTCCTTCTCTGGAAAATGTTTTGTATGCGAGAAGTTTGGACATAGAGCTATTGAGTGTAGAAATAAAATGATGAATAGATATAATGCTGGTAGAATGGTTCAATATTTCAATGGTTACTATTATACATGAAATTTATTTGGAAATAAGGCTAACCAGTGCAGATCAAGATTGGATAGAGGTCAGTTTGGTCAGAAAAATGTTGTATGCTACAATTGCAACAAACCCAGACACATTTCAAGATTTTGCAGAAGTACGAATGGAGGGAAGACTAATTTGGGAAAGAGGAATGAACCTTTGAAGAAAATTGATCCTAATAAAGTAAAGAATGAAATGGAGAAGATTTGGAGAAAGAAAGAGGAGTCTGAGAACAAAGAAGAATCAAATGTATCTATGCCTCCCTCTACGGTAGATAATTCTCTTGGAATTAAACGTAGGCATGGGCTTAGGGGGAGAAATAACAGAAAAATAAAACAACCCCTAGAAATATGAGGTGTGAAGGAGTGACACAAAGATATATGGTATAAAATGGCATTCTTAAGCTTTTAGAAAAAAAATTGGTAAAAAATATGTAAATATGAAGAAATGCGGAGCATTTTAGGGTTTATAGTGTATCAACGAAGGGTTTATCATCTTTTTGGAAATTGAATCATTGAATGAAAAATTAGGGAAAATTAGAAAGATATAAAGTGAGTATCTAAGTTGATTTTAATCACTTTTTCACATTTGAAGAAAGTAGAGCAAGTTGAAGAGATCAAGGAGGCCAGAGAAGGAGAATCTAGAATGGATGGTGAGTCCTCCGGACCAACGAGATTAGGAAGAATAGCTTCCACCCCTGCCTGTATATTACCTAAGTCCTTCAGAGCTGCTGCAAAAAGAAAGGTGGAGTCTAGTGCTTTGATAACTGAAGAAGTCACTAGACCCTCTAGACCTAGCAGAAGGACAAGTAAGAGGAA
Source organism: Sequoia sempervirens (assembly GCA_007258455.2). Taxonomy (NCBI): domain Eukaryota; kingdom Viridiplantae; phylum Streptophyta; class Pinopsida; order Cupressales; family Cupressaceae; genus Sequoia; species Sequoia sempervirens. The sequence goes on from VDFB02271358.1 coordinate 207,675,097, forward strand.
GAACATGCCTTCAGTAGGAACCCTTGCTACCTCTGAAAGAAGAAAGAAGACAAAATATTTTAGGGAAAATAATCTAAGTGATATGGTTGAAGAAGAAATTGAGCTTGGGATGGAACATGAAGAACTAACAAGGAAAAGAAGCAGTGCTACTACAAGTGGTGAAGGTGCTTCACAAGAGGCAAGCACCGAAGCTAAAAATCTAAAAGTTGACATTGTGGACACTTTCAAAGAAGAAGAAATAGAAACAGAAAAAGAGGCTTTCATTGTCCATATTTATAAGAATCCTAAAAAGAAGAAGGAGAAGAAGTGAGAGGAAGGATCTTCAGAGAAAAAGAAAAAGAAGACAAAAACTCCTCTAATAAGAGCTCATACTCCAATGAAGTTAGATGTTTCAGTTAGCAATATGTTATAATATGATGATTTGTTAGAAGCTACTATAAAGCTATATGAAGAAGTGGATGAAGAAGATAGGAAAAAAATAATTGAAGCTATCATTCAATGTATTATTTTTTTAGAGGTAGACATGAGTAATATCAAGAAGAAGGTCCCTAGAGTTGTGTGGGATGCCTTAATTGAAAGAAGGCATGAAGTTGTTGCAAGTATGAAGGTGTTTTCATTGATGTCAATAAGAATTCTATTTGATTGTCATTGTCATTGATGTCAACTGTGTGTTAAGGAAGTTATTGCATGATGAAGATGTTGAGGATATTGAGAAAATTGTGAAAAAGAGGAAAACAGGCTGATGTAGGTTGTGCATGTATAGTTGAGATATTGAGGAAGTGTTGTGAGTACATGGAGCTATATTTTTGTTGTGGTACCGAAGATGAGTTGGAATGAAGTAATGAGATGAGATGATGTATCTAGTACTTGGTTTCCAAGTGCTTTTGAAAAAAATGATAAACAAAGTAAACTGTGTTGTGCAAGTGTTCATAGTGTGCTCTGGTATTGTGCTCCACATTTCTTCTGTATTGATCCTATGCCTGTGTAGATATGGTATGTTTTTCATGGATGTCAGAGGTTTCTATATTCAAAATTTGGGTTTATGGATCATTGTACAAAGTGAGATATTTTCACCAGTGTGTGTGAACCAGATTTTTAGTGATATTTTTTGTGGTATGGGAGAAATGTATTTTCTTCATGTTTCTCCACTGTTTAGCTTTAGGTTGTGCAGATTTGGGAAGTTTATTATAATGTTTGTATCTTTCTATATTCAAGGTTTTACTTGATTTGGTGCTGTACAGAGTGAGTTTCTTTTGTTAGTATGCGAATAAGGTTTACCAATTATTTTGAGTTGAAGTATTTGTATGATGCAAGATTTGATGAAGTATTTTATGAATCTCAAGAATTTTGTGGATTATTCTAGATTGTGTTCAAGTGAATTATGTCATCTGGAATTTTTTGATTGATCTAAGGAAGCATGTACTTAATGATTATAGTGTTTAACATAGGTATTGTCCAACCTTGTGTTAGCACTACATGAGAAGCTTGTTGAGATGTGTTGGGATCTATTTGGGTCCTAATTAAGTATTTTTGTAGGTTGTTGTTACATGGATCTGAATCAGAGTCGAAGGTTAAAATTTCCCCACTTTTATTAGCACAGTTTTCCCCCAAATTATTTAACGGGGGTTTGGGGGCAATGCCCCCAAGACAGGGTCAAGGGGGAACATTATTTTATAAAGGTAGCGAGAGTTATTTTTTGATTGGCCGACATAAAAAAACCCTAATTTTGTAACCGAAATAAGTCTTGATAAAACAACTAAGGGTTAGGGTTTTTGTTGATATTGTATTGTAGTATTTGCAATGGTATTGAGTTGCAAGGATTGCTTGTTGTAATCGGTTCAATTTGCTGGATAATAATATTGGACTCTTTGTTGGTGGATGTAGCCCAAGTTCGGGTGAACCACGTTAAAATTGTCTCTTGTTATTATTTCTGTGTATTTTTCATTCCTTTGTTTAATCTTTATCTACATTTAATTGATATCTTCTACATGCAATTCCTAACAAGTGCTATTAGATGAGTTGTGTTTGATTATCGTCTACAGGAAGGTCTCACGATTGAGTGGGAGTCTCAAAGGTTAAGTGGGAGCAATGGTGGATGAGGGTAAATTGAAGGTAGATAAATTCAATGGTAAGAACTATCAGTTATGGAAGATGCAGGTGGAGGATTATCTCTATCAAAATGATTTATGGAGGCCGTTGGAAGAAATAGCCAAGAAACTGACAACAATGACTGATGAGGATTGGAATCTTCTAGACAAAAAAGGCACTGGGAACCATTCTGGTGTGCCTAGCACCGTCTATGGAATTTAATATAATAGAAGCAAAGACAATAGATGAACTGATGAAAGCTTTGGATAAATTGTATGAAAAACCCTCAGCCTCAAATAAGGTATTTCTCATGAAGTGTTTGTTTAATCTAAAAATGATTGAAGGTGGATCTGTGATAAATCATTTAAACGAGTTTAACACAATTACCAGTGAATTGACTTCTATAAATGTAAAATTTGATGAAGAAGTTAGAGCTCTCCTGATATTATGTTCTTTGCTTGAAAGCTGGAATAGTTTGGTAATGGTGGTTAGTAACTCTAATTTTGGTTCAAATACCCTAAGATTTGATGATGTTGTTGGTGTTATTCTAAGTGAGGAAATTCATAGGAAAAGCTCAGGTGGATCCACATTAAGTAGTGCCTTGAATGCAAAAAGTAGGGAAAGATCAAAGGAGAGAGGAAAAGTTTCTAAAGGTCATGGGAAATCATGAGGAAAATCAAAGGACAAGAGGTCCCAATCCAGAGGATAGAAGGATTGCTAGTACTATGGGAAACTAGGTCATCTGAAGAAAGATTGCTGGTCTTCGAAGAATAAAGAAGGAGACAAACAAGAAGGAAATAAGGAGGAAAATGTGGTAAGTAATAAATTTGAAGATGATGCTTTGATTCTTTCGCTAGATAATGCTGATGATTCATGGGTTTTAGATTTAGGGGCTCATTTCATGCTACGCCCCATAGAAGTTATTTTCTTGATTATGTCCAAGAGGATTTTGGGCCAGTTTATTTGGGAGATAACGAACCTTGTCAAATTTTTGGAAAGGGAAGAAATAAAATTAAGTTGCAGAATGAGAATCATTGGCTACTACAAGAGGTAAGGCAAATTCCAGGGCGAAGTAGGAATTTAATTTCAGCAAGGAAGCTAGCTGATGAAGGTTGCATAGTTACTTTCAGTGATAAAAATTGGAAGGTTTCAAGAGGTGCCTTAATAGTAGCAAAAGGTGTGAAAGTAGGCACCTTATATATTTGTATAGTTCATACTGTTCCTTATACTTTAGTTGTTGCGGAGAAAAAAAAATAGGTTTAGGAATAGTTGCTACGGGTTCGTAGGAAGAGACTGAAACAGTTGTTGCAAGTTTTGAGACAACACTATGGCATAACAGACTTGGGCATATGAGTGAAAAAGGTATGAAAGTACTTCATTATAAGAAAGTTTTACTAGGTCTGAAATGTATTAATATGGATTTTTGTGAAAGTTGTGTGTATGGAAAATAAAAGAGAGTTAGTTTTCTCAAGGATGGAAAGAAAAAAAAAGATGAAAAGTTGGAGCTTGTGCATATAGATGTATGGGGACCAACTCAGGTATCTTCTCTCAGTGGCTCTCAGTATTATGTTACATTCATAGATGATGCAAATAGGAAGGTTTGGATTTATTTCCTAAAACAAAAATATGATGTATTTGAAAAATTTAAGAAATGGAGAAGCTCAGTTGAGAATGAGACATACAAAAGATTAGAATGTCTCAAATTTGATAATGGTGGTGAGTATTGCAGCAAAGAATTTGAGGATTATTGTTCCTTTAATGGAATTCATAGGCAAAAAATGGTTCTAGGGACTCCACAAGAAAATGGAGTGGATAAGTGCATCAATAGGACAATAATGGAGCGTGAAAGGAGCATGAGATTGCATACTGGACTGCCTTTAAACATGTGGGAAGAGGCTATCAATACCGTTGCATATTTAATTAATCGAGGTCTTTAGTTCCTTTAGGCTATGGTATTCCAAAGGAAGGATGGATAGGTAAAAAGGTGAGTTATTCTTTTCTCAAAACCTTTAGATGTGACACATTTGCACATGTAGATTCTGAAAATAGAACCAAGCTAGATGCAAAATCAAAAAATGTATCTTCATTGGATATGGCATTGATGAATTTGGTTATAGGCTTTGGGATGTTGAAAATCTAAAAATTGTGAGAAGTAGGGATGTTGTATTCAATGAGAAGGTGTTGTACAAAGATCAGTTGTAGCAATATGAGAAGAAAGAAAAGGATTTTGTGGTGCTGGATGATACTTTAGATAGTGATGTTCCAGTAGTTCCTCATGCTCTGCAACAACAACAAGAAATGCCACAAACTCCATCGAATGTTAGACGGTCAACAAGGCTAAGTAGACCTCCTAAAAGGTTTTCTCCCTCTTTGTATTCTATTTTGTTAACAAATGCTGGTGAATCAGAATAGTATGATGAAGCTATGCAGGTGGATACCAAGGTTCAATGGGAGCTTGCAATGAAAGAAGAAATGGACTCCTTGTTGAAGAATCAGACTTGGGAATTATGTAAGTTGCTTGCAGGTAAAAAGGATTTACCAAACAAATGGGTTTATAGGCTGAAAGAGGAAGATGGAGGTAAGAAAATATTTAAAGCCAGGTTAGTTGTAAAAGGATTTGCACAAAAAAAGGCATTGATTTTGTTGAATTTTTTTGTCCGTTTGTTAAGATGACTTCTATTTGTATTGTTTTAAGTATTATGGCTACTGAAGATTTTCATTTGGAACAACTAGATGTGAAAACTGCCTTTCTCCATGGTGATTTGGAGGAGATAATATATATGGAACAACCCCAAGGATTTGATGTCAAAGGTAAGGAGAAATTGGTATGCAGATTGAAGAAGAGTTTATTGTTAGGGTTAGAAAGGAAGATATCTAACAATTAAATGTAGATTTAATTAATAAATAGAGAAACTAAAAAACATAGAATAAATTATAATAGAGATAATTTAACGTGGTTCACCCAATCTGGGCTACATCCACCAAACCACAGCCATCTAATACTTTTATTATCCAGTGTAAAACCTATTACAATCTTGCGAATAATCACATTTTTCATCATACTGTAACACCCATCTGAACCCCTTTTTATCAAGCTTAGAAGCTTCCAGATTTTGGGTTCTACAAAATCAGATTTTTCTTTTTTTGTTGATTTTTCCCTTTTTCGGTGATGACGCAAAAAAAGTAGGAGGAAAATTTTTCTCGGGGGCTGCCGCCCTCGAACCCCCACCCGGGGCCCGGCCCGACCCCGAACCCCGACAAGGATACATGCCGGGGTGTACAGTATACCATGGGCTATACAGTATAGCATGATCAATCGCCACATACCAACATTTATATGGATTGAAACAAGCACCTTATAAATGGTACTTGAAATTTGATAGTTTTATGGCTGAGCAAGGATACAACAGGTGTAATTATGACCATTGTGTTTATTTTAAGAGGTTGGATAATGACAACTACATTATTTTATGTTTATATGTTGATGACATGCTTGTAGCGGGGTCTAACATGGATCGCATAAGTGAGTTAAAACAATAGTTAGCAAAATCATTTTCTATGAAGGATTTGGGGGCAGCAAAACAAATCCTTGGTATGAGAATTTTTAGAGATAGGAAGAACAAAAAATTGACTCTATCTCAGGATGATTATGTTGAAAAGGTGTTGCAGAGATTCCATATGGAGAATGCAAAAACTATCAACACACCTTTGCCTAGTCATTTAAAATTGACTAAGGAGATGTGTCCAAAGATATAAGAGGAGGAAGAAAAAATGTCAAAGGTATCATATGCTTCAGCTGTAGGAAGTGCATGGTATGCATGAGACTAGATATTGCACATGCTATAGGAGCTGTAAGCAGGTATATGAGTAATCCCAAATTGGAGCATTGGAATGCAATAAACTGGGTTCTAAGGTATTTGAGAGGTACATCCAATAAACATTTATGTTTTGGGGGCTCTAATACTGATTTAGCAGGTTATGTAGACTCAAATTTGGCAGGGGATATTGATACCAGGTGAAGTACTACATGTTATGTCTTTATTGTAGGTGGGATATTAGTGAGTTGGATCTCACGATTGTAAAAGGTGGTTGCTTTATCCATCATGGAGGCAAAGTATGTAGTTGCAACAAAGGAAAGCAAGGAGATGATATGGATGCAATATTTCATGGAAGAATTGGGCAAACAACATGCCAAAAATTATTTGTTTACAGACAGTTAGATTGCCATACATCTTGCAAAGAATTCTACCTTGCATTCAAAGACCAAACACGTACAAGTTGAGGTATCACTTCATTCGGTCGGTGTTGGATGATGAATAATTAAGGCTAGAAAAGATACATACAGATGAAAATCTGGTGGATATGTTTACAAAGGCAGCGACCAGGGAGAAGCTGAGATCCTCTTCAGCTTCAAGACTGAAAACACTAAAATCAAAACAACAGGGTCCAGGGTGCTTATTTCAGTGGGAGCTATAGGGTCAGTGGTGTTATGATCTATTTCCAAGTGGGAGATGATATGGTGTGGAGTTTGATCAGTCTCCAAGTGGGAGATTGTTGTTATATGGAGCCTAATCAAACTCAGAGGTTAAAATTTCCCCAATTTTATTGGTGCAATTTCCCCCCAAATTATTTAATGGGGGTTTGGGGGCAGCGCCCCCAAGATTAGGTCAAAGGGTAGCACTCCTTGTGGGGTCTAGGGATAGTGCCCTTGGCACGCTCCCTGTCACAATACAGGGCGGGGTCAAGGGGTAGCACCCCCACGGGGGCTAGGTGGCATCGTCCCCGAAACCTCACATGAATTTTATTATTTTATAAAGGCGTCAAGAGTTATTTTTCTATTGGTTGACATAAAAAACCCTATTTTTGTAATCGACATAAGTCTTGATAAAATGACTAAGGGTTAGGGTTTCCATTGATATTGTATTGTAGCATTTGCAACGGTATTGAGTTGCAAGGATTGCTAGTTGTAATCGGTTTAATTTGCTGGATAATAATATTGGACTCTCTATTGGTGGATGTAGCTCGAGTTTGGGTTAACCAAGTTAAAATTGTCTCTCATTATTATTATTTCTGTGTATTTTTCATTCCTCTATTTAATATTTATCTGTATTTAATTGATATCTTCTGCATGCAATTCCTAATGGTTGCCTTTATTCCTATCCACTGTGGGAATTTTTAGGTGCCGACCTATTTTGAATTTGTATATATAACGACTAGTTTCCAACATTGGAGAAGGTTTTTGAGATTGAGGTTGATATAAATAAGTGTGGTGTTTATGTGAGTTGGGGTATGCATGAAATGTTAGGGTTAGAGATGGCAGATCTAACAATTAAATGCAGATTTAATAAGCAAAAACAGAGAAACTAAAACATGCATAGAATAAATCATAACACAGAATTTAACGTGGTTCACCCAATCTGGGCTACATCCACCAAACCGCAGCCATCCAATACTTTTATTATCCAGTGAAAAACCTTATTACAATCTTGCGAATAATCGCATTTTTCATCATACTGAAATACCCATCCGAACCCCCTTTTACCAAGCTTAGAAGCTTCTAGATTTTAGGGTTCTACAAAATCGGATTTTTCCTTTTTCATTGATTTTTCCCTTTTTCGGTGATCACGCGAAAAAGTAGGAAGACAAATTTTCTCGGGGGCTGCTGCCCCTGAACCCCCACTTTTCGGGGGCTGCTGCCCTCGAACCCCCGCCCGGGGCCCAGCCCGCCCCCGGACCCCGGCGAGGACGGGGGCCAGGGTGTACAATATACCATGGGCTATACAGTATAGCATGATCAGTCGCCACATACCAACATGAAATGTGAAGCAAGATAGATGCAAGATCAATGTAAGTGATGTGTGTGATGTGAATTTGAGTAGAGCAGTTTGAATTTCAGTGTTAGGGTTCCTAAAGGCAGTGAGCTGAAGGAATTTGAAACCATTCAAGAAAGGCTATGAGATTGTTGGAGCATTGTGGTGGATTCCTTATTGTATTGAGAAAGTGTTCTTTTTGTAACATTATTCTTCTATCTTCTTGTATTTCTTTGTGTGGCAGTGAGCCCTAGTTGTGAGCCTTTTAGGACAATGTGTCCTATTCTAGCAGTGAGCCCTTGCACGTATTTTGAAATTACTTATATTGTTAGCTCCTCACCGTGGTTTTTCCCTCATTGGGTTTTCCACGTAAATCTGGTGTTCTCTTGTGTATGGTGTTGCTATTTTAGTTTCTGTTATCTGCATTTCATGTTAAATCATACTAATAGAATAAGGGTTTAATGAATGCTAGTGGATATGATTACTATTGAGGGTTTTGAATGTTTAATTTTCTACAACTAATTCACCTCCCCTCTTAGTTGTCTTGTTCATTCAACAATTGGTATCAGAGCAAGGTTTCTTGGAGAAGAGATTAATCACTTGAGGTAGATCCGAGATGGTGAACAAGGTTACTCTAGAATGTCCTAGATTTGATGGCATAGATTATACATTCTGGAAGACAAATATGGAAGGATATCTCTTAGCTCAGGGATTTGAGATTGAAAAGGCTTATCAGACTGCATATACTCCACCTCTAAATGGTCCAAGTACAAGTGTAGAGATCAAGGCACATGAGATCAATGCTAAGGAAAACTTTATTATTGTGTATAGTCTTTCAAATACTAAACTAGTAAAAGTTATGAGTTTGAAGATTGCTAAATAGGTTTGGGATAAGCTAGAAAACATTTATGAAGGAGATGAAAATTTCAAACAAGAAAAGTTGAAGAACTTGAAGGGGCAAAGACCTTGCATATGTTTGTAGATGAAACAATCAAAATCTACATGCAGAGAGTTGATGAGCTGGTGAGAGCAATGAGAGGTCTTGGTGCACAAGTCAAAGAATCTAAAGTGGTAAAGAAAGTTTCCAGATCTCTTCCTAATGCTTATAGTGAAAAGGTATTTGCTATTGAGGAAATTGCAAATCTTGATACTTATTCTAGAGATCAGATGATTAGTACACTAACTTCTTTTGAAATGAGGAAAAAAGGCTTGAAAAAGGGTATAATTGTAGAGATTGCTTTCAAGGCTAGAGTATCCAAAAAGGTTGAAGATTTAGATAAGGAAGATCTTAATGATGTGGAAGCTAACTTTGTAAGAAGAATGAAGAAGGGAACTGATAAGTATCAGGGTAAATTACCTTTCAAATGTTTTAGCTATGATAGTATAGGTCATTATGCTTCTAGATGTAAAAAAAGAGATATAGACAATAAGAACAAGGAAAATAAAGGAAAGATGATTAGGAAATCCTACTATGTGAGAGAAGATGTTAGAATTTTTTATGATGAATCTGACTATGGAGACTTTGATGACAATGAATTCTTGTTCTTGTCTATTAAAGAAGAACCTAGTTCTACTAACTCTGAAAGTTGTGTGAAGGAATGTGATCAAAGAAGGAGAAAGTTGAAGGTACTTTGGTATCTACTTTTCATGTTAAAGAAGATAAGAATTATTGGATTGTTGACAGTGGCTTCTCTAATCACATGACTAGAGACAAGAGTAAGTTTGTTAAACTTGAAAAATATGATGGAGGACTAGTTAAATTTGGAGATGATTCAGGAGCTAATATTTGTAGAATAGGTTCAATCAATTTTGATGGAAAGCATAACACTGACAATGTTTACTATGTTAAGGGTTTAAGGAACAACCTTTTGAGTGTTGGAAAAATGTGTAGCAAGGGATACGATCTTGTGTTTAAAGGTGAAACATGTGAGATCAGAAAAGGGTCCAAAACCTTGATTGTTGTTGGTAAGAGAACAAATGGAAACATTTATCAACCTAAGGGTGCTGATGGACATTTCTTTATGTCTCAGATTAGTGACAATTGGTTAAGGCACCAAAGGATGTGTCACATGAATTTTTATAATTTGGCAAGGATTAGTTCAATTCATGTAGTGAGAGACCTAGCAAGAATCACAAAGCCTATCAACGCTGTCTGTGAGAGTTGTCAATTTGGAAAACAAACAAGGAGTAGTTTTAAGGGAAAGGAACAATCTGCTACTAGACTACTAGAATTAGTTAATATAAATATTTGTGGTCCTACAAGGTTGAGAAGTCTACAAGGTGATAGGTACTTTATTCTTTTAATTGATGATTATTCTAGAATGACATGGGTTACATTTCTTAGATAGAAATATGATGCATTAGATAAATTTAAGGCATTTAAAGCTATGGTTGAGAATGAAATGGATCTAAAAAATAAAATGTTTGAGATCTAACAGAGGTGGTCAATTTAACTCCAACGAGTGCAACATGTTTTGTGAAGTTCATGGGATAAAGAGGCATCTGTTTGCCCCTAGAACTCCTAAGCAAAATGGAGTTGTTGAAAGGAAAAATCTGACGGTTGAAGAGGTTGGTAGAACTATGATGAAAGAGGCAAATCTACCAGAAGTCTACTGGAGAGCAACTATTCATACTGCTATCTATATACTTAATAGAGTTCAAGCTAAAACCAATAGCACAAAGACTCCCTATGAGCTATGGTATGGAATGATTCATACTATGAAGTACTTTAGAGTATTTGGAAGAAAATGTTATATCAAAAGAGAAAAATAAAGCTTAGGAAAGTTTGATGCAAGGTCTGATGAAGGTATCTTCCTTGGATATTCTACTAAAATAAAATATTACAGATGTTACAACAAAGGGCTAAGAAAGATGGTTGAAAGTATAAATGTTAAGGTTGATGAAAAATTTCAGAATTCAATTGCAGTGGATGGATATGTGTTAGATGAACCTGATTGCAGAATAGAAGAAGAAAAAGTTGTTGAAGAAGTGCAAAATGAAGAAGAAGCTCTAAAGAAGACCCCTAAGAACCCTAAGTATCTGCAAAAGAATCATTCTGAAGATAAAATCATTGGAGACAAAAGGAAAGTGTTGTGTGGTCTCCCAACACGCCCCAAGACTGAAAAGACTTGGGGACCCAAGTGCAAAATATAACTCCAATGGAAAGAACTAACAAATTGGAAGATCACCAGAAGTAAAGAAGAAGAAAGGGATATATTTAATTAAAGAAAGTACTTCGTATGGTAAGTGTTTCGTGCATCGAGTACCAGGTACCGGAAACACAGAAAAGGTGAAAGGTAATGTGAAGTTCAAGTGAAAGACTCTGGTCCAGTATTATGGAGTTTGGTATGATGGATTCTGGTAAGATGGAGTTCCAGTATTAACTGAGGTCTGAGAAAGTAAGTGGGTAAAGCTGAATACCGGGTATCGGGTACCAGATTGTAATGTGAAAAGGAAAGGTTAAATTGCTTTATTTGTATAATGATCCTGATGATTTGGTATATATATACAAGGGTTTATGATATGCTTTTTTTTGAAAGCGAGTTTTTATGGAATTTTGTACTAACATTTGAATAATGGTTTTATTTACATGAGATGTAACACATTTGTTTAAAAAGGGGTTTAGTATTTGGAATTTTGTGATTGCAGGAGATATTGATTGTGATGCAAAGCTCGGGTATGGACGGTCAGGAAAACTTGAGTCATGGATGGAATAAAATTCAGTCTGGTTCGATCACTCTGGGAATTGATAATGCAAATGGCTTTGAGTCCATCAGAATGCTGAGGATCTCGGTATTTCACATGTGGTGGGAACAAATGCTAATTTTTTGGATAGCCCATTCCTGAGAGTGACAAAACTGGAGCCAAGCGAAGTGTAGGGGGCAAAAATTCCACCTTATCATTTTGAATATATGGGAACCCCTACTTATTATCATGATTCAAAATATCATCCTAGTGATGATTCCAGATAAAAGTAGAACCCGAAGAGCTTCAATGAGTAATTGGAGTTGGCTTCCATTGACTTCAATTGCAATTCTCCTATTAGTCACAATATTCCACGTGCCCTGATGAGATTGGTCCCTTAGATTTCCTCTCATGTATTTGTGTTATCTATTTGAGCCTTGTGTTCTATAAAAGGCCAGAGGATGCTTAATTTTCATTTAAGTTCAGAATTTGTGGATGTTGGAGGAGCAAAAAATTCTTCTAAGTTTTGTTCTTTTTTCCTGTTTTCTGAACCTTTCCGGTGTAAAACTTTGTATGCATGTAGACATTAATTGATATCAGAGCTTTATGGATAGCTACTTATCTAAGTATCTTTTGTAGCTAGTTTTGTAAGTTTGGCTGAACAAGACTGTATGCTATGCCGTTTAAGGGTGCATACAGAATCTACTCGTTGTCCATAAAAAAAACCCTCTCTCTTTAAAAGCTTGGACATTTTATACGTAGTTGTGAAGCAATCTGGTGAAATATAAAGCAATTTTCTCTGTTTCAATTAATTCTTTGGGGCATCCATGGAGAATAATCGGGATAGACTTTTATTTTTCAGTACTTTTATATTCTATTTTAGAATAGATGTTTAATATTTTTGAAAATGTTCTAAAAAATATACGTGAATGGAAATAGTTTTGTTGAAAAGCTTTTATTTTCTATGAAATTGCTGAATGCTTAATGCTAAATCTACTTAAGTGATAGCAAAGGAAATTGGTGAGGATATATGAAATTCTATGTCAAATTTTTTGGTTTCATGATGTCCAAATTTATCATTGCAATTAGGAATGCTAACCTAATATGTTCAAAGAAATAGAAGATATATATGTGTTTATGTATTCAGAGGTCCCCTTGAGATTAACATCAATTATCATATCATTACCCGAGAGCGAATCTGGTACAACCATGACCTGGTTATCAAAGACTTGGGATTGAATAGAATCCAATCTTTGCTCTGTGAATGCAAAATTTACCCTTAGGATGTCTTTGTTCCATATCTTTCAAGAAGGATAGGCTCTTTGCGGTCTTGTCTGTGGAGATTTTATTCAATCTGTTTACTACGAGTAAAACCGTTGTCAACAGGAACTGGTGCTAGAAGGAGAGGGCGTGCACCAGGGTAGCCACAAGCAACACACACACATATGTCTTTTCTTTTTTATTTCTTTGATATTTTTAGGTTTTGTCCTTTGGAAGTGGAATTATGCTTTGAAATGTTATTCCTAAATTTGGCAAGAAGCTTGTAAATGAGGAATTGAGTACAAGCTAGTTTTCATTATGTAAATTGGAAAAATTTGCAAAATATTTAATCAGAAATTGCATCCTTTGAGTTTGTTTACTTTTGGTAGAGTCACCGAGTGTAGAATTCATGATACAACTGATCACAGTGAGTTTGAATGTGATTTTTTTTAAACTAGGGTAAGTTTAGCCATAAGTGGAGCAATTATGTTAACGAAAGAAGTCTTAACTGCTAAAAGAAAAAGATTGTTAATGAGAGAAACATTCTAACCTAGTGAGGTCAAAAATATTAAAAAATTAACTAATGAACTGAAATAGTTAGGAAACTACAACTATTTTAAAGAAAATCCTAACGTCTTGCAGGGGAATAGGCAAGAATATGGAGATTTAGAGATATTTCATCAAGAACAAGGATAAAATATGGGTGAATCATCATTCCCTGTATACGTGGAAAATACAGATAATGAGATAAAGAGGGAAAATTGAGCGGGAAACACATGTATTGTGCTTCAAGTTGAGACTCATTAGCTATAAAAATACATTTTCTTGATTTTATACAAGATACAAAATATCAAGTTTTCACTTTTTCTCTTTCTGATAATGATATAAATAGTGATATATCTTGGTCTAACACAATGCAAAGTAAAGACAGGGCCGAAGATATGAAGATTTTCAGAAGAGAAGAAAATAGAGAAGTGAAAATAGTCGTTCATGCAAATGGACCAAGGCTAGGAGAAGGTACAATATTGCTGCACCAGATGAAATGTGTGCACTCGATCTCTAATGAGATTGTTTTCATACATTTAAGCCAGATTTTGGGTAAGCACACCTTCAAATTTATAATGTTTAAATGAAACAAATTTAAAATATTTCATTATTACAGTAGAATATTGAAAATTTTGATAAGAGAATTTAAAGATAAATCTGATGTAATTTGTACTAAAACTATAGAGGAAATAGCTGTAGAAGTTGAAATAAATTGCTTTGTTAGAGTTAATTTGTTGTGATATTAGAGTTAGGGTAGTTAGGGTTAGTTTATTTTAGCTTTAGTTTAGCTTTTTTTAGGGTTTTCCTTTGTGTTTTCTTTCTTTTGCTTTCATTTGCTTGCTCAGTTTTGTTTTGTTTTCTTTCTTTGCTTAGCTTCTGCATTAGATAATTCTACTTAAATGTATCTTAGACATGAGAGTGAAATTCAAACATTTTGCAAAACTGAACCAAAATTGAGACAGTAAAGCCATACACATTGAAACACGCTTTTAAGAAAGATACCAAAAAAGAGGATATATGTGTGTGTGTGTGTGTGTGTGTGTGTGTGTGTGTGTGTGTGTATCACATATATACATCAGATATCAAAATCCTTGTCGAAAAAAGAAAGAAAGAAAAAGATTCAAAAAGTATGGTGAGCAAAGTTGTAGATGATAGTAGTTATTTAGTTGATCTGCGCCTTTGCTATCAAGGCCAAATACCCTATATAGGCGAGTTCCTAGTGAGTTTCAAAATCTTGGATATGGAGATTAGTAAGAAAAGGCCAAAGTGGAACTACTTCCCCGTGTTCTAGGAATCGAGGAATATCATCTATGGAGGGAATCCCAATGGTCAGATGTGCAACAACTAAAATGGTGTCCAGATTCTCCAAGAATTTAGGCCTAACTATTAAGCTAGCAACAACATGAAAATATTCAAAAGGTAACCCAACGTCTAGAAGTGATGCTACAAAGTGAGAAGCTATGTTAGAGTAAAAATGGAAGTAGTGGCTAGATCCAACATATCTTTCCCCAAGGACTAAGCATAAATTTGGCACAGTGAAATTGGAAGTCCTAACAATAAAGACCTTTTCAAGCCTTTGTGGTGTGATGCTCTCTAAGAAAATGTTCTTTCTGTAAGAACAACCCAAGAAAATAGGAGTATCCATGGCTAAGAAGCAAATGAAAAAGCACAGAACAAAGTGGAATTACAAAAAATACATAAAAAAAGAGAAAGAAAAGAAAAGTGTGGAGAATTTTAGGAGAAATGCACAAATTTATAGAGTCATGAATAGAGTAGTGGTACATAGTTTCCTTGAGTAATTGTTTTTTTTGGAAATCATATGCAAGCAAATTGAATGATAATCATTAGAATTAAAGGTTAAATCAAATAAAATATTTGCACATATTTGGTGAAATTGCTTCGAAATTGAATAGTACGGAGATTGCGAATCAAGCAAGTTGGAGATTTCAGAATTAATAGGGGTCATTTCCAATTGTTTTAAAAAAAGCCGTAATGATTGTGAAGGTGTTCTGTGTGCGGATTATACAAGAGAATGAAGTTGGAAAGATGTTACACGTCATCACTTGAAGAAGTAGAGAGATAATATGTGCTGAGCAAGGAGTGTGAATTTAATGCGAAATAGTGGTGATCGTTTTTGAAGGTAATCATGAAATTTTGATCCATTAATGAAGTGCAACGCCATCAAGTTGAGATAGTTAGCAGAAATTCTAGAAGTTGCCATAAATTTAATTGAAAGGGTGGTAACTAATGTTTCTAAATTTAGATTTAAATTTGGTGATTAAGTTGTTTATTGCTAAATTTTAATTTATGCATATTTTTTAACATATAACGAGCTACAGTTAGTTAGGATTTATCATAATTAGTGAAATTTAGCTAGAAACACACACTTACAGGGAATCATTTAATAAGTTTTTGGGAAGTAGTGAACTGATGAAGGGATTTACAGTAAATGAAAAATAAAAAAGTAACCTTCGCTACCAATGTAATTCCCAATCTAATAGTGGCGCTTCAATGCTTGCAAGTTGATAAATGAGCTATTATTGCAATATCAAAAGTGGAAAATGAGCTATCATTGCTATATTCTTATGGATAAAAAAAGAAGTGATATCAAATCTTTAGGCTATCCAAATAACTCTACCAGGGCTATGGATGCCTGACCGGAAGTAGAGCTATGTTTGGGGGAATTATGGAGATAACCTTGTCGGGGCTATGGACGCTTGATTGGCAGCAAGGATCTATCCTTGGTTGGATTTGGAGGATTACTATATTATGTAGTTCAATGTTAATGAACTAATTCTGTTTACTAAGTTTCAAAAATTGGAATTAATCAAGAGCACACACAAATGTTTCTGGTGGAGTTTTACTCTTTATGCCAAAATCTAAGTAAAGGTAGAAAGTTATTGTTCTAAAATATGTATAAGTTTTAATTTACAACTGTTGATTTGATTTCAAGTTTAATTTTAAATTTGGTTTTATTGGTTGCAAGTTGTTGTGTGGTCTCACAACACACCCCAAGAATGAAAAGATTTGGGGACCCAAGTGAAAAATATAACTCCTATGGAAAGAGATAATAAATTGGAAGATCACCGGAAGTAGAGAAGAAGAAAGAGAAATATTTAATTAAAGAAAGTAATTTGTATGGTAAGTGTTTCATGCACCAGGTATCGGGTATCAGAAACACATAAAAGGCGAAAGGTAATGTGAAGTTCAAGTGAAAGACTCCGGTCCAGTATGATGGAGTTCGGTAGGATGGCGTTCCGGTATTAATTGAGATTTGAGAAAGTAAGTGGGTAAAGCTGAATACTGGGTACCGGGTACCATATTGTAATGTGAAAAGGAAATGTTAAATTGTTTTATTTGTATAATGATCCCAATGATTCAGTATATACACAAGGGTTTATGATATGCTTTTTTTTGAAAGCGAGTTTTTATGGAATTTTGTACTAACATTTGAATAATGGTTTTAATTACATGAGATGTTGTGACACATTTGTTTAAAAAGGGATTTAATATTTGGAATTTTGTGATTGCAGGAGATATTGATTATGATGCAAAGCTCGAGTATGGATGGTCAAGAAAACTTGAGTCATGGATGGAATAAAATTCAGTCTGGTTCGATCACTCTGGGAAGTGATAATGCAGATGGCTTTGAGTACACCAGAATGTTGAGGATCTCGGTATTTCATATGTGGTGGGAACAAATGCTAATTTTTGGGATAGCCCATTCTCGAGAGTGACAAAACCGAAGCCAAGCAAAGTGTAGGGGGAAAAAATTCCACCTTATCATTCTGAATATATGGGAACCACTACATATTATCATGATTCAAAGTATCATCTTGGTGAAGATTCCAGATAAAAGTAGAACCCAAAGAGCTTCAACGAGTAATTGGAGTTGACTTCCATTGACTTCAATTGTAATTCTCCTATTGGTCACAATATTGCACATGCCTTGATGAGATTGGTCCCTTAGATTTCCTCTCATGTATTTGTGTTATCTATCTGAGCCTTGTGTTCTATAAAAGGCCAGAGGATGCTTAATTTTCATTTAAGTTCAGAATTTGTGGATGTCTACCTATCTAAGTATCTTTTGTAGCTGGTTTTGTAAGTTCAGCCGAACAAGACTGTATGTTGTGCCATTTAAGGGTGCATAGAAAACCTACTTGGTGTCCATAAATGAAACCCTCTCTCTTTAAAAGCTTGCACCATTTTGTATGTAGCTGTGAAGCAATCTGGTGAAATATAAAGCTATTTCCTTTGTTTCAATTAATTTTTTGGGGCATCCATGGAGAATAACTGGGAGAAACTTTTATTTTTCAGTACTTTAATATTCTTTTTTAGAATAGATGTTTAATATTTTTGAAAATGTTTTAAAAAATATAAGTGAATGGAAATAGTTTTGTTGGAAATATTTTATTTTCCATGAAATTGCTGAATGCTTAATGCTAAATCTACTTAAGTGATAGCAAAGGAAATTGGTGAGGATATATGAAATTATATGTCAAATATTTTGGTTTCGTGATGTCCAAATTTATCATTGCAATTAGGAATGCTAACCTAAGATGTTTAAAGAAATAGAAAATATATATGTGTGTATGTATACAAAGGTCCCCTTGAGATTAACAACAATTATCACATCATTACCCGAGAGTGACTCTGGTACAACCATGACCTGGTTATCAAAGAATTGGGATTGAATGGAAGCCAATCTTTTCTCTATGAATGCAAAATTTCCCCTTAGGTTGTCTTTGTTCCATATCTTTCAAGAAGGATAGGCTCTTCATGGTCTTGTCTGTGGAGATTTTATTCGATCTGTTTATTACGAGTAAAACCGTTGTCAATAGAAAGGTGTATTGACAAGAAGAAAAGCTGTTGAAGCTAAGGAAAATGTGTGTTTACTTTCAAAAGTTGAACCTAAAAAAATAAGTGAAGTATGCAAGGATGAACATTGGATGAAAGCAGTGGAAGAAGAACTTATGCAGATAGAAAAGAATCAGACTTGGGAATTAGTCCCTAGATCAAAAAACAAGAACATAATTGGAACTAAGTGGGTATTCAAAAACAAGTTGAATGAGAATGGAGAAGTAGTGAGAAACAAGGTAAGACTTGTGTGTAAGGGTTACTCACAAGTGGAAGGAATAGACTTTGAGGAGACATTTGCTCCTATGGATAGGATGGAAGCTATCAAAATATTTTTGGCATTCGTAGCACATAAGGACTTGAAGGTTTATGAAATGGATGTGAAATCCACTTTTCTAAATGATGAATTGGAAGAAGTTTACATGGAACAACCAGAAGGATTTCAGTTGTCATATCAACTGGATATGGTATGTAAATTAAAGAAGGAACTATATGGATTGAAGCAAGCTCCCAAATCTTGGTATGCAAGATTGGACATATATTTGTTACAACAAGGATTTAGTAAGGGCATCGTAGATAGTAATCTTTACTTCAAAATTGAGGAAGACAAAATATTGATAGTAGTTGTATATGTGGATGATATTATCTTTGGAGGAAATGAAGCTATGTGTAAGAAATAAATTGCTAAAGAGATACATTTTTTTTTTGAAATGTTAATGTTTGGGGAGATGAATTTCTTCCTTGGGCTACAAATCAATCAAACAGATAAAGGGATTTTCATTTCATAGTCCAAGTATGTCAAAGAGATGTTGAATAAGTTTGGAATGGATGACTCCAAACTAGTATGCACTCTTATGGTGACTAGTTGTAAATTGAGCAAAGATGATGATTCACCTAAGGCTAATAAGAGAAAATATAGATCTATGATTGGTGGACTACTATATCTAATTGCTACTAGACCATATATTATGCATACAATTTGTCTTGTGGCTAGATTTCAAGAAGATCCTAAAAAGACATATGTTGCAACAATAGAGAGGATATTCAAATATTAAGAGGCACTTCAGATTATGGCTTCAGGTATCCTAAGAATACTGATTTCAAGTTAAGTGCTTATACATATGCAAATTGGGTTGGTTGTGTTGATGATAGGAAAAGTACTAGTGGTGGTGCATTATTTCTTGGATGTAGATTAGTGTCATAGTTGAGCAAGAAGCAGGATTCAATTTCTTTATCTACTATAGAGGCTGAGTATATTGCAGCAACATCATGCTGTACACAAGTTTTTGAAAGGAAAGGAGAGTGCAAAATACACCTTCCTAATGTTAATCTTCAAGAGAGAGAAGCAAATAAACCACTTAAAACTTTGTAATTGTAGTCATTTAAGACACACATATTAAAAAAAATGAATAGACAATAGAACATAAAAATAGGATTTATGTGGGAAAACCCTTTCGAGAAAAAAACAACACACCAAAGCAAAGATCTATTTTATTATAGTAAAAAAAATATTACATACAAGTTCAGAGCTATGCTCTTTCAAGTGCTTTTCTAGAGTGAACTTGACAACACTTTGTTATATTAACTCTGATCATAAAACTCTCTTCCAATTTGCTATGACATTGCATACATACTTTCAAGCATTAAAGGAAAAGTGTCGTTCCAACTTCCATACCAACCAACAAACAGTCACAAACTTAACCATCTTTACCACAATACTACCAAGACCAACTTGAATAGTCATGGTATTACGCTTAACCTTCATCACTTTGCTAGTTAGCGCCATGCTGCATGATATCACTATATAATAGTCATCTCCAACTGACCTTCGTGGGGTTGCGTGCTACAACTCCTCTCGCACTACCACACGCCTCCTCATGAACTTTCATGGGATGAAAAAATATCCCACTCTACCACAAGCCTCATTCATTGAATTATCTATTGGCTTTTAGGGATCCTGCATACTCCATACTTCTTAGAGAGATGGGTTCGTTGCAATCCTCATCATTTAACTTATCAATCCAAGGCGGTGTCCATGGTTGTATGCAAAAGAGAATGGAGAAAACTTGCTTGATAGTCTATTCTACAATCAAACTTTGCTGAAATCAAACCTATTTTGGAGCACACTTGCATAAGAGGAAAGTTGCATGAAATGAAACTAATATAAGACACACTTGAAGGAATTGAAAAATTATAAATTACTTCAGACTTTTTTGGAAATGAAAAGCTTGCTTGAATTCAAATTAACTCTAAAAATTTTAGAAATACATTGCTTGAACTGAAACTAGAAACTATCCTATTTCCTTAGCCCAAAACAAGCCCTTCTAATCCCCCCTTGATTCCTTATTACAATGCATTTATAGAATTAAAAGACGAGCCTCATAGTTGTGCAACATCTTACTAGAAAATAGGAACATGTGTGGAGAAAGAAAGGATAAGTCTTCACTCCATTTTGATGAGTCAATCTCTTTTGGTCATCCAAAACAAAAATACCTACTTTCTTTAAACTGCTCCAAAAAGGTGTTAGAGTATTGAAGAAGCCTTCCTTTGAACTCTTCTATCATTAAATTTTTTAAATCTACTCCTATATGCTCTCAACTACTCATAAATTGGGTTGAACAACTCCCTAGATATTTGCAACTACCCCTATATTCTCTCAACTTCTATCCAAGTCACTCCAATTTCCTTTAATGCTTACAACTATTGTTCCTTAACTGCTCAACCTCTTCATAAATGATATCATACTTAGTTCTAAAAATTTCAGAGCATGGAAGCAAACAAATGAACAAATTACGAAGCATGGAAGCAAAGTTCTAGAGCATCAGATTGGTGAATTTTTCTCTCAAACCACAAACTAGGTTTTCATGAAATTTAATTTTTCACCTTCTTGTCTCCAAATTTCTATCCAAAAATATCAAGAACCCAGATCGTAAGTTTCAAGATATGATGAAATCTTTGACTATTGCAATTGAAAATCTCTTACATTCCTCATCATGATCAGTCTTGATAAACTTCAAAATTAAGGAAAATACATGTTTTTATTTGGCTAATAGATGAGATATTTTTTTGTCTCATCATCTCCCCCACACCTAAAATGTTGTAGGTCCCTTTGCAACTCATAATGAGCCTTAAAATTCATTTTTTTAGTAGTTTCTCTGGGTAGCTCTTGACAGCTCTTGATTTTATCTTAGTTTTCCATGCAACCATCATGCATGAGTTGTAGTTCACTTTCTCCATATTGTATGCAAATAATTTCTTCAACTTTTGAGAGCTACAACTTGATCTTTACATTGAATACCAACTTAGATTGCTTCATCATTATTTTTTCTTTACTGACTAGTCATCCATAATGCCAAAATATCTTCTACAAGTTTTTAGAATAGCATCTTGTATAGAAAAGTACATGTTTACAACCTTAGAGAAGAGGAAATAACATGTGCAAAAAACTTATTTGCAAAAATTAAACCTACCTTAACCTACTCTACTTAATGATGTAGAGAGTTTACACATAACCATTGACTGGTTCTGAAAAATATCTTCCCTTTCTTAAAGTATGTTTCCATGTGTTCAATTTTTTGAGAGAAGAGAATAAAAATAAGATGACAAAAAATTTGAAACTCAATGCTTCACCTTCTTTTGAAGTGGAAACTTTCTCCATGATTTGTGATTCTAGCAAACAAATGGGCTGATTGGAGAGATCTTGCAATCCTTCCTTCTGATCTGTTGCATGCATGACTGGAAACAACTCATTGTTCTTCAAATATCTGCTTGGGAAACCCTTCTTGGACTTTGTAGGTCTCTAAATAAGTTTTTTTTTGAAGCTTTTGTAATGAAGATACGATCCCTTCATTTTATTCTACTCCTCTTGCAAGCAATAATCCATTAATTCTTTCCTTAAAGAAATATAGTTTACTAGGACTTGGAGTGATGGTCCTCCAAGTAAATATATTTTGAAATAGATAGGGGGGTTTCTCTTTAGAGCTAGTCTTTTTGTTGGAATAGTGTGCCTCAATCTCACAGGCTGAAACCTTTGAAAGAGAAAAGTCGGTGTGACATCCTTATTGTCTGGTTGACTAGCAGTTGTGCAATGTTGTGGAATGCTCAGGTCACCGAGACCTTGTTGCTGTATTACTGATTGGAGTTGTCACTGTGACATTTCTTGTCGTTGTGATCTCTCTCCGCCCAGTAAGAACTCTTGCCGATTGTGGTTCATAGTGGTTTTCGGGAGACTTGTGGCGACTGCAGTTATCGGGGAAACTCTTGGCTGAAAGGTTTTCTTTCGGTATGAATTCTTAGCGATGTGATATGTCTCACCGATAAGTATACACTTGGAGTCATCGGAGTAACATGAAGGCTTTAGTATGAAGTCTTAGCGATGGAGGTTTGTCTCGTCGACGGTGTAGTCTGTTGTCTATATGACTCCTGGTGAATGATGGTCTTGGGGTGACTTGGAACGTACAGAGTAACTCTTAGCGACAGATGTGGTCTCGCCGATAGGTATGTTGCATCGGTATGACCTCTCACCGAATAGCGATAGTCTCGCCAATGGGAATGCTAATGTCTATATGACTTTTGAACATTGATATGACCTCTCACCGAATTTTGATGGTCTTGCCGATAGTGCTACATGTGATGATCATCGGTATGATGTCTCAGCGATATGGCTTGTCTCACCGACAACTTTGCTCGATGAATATTGGTATGACATAAAGATCTATGAGATTCTCGGCGATAGGAAAACTCTTGCCGATAGAGCTTCACAATATGGATTGGTGTTTGGTATAATGTCTTGCCAATGGTCATGACTCTTGGCTATAATGACAATTAGGTCTTGTGGCATCGGGGAGACATGGTCTGTGTCTCATCGACATGCGAATAATGTTTGAACCCCTTGACCGATTGGAAGACTATCCTACGTGGTGTGTCTTTGACCAATCAGGGAGCAGAATGGGAACCGTTGGAAGTTAGACTGTTGTGGCCATTCCAGTGAGGAAGTTCAACAGACCAGGGATGACATTGATTTACTCTGAGATCGATGATGATGTTTTTTTTTTTTTGGTTGGACGATCAGTGGGATGAATAGTTTGATGAATAGTTGAGTAATCAATGTGAATTCAATTATGAGAGCATTGTAACTTGAATGTTCTGTACAAGGTTGATCATTGTGTATGCTACTGTAAATTGACATAAAAAAGATAAGTCTGATCTCTGTATGTAATTTCCATTACTATAATACAAAGGGGATTTTCTTAGTGTGGTGGGTTTTTCTCCCGTAAGGGTTTTCCCACGTAAATCTGGTGTTCATCTATGTATGCTAATTTTTCTGCTTCTGTTATTTCTTTCAAGTGTATCTTAATTGGACTGTAATTGAAAATTTAAAAGGACCTCTACATTCTTCCCCGAGGTTTTGACGTTAGGAGAGTTAGTTCCACACCTTAGCTTTCCTTACAAGTGGTATCAGAGCCTGGCCAGTTGTGTTATCCTTGTGGGTACGTTGGGTTTTTTGTGTCAATTTCTGTTCAGTGGGAGTCTTGTAGAAGTTTGGTAATTCAAATTACAGGTTAAGATGACAAGCACGTCAGGAAATATTGAAATTGAAATTCAATGGCAACAATTTTGAGTTGTGGAAACTTAAAATGGAAGATCTGTTGGTTGATCGTGATCTTTGGATTGCTGTGTCTGGAACGAAGCCTATAGGCATGAAGCAAGAGGATTGGGACCTTGTAGATAGAAAATCAAAGGGGCTGACAAGGCTCTGTTTAGCAGACTCTGTTCTTCTGAATGCTCATGAAGAAAAGACTGCATCTTCCTTGTGGAAAAGACTGAAAGCTATTTATCAGGGCAAGTCCTTGGTGAATAAATTGTTCTTGAGGAAGAAGCTGTACTATTTGAGAATGCAAGAAGGAGGGTCTATTGCTGATCATTTGAACACATTCAACATGCTGATTGCACAGTTAACATATGTAGGTGTGAAGATTGATGAAGAAGATCGATGTATGCTATTATTATGTTCTTTGCTAGATTCTTGGGATCACCTGGTGATGGCTATTGGGAGTACGACATCCACTTTTAAGATGGAAGATGTTGTTGCTTCTTTGTTATAAGAAGATATGAGAAGAAAATCTTCTGAGATGGTGAAGGAGGCTCTTGCTGTTAGAGGCAGATTGAAAGAAAAAGGCAAGAAGAAGGATAATAAGTCCAAATCCAAATAAGAGGGGAGATCAAAGTCTCCTGGAAAGAAGTCCCAGGTGAAGTGCTAGAATTGTGGAAAACCTAGTCATGTCCGAAAGGATTGTAAAGAGGATAAAAAGAAGTATTCTTCTGGCAATGATTCTTCTCAGAGTGATGCAGACGCCTTCATTGCAGCCTTGGCTACACAGGCATTAGATGATGTTTGGCTGATTGATTCTGGAGCATCTTTCCACATGACATCTCATAGAGACTGGTTCACGAAGTATGAAAAATATGATGGTGAAAATGTGTATTTGGCAAGCGATTCATCTTTGGAAATAGTTGGCCATGGAAGAGTCAGAATTCAATTCCCTGATGGAAGAGTGAAGGGAATCAATGATGTAATGCATATACCAAGTCTGACTCGAATCTACTTTCTGTTAGTATGCTGAATGATATTGGAGTGCAAGTCACGTTCTCTAGAAATGGCTGCAAGATGACTAGAGGCTCTATGGTGCTAGCAAGGGGTGCTCGTATTGGTACCTTGTATAAGCTGGATGCACATGCTATACAATGCAATAGTGTCTCTGCGAAGTCACATAAAACTACTCATGGAGGAAAAGAGGTAAAAGTTCATGATAGTGTAAACTCTATGGAAGTTAAACTTCCAACAGAAAAGACTATGCTCTGACATCATAGGCTAGGCCACATTGGAGAGAAAGGTTTAAAAACCTTGAAGAATAAAAACCTGGTTGAGAGGCTTGATGGTTGTAACCTCAAATTTGAATTTTGTGAACATTGTATATATGGTAAACAACACCGTGTTTCATTTTACTCCAGTCCTCACAAATCTTCTGGTTTGCTTGATTATTTACATTCTAATATTTTTAGTCCAGTGAATGTTGTTTCTTTGTCTAAGACAAGGTACTATGTATCATTTATTGATGATTATTCAGGAAGAGCATTTGTTTATTTTTTGAAAAGTAAATAAGAAGTGTTCAGTCGGTTTAAGAAATTTAAAAACCTTGTAGAAAATTAGACTGGAAGAAAAATAAAATGTTTAAGGACTGACAATGGTGGTGAGTTTTGTTCTGATGATTTTGAGAGGTACTATAACGATCATGGGATTAAAAGACATAAAACTACACCTTACACTCCACAACAAAATGGAGTTGTAGAAAGGTTCAACATGACAGTGATGGAAAAAGCACAAAGTATGCTAAGTAGTGCTGGCTTGGAGGAGAAGTTCTGGGCTGAGGTAGTTGCTACAACATGTTAATTGATAAATCATTCTCCTAATTCTGCTCTTGTTGAGAAAACACCTTTGGAAGCATGGTCTGGTAAGAAGCCCTCTCTGAGACACATTCAAGTCTTTGGCTGTGAGGCATATGCACATGTGCCGAATGAGAAAAGATCTAAATTGGAGAACAAGGCTGTCAAATGTATTTTTATTGGTTATAGTGATGGCATAAAAGGATACAGGCTTTAGAATCCTGATACGGAGAAGGTTCTATACAACATAAGTGTTATCTTTCGTGAGCTAAAGCCTTCTACCTTGGATCTGCAGTCAGAGACAAAATCAGAAAAGAAAAAGGATGTAGTTGAAATTTCTCTGACACCAGATAAAGAAGAATTGAAAATTCAAAATGTATCTGAAACTGAGGAGAGCTCAAGTAGTTCTGAGAGTTCTGATAAAGAAGAACAACCTTAGCCTCAACAAGTGAGGAGGTCAACTCATAAAAGAAAACAACCTGATAGGTATGGGTTTTCTTTGATATATTCTACTTGTGCCTATGCTTTAATTTCTAGCAGTGATGAGCCTAGGACTATGAAAGAGGCTTTTAGAATGTCTGATTCAAACTCTTGGTTGGAAGCTATGAATGAAGAAATAACATTATTAGAAAAGAATGATACTTGGAGTTTGGTGCCCTTGCTTGAAGGAAAAAAGCTGTGGACTATAAATGGGTATTTAAAAAGAAAATAGGTTTGAATGGTAGTGTGGAAAATATAAGGCGAGGTTGGTTGCAAAGGGTTATTCCCAAGTAGAGGGAATTGATTATGGAGAAATTTTTTCTCTTGTAGCTAAGCTGACATCCATTAGATTTCTTTTGTCACTTGCAGTAGCGTATGACTTAGAGGTCGAACAGATGGATGTGAAGACAACATTTCTTCATGGTGATCTTGAAGAAGAGATTTATATGTCCCAGCCTGAGCACTTTGTGGAGAAAGGTAAATAAAGATTGGTTTGCAAGTTGAAAAAATCTCTGTATGGATTAAAGCAGTCTCCTAGAATGTGGTACTAGAAGTTTGACACTTTTATTTTGTCATTGGGATTTGTAAGATCAAAATCTGATCATTGTGTGTATTACAAAGCTGAAAGTGATCGAGTTCTTATTATTTCTCTCTATGTTGATGATATGCTGTTCATAGGCAATAGTAAGTTAATGATTTCTAATCTTAAGTCTCAGTTGTCTGCAAAGTTCGAAATGAAAGATCTTGGTGCAACAAGGTATATTTTGGGAATGGAAATAACCAGGGACATGAATAGTAGAAAAATTTGGCTCAGTCAGAGTAAGTATATCAATACTGTTCTAGAGAGATTTTGTATGACTGACTACAAGCAATTAGTTGTTCCAATTTTGCAGGGAACAAAGCTATCTGTTGAAGATTGGCCAAAATCTCTTACTAAGATGGTGGACATGACTAGTGTGCCTTATGCTAGTGCAGTTGAAAGTCTTATGTATGCAATGGTCTGTACAAGGCCAAACATTGCCCAAGTAGTGGGAGTACTTAGTTGGTTTATGACTAATCCTGGAAGATCACATTGGGATGCTGTGAAAAGAGTATTTAGATATTTGAAGGGAACTTCAGAATATGCTTTGTGTTACCATGGGAACTTGGTTGAATCACAGAGGACTCTCAGCATTCGAGGATATGTGGATTATGATTGGGAAGGGGACATTGACAACAGAAGATCCACCAGTGGATATATTTTCATGATGAATGGTGGTGCAGTGAGTTGGATGAGTAAGCGATAGGATGTAGTCTCTTTGTCCACTACAAAGGAAGAATACATGACAGCAACACATGCTTGTAAAGAAGCAATTTGGCTAAAAATTTTGTGTTCTAACATTGGTTTTGATGTAGGGAAAATAACAATTTATTGTGACAGTTAGAGTGCTATTTGTTTGGCAAAGAATCCTACTTTCCATGCCAGGACGAAACATATAGATGTACAGTATCATTTTGTACGAGATATGGTGGAGGATGGAAAGGTCTCTTTAGAAAAAGTGGATACTCTGGAGAATGTTGCAGATGCATTGACAAAGCCAGTGAGCACAGACAAGTTTAGGTGGTGTGTTAGTTCGATGGGCCTTAGTGCCCATGAATTTTAGTAGTTTTGTTGTGCTCTAGAGGTGCCTGTGTGATCTTCATCAAGTGGGTGTTTGTTGGAATAGTGTGCCTCAATCTCACAGGCTGAAACCCCTAAAAGAGAAAAGTCGGTGTGACATCCTTATTGTCTGGCCGACTAGCAGTTGTGCAACCTTGTGGAATTATCAGGTCATCGAGACCTTGTTGCTGTCTTACAGACTGGAGTTGTTGCTGTGACATTTCTTGTCATTGTGATCTCTGTCTGCCCGGTAAGAACTCTCGCCGATTGTGGTTCATAGTGGTTGTCAGGGAGGCTTGTGGCGATTGCAGTTATTGGGGAGACTCTTGGCAAAAAGGTTTTCTTTCGGTATGAAGTTTTAGCGATGTGATATGTATCACCGATAAGTATACACTTGGAGTCATCGGAGTAACATGAAGGCTTCGGTATGAAGTCTTTGCGATGGAGGTTTGTCTCACCGATGGTGTAGTCTGTTGTTGGTATGACTCCTAGCGAATGATGGTCTCGGGGTGACTTGGAACCTATAGAGTAACTCTTAGCGAAAAATGTGGTCTCACTGATAGGTATGTTGCATTGGTATGACCTCTCACTGAATAGCGATAGTCTCGCCGATGGGAATGCTAATGTCTATGTGACTTTTGAACATCAGTATGACCTCTCACTGAATTGTGATGGTCTTGCCGATAGTGCTACATGTGATGATCATTGGTATGACATCTCAGCGATATGGCTTGTCTCGCCAACAACTTTGCTCAATGAATATCGGTATGACATAAAGATCTATGAGATTCTTGGCGATAAGATAAATCTTGCTAATAGAGCTTCACAATATGGATTGGCGTTTGGTATAACATCTTGCAGATGGTCATGACTCTTGGTGATAACGACAATCAGGTCTTGTGGCATCGGGGAGACACAGTATGTGTCTCACCGACATGCGAATAATGTTTGAACCCCTTGACCGATTGTAAGACTATCCTACGTGGTTTGTCTTCGACCAATCAGGGAGTAGAATGGGAACCATTGGAAGTTAGACTGTTGTGGCCATTCCAGTGAGGAAGTTCAATAGACCAGGGATGACATTGATTTACTCTGAGATCGATGATGATGTTTTTTTTTTGGTTGGACGATCAATAGGATGAACAGTTGAGTAATCAATGTGAATTCAATTATGAGAGCATTGTAACTTGAATGTTCTATACAAGGTTGATGATTGTGTATGCTGCTGTAAATTGACATCAGAAAGATAAGTCTGATTTTTGTATGTAATTTCCATTACTGTAATACAAAGGGGATTTTCTTGGTGTGGTGGGTTTTTCTCCTGTAAGGGTTTTCCCACGTAAATCTGGTGTTCATCTGTGTATGTTAATTTTTTTGTTTCTATTATTTCTTTCAAGTGTATCTTAATTGGATTGTAATTGAAAATTTAAAAGGACCTCTACATTCTTCCTTGAGGTTTTGATGTTAGGAGAGTTAGTTCCACACCTTAGCTTTCCTTACAGTTTTGGGGGGGTTTTAAGAGATGAATCTTTCTTAAGGAACTTCTAAATCTAAAAGGATGCCAAAATAATTTGCTCCCTTCCCTAATGACACCTATCCCCAACAACGATGTCAAAAATGATGGATTCATTGCAATCCTCATCATTTAACTTATCAATCCAAGGCGGTGTCCATGGCTGTATGTAAAAAAGAATGGAGAAAACTTGCTTGAAAGTCTATTCTACAAAAAAGCTTACAAAAATCAAACCTATTCTAGAGAACATTTACATAAAATAAAAGTTGCATGAAATGAAACTAATATAAGACACACTTGCATGAATTAAAAAATGCTAAATTACTTCACACTTTGCTAGAAATGAAAAGCTTGCTTGAATTCAAATTTACTCTAAAAATTATGGAAATACATTGCTTGAAATGAAACTAGAAACTATCGTATTTTCTCATGCCAAAACAAGCCCTTCTAATCCCCCTTTGATTCCTTGATTACAATGCATTTATAGAATTAAAAGATGAGCCTCATAACTGTGCAACAACTTGCTAGAAAATATGAATATTTGTGGAGAAAGAAAGGATAAGTCTTCACTCTATTTTGCTTAGTCAATCTCTTTTGGTCGTCCAAAACAATAATCTCTACTTTTTAGCCCTTTAAACTACTCCAAAAAGGTGTTAGAGTGTTGAAGAAGCCTTCATTTGACCTCTTCTATTATTAAAACTCTTAAATATGCTCCTTTATGCTCTCAAATACTCATAAATTGGGTTGAACAACTCCCTAGATATTTACAACTACCATTATATTCTTTTAACTTCTATCCAAGTCACTCTAATTTTTTTTTAATTCTTGCAATTGTTGTCCTTTAACTGCTCAACCTCTTCATAAATGCTATCATACTTAGTTTCAAAATTTTTAGAATATGGAAGCAAATTTCTGGAGCATCATACTGGTGAAGTTTTCTCTCAAACCACAAACTGGGTTTTCGTGAAATTTAATGAGTTTTTTTATCTTCTTGTCTCTAAATTTTTGTCCAAAAATATCAAGAACCCAGATCTTAATTTTTAAGATATGATGAAATCTTTGACTGCTGCAACTGAAAATTTCTTACTTTCCTCATCATGCTTAGTCTTGATAAACTTTATAATTAAACAAAATATAAGTTTTTATTTGGCTAATAGATGAAACATTTTTTTGTCTCATCATAGAGCTCAAGCAAGTAGACTGAAAACCATACCTCCAAACAATGAAGAAAAAAGTCCTTTCACAAGTTGAGGTTTGGGGTTTTTCAATACCTGATACCACAAAATTCACAAGTAAAACATATGATGGAACTCCAAAGTCCGATTTATGAAACCCTTCAAATTTTCTAAGTCTTTTTCAACTGCATTCGATAAGTGATAAGTTCGAAGACCAATGATCGATTACTTGAAAAACTTCTTTCACCATGAGATTTGGTAAGTGAAGAGCTTTAACCAGTAATTTTGAGACACCTTTTTCTCAACATTCTCCCACTTGACGAAGGACTTACTAGCTCCCAAACAATGCTTGTAGTCACTGTATCACCCTAGGCCTCAAGGCCCATTGAATTGGCACACCATTTAAACTTCTCTGTGCTCACTACATTTTTCAGTGCATTAATTTTTTTTACCAAAGTTTCAACCTTTTCTAAGTTAACCTTTTCATCTTCCACCATATCATGAAAAAATGGTACTGCACATCAATGTGTTTTGTTCTGACATAGAAAGTTATATTCTTTTCCAAATATATGGAACTCTACCTATCACAATAAGTAATCTTCCCTACATCAAAATCAACATCCAAACATAGTATTCGAAGCCAAATGGCTTCTTTACAAGAATGAGTTGCTACCATGTACTTTGCTTTAGTAGTGGAAAAAGCTACTACAACTTGTCACTTGCTCATCCAACTTATTGCACCACCAAACAATGTGAAAATATATCCATTGGTGGATCTTCTACTATCAATGTCCCCTACTTAATCAGAATCCACATATCCATAAATGCTAACTGAATTTTGAAATCTAGTAGAGTAACCATGATAACATAAGGTATAATTAGAAGTACCCTTCAAATACCCAAAAACTCTCTTCACAACATCCTAATGTGACCTTCCTAGATTAGTCATAAACCGACTAAGCACTCCCATTGGTTGGGAAATTTTTGGCCTAGTACAAACCATTGCATACATTAAACTGACAACTACACTTGCATAAGGCACCTTGGTCATGTCATCCATCTCAGTAGGATATTTAGGACAACATTCAACAAAAAGTTTCATTCCTTGCAACACTAGATCAACTAATTGCTTGCAATCCACCATATTAAACCTCTCTAGGACAAAATTTATATACTTGCTCTGGTTGAGCCAAAGTTTTCTATTTTCCCTATCCCTTCTGATTTCCATCCCAAAAATATACCTAGTTGAACCTAGATTTTTCATTTCAAACTGTGCTGACAATTGAGATTTTAATTTGAAAATCATACCCTTACTATTCCCAATGAACAACATATCATCCACATATAGGGCCACAATAATAAGACAACCATTTTTAGATTTAAAGTAAACACAATAATCATAATTTGATCTCACAAACCCCAAAGACAACACATAGGTATCTAACTCTGGTACCACATTCTAGGCAATTGCTTCAAACCATAAATAGATTTCTTTAATTTGCAAACAAATATTTCCTTACCTTTTTCAATGAAGTTCTCTGGTTGGGACATGCAAATATCTTCCTTCAAATCATCATGAGGAAACACTATCTTCACATCCATCTACTCGATTTCTAAGTCAAATGTAGGTACAAGTGACAACAAAAATCTGATAGACATTAGCTTAGCTACATGAGAAAATATTTCTCCATAATCAATCCCCTCCATTTGGGAATTTCCTTTTGCAACCAACCTTGCTTTATGCTTCTCAACACTACCATCAAGACCCATCTTTTTCTTGAACACCCATCTACATCCAATAGGCTTTCATCCTTTAGGAAAAGGTACCATATCCCATGTATCATTCTTCTTCAAAGATGCCATTTCCTCATTCATGGCTTCCAATCAAGAATCTGCATCAGACATACCCATAGCCTTTCTAACAGTCCTAGGCTCATTAGTGTTAGCAATCAAAACAAAGGCACAACTGGAATCTAACATAGAATATCCAAACCTTTCAGGTTGTCGCTTAACATGCATAGACCTCCTCACAAGCTAAGGCTAAGGTTCTTCATCTTGTTCAAAAATTTTAGAGCCACTTGAGCTCTCCTCATTAATAGGTCCACCAAGAGTACTAAGTTCATCTAAGAACTTCAACTATCTCCTTTCTTTCTTCTTTCATCTCTGGCTATAGATCAATTATGGAAGGTTTTAGGTCACAAAAGATCATGCTTCTACTGTAGAGCACCTTCTCTATAACTAGGTTCCAAAGCTTGTACCCCTTCACACCAATGCAATAATTGATGAAGATACACTTCACATCCTTGTTCTCTAGTTTTGATCTTTTTTCACTAGGCACATATGCATATGCCTCACAACCAAAGACTATAATGTGTATCAACGCAGGCTTCTTACCAGACCACACTTCCATAGGTGTCTTGGACACAAGTGCCAAAGTGGGAGATTTGTTAATAAAATAACATGCTGTAGCTATAGCCTCAACCCAAAACTTCTGTTCCAGACCAACACTACTCAACATACTTCTAGCCCTTTCCATCAACATTCTATTCATCCTTTTTGTAACTCCATTTTGCTATGGAGTATAAGGAGTTGTTTTATGCCTTTTAATTTCACGGTCCTTGTAAAACTTATCAAAATCTACTAAACAAAACTCACCACCATTATCTGTCCTCAAACACTTAATCTTTCTGCCAGTTTGATTTTCAACCAAGGTTTTAAATTCCTTAAACTGATTGAAAAACTTCAGTTTTACTTCTTAGAAAATAAACAAATGTCCTCATATAATCATCTATGAATATAACAAAATACATAGATTTCAAAATAAAAGGAACATTAACTGGACCAAACACATCAACATGAATATAATCCAAAATATGAGAAGATTTATGAGGATGGTAGTAAAATGAAACACAATGTTTCTTTCCATATATGTAATGTTCGCAAAAATCTAACTCAAGATTACAATCATCAAGCCCTTCAATCGGGCTTTTATTTTTCAAGGATTTTAAGCCTTTGTCACCAATGTCGCCAAGCCTCTGATGCCACAACATTGTTTTCTCTACTAGGAGATTCATCTCCAAAGAGTTTGCATCCTCAGGAACAACACATTTGTCTACATGATCAAATTTACTTGACTTTATAGAAGCACTATTACACTGTATTACACATGCATCTAGATTATACATAGTGCCAATTCGTGCACCCTTAGCTAGCACTATAGAGCCTCTAGTCATTCTAAAAACACCATTCGAGAAGGAGACTTGCACACCAATATCATTAAGCTTACTTACATAAAGTAAATTTTGAGCCAGACCTGGTATATGCATCACATCATCGATTCTCTTCACTCTTCCATCAAGAAACAAAATCCTGACTCTTCCATGACCAAATTTTTTTAGGTTAGAATCATCACCCAGATACACCTTTCCACTACCATACTCTTCATATTTTGAAAACCACACATCTTCTGATGCACGAGTTTCTAAGGCTACTATGAATGCATCTTCTAATGCATGAGTTTCCAAGGCTGCTATGAATGCATATGCAACACTCTAAGAAGATTCATTTTCAGAAGAACTATTATTATTTTTCTTCTTCTCTACTTTAAAATCTTTCCAAATGTGTCCAATATGCCCATAGTTCCAACATTTCACCTTGTAATTTTTACCAAGAGACGTTGATCTCCCCTCTAACTTGGATTTAGACTTCGTGTCTTTCTTCTTTCCTTTCTCCTTTGATCTATCTTGAACAACAAGAGATTCCTTGGCCATCTTAGAAGATTTCCTCTACATTTCTTCTGAGAGTAGCAAAGCAACCACATCTTCCATCTTAAAAGTGGTTGTTGTACTCCTAATAGCCATTACCAGGTGATCCCATGTGTCAGGAAAAAAACATAACAGGATCATGCAATGATCCTTGTCATCTATTTTCACACCCACAAATGCCAACTAATCAACAATCATATTAAACACATTCAAATGATCTACAATAGACGCTCCTTCCTCCATCTTCAAAGATTATAACTTCTTCCTCAAAAATAACTTATTTACCAGAGATTTCCCCTAATAAATTTCACCAAGATTCTTCCACAAAAGTTTCGCTATCTTCTCTTCATGGATGTTCAAGAGAACTGAATCAACCAAGCACAATCTGATCAGAACCTTGGCTTTCTAGTCCATTGCATCCCAGTCATTTTGTGAGGCTGCTAATCATTTTTTAGAGGACACTACATACCATAACTCTCGGTCTACAAAAAATTCTTCCATTTTGAGTTTCCACAACTCAAAATTGCCACCGTTGAACTTCTCAATCTCTATTCTTCCATACGTGCTCACCATCTTAAATTTGCAATAAGTTATAAACTAGACTTCTCTACAAAACTCCCACTGAACAAGATTAACACAAAAAACCTTTCTTACCCACAAGGACAACAAAGCTGGCCAAGCTCCGATACTAACTAAAAGGAAAGCAGAGTGTGGAATATTCCTTCCTAATGCTAATCTTTAGGAGAGAGAAGAAAATAAAACTTTTAAAACTTTGCAATTACAATTCATTTAAGACACAAATATTAAAAAAAATGAATAGACAATAAAACATCAACACAGGATTTACGTGGGAAAACCCTTTTGAGAAAAAAACCCACACACCAAAGCAGAGATCTCTTGTATTACAATAAAACAAATATTACATACAAGTTTAGAGCTATGCTCTTTCAAGTGCTTTTCCAGAATGAACTCGGTAGCACTTCATTACATTCACTTTGATCATACAACTCTCTTCCAATGCAGTACGACATTGCATACATACTTCTCAAGTTTTATAGGAAACCGTCATTCTTGCAACTTCCATACAAACCACTAAACAATCACAAACAAACTTAACCATCTTTACTGCAATATTGCCAAGACCAACTTGAACAGTCATGATATTGCGCTTAACCTTCACCACTCTACTAGTTATGCCATGCCACATGATACTGCTGTTGGAAAGAGACATTGCACAAGTCATCTAGTGTTGTCATTGATGGAAACCCTAGTTAGTAATCCCATCCACACTTTAGTATTTTCTTATACCAGAAGTCAGATTGAAGATATGTGTTAACTGTCAAAGCTAAAACAGGGCATCCGATAGAGTTGTGTACATTGACTCATATGTAATTTCCTATTATCATTTTGTGTTGTGGATCTTAGGGAAGGTATTTTGGTGTATGAAATATCTTATCTTTGAATCATAGGGCCTCACATTGATTGGTGTGCAAGTTAGAAGATTTGGTTTACTGATTTTCAGTCTAACAGTGCAAAAAAGGCTGACTAGATGAGTGTAGCATATTGTGGATATTCAAGGCATAATTGTTTAAGGTGTTTTGTGTTTGAGACATGTTTTTTTTGGTCCTTACTATGTTTTGGATGACATTTTTTTGTTCACATTGATAATTGTTTATGGATTGGGCTGACAGTTTGTGCACATTTCATATTTTGTTAAAGCCGACATGCAGTTGTTCTAATCTCTAGTTGCAGATATATATCATTGACTATTCATATCATTTTGGTGTATGATGCATATGATGCAAGAGTTAGAAGGAATATAAATTGATTGTGCATAGTTTCATTTAAGCAGAACAAAGATTGGTGATTCAAATTAAAGCAGACAGAGTTTCAAGAGTAGAATCAGACAAAATGTGAAGAATGCGATCAATGTGCTTAACCGGAACTATAATCAGGCATTAGTAGATGTTATTTCATAGTTCACCCACTCCAGTTGTTTATGTAAATGCAACTGTAAGATAGTGAGTCTTCTTTTGGGTAGTAAGCCTTTTGTATTTGAGTAGTGAGCTCTAGGTAGTGTGCCTGAATGCATGTGCATTCCCCATTTGTAAACACTTATTTTGAGTATACTCATATTTTGGATTAACCTCCACCATGGTTTTTCCCCTAACAGGGTTTCCACATAAAAAAAACCCTTGTGTTATGGTGTTGTGGTTGATTTCCTTTTGTTCTTTCATCTTTCTTTTGGTTCAATTCTATAAGTGGTTTAAAGATCAAGTTAAATTTTGTAGAACACTAATTCACCCCCCCTCTCAGTGTTCCTTGATTCCAACAATTGGTATCAAAGCCTAGTTCCTTAGAAGAAGTTTAATATCTTGGGGAAGATATGGGAAGGTGATTCAATGGATTCCAGCAGTCTTCATCAACAAATTTTGGTGGCACTAGATGATCTTGATCAATCCAAATATGAAGTCTGAGAATTGCAAGCAAGCCTCATTAATGCTAATAAATTCATTCAATCATTGAAAGATCAAATCAATAAGTCCAAGGAAAAGAGAAAGGATCTCTATGATCAGCTCAAGAAGAAAGAGAGTAAAAGCATGAAAGATGAACACCTAAGTCAAGTCTTGAAGGAAAAGACAGAAGAATGTGAAAAGCTCACCAAAGATAATGCTAGCCTAAAGTATGAGATGGAATCTATTGTGATGAGGATGACTAAGGAGATTGAAGAGATAAAGAAGAATGAAGAGAATCTTAGTCCTTGAAAGAAAAAATATGAAGAATGTAGCAGAATTAATGATGGATTCAATCAACTAGAGCTTGAATTGTAACAATCCAGAAACAATAAAAAAGAGCTTGAAAGATAGATTGTTATTCTCAGGGATGAAATTGCTACTACAAATGAATACAAGGAGAAGGTCAAGATTAGCTCAGCTAAGCTTGATGAACTAATTCAAAGTTAGAAGATTGGAAGTGACAAGCAAGGTCTTGGATATGAGAAAGGAGAAAGCTCCAGATCTGGTCAAAGGAAATTTAGGCAAGGAAATCAGATGAACAAAGCTAGAAGTTATCTAGTAAGACAACCCAATGCTCAAAATTTCAATGGATACTATTTTGTTTGCAATAAATTTGGTCATATGGTTGCTCAATGTAGAAGTATAATGAATCCAATTGGTCCATCATTCTACGGTCAGTGTTTCAATTGCAATAAGTATGGTCATAAGTCAATTGAATGCAAAAATATGACAAACAACTTTTTCAATAGAAATGTCAGATGTTATGCCTGCAATAGATTTGGCCATATTGCTAACCAATGTAGATCAGAAGAAAATAATTGGAATAACTAGTTTGGACAAAGAAATGTTGTGTGCTATAATTGCAACAAATCCGGTCACATTGCAAGATTCTGTAGAAGCAGGAAGGGTCTGGTAACCAAAGGGAAAAATATGCAGAAGGATGATAAGGGAAAAGGAAAATTTATTGCGGATGAGATTAGGAATCAAATGAAGAAGACATGGGTGAAGAAGAGTGTTTCAAATGCATGAAATGAACCCACACCAAAATCTAGTGCTGGAAATTCCTTTGGGAATTAGTTTAAGGCCTCTGGCCTAGGGGGAGTTCTTAAGAAAATATTTTACCCCTTGCCGGTAAATGGTACCAGAATGTGGAAAATTGCAACGATTTCATTAGTGATCTATAGATGTTTTAGGAACACTTGCGGAGGAAATTTATGCAAAATTTAAGGTCTGCAGAAGAATTTTCTTTCACAGACTATGAAAACAGGGTGTACGAAAGACCTAGGGAAAAATAATTTATTGTGATAAAAAGTTAGGTGTATGAATGATAAAAGGTTACTACTATTCCTCATTTGTCACATTTCATTTCGAGTAGAAGAAGTTTGGAGAGCTCTGCAGTGAATTTTGGCGAGATACAAGTCTAAAGGAAATTAAGTGAACAAACCCTAATATGGTGAAAGGTATTTATCTACAAAACTTGTGAACTTGAAATTTTTGGAAATTGCTGCTCTATTGGTTGTTGATATTAAGGATAGACCCCACCCAATATTCAAATGGAACCCGTTCAAATCCATTGAGATAGAACCATTAGGTGCATTTTCTTCCGTTCCGTATGGTGTTTTGCACATTGAAGATATTAGGGAATATATTCATGTGAATGTTCAGGAATTAGGAAGCTCCCAGTTGTTAAATCTGTACACAAATCACATTGTGGGAGAAGATCTCTATGTAAGGCTTGAATTTAATATTTTGGAGGAGAAGTTCACACAAATTGTGAAGTTTCATGTGTTCGATGAAAATGAATGGGTTCGGTACATACTGAGTCAAGTGTATAACGAGTTCCTATGGTTAAATAATCCCTTCAAGATCACAAGAGACACTATAAGCATTGTTACTGGTTTGAATTCATTTGGTGGGTTGCCCACATTAAAAGCTGTGAAGAACCAAACAGTCACTGAGGTAACCGGTTCCAGTTTTGACAAGAGAGCCATGATAATTAATTACATCATTGAATTGGATGTAATATTTTCTTCTATGGTTATTGGATATAAAATCTATCACTCCAGCCGGGATAACTATGTATCCAGTACTGCAATCTATGCAGCTTGTCAAATGATCAAGGAAAATACAGAATATGACTTATGTGAGTTACTCCAGAGCCAACTAATTGAAAATCTTGGTAAAATCAAGGACAAGAAGAACTTTTTCAAGTATGGCAATCTGCTTGTTAGTTCTCAAAAATGCTGGTTGGAAAGCCTCAAGAGGTTGCCAAGATCTTGGTACATTTTAGGCTAACGAACAAGGCCAAATGGTGTACTTGAACCTTCTTCTCTTTAGGCTCTACCAGACCTAGGTGGGTATACCTATGCAAATGAAGCAGACTTAAAATATGTGTTTCCTACTTGAGCAATCTATCCAAAATGGCAATTGGGAGTGGAGAGATGCAAACCTAATTTGGTATAAATTGTATAAGCAATATCAAGGTGAAATTTATTAATATGTTCAGTTAACAGATGTAAGGTTTTGAAAACAAATTTGATAAAACTAAATGATGAAATGGGTGAGACCAGTGCCTTGTTGGGTAAATGGAGTCAAATGAAGATCTAGAATGTATGACTTGTGTTGGCTATAATTCAAACTATTTGGCACACTTATGGTAGTTTATATCTTGTATAAACATGCATGAAAGTGGTTGAAAAACTCTACTTATGGATCCAATTGACACGACCAGATTAATTATGATTTATCAAAAGGATTTTAATCTTTACTTGAAAGAACCAATTGAATAAATTACACAGGAACAACAAATGATATCAAATTGGAGACAAAATGGCAATCCTAATTATACGGTTCTTCTTACTAATCCAAACAACACTTCCAGATTACTGTGATTGACTAAAAGGATTTTAATTTTTTTGGAGAAACCAATTAATCACATCACACAAGAACAACAAATGTGCCTTGATAAATTGAATACATACTTCATGTATCAATTTAAATAATAACGAAATATTAGATTGGAGACAACCACACAATTGTATATTCTCAACAAACAATTGATACCGATATGAAGCCATAAAATCATAGACTTTCATTGATTTCCTCAAAATTATGCTTGCAACATAGTCTTTTGAAATGTAAAATTTTTGGAATTCTTCTGCTATCTATCATTCCCTATTCACCTATATCTTTCTATCACTATGTAACTGACTTATATATCAAAACTTTGAAGAGGACGCACCCCTTTGTGAATGTATTTTGAAAATTAACAACTTTAAAACAATAATTAAACATAATAATTAGGCTCAAGCAAGCCACATATGGACTCTGGTGATATGATCTAAGTAATCCTTCCTTAAGTGAGTTTCAACATCTTCTGTGGTGTTCCTCACAATGATCTCCATGGTGACAATTTTCTCCAGGTGCTCGAATGATTTGTCTAGTGCTGATTCTTCGCTTTTGGCCATTTCCAAGGCTTTGAGCAATATCATTTGGAAATCCGTTGTCCACTCATCCTAGCTCTTTAGCTCTCCATTATTTGAAAATTTTTGGCCGCACTGAATTCTCTGGACTTTGCCTGTTCTCTCATTCCCTTTTCTTCCAATCTTGAAAATTCTCCTTAATTATTCTTCATTCAATCAGAGAATTATCTATACAATGTGTATCCGTGTGGCCATTAATGTCCAACTCTGAACACGAGTGTAGCAAATTTTTTGAACTTCTCACTATTAGACCAAATGATTATATTGGTGATACTTATTCAAACTCTAGCCAATCTATGTATTTGAACCAAGCCGAATGTTCATTAGACATATTATATGGTTGAGAAGATCAAATAATATTCTTATCGATGTTGAATAACTAGTTTTTTATTTATCTTTTGATCCATATCACCTTCGGGAAGAGATTTATCAAGTCACTTAGATATCAGAGTTATTGCCAGGTGTCATTTCGATGAACTTTGATCTATCCATTTCAACATCGACATGAGAATGGGCATCGTTGAGGGATCTGAAAGTTACTCCAATAGCATTAGTCTCCTCGACGTGTTTACCCTCTTCCTTCAGATGAATCGGGAAGACTCTCGCCAAAATTACTTTCATGGGCATAACATATGAAGTTGGAAAGAGAAGAGAAACTCACTCCGATAGCACATGTCTCCTCGATGTGTTTCCCTTTGTTTTATCGGTGAGACATAGTGAATTTCTTACCAATGAAGGTCCATTGACATGACATGTATGCTCGGGATGACTTGAGAATTTCACTCTGATAGTATTATTCTTGCCGATAACCTTTTTGTTGATGGGACGATAGGCCTTGTCTTCCCGAATATGCATCCTCCTAGTTTTTTGATCGCTGTGACAATGTTGACCTTTTTTTGATATGCAAGAAATGCCCAAACTGAAAGGCTATAGCTTATGGGTCAGAGAGATATGGACCTAGTCAGGATGATATGAATTTTTTATTTAGAAACTCTCACTCAATGATGACCAGAGGGATTTTGGTATCTCAAAAGGTCAAATCTAAAGGGATCATCGTTGGATATGGTATGTGGAATTGATTATAGGAATTTGTGATGCTCTCTGCTCTTAGAATGTGGCTACCTTGTGGGGTTTATGAATGTAAGCTACTGAAATTGTGAATTTTTTTTTACAGTCCCAACAGTGGCTCCGTTTGGGGATGTATACCCTTTGTGGGTATAGCAAGAATTTAGACCACTAGAAGAGTAGAGCAAGTGGCTTGTGATATGGGATGGTAATGGAAATGAGGGAACATCAAGAGTGGTGAAAATGATATGAAATCCTATACTACTATGCATGGAAAAAGATTTATTTTGGAAGGTCATCCAAGAATTGTCCATGCATTGGAAATCCCTGACCTACACCTATTATACTATGCATGGAAATAATTTATTTGGAGAGGTTTTTCAAGAATTTTCCATGCACTGGCAATCCTTAATCCTCTATGTTCTTTAAGAAAATAAATGTTATAGGAACTTCCCATGTACTGGAAATTCTTGTTCTTCTCTTGACATGTTTTGGAGATAGTATGAATCTTCACCTCCCTTGCTAACAATAACAAAGGGTCCTAACCATAAAGCTTCAAATTTCCCATTCTTTCCTTTGTCTTGACTCCTGGTGTTTCACATGAGAACTATGTCATCTATCTCAAACTTCTTGTTTTTAGCTTTCCTGTCATGCAAGTATTTCATTTGTAATTGTTTCTTCCTATTGTGCTACTGAGCTTGGTTTCTAATTTCATCGAGTTCCATCAATTCCTCCATCCTCTCCTCCATGGATTCAAGAACGTCCAAATCTTCTTCCAAAATGAACTTGCATATTGGTATTAGATTGTGCAAAGGGAGTTTGGCCTGAGTTTCATACACAAGCTCAAAAGGTGATTTACCAA
This sequence comes from Sequoia sempervirens, assembly GCA_007258455.2. Classification (NCBI taxonomy): domain Eukaryota; kingdom Viridiplantae; phylum Streptophyta; class Pinopsida; order Cupressales; family Cupressaceae; genus Sequoia; species Sequoia sempervirens. The sequence goes on from VDFB02271358.1 coordinate 207,717,281, forward strand.
TAGCCTTTTTCACAGTGATTCTGTCCACCCATAATGCAAGCCTCAACTTAGAATCCCAGGCGCTTTTGTTGTTATCCAGTATTCTTCTTATGATCTTCAAAATACTTTTGTTGTTTGATTCAACCTGTCCATTCGCTTGTGGATGGTATGGAAAAGAGTATGAAATTGCTATACCATATGATTGGAAAAATCCCTTGAATTCATCCGACCTGAAGCACATTCCATTATCGATTACAATCCACGCTGGAACTCCGAATCTCGTGATGATGTTATCCAATAATAAATTTATCACAACCTTACTAGTTGCTTGTTTGGTGGGTATAGCTTCCATTCATTTTGTGAAATAATCAATGGCTACTAATATCCATTTGTGCCCTCCACTATATTTTTCTGTATTCTCCCCTATGAAATCAATTCCCCATCGATGAAATGGAGGTTCTATTTGAATGGGTCTCAAAGGTAATGCTCCTTGATATTTTAGTTTCCTAGAAAAATTCTGACATGCTTAACATTTTCTAGTATAGTCATATGCATCATTAAAAACCTTCGGCCAATAGTACCTTGCCCTTAGTATCTTATGAGTAGTGGTTTTTGCTGAGAAATTCCCTCCACATACTCCTTCATGCATTTCTTTCAAGACATGTCTTGCCTGATGTTCATCTAAGTACAAAAATAGAACACCATACCTATTCTTCAAATAGAGGTCTCCCTTCATGAATACATATTTTGAGGCCTGCAACTTGAGTGTCCTTTTTCTGTTGTCATCAAACCCTTCTAGAAATTTCAAATATTTGAGATAGTACATGATATCAGTGTACCATGAAGTGTGTTCAATACTAGTGACCATATCTTCTTCACTTTTGACATTGCATACTTGGGCAACTTCCAATTTTTTTTCAGCCATCAATTTGGATAATCCTTGTCCCCTTACAAGCTTGGTGATTTGAAACTCAATATCAAACTTTTGAATTCTATTTATCCATCTACACTTGCACCCTATTGTTTCACTTTGTACAAATACATCTTTCACAAAATCATTATGCACATAAGCTATAACCTTTTCTCCTACTAGATATGGTCTGAATGCCTTGACTGCTTTCACCAATGCATAGGATTTTTTCTCCACAATATCATATTTCAATTCTACATTTTGGAGGGATTTGCTAAAAAAGGAGACTGGCTACTCATACCCTTCATCATTCTTTTGGAGCATAGCCGCAACAACAGTGTGATAAGATGCAAATGAAAAGATTTGGAAAGGTTTGCTGAAATCTAGAGATTTCAATACTGGAGCTTCCTTGATTGATATCTTTATGGAAATGAATACATCTATAGCCTCAATAGTCCAATCAATTTTTGCACCTTTCTTCAGCATCTTTGATATTGGTTTTACTATCTCAACAAAATTTGATATGAATCTTCTCACAAAATTGATTTGTCCAAAAAAATATTGAATAACCTTAACTATCTTGGAGATGGGTATCTTGTCAATGGCCTCCACTCTTTCAGGACCAATTCTTACTCCCTCCTTAGAGACTATATGCCCAAGTAACTTTCCTTCTGTTACTGCAAATTAACACTTTTTAGGATTAAGTGAGATGCCATATTCCAATGCTTTCAAAAATATTTTCTCAAGGTGAGCCACATGATCCTCTGCCTTTTTGGAATATGTAGTTAAATCATCTTGGTAGACTACCATTATCACATTAATGAGGTCAACAAAATCAACATCCATGGCCCTTTGGAATGTTGAACCAACATTTGTGAGTCCGAATGACATCCTAACATAAACATATGTTCCCCATGGTGTAGTGAAGGCTGTCTTGTATTGTTCTGATTCTGTAACCTTCACTTGGTTATAGCCTGGAAATTCATCCATCATGGATAGTAACTCATAGCCTGTAACCCTTTGTAGCATAGCCTCCATATTTGGAAGCGGGTAATTATCTTTGAGAGAAGATACATTCAGGTTTCGAAAGTCTACACAAAGCCTTATATCTCCATTTTTCTTTCTAATCGGTACTAGATTGGAGACCCAAGATGAATGTCTAATCGGCTTGATAATTCCTCCTTCCCTAAGTTTCGTAAGTTCTTCATGCATTTTAGGCTCCAAAGTTGGATTGATGGGTCTTTGTTTTTTCTTGAATGGTTTTGCATCTAGTTTGAATGGAATCTCATGTTGAAATAAATCTTCTCTATATGCTTTAAGATCCTCATAAGACCATGCAAAAAAATGCTTGTATTTCCTTAACAATGTAATCAACATTTTTTTGATTGTTGGACTTATCTTCTTCCCAATATATACTCTTTTTGGTGCCAGTTCAGTCCCTAAATTGATCTCTTCAACATCTTCTCTCTTTATTGGTGTTTGTTTCATGAGAGCACAATCATTTCCATCAAACACCCTCTAGAGTTCCACAAGTACTTTAGGAAGTTTGTTGGTTTTGAGCTACAAAACTTCTTTTCAAAACACAGTTTGTTTTCATCTACTTCTTCCACAAATGCATTAAGGTCAATCTCCTGAGATTCATACTGATCAATGCAATAAATAAATTTTATGAGATCAGTATCATCATTGAAAATTTGCCAACTATATATGTTATCATGGATGATAGGTCTTGTTTTGAATTCAACTTGAGATATTCCGGCCAAGGTGATATCATCTCTTTTTAGGGCTACATTGGCCAAGAAATCTGCCATCAAGTTCTTTGACCTATCTATCCATTCAATAGAAAATTCATCGAATAATTCAATTGTATCCGAGACTGCATTTCTATACTACTTTAACCTCTTTTTTTTTGCAGCATATTTTGATTTGATTTGTGAAATGATTAACTCAGAGTCTCCAATAATAGTTAGCAGTTTAATTTTGTGTTTGATAGCCATATTCAAACCAATTAGCAGGGCCTCATACTCTGCTATATTATTTGTACATTCAAATGTCAGCAAGAATGAATACTTGAATGTAGTACCTTCAGATGAGATAAAGACTAACCCTACTCCATTTCCATCCTGACTATACGCTCCATCAAAATACATCTTCCATATACCATGCTGATTCTTGCAAACATGCTTATCAATTGGATCAGTGTTTACTAATTCAGGCTGGGAAGGCTCTATTCTGAAACTTCCTAAATCCACATCACAAAAGTAGTTTATTCAATTTTGAGCAACATAGTCCACAATTTGATTCATCCTTGGCTCTCTATATAACTTGACCTCTTCACCATTAACTAGTATTGTGGCATAGGGCAAGTCAAATTGCACATTTCCTCCAACTATTGTAGTCGATTTCCTTGACAAGAGCATTCCAAAATCAGGGGTGTGTCAATTACAGTTATGTGAATATTATATATTGCATGCGGATAGGCAGCCAAATTCACCTCTACATCTTTCATAATTCCTATCACTGGGACATGCCTACTATCCATAGCGTAGCATTTTCCACTAGTAGTGTCTACCCACATGCCAAGTTGTTTCATGACTCCTACTAGAATGATGTTAATAACAACGCTTGAATCTATCATACAATTTCTTACCAACTTATTATTTATGAGTAGTGTAGTAAAAAATGGATCAATTTGTGGAGGATTCACTATTGCATCACCAAGAGAAACTTCAGGAACCTTTACCTCTCCCTGCCTGCTATGACTGATCTTAGTGGTCTCTTTATTCTCAGGGTTTGTATTTTTATTAGTTCCATTAGATATTAACTGAATAGAACTTTCCCTATATTCCTTTATTTTCATCATTTCTAATAATGGCACATACATGTTTACCGGGGATAGGGCCTGTGTGAAATCAAAAGAGGTATTTTCTATTTTGGTAATCTTCTTTTGTTCCAGTGGATCTCCTTTGTTCTCCTCCTTTTCTCTTTTGTTTGTTTCATCAGACTTCTGCTTGTCTCTGTGTGGCTCTTCATTTTCTTGTTTGGGAGTACATTTTTGTTCACTTTGATTTAATTCCTTACTTTCCATCCTTTTTGGTTTCTCTTGTGTTGCTTCCTTTTCTTTCACAAACACTCCTCTTGGAGTACCATCATCAACATTTATTGTTCTACTTCTGAGCCTATAGTTACTTTTCGCTTGTTCTACAACATCAATAGTTAATTATTTTATCTCTTCCTCAGTAGGTTTCCTTATTTTATATTTACTTGATTGAGATGGTGCAAAAGGAGAGTATGATTCATCATTACTTTCATCATAATTAGAAAAGACTTGTTCTGCCATATGAACATTGTATCTTTGATTATCAACATCATACTCGTAGGCTTCCTATTCTGAAGAGGAATATCCCTGCTCAATGAGATGGAGGGTGTGGGAGGTAAAATATATTGTATGATCCTCTTCATCATCGTCCAATGGTATTTCCTCCTCTTGTATTGATTGAGCTACAACACAAGGATTAGGGGAATGTGGCAGTTTGCAAACTTGACACCAAGGATTATTGTTAACCATGTATGCTCCCTTCTTCTTTAAGGGATCAAGAGTTTCCTTATTCTTAGGCCTATCAATTATGGGCTTTCCATCCTTCCAATTTGTGTTATATGGAATATCATACAACCTTGGTCTTTCACTCCTGTAAGTATTTTCTTGCTTGTTCTGAGGGTTATTAAAATTTTGGGGAACCTTGAGATTATCTCTTTTACCAATCATCCCAACAACCTTTCTATTGTTTTCAATAGTCAATGCTATTTTTTGTGCTTCAACTAGATTTCTAGGGAACCTATTTCTAAGCTAATATCCTGTCTTGGGATCAAAGGATTTCAGGTAAATGCTTAATGCTATAGGATCAGCCAATTTGGACCTAGGCAATATCTTATTGTGCAATTTGGAGAACCTCTGGTTGAAGTCATAAAATGACTCATTCAGATGTTTCTGGATACTTATCAATTCATGCAAAGAAAAATCAGGTGCAAACTAATTCCCATATTGCTCCAAAAATTGATCTTGGAAGTCTAATATAGAATTAATTGAACCATCAGGTAAGCTATTGAACCAATCCCTCGCTTCTTCTATTAGAGTCATCATGAATAATCTCATATTCACATCCTCATAATCCATACCAATATCTTGAACAAAGGCAGTAATATTTTTGATATGTTCTTTTGCTGATATCACATTATTCCTGGTGAACTTGGGAAACATATTTCTCCAATTACTATCCATTGGGTATGGGTACAATTGATACCCTGTTAGATCAAATTGTTTACATGGGTTTGTAGGATTTTGTGGAGGAAAGTTCAAGGGTGGCTATTTAAGGCAGTACTGATACCCATATTGAGGCTTATAATGAGCATTTTGTTGGATGTGTTGTTGGGGGTATATATTTTGATGAGGCATATGTTGTTGATATTGTGGGGGATATTGCTGACCTGGAGGTGGATTGTGTTGGGGAGCGTTGGTAGCATTTGGGTGTTGGGATCTTTGAGATGACATATTAGGCTGATAATGCTATCTTTGGTTTACATTCTGTGGTGCTCTTGTGTTTTGAGATGTTCCTTGAGGATTGATATTACCACCCTGTTTATGTGGGGGGACATAATTAGGTGGATTTTATGTATTAATATTCAACTGAGATAGTTGTTGATTCAACTCTATGTTTCTTTTTTATCATCCACTGTCTTCTTTCAAGCTCCTATTCCTGCCACTGCATTTGTATTTCTAATTATTGATTAGTCATGTGCTAAAATCTTCAATAGGAGTTGATTTATCCATGAGCCCACATTGGTTTCCTCCTTCTTGTTTATGGGCCATTTCATAGTCATACTCCTCTTGCCTTTGTCTCCATTCTTCATCTCTCTGGGTATGGAACTCTTGCATCTTTTCTTGGTCCATTTAAAAATGATAAATAGGAAAATCACTATTTTCTTGTTCAAATGGAGTGTGGGGATCTCCACATGGATCAATTTTGTGATCTTTCGATCCATACAATGGGGAAAAGCTATTGTGTGCATTAAAGGCTTGTTCTGATGATTTTCCTTCATTTATGACATCTTCTTGGCTAGATGTCATCTTAGACTTGTTCTTGTTTGTGTTTGTTTTTGTGGGAGGAGATCCATGTTTGTCAGTCCATCTCCCATTGTTCTTCTTGGGACTATCCTGGTGTAAGAATCTTCTTTCGTTCATATCAAATGATATATAGTACCTTTGATGTCTATTGTCTATCCTTTCTGATCTGATGCTTGCTTTATCTGTCATAAAATTCCTCTAGAGTCACCACCTACTTTCTGAAAGAACGAAAATGATTGAGTTTGTTCCCAGCAGAGTCTTTTAATTTTGGAGTGACCCTATGAAGGAAGGCTTGGGTTCAAAAATGGCTTCCTAGTAGAGTCTCTAATCTATTAGTTCTCAAAAATGCTGGTTGGAAAACCTCAAGAGGTTGCCAAGCTCTTGGTACATTTTAGGCTAACGAATAAGGCCAAATGGTGTACTTGAACCTTCTTCTCTTTAGGCTCTGCCAGACCTAGGTGGGTATACCTATGCAAATGAAGCAGACTTAAACTATGTGTTTCCTACTTGAGCAATCTATCCACAATGGCAATTTGGAGTGGAGAGATGCAAACCTAATTTGGTATAAATTGTATAAGAAATATCAAGGTGAAATTTATTGATATGTTCAGTTAACAGATGTAAGGTTTTGAAAACAAATTTGATAAAACTAAATGATGAAATGGGTGAGACCAGTGCCTTGTTGGGTAAATGGATTCAAATGAAGATCTAGAATTTATGACTTGTGTTGGCTGTAATTCAAACTATTTGGCACACTTATGTTAGTTTATATCTTGTATAAATGTGCAAGAAAGTGATTGACAAACTTTACTTATGGATCCAACTGACACAACCAGATTACTTATGATTTATCAAAAGTATTTTAATCTTTACTTGAAAGAACCAATTGAATAAATCACACAGGAACAACATATGATATCAAATTAGAGACATAATGGCAATCCTAATTATATGGTTCTTCTTACTGATCCAAACAACACTTCCAGATTACTGTGATTGACTAAAAGGATTTTAATTCGAGAAACCAATTAATCACATCACACAAGAACATCAAATGTGCCTTGATAAATTGAATACATACTTGATATATCAATTTAAATAATAACAAAATATTAGATTGGAGACAACCACACAATTGTATATTCTCAACAAACAATTGATACCAATATGAAGCCATAGAATCATAGATCTTTCATTGATTTCCTCAAAATTATGCTTGCAACATAGTATTTTGAAATGTAAACATTTTGGAATTCTTCTGCTTTCTATCTATTCCTATTCGCCTATATCTTTCTATTGCTATGTAACTAACTTATATATCAAAATTTTGAAGAGGACACACCCCTTCGTGAATGTATTTTGAATATTAACAACTTAACAATAATTAAACATAAAAATTAGGCTCGAGCAAGCCACAATGGACTCTGGTGATATGATCTAAGTAATATTTCCTTAAGTGAGTTTTGACATCTTCTGTGGAATTCCTCACAACGATCTCCATGGTGACCATTTTCTCTAGGTGTTCAAACGATTCGTCTAGTGCTGATTCTTCGCTATTGGCCATTTCCAAGGCTTTGAGCAATATCATTTGGAAATCCTTTGTCCACTCATCCTGGCTCTTTAGCTCTCCATTATTTGAAAAATTTCGGCCGCAATGAATTCTCTGGCCTCTGCCTGTTCTCCCATTCCCTTCACTACCAATCCTACAAATTTTCCTTAATTATTCTTCTTTGAATCAAAGAATTATCTATACAATGTGTATTCGTGCGACCATTAATGTCCATCTCTGAACACAAGTGTAGCATATTTTTTGAATTTCTCACTGTCATACCAAATGATTATATCGGCGAGACTTATTCAAACTCTAGCCGATCTATGCATTTAGACCAAGCTGAATGTTCATTAGACATCTTATATGGTCGGGAAGATCAAATAATATTCTGAACGATATTGAATAACTGGTTTTTTATTTATCTTTTGATCCATATCACCTCCAGGAAGAGATTTATCAAGTCAATTAGATATCAGAGTTATCACCAGGTGTCATTCTGATGAACTTTGATCTATCCATTTCACCATCAACATGAGAATGGGCATCGTTGAGGGATCTAAAATTTACTCCAATAGCATTAGTCTCCCCGACGTGTTTACCCTCTTCCTTTAGATGAATTGGCAAGACTCTTGCCAAAATTACTTTCATCGGCGTAACATATGAAGTCAGAAAGAGAAGAGAAACTCACTTTGATAGCACATGTCTCCCCAACGTGTTTCCCATTGTTTTATCGGTGAGACATAGTGAATTTCTTACCGATGAAGGTCCATCGGCATGACATGTATGCTCGATATGACTTGAAAATTTCACTTTGATAGTATTATTCTTGCCAATAACCTTTTCGTCAGTTGGACGATAGGCCTTTTCTTCCCGAATATGTATCCTCCTAGTTTGTCGATCATTGTGAAAATGTTGACCTTTTGCTGATATGCAAGAAATGCTTGAATTGAAAGGCTATAGCTATGGATCGAAGAGATATGGACCTAGTCACGACGATATGAACTGTTTATTTAGAAACTCTTACTCAATGATGACAAGAGGGATTTTGGTATGTCAAAAGGTCAAATATGAAGGGATCATCGGTGGATATGGTATGTGGAATAGATTATAGAAATTTGTGATACTCTCTACTCTTAGAATGTGGCTACCTTGTGGGGTTTATGAATGTAAGCTACTGAAATTGTGATTTTTTTTTTACATTCCCAACACTGCTGTTATGTCTATTCTTCTACTTAATGAATGAAGTTCCAAGAGGTTGTAAAGTGCAATGGGAAGGTGACAAACCGGTAGCTATTCAAATCAAAGACATCTTATATAGAATTGGTGATAGCAAAGCAAGGGAAATTGCTATTTGGGGTTACTTCAAAAGCTTTCAGAGTGAAATGAAAGCTAGGGAAAGGATTCCTAAATCTATTAAATGGAAAAATATAAGGAAACTATTTGCTTTATGGTTGAAACTGATTAGTGTTTGATGGAAGCAACAAAACCTAGAATAGTTTGGATAATGCCTATGGGATATGAGGTTGAAGAACACATTTTGGAGTTGTACGCCCAACACTTGTTGAGTAAACCTCAGGATATGACAAAAGAAATGTTTGGTACCTTTGAAGAGAAGAATATGAAAGTGCATACACAATTGAAGAAGCCTATGATAGTCTGGAAGGTGAGAAAGGAAGTTGAAGCTTTTATATAAGGCATTGGCATATCAGTTGAAGTAATGAGGGAAGCTAGGAAGAAAAGAGAACAAGCTAAAGAAGGGGAGCTTGCTAGAATTGAGTCAACTAGTTTGGCATAATCCTTTGCTAGATCTAGATCTACAAGGAGCTCTGTACCCTCATCCGGTCGTACAAAAAAATCAAGCCCAGTAAAATCTCAAGCCAAGACATCCAGAAGAGAAGGAAAGAGGAAGAAGGATAAGAGCACAAGAGTCTATGTTGCTGTTGAAGATGATGAAGAAACTGAATCAGATGAAGAAGTTAGAGAAATCAAGCATAAGGGCACAAAGGCATCAAAATTATCTAAGGAAAATACCTCCAATGAAGAGAAAGCAAAGAAAAAGGTGAAAACTAATAGATCATGTATGATTCCAGAGGAAGTGGAAAAAGTCTTAGTTGAGGATGGTAATCTCAAACCACTTTCTGAATGGTATGACACTTTTGATAGTCCTAGTTAGAGAACTCTTGAAGAAGCCACAACAAAATATTTGAATATTTTCAATATGAATCTGATAGAAATAATGTCAGAGTTACCTAAAGGGTTATATGAAGTCTTAGAAATGAGGAGAGTAAATGCAAGAGGTGAACATGAATGAATGAGAGAACACATACTTCCCAATCTATGTCTGGTAATATCAAAAGAAGAAATGAAGAAAATACTCAATGATGCTAAAAAGTATTTTAATAGCAAATCAAGGGTGAATAAGCTTATGATAGGGTAGACTAAGGAAGTAGCAAAAGACATTGAGAAAATTCTTAAGGAAGTTCTGTTGAAGAAAATATATAACATTTCCTCTGAAGAAACTCATGATGAAGATGTTCCATCTGGTCCAGAAGTTCAAGAAGTTCAGGCTAATATTGAAGAAGTGAAAGAAGACACAATTTAGGACACTCCAAATCCTCTAGATATGCAAGATACTAAAATTCCCATGGAGGCTGAAGCTCCTAAGGATATGTCAATTGAAGAAATAGAGATTCCCAAAGCCAAGCAAGAATCTATGATTGGAGAAAAGAAGGCTGAGGAAAAGGAGGTTGCTATGGAAGCAAGAGACACTACAAAGGTAGTAAAGAAGTTTTTAGAAGAACAACATGAAGTTTTTGACCCTGAATTAGTTGAAGGTCCTATCAACTTGGCCACTCTATTCCCCATTCAGAAGATGAAGGTAGCATCATTTGCTCAAGCCAAGGAAAGAAAGAAGATATTGCAATCTCACATTGAGGAAAATGAGCTGCTAAGTCTTGCATTTGGTATCTTGAAGAAGATCATGCCCGCACATTTCAAGGAATCATCCAATTCTCCCTTCGGTTAGCTGAAGAAACTTATCAACTCTGTAAGTACTCACTTTGAGTCTCTTGAAAAGTCAGCTGTGGATAAGGTCCAAAAAGAATTTGATACAAACAGGTTTAGTAGATTGAAGTGTATGATTGCTAATGATAAAGCATTATTAGCTACCTATGAAAAGAAAATTCAAGGTGCATTATCTGAGGGTGGAAATATCTACAAGTCATGCTTATCCTTGTCAAAATTCACTGAGGTCACTGAGAAGAAAATTAAGGATATGAGAAATAGTTAGCAGATATTTCTTAAACCTTTGATCCTCTAACCATTTCTATTGGTAAGCAAGAAGGTGAAGTCATATCCTTGCTTGAAAAAATTAAAAGTTTGAAGCAATTAAAAGACATAATTGTTGAAAGGGTATGTGAGCTCAGAGGACTATTGCTCCTAAAATGGAGACAATGATTAATGCATTGAAGGAAGCACAAGATGCTATGGATGTCAGTGATCCAAAAAATCTTGAGTCAATAGAGATTCAAACCTACCTGTTCTGTGGTCACATGACTATTTTGGAGAATCTTAAAAAGGGTTGGGACATTAGTTTAAGCTTGTTGAAGAACAATTTTGCAGACATATTCAAGTCCATGTAAGTTAGAAAAGCATGTTCATAAAAAAATTATATGATTTTTGGTATGTGGATTCCCATCTTTGCCATTGATGTCAAAGGGGGAGTGTGGGACAGTGAAAAATTTCATATTCATCTCAGGGGGAGCTGTGAATAATTTTTTTTGAAGTTTTGAGGATTGCAATGTATTCATGTTGGTACTGATTTTGACACTTAGTCATTTTTCAATAAGTGTTGCCATCAATGCCAAAGGGGGAGATTGTTGGAAAGAGACATTGCACAAGTCATTTGGTGTTGTCAGGAGAACCTTGCTGAATGAGGAGAAGGAACTAGACTAAAGGAAGAGTCTATTTTGCACAAGATGAAAATGTGAGGATAAATGTTGTGACATAATCATTGATAGTGGAAGCACCAATAATTCGGTATAAGAAGAGATGGTAACTAAGTTGAAGATGAAGAGGGAAAGGCATCCACATCCATACCAGATTGCTTGGTTATAGAAGGACCACAAAGTTCTGGTCAATGAGCAATTCCTAGTGAAATTCAAGGTTGCCAGTTACCGTGATGAGGTACTATGTGATATCATCCCCATGGATGCATGTCATATGTTTTTGGGGAGGTCATGGAAATTTGATAGGTGTGCCATACATGACATCCATGCTAACACCTATTCCCTGATGAAGGATGGAGTCCGCCATAAATTAAAACCCCTGAAGGAGGTGGAAGAAAAGGTATGTAGTAGTGCTAGAATTTGTTTTGTTGATGATTTTTTTTTTGGAAGGCACGAAACAAGAACACATGTGTTATGCTTTTATTCCTAGATTGGATAGAGAAGACAGTAAGGACGTTCCTATATAAGTTTTAGGTTTGTTGAGTGAGTTTTAGGAAATTTTGTTGGATAATGTACTTGAACCTTTACTGCTAGTAAGGAAGATCAATCATCGGATTGATTTGATCCTTGTTGGAAGACTGGAATCACTGAGAGGGGGGGTGAATCAGTGATTTATGTAAGTCACAAGACTTTTTTCAAATCCAAGGATTTAATTGAATTTTGAACCAAAAGAACCAAAAGATCAAATGATAGTTTATAGAACAGTTTTGACTTGTGCATGTGTTTGCATTAACCATGAATTAAACATAAAGGCATAACATTAACATAGGTTGAACTTAAGATGTTTTACACTTTCATATGTATGAGAGCCCACATTGATAATAAAACCTTTTATGCATGATATTTTGACATAAACAATGGCAGAGACTAAAGAATGATAATTAACAACCATTCAATGCATTTGAAAACACATTGAGATAAAACAGATAAGAAAAAATCACACAAAGAATATCATCACATAGCACAATATATGTCCTGAGTAGAAAACCCTCTTGGGGAATAAAAACCAATCAAAAAATCTTTCTCTTTATTCACTTAGAGCACCAAATCCAAAAAGTTTAGGAGCACCAACTCCACAAAATTTAGGAGCACCAACTACACAAAGTTTAGGAGCACCAACTACACAAAGTTTAGAAGCACCAACTTCATAAGATATAGGAGCACCAACTCCTTTATAATGCATAACAATTATAGTACTCTATCAATACCCTAAAAGTACAATTTGCAGTCCTAGTGTCTCAATAGAAGACTATAAATATTTTCAATAAGCATATTGAAGAATGTTGTATGAGAATGACAACATCTTCCTTAAATATGATAATCTTGGAATCACTATTATAAATATTTTCAATGCAATACAAATTTTGTACAATATGTCTAAAGCCTCATATTCTTCTTCTAGGTAACCCAAAAAAATGTCTGAAGGTTATCTTTTAAATACATTTCATGTAATAACCTCTGTATGCAGTTTTAATAACTATAAACCAACTCAGGTTAGGGTTACATATGAGAAACCCTAAATGTATTTTAACAAATTCTTTAACAAGTTTAAGAAAAAAAATGAGAGTATTTTTGTTACAGCCCGAGAAGAATCATCCAGAAACCCTAAAGGGTTTTAATCATAATAAAAAAAAGTTAAGCCCTTATCAATAATATTTCAAAACCAAATATTTACTAGCAAAAACCAATATAGATTTAATCAAAACCATTCTTAACAACTCCCTTAACAAATTGTCTCAAATCCCGTAAGCATCAAGAGAGTTTTTGTAATACCTGATTATGGTGGAAGAAAATTGAACAAATACCATAAAAATCTATCAAGATGTTCCATAACTACCTAGTTGAAAGATGCCAACAAATCTTCTCCAGTGTGTTTGAGCTTTGTCACTTCAAGCTGCCGACAACATTCCACCTAATCATTGCAAACACTGGACATACTTTCCATGTGTTTTTTTCCTATCATGCCCTAATGAGGGCTTTGAAATAATGAAATAAAAAATGCCTTTTACCAAGCTTTGAAAAAAAACTTTTAATCTTTAGTATACCCAACAACCTTGAGCTTAGAAAACACTTTATCACATATTTTAGCATGCTTGATTCTTTCCAATAATTTTTTTTTTTTATGTCACCTTTAGTGCCCGACAGCTTTTACAAGGTGATTGCTAGCAATGCCATAACTTGTAAACCATATAAGATGCTGATTACCTTAGCAAACCATGGAAGTATGTATTAACAATGCCACAAAGAAATGTGTGTATCCTTAAACAATATCATTACATTTGAATGTAACAAGGAAGCTTAAGAATCCTTAGCAAAATAATATGAATATACTTGAATCACCTTAATGAATATACTTGAATCACCTTATTCGATCAATCTGAAATACTTCGAGTGCAAAGACCATAGTGATATCAATGATGCCAATGCAAATTGAGCCAAAAGTCATCTCAAGAAGCCAGATGTAAACATCATTATACAAATCAAGTATAAATATCATGAATGCTTTAAAAAAATACAGTAGTGCAATAATATGAGATTAATAATGCACTAATATATCATTCAAAGAAAAACTGATAATAACCAACTGAATATACCTGTGACTTGTAACCTTGAAGGATTAAATTGAAAAAAAAAATCATCCTATCAAAATGATAAACACTATCAGCATCATCATATATCAAAATCCTGTAACTGCATATCATAACACCAACCAATGTAACTGCATATCATTCACCAACCATTTGTGAATAAACCAATCTGCATATCATATATCAAACAATCTGAGAATGCATCCTATCAAAGAACTAGTTTTGTCATCAAGGACAAAACACAAATCATAAACAATTGAAAGCCAATAAACTCCCCCTTTGTCCTTGATGGAAAAACACATATCATCTCTCCCCATTTTTTCCTCAATGACAAAGAATGAAAGAAGAGAATGTGAGATTCCATGAAGATAAACAACTGAGAAGCCAACCAACTATTCAATACAATAACCAGTTGCATGTAGCACAATATAGCAACAAGCTAAATATGCAAGAGAGCTGTGAATAAAAATAAATAGTAACAAGCTCCCCCTGAACCAAAGATAAGAGAATCAATGAAGTAAGGATTGAGAGATAACTCCCAATCTGAGCCTCAACCTTTCAAAAACTTGTTTGGGTAGAGGTGTAGTGAATATATCAGCCACCTGTTCTTGTGAAGCAACAAATTGTAGACATACTTCATTAGCCAACACTTTTTCTCGAAGAAAGTGAAATTTGATTGCAATGTGTTTAGTGCAAGAGTGCATAATAGGGTTCTTAGAGATATTGATTGCACTTGAATTATCACATAAAATAGAAACAGGCTTAGAAACTGTGATACCCATATTAGATAACGCTTGAACCATCCAGAGCAATTGAGTACAACAAGAAGTGGCAGCTATGTACTTTTCCTCAACAGTAGAAGGAGAAAAAAATTCTTGTTTCTTATTGTACCAAGCAACTAACCGATCACCAAGAAAGAATGCAACACCATTGGTGCTTTTCCTATCATCCAAACATCCAGCCCAGTCAACATCTGTATATGCAATCAAAGAGAAATCATTACTTCTAGGATACCAAAGACCATAATCAAGAGTACCTTGATATACTTAAAGATACTTTTAACAACAGTAACATGGGATTCCTTAGGTGATGCCTGAAATCTTGCAACCATGCAAACTGCCTGCATTATATCAGGTTTGGAAGTATAAAATATAACAAACTGCCAATCATTGATCTATATTAAGACTGATTTGCATCAGGTGAATCATCAACCTTAGTGAGTTTGCAACCTATAACCATTGGAGTACTAATATGATGGCATCCATCCATTTGAAACTTCTTAAGCATCTCTCTAGCATACTTGATTTGAGGGAGAAATATACCACTTTCAAGTTGAGAAACTTGAAGACCAAGAAAGAAAGTCAATTCTCCCAACATTGAAATTTCAAATTCAGATTCCATAATATGAGAGATTTTTTTACTTAAAGCATCATTATTGCAGCAAAAAATGATATCATCTACATAGACTTCAACAACCAAAATATTAGTACCTTCAATCTTGACATAGAGATTGTTGTCAACACCACCTCTAACAAAGCCATTTGATGTCAAATGATTGTCCAGCCTAGAGTACCATGCCCTAGGTGCTTGTTTTAAGCCATATAAGGCCTTCTTCAACTTGTAAACATGATTAGGCTTGTCTTTGCAAACAAAACCTTCAGGATGTTCCATATAGACCTCTTCATCTAAATAGCCATTTAAAAATGCAGTCTTGACATCCATTTGACAAACAGTGAAATTCTTATAAACAGAATAAGCCAAAAATATTCTAATGGATTCTAGCCTAGCAACAGGTGCATAGGTTTCACCAAAATCAATACCTTCCTTTTGAGCATAGCCTTTGTAGACATACCTTGCCTTGTTGTGAACAAATTTTCCATTTTCATCAAGCTTATTCTTGTAAAACCACTTGCCACCTATTACATTTTGGTCATCAGGTCTTGGGACTAACTTCCAAGTTTGGTTTTTCTCAATTTGATTTATTTCTTCCTGCATAGCCTTAAGCCAACATTCATCCAAGAGAGCTTCATCATAGTTCTTGTGTTCAAATTCAGTGACTAAACAAAAGGTTGTATGCTTTGCTATTTGAGCTTGTTCTTCAAGTTGAGCAGTTTTTCTTCATGTTTGAACTCCAACATTTCTATCCCCAATGATTTGAATTTGAGGATGATTTTTAGCAACAGATTTTGAAGGAGTTTTGGGCATAGTATTTATAGGACTTGTTGTCTCAACCTCTTTAGGTATTATCTCAAGTTCTGTTTCTGATTCTTCCTCATCAATTTGCACATGATCAGTTTCTAAATGTAATCTTTCATCAACTTTCACATTTATTGCTTCAACAATCTTATTGAGCCTTTTATTATAGCATTTGTAGGATTTACTTTGAGTTGAGTTCCAAAAAAGATACCCTCACCACACTTTGTTTGAAATATATCTAGATGTTCATCATCTTTCTTGATAAAGCATTTACTACCAAAGATTTTAAAATGTTTTACAGAGGCAGTTTTTCCATGCCATAATTCATAAGGAGTGAATTTTGATTTCACCCTAAGTTGCACTCTATTTAAAATGTATATAGCTGTATGAAAAATTATTTCCAATACATGTCTAAAAATTTAGCCTCATCTAACATGGTTCTTGCCATCTCCTTCACAGTTCTATTTTTACGTTCAAAAACCCCATTTTGTTGAGGTGTTCTAGAAGCTGCATATTGTCTTTTAATACCATGCTGCTCACAATAATTAATGAATTCCTGAGAGGTGAACTCTCCTCCTTTATCAGATCTCAAGAATTTGAGCTTTAGATCAGACTCTTTTTCAACCATTTTATTAAAGATCTTGAATCTTTCAAATGCTTCTGATTTATGTTTAAGAAAAGTAACCCACACCATTCTTGTATAGTCATCCACAAACAATATGAAGTAATTTTCACCATTAATTGACCTTGTTCTAGTTGGGCCACAAAAATCTATATGCGCCACCTGTAATGGCTTAGTTGAAGAATGTTCTTTTGAATTAAAGCTGACTCTAGTTTGTTCACCATTTAAACATTCTTTGCACACAAAATTTTCTGGTTTATTAAGAACTAGTAAACCTCTAACATTCTGGTTTTGACTAATTCTAACTAGATTATCAAAGTTTATATGTCCTAATCTTTTGTGCCATAACTAGCTTTCTTTAATTTGACCCATTAGACACATACCTTCATTACTATCATTACTAGAGGTGTCTAAAAGGTTATAAACATTAACTTTAGTTCTTTTCCCAACTGTAACAATATTTCTAGACTTTTTCTTGATATCACATCCCTATGAAGTAAACAAGACATGGTAGCCACTATCACAGATTTTCCTAACAATAAGTAGATTGTGCTTTAGACCTTCCACATAATACATATCATAAATGGGTGTGTCCTCATTTAGCAGAAGTTAACCTTTACCTTTAATCTGTATAACAATGTTATCACCAAATTTCACATATCCACCAGTATAATCTTCTAGTTTGATAAACTTGTCCTTGTCCCCTGTCACGTGGTTAGAAAAACCACTATCTAGAACCCATAAGTCCTTCTTTTTAGTATGAAAGGAAGTTTGGGCTAGCAATGATTTCTCTATGCCTTTGACAGACTTAGGTATCCAAACTGTTTTTGTTTTCTGCTGTTTATCATGCATATCAACTTTGCATTATTTGACTATATGTCCCAAAATGTTGCATTTAAAACATCTGACATGGTTTACAAAACCAAAGTATTGCTTATGTCCAAACCTTGGCATTCTAGAAGCCATGAATCTACAAGTACTCACTTTATGGCCAAACCCTTTGCAATAGAAGCAATAACCATAAAAATAAGGATTGAATCTGAATAACATTCTTTTGTTTTCAAAATGTACATAATTCTTACTAGATTCAGAGTGATCTGGTTTGAAGAAATAGGTTTTTGCTTTGAAGTATCAATTGAACACTCACCCTTTTCAAACCCTACTCCAATTTTATCCTTATTCAATTTCTTCTTGCTAAACACATCATTGAGCTTTATTGTACTTTCATAGCCTTCAATTTTCTTTCCAAGATTAACTTCTTGCTCCAATCTTTGAATTTATTTGTCTTTGAGACTCATAGTTATTTTAAGACAGTCCTGAATTCTCTTAGATTCTTCAAGCTGAGTCTTCAAATAAACTATTGCTTGATCTGGTTTCTGTTCTTGAGCAAGGACTTGCTTTTTAAGTTTTTTAATTTCCTTTAAAGTACATTTTAACTCACCTTCTAGATTTATTTCACCATCTTCTAAATTAGTCTTGTTGTTTACATCCTCTTGCTGTTTGACTTCAGCCATAAATAGAGTCTCATCTTCTTCATCTAAAGAGTCTTCTGTCTCACTGTTTGATTCATCTTTGATGAAAAAACTCTTTTTCTTCTTGAAATTTAATTTCTTTTTAGGTTTATAGAACTTCTTCTTAAACTGCTTGTCAGGTTTTCATCATCACTATTTTGTTCAACATAGGGGCATTTAGCTACAAAATGTCCAATTTTTCCATAGTTGAAACATTTAAAGGGAAGATTTCCTTTGTATTTACCTGATCCCTTTTTGAGTTTTCTAACAAAGTGAGACTCTTTTGTATCAGAGTCTTCTGACTCACTTTCAACTACATCTTCCTTTTTTTTTTTTCAGTTTTAAAAGCAATTTCTTTTCCTATTGGATTGCTTTTGCTTGTTCTCATTTCAAAAGTAGTAAGGGTTCCTTGTAGATCATCTAAGGTAAGCTTGTCAAAATGTTTCTTTTCTTCAAGGGTTGAGACCTTAGTTTCATATTTAGGATGTAAGGTTCTAATGACCTTCTTGACCACATCAAACTCTTCTATTTCTTCTCCTAATCCTCTCATTGCATTAACAACTTCATCTATTCTCAAAAAGTATTCAACTACTTTTTCATCATCATTCATTATCATCTCCTCAAACTGAGTTTTAAGAGTAAGGATTTTTGACTGTTTGACTTTATCATTTCCTTGATAAATATTCTCAAGTTTTTCCCAAATTTCTTTAGCTGATTTGCAATGCATGACTTTAACAAATACATCTTTGGTTAACCAACATAGGAGAGAATTTTTATCTCTAGCATTAGTTTCATACCTCTTCTTCTCAGCAAAGTCAGAGGGAATTTTGGATGGAACAACATATCCATATTGAACTATGCTCCATACATCAACATCAATTGAAATTAGATAAGTTTCCATTCTGATAGTCTATACCATCAAACAGTGGAGCTCTAGACATAAAAGTACTGATGAGCCTAGTTTTTGGTCTAGTTTGGGTAAAATCTATAGTCTATTTGCTCATTGATGTCATGGATTTTGATGCTTAAGTGTTGGTATTGGCATAATGTTTCCCTCAAACCATTGACATTTGACATTACCCTATCTCTGCAGGCTTTAATGATATTTGGCATAACATGTGGGTCATCTATGTTGATTTGCATGCAGTTAATGAGTGTTTCTTAGAGTGATTATTGATGTGCAGTTATTGTGCATACTAACCTTGAACTGCAGACTTAATACATCAAGTTATGGAGGACACTGCCAACTAGGCATGCATTATAGCGTCTAGATGAGAAGCCGCTCTAGGTCAAAGGCACCTGGAAGCAAAGATTCTTCATGCAATCGAATGTAATTGCTTTGCAGTGGGCCTTAATGATTGAGCATGCATGGGTGTTACTGCTGCGCTGAATCTACGCATTGAATTGCATGTCTGACCAGGTTCCATGCACGCATAACCGCCGCTGCTACACTTTTCCATGATTTCCCTAAATGACATCCTCCTAGTCGTAGAGTTGATTGCCTTATTAGCTATAGTATAAATAATGATTTGATGCTCCTTCTTTAGGAGGTTGCATGATTCTACATTGTACTCTCATTTTTGGTGATACAGATACATCACTCTTTGTATATACAATTTACAGTTAATGAAAATAAAGTTTTGAGTTCGAACATCTGAGTTGTTAGTGTAGAGGATACTTATCCAAGGGGCCCCACTTGGTGAGTAATCCATTCTCTTAATTTAGCAGTAGCTTAGTATTACTTGTCGTTGATACTTAGTTTGAAATCTAGCATTGACTGTTCCTGCAACCACTAGAAGTCCATTCTGTATCTGCAGCCAAAGCAAACAGAGTTGTTCCTGTTTGTTGCTCAGATCTTTCATTTTTGCTTTTTATTTCAGTTCAACATAGTTGTTGGTTGATGCTTAGTATTTTCTTTACTTCCTTTTCAACAATTTACTTTCAACATTGTGTTTCTTAGCTGTAAGATGCAATGACTACTTGAGCCCCTAGTGCACATATAGTGCCGACCCATTTCAAGTTCACGTCCCTGGGTTGACAAGTTAAATGCACCTTCATAGTGGTTGAATGACTATTCAGGTTAGATGTCCAATCTCTGAATTATGGCCAAAGAAGCCCAATTATGCAATCATTGTAGGAGGTAGACAAGTAGCTTCTTGAGCTTGTGACATGTTTGATAGACTTCCAAAACTAGAATCAATCCTAGGTGGATTAGACCTATATGAGGACCCTATGCTTTGATACCACTTGTTGGAAGACTAGAATCACTAAGAGGGGGGGTGAATCAGTGATTTATGTAAGTCACAAGACTTTTTTCAAATCCAAGGATTTAATTGACTTTTGAACCAAAAGAACCAAAAGATCAAATGACAGTTTATAGAACAATTTTTACTTGTGAATGTGTTTGAATTAACCATGAATTAAACATAAAGACATAACATTAACATAGGTTGAACTTAAGATGTTTTACACTTTCATATGTATCAGAGCCCACATTGATAAAAAAACATTTTATGCATGATATTTTGACATAAACAATGGAAGAGATGAAAGACTGATAATTAACAACCATTCAATGCATTTGATAACACATTGAGATCAGACAGATAAGAAAAAATTCACACACAGAATATCATCACATAACACAATATATGTCTTGAGTGGAAAACCCTCTTGGGGAATAAAAACCACTTGAAAAATCTTTCTCTTTATTCACTTAGAGCACCAACTCTACAAAGTTTAGGAGCACCAACTCCACAAAATTTAGGAGCACCTCCACAAAGTTTAGAAGCACCAACTTCATAAGATACAAGAGCACCAACTCCTTTACAATGCATAATAGTTATAGCACTCTATCAATACCCTAGAAGTGCAATTTGTAGTCCTAGTGTCTCAATAGAAGACTATAAATATTTTCAATAAGCACATTGAAGAATGTTGTATGAGAATGACAACATCTTCCTTAAATATGCTAATTTGAGAATCATTGTTATAAAGATTTTCAATGCAATACAACTTTTGTACAATATGTCTGAAGCCTCATATTCTTCTTCCAAGTAACCCAAAAAAATGTTTGAAGGTTATCTTTTAAAGACATTGTGTAATAACCTTTGTATACAGTTTCAATAAATGTAAACCAACTCAGGTTAGGGTTACAGATGAGAAACCCTAAAGAGTCTTTTAGAAAATTCTTTAACAAGTTTAAGTAGAGCAAATGAGAGTATTTCTGTTATAGCTTGAGAAGAATCATCCAGAAACCCTAAAGGGTTTTAATCATAATCAACAAAAGTTAAGCCATTATCAATAATATTTCAAAACCAAATATTTAATCACGAAAACCAATACAAATTTAATCAAAACTATTCTTAACAACTCCCTTAATAAATTGTCTCAAAGCCCGTAAGCATCAAGAGAGTTTTTGCAATACCTGATTACAGTGGAAGGAAATTGAACAAATACCATAAATATCTGTCGAGAAGTTCCATAACTACCCATCTGAAAGATGCCAAAAAATCTTCTCCAGTGTGTTTGAGCTTTGTCACTTCAAGCTGTTGACAACATTCCACCTGATCATTGCAAACACTGGACACACTTTCCATGTGATTTTTTTCCTATCGTGCCCTAATGAGGGTTGTGAAATAATGAAATAAAAAATTCCTTTTACCAAGCTTTGAAAAAAAACTTTTAATCTTTAGTATACCTGACAACCTCAGGCTTTGAAAACACTTTATCACATATTTTAGCATGCCTGATTCTTTCCAATATTTTTTTTTTATGTCACCTTTAGTGCCTGATACCTTTAACAAGGTGATTGCTAGCAATGTCATAACATGTAAACCATATAGGAAATCAAATATCTCATAACCATATAAGATGCCGACTACCTTAGACAACCATCAAAGTATGTATTAACAATGTCACAAAGAAATGTGTGTATCAACTTCCTTAAACAATATCATTACATTTGAATGTAACAAGGAAGCTTAAGAATCCTTAACAAAATAATATGAATATACTTGAACCACCTTAATGAATATGCTTGAATCACCTTATTTGATCAATCTGAAATACTTCGAGTGCAAAGACCACAGTGATATCAATGATGCCAATGCAAATTGAGCCAAAAGTCATCTCAAGAAGCCAGATGTAAACATCATTATACAAATCAAGTATAAATATCATGAATGCCTTAAAAAAATATAGTAGTGCAATAATATGAGATCAATAATGCACTAATATATCATTCAAAGACAAACTGATAATAACCAACTGAATATACCTATGACTTGTAGCCTTGAAGGATAAAACTAAAAAAAAAACAATCATCCTGTCAAAATGATAAACACTGTCAGCATCATCATATATCAAAATCCTGTAACTGCATATCATAACACCAACCAATGTAACTGCATATCATTCACCAACCATATGTGAATAAACTAATCTGCATATCATATATCAAACAATCTAAGAATGCATCCTATCAAAGAACCAATTTTGTCATCAAGGAAAACCCACAAATCATAAAAAAATGAAGGCCAACAATCCATGGAGCCAGTTTGACGATAAGGTAGCTCATATAATGACTCATGTAGAGAATGAAGAGTTGAATAGACAAGTTCAAGAGTTGTTAAGAAAAGGATTGATATGAGAGAGACTGAGTCCATGTGCAATATTTGTAGTACTAGCACCAAAGAAGGATGGGGAGTGGAGGATGTGTACAGACTCTAGAGTCATAAACAAGATAACAATCAAGTACAAATTTCCCTTGCCAAGGATGGATGACCTTATGGACTATTTGAGTGGAGCTCAGTACTTCACAAAGATAGATCTGAAGAGTGGATACCGCTATATCCAAATTAGAGAGGGTGATGAATGGAAGATTGCCTTCAAAACCAAAGAAGGCTTGTATGAGTGGTTAGTCATTCCTTTTGGGCTAACCAATCCACCGAGCACATTTATGCGGCTTATGAACGAGGTACTCAAAGAATTTCTAGGAAAATTTGTTATTGTGTATTTAGATGTATTTTTATTTTTAGTAAGGCAATGGATGAGCATTTGATGCATATTCGTAGAGTCTTTGAGAAGTTAAGAGAGGAGAAATTGTTGATTAATTTGAAGAAGTGTAGTCTTGTGAAGAGGGAGTTAGTGTACTTGGGGTTTGTTTTCTCGGAAAAAGGTCTTAAAATGGACCTAGAGAAGGTGAAGGCTATTTTGGAATGGCCTACCCCAAAAAATTCTACTGAAGTGAGATATTTCCATGGTTTGGCCAACTTTTATAGAAAGTTCATTAGAAACTTCAATAGTATTTGTGCACCCTTGAGTGAAACAATGAGAGGGGAAAGAAAAGAGTTCAAGTGGAGCACAGGAGCAGTGAAATTTTTTGACATGTTGAAGAAGAAGATGAAAGATCAACCTTTTTTAGCCCTTCCAGATTTTAATAAGGTGTTTCAAGTGGATTGTGATTCCAGTGGTAATTCCATTAGAGCTGTTTTGAGCCAAGAAGGTAACCCCATTGCATATTTCAGTGAAAATTTAAATGATGCAAGGAAAAGGTATTCTATGTATGATTAGGAATTCTATGTAATAGTTCAGGCATTAAAAAAATGGAGGCATTATTTGATGCTAAAGGAATTTGTGTTGTATACGAATCATCAAGCATTACAATACTTGAATAGTCAGGGAAAATTGAATCAGAGACATTTGAAATGGGTAGAATTTTTGCAGAGTTATACTTTTTCTTTGAAGCATAGGAGTGGGAACTCTAATAGAGTTGCAAATTCCTTGAGTAGAAGGCATAAATTGTTGACAGAAATGCAGATTGAGGTGGTTGGGTTCAAAAAACTCAAGGCATTGTATCCTGAAGATCCTGATTTTGGAGAAGCTTGGAAAGCTTGCAAGGAGCTTGCTACATTAGATAGGACAAAATGGTTGGATTTTATAATCGAAGATGACATGTTGTTTAGGGGAATCCAATTGTGTATTCCGAGGAGTTCCATGAAGGAGAACTTGATCAAGGAGAAGCATAGTGGAGGGATGGAAGGACACTTTGGTAGGGATAAGACCTATGCCATTATTAGTGAACATTATTATTGGCCTCAGCTATCATAGGATGTGAAGGTATTTGTGCAAAGTTGTAGAGAGTGATCCAAAACACAGGGTTGTATCAACCACTACCTATACTAGAGAGGCCGTGGGAAGATATAAGTATGGAATTTGTTCTTGGTTTACCAAGGACATAAAGAGGAAATGACTCAGTATTTGTGGTGGTTGACCTCCCATGCCAGAAGACCCATGATGCCATCCATATTGCTGATTTTTTCTTTAGAGAGGTGGTAAGACTACATGGTCTATTGAAAAGTATAGTTTCAGATCATGACACCAAGTTTGTTGGGTACTTTTGGAGGACCTTGTGGAAGAAATTGAGGATAAAGTTGAAGCTCAATTTTGCACACCATCCACAGACTGATGGGTAGACTGACGTAGTGAATAGGAGTCAAGGTAACCTATTGAGATGCTTGGTAGGAGATAAACCCAAGGGATGGGACCTGATCGTACCCTAGGAAAAATTTTCTTACAACAATTCTGTCAACAAGAGCACTAGTAGATCACCATTCCAAATTGTGTATGGAGGTAGTCCCAGGACCACTCTAGAATTAAGGAAGATAGACCAAGAGAAGAAGACAAGTGCCAAAGCTGAATACTTTGCATAACACATCAAGAACCTACATGAAGAGGTAAGGGAACACATTAACATGATGAAAATGCAATATAAGGCTAAGGAAAATCAAAAGAGGAGGTATAAGGAGTTCCAGATTGGTGATGAAGTTATGGTCCACTTGAAGAAAGAGAGCTTTTCGGTGGAAACCTAGAACATGTTGAAGATGTAAAAGTTCGGTCCTTATAGGATTTTGAAGAAAAATGATTCATGGAATGAAAATGAGGTAGGTTTGCTAGATGGAGTCAATATTTCCCCTGTATTCAATGTTGTAGATTTGACAGAGTATCATGAAGGTGGCACAGAGGATGGACCAACAATGGAACAATGTGGCATTCCTGCACCTAATTCAAAGAGGGAGGAGATTGAAGCAATCCTGGATAGCCGAGTGGGAAGGAGTACCAGAAACAGGCAGTATGAAAATATTTGGTGAAGTGGAGAGGAAATTTTGTGGAAGATTCATCTTGGATGTCTAAGGCAGAGGTTGACCATCTGGGTTTTCCTCAACCATTTGAGATGTGATAGGGTCATTTCTCAAATTACCCTGGGTGTCTGATGTAGGAGTATCTAGTGGTGTAAAGGAAATCCTGCATCACCCAAAAATATTTTTCCTTTCTATTAGCTTTTTGTAGATTTTTTTGCATTTCTGGATACCCTTTAGTCGAATAAAAATTCCCAACTTTCAAAACTACTTTTCTACTTTTTCTAGTCAAACTGCTATTTTTAGTAGGTATGAATTTGAAGGCATGAGGAGGTAGAAATTTATGGGAAGCTTTAGGACAGAAAGATAGAAAATTTGGTGAAAGAATTAGGCCAAGATCATTCTCGGTTTGAAAGATATTCAAGTTTTAGTTTCCCAAATATGCCCTAAAAACTCTTCCGAGTCCAATTTGAGGTGCTAAACTGTCTCGTACGGGCCCAAAAATCATCAATATTGATAGAATAGGTTCCTAGCAGAATATAAACTTCAAGACCTTTCCAACAGTTCAAACAGTTTGTCAAACAGAGTCCCAGATCAAAATTTATGGCTTCTGGAAATTGGTCAATTTTTAGAAAATTGCCAATTTTTGAATTGGGACTCAATTTTTGAATTTTGAATTTTAAATTTAGATGCCCAACCACCTATATTCAAATTTAAAAGTTTATTTTTGGCTCCAAGCTAGAAAAATAGCTATTTAGGACTCATTTTGAAAATTCTGGGGCATTGGGGGAAAAAGAAAAATTGTATTGGGAAAGGGGGATTTTGCTTTTTGGAAACAGTAAAGTTGCATGTATTACAGTGTGAGGATTTGATCCTCTGGAATGTAATTTATCTATAACAAGAGCATTTGGAAAAGAAATAAATAATAATTCTATTATTGTTTTTATTGTTTTCTTTTCTGAGTCTCGGGTTGTGGCTCTCATCAAGTGGTATTAGAGCGGGTTGTTCCTGAGCATGTGGACAAATCACCGATTGTGAGGCAGTTCACACTAGGACTTGTGGGTTGTGGGTTTGAGGTCAAGATTCCTCCAATAATGATGCATGATAGGTGTGGTGGTGCACAAAATGCTGGTGGAAGAAATGCCTTGGTAGATGAGCATTTTAGAGCCCTCTAGATAGAGATCGATGCATTGCAGGAAGAGTTGAGAAGAGGGTTTAACTTGAGAAGAAGGGAAAAGAGTGAGGGTGAAGATCCAACTAAGGATGAGATAGAAGAAGCATAAGATCACTTGATGGGCCATTTCCAAGATAGGAAAGAGACCTAGAATTGAAGTTACTAGTTATTCTAGAAGTCTAAACCCAAAAGAGTTAATTGATTGGATTAACGAGATGGATGAATATTTCAAGTACGCAGAGATAAAGGATTCAGATTGGGTCAAGTTTGAAAACATAAAACTGAAGGGACACACCAATATCTGGTGGAAAGAGGTCCAACTGGAAAGAAATAAGAGAGGAAAGAGAAAGATCACCAGATGGGATCGTATGGTTGATAAACTGAAGAAGCAGTTCATTCCAATGGACTACGAGTTGGATTTGCTGAAGAAGTTGCAAGGGTTGAAGTAAGGAAGCAAGTCTGTGAAGGAGTATACAAAATATTTCACAAAATGATTATCATTATAGGCCATGTAAAGGCCAACAAAGAGAAAGTAGCCCGTTGCCTTAATGGGTTAAGACCAAGTATTCAGGAGGAGCTAAGCCTGGTCAGAATGACCACCATTGAAGATGCGTACCAGTTTGCTTTGAAGGTTGAAGAGAAGTTGAATAAGAGGTTTGACAACAAGCATAAAGGATGAGGTGGTCAAGGTAGAAGGGGTGGTGGAAGATCCTTTGGGAATCGAAATGAGGATCAGAAGAAAATTGAAGATGTGGGT
The DNA here is from genome assembly GCA_007258455.2 of Sequoia sempervirens. Taxonomy (NCBI): domain Eukaryota; kingdom Viridiplantae; phylum Streptophyta; class Pinopsida; order Cupressales; family Cupressaceae; genus Sequoia; species Sequoia sempervirens. Next base: position 207,744,838 of record VDFB02271358.1, read on the forward strand.
ACTAGTCGAAGTCAGAAGAATGATAATTCCTACCACCCTCATGATGAAAACAATGGTGAGCAAAGAGGAAGGGGAAGACCTAGAAAAGGATCCGAGAGAGATGGTTTCAAAGGAACCTGTTTCGAGTGTGGTGAAGAAGGGCATCAAGCCTATGAATGTCCAAAACACCAAGGAAGGACAGATAGAAGACTGAAAGGTCATGCAAGAGTTGCACATGCAGGTGAGGAAGCTTAGTCCAAGCATTCTAATGATGCTAAAAGGGGGGAGAAACCATAGTTGTTAGGAGAACCCTACTAAATGAGGAGAGGGAACCAAACCAGAGGAAGAGTGTATTCTACATAAGGTGCAAATGTGAGGATAAATTTTGTGATGTCATCATTGATAGTGGAAGCATAAATAATTTGGTATTAGAAGAGATGGTCACAAAGTTGAAGTTGAAGAGGGAAAGGAATCCATATCCATACTGAATTTCCTTATTACAGAAGGACCACAAAGTTCTGGTCAATGAGAAATGCTTGGTGAAATTCAAGATTGGAAGTTACCGTGATGAGGTACTGTGTGATATCATCCCCATGGATACATGTCATATGTTTTTGGGGAGGCCATGGCAGTTTGATAGGCATGCTGTACATAATGGCCATGCTAACACCTATTCCCTGATGAAGGATGGAGTCCTTAATAAATTAGAAACCCTGAAGGAGGTCAAAGAAAAGGTATGTAGTAGTGCCAAAATTTGTTTTGTTGATGGAACATATTTTTTGGAAGGAATGAAACATGAACACATGTGTTATACTTTAATTCCTAGATTGGATAGAGAAGAAAGTAAGGAGGCGCCAATATAAGTTTCAGGTTTTTTGAATGAGTTTCAAGAAAATTTTTTAGATAATGTAACTGAAGGTTTACCGCCAGTAAGGAAGATCAGTCATCAGATTGACTTGATCCCCGTAGCTAGTTTGCAGAATAAGGCAGCTCATAGAATGACTCCTGTAGAGAATGAAGAATTCAACAAAAAAGTTCAAGAGTTGTTAAGAAAAGGATTGATTTGAGAGAGCTTGAGTCCATGTGCAATACCTATAGTACTATCACCAAAGAGGGATGGGGAATGGAGGATGTGTACAAAAACTAGAGCCATAAACAAGATAACAATCAAGTATAGATTTCCCCTACTGAGGATGGATGGCCTTATGGACTATTTGAGTGAAGCTCAGTACTACACAAAGATAGATCTGAAGAGTGGATACCACTTGATCTAGATTAGAGAGGGTGATGAATGGAAGACCACCTTCAAAACCAAAGAAGGCTTGTACGAGTGGTTAGTCATGCCTTTTGGGCTAACCAATGCACCGAGCACATTCATGCAGCTCATGAACGAGTACTAAAATAATTTCTGGGAAAATTTGTTATTGTGTATTTAGATGATATTTTGATTGTCAGTAAGACATTGGATGAGAATTTGATGCATATTTCTAGAGTCTTTGAGAAGTTAAGAGGATAAATTGTTGATTAATTTGAAGAAGTGTAGTTTTGTGAAGAGGGAGTTAGTGTAATTGGGTTTTTTTTTGTCTCGGTAGGTCTTAAAATGGACCCAAAAAAGGTGAAGGCTATTCTAGAATGGCCTACACCAAGAACTGCTACTGAGGTGACATCTTTCCATGGTTTGGACAACTTTTACAAAAAATTCATTAGAAACTTCAGTAGTAATTGTGCACCCCTGCCTGAAACAATGAGAGGGGATAGAAAAGAGTTCAAGTGGAGCATAGGAGCAACAAAAAGTTTTGACATGCTAAAAAAGAAGGTGACAAAGCAACCTATTTTAGCCCTTCCAAATTTCAATAAGGTGTTTTAGGTGGATTGTGATGCCAGTGGTAATGCCATTGGAGCTGTTTTGAGCCAAGAAGGTAATCCCATTGCATATTTTAGTGAAAAGTTAAATGATGCAAGGAAAAAGTATTCTATGTATGATCAAGAATTCTATGCAATAGTTCAAAAATTAAAAAAATGTAGGCATTATCTATTGCAAAAGGAATTTGTTTTGTATACTGATCATCAAGCATTACAATACTTGAATAGTTAGAAAAATTGAATCAGAGACATTTGAAATGGGTATAATTTTTTCAGAGTTATAATTTTTCTTTGAAGCATAGGAGTGGAAGGTCTAATAGAGTTGAAAATTCCTTGAGTAGAAGGTAGAAATTGTTGACAGAAATGTAGATTGAGGTGGTTGGGTTCAGTGAACTCAAGACCTTGTATCCTGAAGATCCTAATTTTGCAGAAGCTTCAAAAGCTTGCAAGGAGCCTGCTACATTAGATAGGACAAAATGGTTAGATTTTATAATCCAAGATGGATTTTTTTTTAGGGGAAGCCAATTGTGTATTATGAGGATTTCCATGAGAGAGAACTTGATCAAGGAGAAGCATAGTGGAGGGATGGTAGGACACTTTAGTAGGGATAAGACCTATGCCATTATTAGTGAACATTATTATTGGCCTCAGTTATCACAGGATGTGAAGAGATTTGTGCAAAGTTACAAAGTATGCCAAATGGCTAAAGGGGCTAGCCAAAACATAGGGTTGTATTAGCCATTACCTATACCAGAGAGGCCATGGGAAGATATAAGTATGGACTTCATTCTTGGATTACCAAGGACACAAAGAGGAAATGAATCAGTATTTGTGGTGGTTGACAAGTTTTCAAAGATGGCACATTTCATCCCATGCCAGAAGACCCATGATGCCATCCACATTACTGATTTGTTTTTTAGAGAGGTGGTAAGACTATATGTTCTACTAAAAAGTATAGTTTCAAATCATGACACCAAGTTTGTTGGGTACTTTTGGAGGAGCTTGTAGAAGAAATTGAGGACAAAGTTGAAGTTTAGTTCTGTACACCATCCACAGACTAATGGGAAGATTGAGGTAGTGAATAGGAGTTTGGGTAGCCCACTATGATTATTGGTAGGAGATAAACCCAAGGGATGGGATCTAATCTTACCCTCGGAAGAATTTGGTTCCAATAATTCTATCAATAGGTGTATTGGTAGATCATCATTCCAAATTGTGTATGGAGGCAGTCTCAGGACAACTCTAGAATTGAGGAAGATGGACCAAGAGAAGAAGACAAGTGCTGAAGCTGAAGACTTTGCAAAGCACATCAAAAACCTACATGAAGAGGTAAGGGAACACATTAACAAGATGAATATGCAATATAAGGCTAAGAAATATCAGAAGAGGAGGTAGAACAAGTTCCAGATTGGTGATTAAGTTATGGTCCACTTGAGGAAAGAGAGGTTTCCAATGGGAACCTACAACAAGTTGAAGATGCAAAAGTTCGGTCCCTGTAGGATTTTGAGGAAACATGATCCAGGGAACACATATGAGGTAGGATTTCCAGATGGAGTCAATATTCCCCTGTGTTCAGTGTTGTAGATTTGACATAGTATCATGAAGGTGGCATAGAGAATGAACTAGTAATGGAACAATGTGGCATTCCTGCACCTCATTCAGAGAGGGAGGAGATTGAAGCAATCCTGGATAGCCGTGTGGGAAGGAGTACCAAAAATAGGTAGTATGAAGAATATCTGGTGAAGTGGAGAGGAAGGACTGTGGAAGGTTCATCCTAGTTGTCTTAGGTAGAAGTTGACCGTTTGGGATTTCTTCAACCATTTGAGACATGACGGGGTCACTTCTCAAATTACCCTAGATTTCTGATGTAGGGCATCTAGTGGTGTAAGGGCAATCCTACATCACTCAAAAATATTTTTCCTTTCTATTAGCTTTTTGTAGATGTTTTTGCATTTTTGGATACCCTTTTCATCGAATAAGAATTCCCAACTTTCAAAACTACTTTTCTTCTTTTTTGGTCATACTGCTATTTTTAATAGGTATGAATTTGAAGGCGTGAGGAGGCCAAAATTATTGGGAAGCTTTAGGAAAGAAATATAGACACTTTGGCAAAATAATCAAGCCAAGATCATTCCCTTTTTGAAATTTATTCAAGTTTCATTTTCCCAAAATTGCCTTGAAAACTCTTTTGAGTCTAGTTTGAGGCACTAAACGATTTCATACGGGACTGTGAGGATTTGATCCTCTCGAATGTAATTTATTTGTAATGAGAACATATGGAAAATAAATAAATAATAATTTTGATATTGTCTCTATTGTTTTCTTTTTTGCGTCTTGGGTTGTGGCTCTCATCAAGTGGTATTAGAGTGGGCTGTTCCTGAGCGTGTGGACAGATTGCTAGTCGTGAGGAATTTCACACCATGACTTGTGGATTGTGGGTTCGAGGTCAAGATGCCTCCAAGAATGATGTACGGTAGGTGTGGTGGTTCTAGAAATGCTGGTGGAAGAAATTCTTTGGAGGATGAGGGTTTTAGAGGCCCTCCAGAGACAAATCAATACATTTCAGGAAGAGTTGAGAAGAGGGTTTAACCCGAGAAGAAGGAAAGAGAGTGAGGATGAAGAAGAGTTTGACGATCCAACTAAGGATGAGATAGAATATGTAGAAGATCGACATCAAGAAAAACTATTAAGGGCCATTTCCAAGATAGGAAAGAGACCTGGAATCGAAGTTCCTAGTTATTCTAGAAATCTGAACCCAAAAGAGTTAATTGATTGGATTAAGGAGATTGAGTAATATTTCGAGTATGAAGAGATAGAGGATCTAGATCGGGTCGAGTTTGCAAATTTTTTTTTGAAGGGCCACGCCAATATCTGGTGGAAGGAGGTCCAACTAAAAAGAAATAGGAGAGGAAATAGAAGGATCTCTAGATGGGATCGTATGGTTGATAAACTGAAGAAGCATTTCATTACAATGGACTACGAGTTGGATTTGCTGAAGAAGTTGTAAGGGTTGAAGCAAGGAAGCAAGTCCCTGAAGGATTATATAAAATATTTTTACAAAATTATTATTAGAACATGCCATGTAGAGGCCAACAAAGAGAAAGTAGCCCATTACCTTAATGGGTTAAGGCTAAGTATTTAGGAGGAGCTAAGCCTAGCCAGAATGACCACCATTGAATATGCGTACCAATTTTCTTTGAAGGTTGAAGAGAAGTTGAATAAGAGGTTTGAAGGAAAGTAAAAAGGAAAAGGAGGTCAAGGAGGAAGGGGTGGTGGGAGATCTTTGGGAATCAAAATGAGGATTAGAAGAAAATTGAAGATGTGGGTACTAGTCGAAGTTAGAAGAATGATAATTCCTACCACCCTCGTGATCAAAACAATGGTGAAAAAAGAGGAAGGGGAAGAGGAAGACCTGGAAAAGGATCCAGGAGAGGTGGTTTTAGAGGAACCTGTTTCCAGTGTGGTGAAGAAGGGAATCAAGCCTATGAATGTCCACAACACCAAGGAAGGGCAGACAGAAGATCGAAAGGTCACACAAGATTTGCACATGTAGATGAGGAAGCTTAGTCTAAGAATTTTGATGATGCTAAAAGGGGAGAAACCCTAGTTGTCAGGAGAACCCTGCTGAATGAGGAGAAGGAACCAGACTTGAGGAAGATTTTATTTCGTACAAAGTGCAAATGTGAGGATAAATGTTGTGACATCATCATTGATAGTGGAATCACCGATAGTTTGGTATTAGAAGAGATGGTCACGAAGTTGAAGCTAAAGAGGGAAATGCATCCAAATCCGTACCAAATTTCCTAGTTATATAAGGACTACAAAGTTCTGGTCAATGAGCAATGCCTCATGAAATTCAAGATTGAAAGTTATTGTGAAGAGGTACTGTGTGATATCATCCCCATGGATGCATGTCATATGTTGTTGGAGAGGCCGTGGCAGTTTGATAGGTGTGTTGTACATGACAACCATGCTAACATCTATTCCTTGATGAAGGATGGAGTCTGCCATAAATTAAAACCCCTAAAGGAGGTGGAAGAAAAGGTGTGAAATAGTGCTAGAATTTGTTTTGTTGATGGAAGAATTTTTTTGGAAGGCATGAAACACGAATGCATGTGTTATTCTTTAATTCTTAGATTGGATAAAGAAGACAGTAAGGAGGTTCCAATAGAAGTTTCAAGTTTGTTGAGTGAGTTTTAGGAAATTGTGTCAGATAATGTACCTGAAGGTTTACCACCAATAAGGAAGACCAGTCATCATATTGACCTGATCCTTGGAGCCAGTTTGCCAATTAAGGTAGCTCATAGAATGACTCCTATAGATAATGAAGAGTTGAACATAAAGGTTCAAGAGTTGTTAAGAAAAGGATTGATTTGAGAGAGCCTGAGTCCATATGCAGTACCTACAGTACTAGCACCAAAGAAGGATGGGGAATGGAGGATGTGTACAACATCTAGAGCCATAAACAAGATAAAAATCAAGTAAAAATTTCCCCTACTGAGGATGGATAACCTTATGGACTGTTTGAGTGGAGCTCAGTACTTCACAAAGATAGATCTGAAAAGTGGATACCACCAGATCTAGATTAGAGAGGGTGTTTGTATTATGCTTTAATTCCTAGATTGGATAGAGAAGATAATAAGGAGGTTCCTATAGAAGTTTCAGGTTTGTCAAGTGAGCTTTAGGAAATTGTGTCAGATAATGTACCTAAAGGTTTACCACTAGTAAGGAAGATCAATAATCATATTGACCTGATCACTGGAGCCAATTTTTCAAATAAGGCAGCTCATAGAATGACTCTTGTAGAGAATGAAGAGTTGAACAAATAAGTTCAAGAGTTTTTAAGAAAAGGATTGATTCAAGAGAGCTTGATTCCATGTGCATTACTAGCACCAAATAAGGATGGTGAATAGAGGATGTGTACAAACTCTAGAGCCATAAACAAGATAACAGTCAAGTACAAATTTCCCCTGCCGAGGATGGATGACCTTATGGATTGTTTGAGTGGAGCTGAATACTTCATAAAGATAGATCTGAAGAGTGGATACCACTAGATCTAGATTAGAGAGGGTAATGAATGAAATATCGCCTTAAAAACAAAAGAAGGCTTGTACGAGTGGTTAGTCATGTCTTTTGGGGTAACCAATGCACTGAGCACATTCATGTGGCTCATGAACGAGGTACTAAAAGAATTTCTGGTAAAATTTGTTATGTGTATTTAGATGATATTTTGATTTTTAGTAAGACACTAGATGAGCATTTGATGCATATTCGTAGAGTCTTTGAGAAGTTAAGAGAGGAAAAATTGTTGATTAATTTGAAGAAGTGTGGTTTTGTGAAGAGGGAGTTAGTGTACTTGGGGTTTTTTGTCTCGATAGAAGGCCTTTAAATGGACCCAAAGAAGGTAAAGGCTATTCTAGAATGAAGTACCCCAAGAAATACTACTGAGGTGAGATATTTCCATGGTTTGGCTAACTTTTACATAAAGTTCATTAGAAACTTTAGTAGTATTTGTGCACCCCTGATTGAAACAATGAGAGGGGATAGAAAAGAGTTCAAGTGGAGCACAGGAGCAACGAAAAGTTTGACATGCTGAAGAAGAAGGTGACAGAGCAACCTGGTTTAGCCCTTCCATATTTCAATAAGGTATTTTAGGTGGATTGTGATGCCAGTGGTAATGTAATTGGAGCTTTTTTGAGCCAAGAAGGTAAGCCCATTGCATATTTCAGTGAAAAGTTAAATGATGCAAGGAAAAGGTATTCTGTGTATAATCAAGAATTCTATGCAATAGTTAAGGCATTAAAAAAATGGAGGCATTATCTATTGCTAAAGGATTTTTTTTTGTATACTAATCATCAAGCATTACAATACCTGAATAGTCAGGGAAAATTGAATCAGAGACATTTGAAATGGGTAGAATTTTTACAGAGTTATACTTTTTCTTTGAAGCATAGGATTGGGAGGTCTAAAAAAGTTGCAGATGCCTTGAGTAGAAGGCAAACATTTTTGACAAAAATGCAGATTGAGGTGGTTGGGTTCAATAAACTCAAGACCATGTATCTTGAAGATCCTGATTTTGTAGAAGCTTGGAAAGCTTGCAAGGAGCCTATTACAATAGATAGGACAAAATGATTGGATTTTATAATCCAAGATGGCATGTTGTTAAGGGGAAGCCAATTGTGTATTTTGAGGAGTCCCATGAGAGAGAACCTGATCAAGGAGAAGCACAAATGAGGGATGGTAGGAAACTTTGGTAGGGATAAACCTATGCCATTATTAGTGAACATTATTATTGGCCTCAGTTATCATAGGATGTGAATAGATTTGTGCAAAGTTGCAGAGTATGCTAGATGGCTAAAGGAGTGAGCCAAAACATAGGTCTGTATTAGCCATTACCTATACTAGAGAGGTTGTTGGAAGATATAAGTATGGAATTCGTTCTTGGTTTACCAATGACACAAAGAGGAAATGACTCAGTATTTGTTGTGGTTGACAGGTTTTCAAAGATGGCACATTTCATCCCATGCCAAAAGACCTATGATGTTGTCCACATTGCCGATTTTTTCTTTAGAGAGGTGGTAAGACTACATGGTCTATCAAAAATTATAGTTTCAAATCGTGACACCAAGTTTGTTGGGTACTTTTGGAGGACCTTGTGGAAGAAATTGAGGACAAAGTTTAAGTTTAGTTTTGCACACCATCCACAGACTGATGGGAAAACTAAGGTAGTGAATAGGAGTCTGGGTAACCTACTGAGATGCTTGGTAGGAGATAAAACCAAGGGATGATACCTGATCTTACCCCAGGAAGAATTTTCTTACAAAAATTCTATCAATAGGAGCACTGGTAGATCACCATTCCAAATTGTGTATGGAGGTAGTCCCAAGACCACTTGAGAATTGAGGGATTGTCACGTCTCGAACTCTGGTGCTTCTTGTTTTTGGCTTTGTGTGGATTTGATATATGATTGGATGTGTGTGTGGTAGATTACATAATGAATGCTATGGTATATTTGGTGTGATGAAATATGAAATGTTGCTTTAATTTAAGAAAAGTTGAATGCTTAGAAATGCAATTTATTTTGGATATGATGAAAAATGGAAAATGTTATTTGAATTCATGAGTTTTAATGTCTTGATTTATATCTTTATATGGATACTAAACTATTGATGCGTGCCTGAGGGTATTGAGATGCAGGTCGTCGAAGACCAAGGGTGTGGCTAAGGAGAGAAGGTTAGATTCTTGGAAGGGTATAGTAGGAATGAAACTCTTGCATACACATACGTGCACATAGTGTCATTTAAATGCATGTAGTTTTAATTTAATTGGATACATAATTGTATGTTTTTCTGAGTGTTTATTTAATTTTATGAAGCGGAAATAAAAGCATAGTAAAATAGAAGAATTATTTAAATGCATAATGGTGTGTTATTCAGAATGCTTATTTTTAATTTATGAAGTAGAAATAAAAAGGTGAGGTGGAAATAATAGACAGTAACTTAGCTTAAAGAATTTTATTATGCAAATAAATGTACTTGTTTTGTTGAGTGAAAACAATTTTACTGAAGTTGTTTATTAGTTTGTAAATTATTATTTATATTAGAAAGGTAATATTTTATTTACAATAAAGTGGTATTCATTTACTTATTTATTTGGAAATAAATAAATATAGTGAAATTAAAAGTAAATTTTCGGTAAAGAAAGGAAGCATGAGGAAATTGAATTTAATTGAAATTTCAAGATTAGGTTTTGGGGAAACTGAAAAGAAACTTTAAAAGAGAAAATATTAACAAAAACAAACAACAGTTCTTGAACACATTTCTTTATTTTATGCTCTGCAAAATATAAAAAAAAAATGGCTGCAAATAGATTACTTTCCAGATTTTAGTGGATTCAAAATTAATGGGATTAAGAAGATAATACAGTGAAAAGAAAAGAAGGAGAAGAAGGCTTCCAAAGAGCAAGCTCCAGGGAAAGGAAGAAGAAGCAGGAGAGTTTTCGTTTCGACTGGAGGCAAATTTTTTCCAGGTTTTTAACTCCTTCCATTGCATTTAATTTCCAAATATCAAAGAAAAAGGATTTCCTCTCTAATTGTAGTGTTGTGCAAAAATTTAATGGTACAATCTTTTCAAATCTCGTATGTGTTCATAATTTTTCCAGCTTCTCTAGATTAAATGTTTTATTTTCAAAATAACGTTCCTCTTTGTGTGAATCTTTGAATAAATTTATGTCCAGATTATGCAAGCATAATATATATATATATATATATATATATGACTAAATATACATATACATATATATATGTATTTATATATACACACAATAACCTGTGTGATTATATATATATGCAAGACACAAAATTTATATTTTCCTAAACTAACCAAGATTCAAGTAGCAAACCATGTTTTATTTTTTGTTTGATTTTGATTTTATTTAAGTATTCAGAAATTATTGATAAAGGAGGGGGGGGACTAGCCCCAGCTGTGCCCTCCTCATATGGGGGAAGGGCTGCACTATGAGGACAACATTTCCTCCACATGCCACGACTTGTGGAGGGTGCGCTGCCCTCCCAGGCAGCGCCTTCCTCCATAGCTGGGGGCGTCGGATGTGTAAAACAACTTATTGCTAATATAATTACTCCTCATTTGTAAGGTGCCGACTGTGTAAAAATTTGTTAAATATCTACCTTTTAATTGCCAGCTTCCTAATCCATTACTGAATATGCAATGCCTTGCTCAAATGATGAGAGTTTTGCACTATGAAAGTAGCCTCTGGGGGCATCGACCTAGATTCCTTTGCGTGCCTTTCATGAGACTTTTATCCTCTATAAAATATGTTCTACTCTGTCATGTATATACTCTGAACTCAAATAGGAATATATATATATATATATATATATATATATATATATATATATATATATATATATATATATATATATATATATAGTATAATTTGTGTATACTTTACTTACAATAGGATATATATATTGATACATAAGAATGAACAAGTATATATACATATCTGTTATATATAGAAATTACATCTACTGCTTGTTATTCTGAATTAAAAAAACCATGCTTTGTTCTTGTTTTGACAATTCTTGGATATAGATATATTTATATATATATTAAACAAGATATGAATATATATATATATATATATATATATATATATACTTTTATTTGGGGAAATCAACTAGTTCTGAAGTCTGATAAGAATAAACATGTAACTAACTGAGAATGAGTAATATTTTTGCATTAGAATTGTATTTACTTCTGAATTTCAATTTAATGTACTCTTACATACAAATTTAGATATACTTACAATAAATATGAACAAACTATGTTTTCCCAATCAATATATAAAACTGATTAGAGAGGGTATTTCTTTCAAAATATATATAAATCAATCATTTTGTGCATTGGATGTTAGAATGCAAGTAGAAATGAATGCATATGCATAATCTTGGCTTATTCATTTATAGTAGAGTGGGTAGAATTGATAGTGAACTGTAAAAACAATTGTGAGTTGCATTCCTTTGGAATTATTGTTTTTATGCAAACAATTTGAGAACTTATACGTTTAAATTGCTAATTAGTTGAATAGATACATGAGTAAACATTACCATAGGAGTAAAGGAAAATTGAAAACCTCTAGAAATAGACATAACATTGATTGGAGTTTATTTTTATTTCAACTATTAAATAGATTAAATTTTTCGATTGGATATCTTGCATGTGCATGGAAATGAACTCATTGCATAAACTCGTTTCTATAGTTAATTTGAAAATATATGCTTAGTGAAATTGTAGGATCAATCATGAGTTGCATTATTGCATTTATGCAAATCATTTTATGAACTAGTCCATGAAATGTGTTTATGATAAAATGCTTGCATGAGGAAATGTTATTAAATTGAATGGAATTATTATGTGAAAAATGCATTATTTATTTATTTCCTTTATGAGTAGACTTCTAGGACAGGATTCCAAAGGTCGACCCACATAGACGATAGTTTTACCTTTTCTAAAACTATCATTGATTTTATGGTTATGCTTGGCCAAACAATGTACCATTGAAATAGATGGAATAAAAGCCTAGAAATAAATGTTATGAAGGTCTCTGCCACCTCCTGTTTGCAAGAAATATGTTATTCTTAGTGTAGGATTGCATATATGCATCATGCTTGCATCGAGAGTTCCCTCCTGTTGTGTTGTTCTAGGTTGCTAGGCTCCTCGTGCAGGGTCAGGGATTTCTTTGAGATGGGAAGAAACCCAGGGAAGTCATGTGCTTTGTGGTTGGGTGGAAAAGGCACCTTAACTGCACTCTTGGCCTCAGTGCAAGAAGACCAGTGGAGTCAAGGCATATGAGGATCAAAGATTCTTTTGGTCATCGATATATCTGTTATGTTATTTTTGTATGGCTTGCATAGCCAATTTGTACATTGTAACTTTATTTCATGAATATAACATTTATGTAAAATTTTTTAAGTATCATTGAAATAGATGATTTGTAACACCCTTAATGGTGTATGTACATTGATAATGTTATATGAAATTGCTTTGAGCATTTATGGATAACTCTTTGTATACATTTTATGGATATGTCATGCTATGGATGTACCTCTATTTCCATACTTGAAATGAATGTTACTCTTTACTGCATTTTGTATGGAATTGAAATATTTAAGTCTTTACATTTTGGTATCAGAGCAGCAAGGTTCAACTCTAGGACCTATGCCTAATTACTTCTTGATGTTATGTTTTTCCAGGGTAACTCCCAATGGATGTTAGATACTATCAAAGGGGAGGAGGATCTTGTGGTGATCCAAATGATAAGTTGGATCAGATCTTGGCCATTCTGAGTAGACAAGAGGCCAGGATCGACATCCTAGAATAGGCAAGGTAGGCTGGGCCATCTGGGCCGAATCTTGGTGAAAGTGAAAATAACAGGAATGAACCAAATGGAGAAAACCCTGAGACTAAAAGAAATCAAAGTAAGCTAGGGAAAGTAGTTGAAGAATTGGGTAAGGACCTCAAGAAGGTCGTGCCACCAAAGTTTTATGGAAAATATTTTGGCGATGGAGCAGAAGCTTGGATCATTGAAATGGAGAGGTATTTTTCCCTGCGGAACTTGTCAAATAAAACTAAGGCTGAATGGGGATCATACCAACTCACCAGTGAAGCTACCACTTCGTGGGAGAATGAGAGGGCTGATAGGCAATTTTTGCATGGTAAGGTGACTTGGGATCAATTCTTGCAAATATTCAAAAAAAGATGGCTTCCACAGTCATATTTTGACAAAAAGATGACAGAATTCTAGATTCTCATTCAAGGAGGAATGATGGTGACACAATATTGGGAGAAACTATCTCACTTGCTTAAGTACGTACTCGAGTACTAGCATGATGAGAGGTTTCGGATTCAAAAATTCATTTTGGGGCTTAGGCCTCAAATTGGAAATGAGGTGGACATGCATAATCCTGCCACCATGGATGAGGCCTTTGAATTGGCACTTAAGCAGGAACATAAAATGTAGCAGGTTGCAAGCTACAGGAAAATCAGAGATGCTAAATATGGCAAAAAGAAATAGTTGTGCAGTTTTTCACACACACGCCCCGCTGAAAGCATGGACCCTCTTTTTCTTTCGTTCCTGATGTTTTGGCCCTTTGATCTTAAGGATTTACCTAACTTTGGCGTGAGCTTGAATGTTTATCTTACCTACATTGATGATCCCCAAGTGATTTTTTCAAGCTTGTTTTTTGTTTTCATTATGCGGCAGCACGCTTGTGTAGGTCATAAAGAACCTTCTGTAAACCTAGAAAATGAGTAAGTTGAGCCCAAGCTTGTCCTGTGCATTCATGGCAGAATTTTAGGGTTTCGTGCTTAGGGAATCACCAATTCCTCTCGATTTACTTTAGGATGAGCCTCAAATTTAAAGGTGATATGTAGGAGGTTTAAATCGAGCTAGTTGCAAGCCCAAGTTCCTCAAATTTGTGATCATTCAATCAATTTGAGTGAAGTTGCGAGAAAACGTTGAAATTTGGTATTTCAAGACTTCGTGAAATTCCTTAACTGCCAGAATTCTCTGACTTTCTATTTTCTCTTTGTTTTCCCGAAATGTGCAATGATACAAAGTTATGCCTGCTTCGTGGATTTTTCGCTCCCTCTGAATTTTACTAAAATTTCCTTTGTTCCTTCATTTTCCTGGAATTCGTAGACTATTGCTATTTTTGCAGATTTTTTGTCCTGGGAGAAATTCTCTGAAACTTTGTTGAAAATGAAGAACTGAGAGATAGCATGATTTATTAGCTGGTGATTATGCATTGTATGATAAAATTGAATTATTTAAAGATGTATCATACTGTTTCTTAGTTAATGACAGTTGATTAAATGATTATTGGATGCTTTTATGTTTATTTTGCTAAAATCCGCCTGGTTGGGAATTTTTTGAAATTCCTCTTTGGCCTGGATTCTGCGGGAGGACTGTAAACCCGAACTTTGATATGATCAATTCTTATGAGGTTTTAGGGAATTTTTCTTATCATGGGACTTATATTGAGGTTGAATATGTCATTTTTGATTAGTTAACTTGGGTTTCATGTGATCTTTATTATGGTTTCTTTGTTAAATGTAGGCTGAGTCAAGTAAGGCAGTGACAAGTGGAACCAAGGGTAGAGTGATGGATCCAAGTACAGAGGGTTCTTCTATTTTTGAAGCAAAAAGAATCAAAATGGATATCAAGAGCATAATTCTTGAGAGAAAGTTTACTTCCATCTGGTCAGAGGTAATTGATACAAATGTTGGATTGTGGGATTATGAAGAGTTCAAGACAAGGATGGTAGCACAAAACCTTCCTTTGCTGTCCAGAAGGACATTGGAATTAGGGTTGGAACATGTAGCTAGATTCCCTCCTATAGTACAGTGTTATGAGTTGGTGCTCGAGTGTGCTAAACACTATGAGAGAGGTACACAAAGGATAGTTGGTCCCCAAGGGAGAATTGTGGCAAATCTAAATCCTGTGTCTATAGCCCAAACCTTTGACATGCCAAATAGGTCTCATGTGGTGGCTTTTGATATGGATATGGCAAAGAAGTTCTATGAGGAAGATACCATCAAGTCCCAACAGGTCATCAATTCCTGGTTGGAGAAGCCTAAGTACCACTTTTCCAAGCTACCCAAGCAACTATTCAGAGCTAAATTCAAGAAGGAATACTATGATGTTACCACCCTTCTCAGTAGGGTGGTAGGGTTGAAGAGTGTAGGAGTATTTGAGAATTGGATGTTCCATGTCATTGTGAGGATGGAGCAGAATGTTAATTATTATTGGGTAGGCATTATAAGTTCCATGATTCATGAACAAATGTGTAATGTCCTGCAGACGAAGACCTTCACAATGACCTCCTACTTGGTTTATGCACTTGCAAGATTTCTTCCATACAAAGGACTAAGTACAAGGGGTGTGTTTGGACAGGATGTAATCTATGAGGTTTATCCACAACTACACCTCGATAACTTGAGCCATAGGAGGGTGAATGATGCATTCACCATGTAAATCACTAGGTTTCTCCAAGGTGCAAAGCATGTAAGGGTATCTGACAATGCCAAGGATTTAATCAAAAGGTATGGGGCTTGGTTCATACTATTTCCCACCTTTTCATATATAAGGATAGATGGTTGTCAGAGGGCTCCATACAAACTCCCTAGGTATCCCACAAATCGCATTATACTTCTGGAGGTCACAAGGAAAATATGTGATTTTGATGCAATTGTGAAGAAGGATAAGCATAAGACTGGATTCGGTGGAGATTTTCCTGTGAGGATAGGCACTAGTGAGGCATGCCCTTCTATTAATTTGGCCTATGCTTCTGAAGAAGAAATGAGCATTCTTGGGTTATCCTTTCATTCCAAAAGATCTAGGTTTGATAGGACTGGCGAAGCATAGAAGGCCAGTAGAGAATATAGTCACAAGGATGATATAGAGGACTATTGGGACAATTGCAGTGATGAATTTGAGATTAGAAGGAAGAAGTTTTCCAGGCTACTTGTTAACTTGGTTCGACTATATAATGTGAAGGCCATTCTAGATCAAGTTGAGGATGATGGAGATTTGATTCAAGGCCATGATTATGAGGCGGTGAAGGATAAACCGGTGGGAGAAGTAGACTAGTTGGAGGAAGAGAAAATAGAGTTAGAGCAACTTATGACTCCAGTGATTAAATATACAAAGCTGTGGCTCAAGCATAAGATGTGGGAGCTAGAAAGTGAAGGTGTACAATGTACCTATGATTTAATGGGAGACTTGGAGTCTCATTCCACTTTTGAAGAGTTAGCTGAGCAATATCCTAAGGGTAAGGGCAAGGTGAGTTCTCCTTTTAAGATCAAGATTAAACATGTTCAAGCGGAGGAAGTATAGGAGGCAGAAAAACAAAGAAATCCTATTGCAAAGAAAAGGAGGCACGTTTCAAGGACCAAGAGGTCAACAAAAGATGAAGCTGAAAGGGAAGATAAAGAGGTTAGTGTCTCGATGCCCAAGAGAAGAAGGATAGTAAGATTGTCACAGAAGGAAAAGGAGAGCTCCAAGGCAGGGGAGGAAGTTGGCCCACCTTTAATAAATGTGGAGAGCTCAGGAGAAAGGACACAGGTATATGCAAGGAGATCAAGAACTCCTTCTCCTAAGGACAGTGTGTCGAGGAAGCATGCTACTTCAATCATTCATGCTATAGAACAACATGATAATATTCCTCTTTCTCATGAAGCTCACGGTGAGCCAGGTGAATCCAAAGAAGTAGAAAGTCATTAAGATCCAGAAGGAGGAGAATTTCAAGAAGGTGAGCTCTATAGTGCTGAGGCAGAAATAGAGAAGGTATTCCAGTCTCCCCTGGTAACTTATGAGGATTCACCTGTCAGGAGTGAAGAATATAAAACTCCTCAGAGAGAGGAAATACCAGTTAGGACTCTGTCTCTAGTACATGAAGAAGAATAGCATAATAAGGAAAAAGAAGATAAAGCTGAGGAGATTTCTGAGAAACAAGATTTGAGCAAGGATACACCCAGGGATCAATATGATGAAGTTGGACAGAGCAAGGTACAATCAGAATCTACTGTTTTGAGTTGGTTGGATAAATAATTAAAGAGTAAATAGATTTTTGTAGATGAAATCCCTCCCAATTGGGATGACCTATTGGAAAATATAGGAAAGGGTAAAGGAAAGAAGAAAGCCAGGGTCATCTCCAAGATTGAGAGAGATGAAGCAAATAATAGGGTGGTCCACATTGCTAATCCTACCCCTAATAAGAATAGGGATGATGTGACTGGAAGTGATTACAATGTGTAGACTATCAACCTAGGGCCTACTTCCATGTAACAAGAGATTGAAGAATATGAGGGCTCTAGTGCTGTGATCTTGGGTAGGTTGAGGAAACAAGTACAGACCAAGCAAGAATTGAAGAAGGAAGATGATAAACTCAAGAGATATTTTCAAGACTTAATGAATCCTTTGCAATCCATCAGTTCCTTATCATTTGCTGCAAGTTTCCTGCCACAAGAAACAATATCAGAGTTGGAAAGAATGAAAAGCACCACACATGCTACAATCGGCTAGTTACAGGGGGTACAAACCAAGGGAGATGATGCTATCAAGGAAATCCTTTCGACTGGAGGAGATGCAATGAGATCATTAGATTGGCTAAGAAATGTACTAGCACAAGATAAGGAGGATGTAGATATCTTGTTACAAAAGACTAAGACCATCATAGAGTATTCTGAGGAAAAATTGGTAAGTGATGGAATTATTCCTTCCTCCAAAGCCGTCGAACCTTGGGAATGGTATGAAGCTTTGCAAATAAGGCAAAAGGTTTTAAAGAAAGTATATAAACAGGGGAAGTAGATTGAGGACACCTTGACTGAAATTTACAATAAGTGCATTTCCTTCTTTGAGGTGATGATAGGGAGAAAGAGATTTGTACCAAAACATCTTAGCTTGGACCAGTTGAGAAAATGGTGGTGAGATGTGTATTTTCCTATCAATGAAGGCCCGGTCATTGAACATCAGTTGGATGATGCAGCTACTTACATTGCAATTATTGATAAATATCAAACCAGTAAGGTAGATTGGGATAAAATGGTAAAACAATCAAGAGATGATATCAAGTCCATTGAGAGGAGAGTTAAGATTTTACCTATGCCACCTGTGGCTGACTTGGACAAGGTATTTTTGATGGTACAGGATAAGATGGGGCGTGCTAAGGATAAAGGGGGAAGTAGTTAATGCAATGCTACATCAAAATTTGTGCTTCCCCATTATTTCTCTTCTCCTTCACATGCATTGGTCCATATTATGTTGGAGACCCAGGCTGACCTGGATGGAGTACATGCATTTAATGCATATTTCACTTTATTTTGAATTCCTCTTGGTAGACTTGTTTTGTGGGAATTTATTATTGTAAACCCTAATTAGGCCAACATATCTTGGGGGTTTCTATAAATATGGCATTCTTCCTCATTTGTAAGGGCTAGATAGTTTTGATATTGGAGCGAATTAAGTAGTATAACAAGAGTTAGAGTTAGGAGTTAGTCTTATTTTCAAGCAAGCAAGTGCTGTAACAGAATACTAGAATTGTTGCTACTTTGGGTAATTTAATGCAAGTGAATACGTTGTGATTTGGTGCCTTTCTTGTGTTGAATTTTATCTGGCATGGTTCTTGTGATTCTATCTTTTGAATTGCTCAAGTTTATTTGATAGATGTACTAGGTTTAATGTTAGATGATTTGATAATATTTATGATTTGATACTTGAGGTGTTGCAACAATCTATAGTCCATACTTTTCACAGCTAGCTGATTGTTAGTTGCTTTGCAAAGTTAGCCTAGACTCTTACATTCATTGTGCTTAGTTCAATTGTGATTATTTGTTCATTGCAATTGCAATAAGATTGTTTTGGATGAGTATTCATGATCTGAAAATATTTAATACCTTAGAAGATTGCACTATTTTTGTAAGATTATAGATTTATCTGGGTTAAGCAGGAATCAATTTCTGAGGGATTGGTCCATTTCAAGTGTTTATCATTTGTATTTTCAATCTTAGAGTTAGTGTTAAATTTAGAGGTCTCTTAAAACCTTATCTCTTTTTCTCTTTCTTTATTATTTGGGTTAGATTTAGGATTGGAAGTATCACCATATTGCTAGATCTGATAAATTTAAGGATTCAATATTTGCTTGTAGTAAGGTCCCTTTGTGATTACCAACATTTTCACATTTATCACTGAGTTGTTTATGCATTGTCAAGACCTGACATTAGAGACCTTGGGGTTATCTCTTGAGGCTTGCTGATAGAGATTTACCTTTCAAGAGAGATAGGATATTTGTATCTTGTCTGAGTTGTTGATGTGCAGAAAACACCATCAACAAAAACCCCAAGGTAACCACCAAGGTAACAGTAATCAGGATAATCAGAGTAACCAGAACAATCAAGGAAATTAGGGAAATAATAGAAGGTAGATCAAAAATCTAAAAAGGGGCAATAATTCTTAGGATCAAAATGATGGGAATTAGGGTAGCAAAAAGAAGGCTAATTATAATAAAAACAACAATAACAGGAGGGATTTCTTTGACAGGCCTAAGGAACCCCATGGAGGTTGTTATACTTATGGTGGTGAGCATTACGCCAGTGTGTGCCCACAGAGGGTGAATAAGCAGAGTAACATGAACCAACATCATATTCATGCAGCGGTTGATAACTACCAAGCCGATTATTAGGCTACACCTATCCAACTATCAGGTAAAATATTTGGATGCCCTATTTCTATTTTGATTGATACTGGTGCCACTAATAGTTTTCTGGATCCTCATGTTATATCTAGACTATCTGTTAAACTGGGCTATATGGAAAATTCTTGGAAAGTTCAGTATGGTAACCGGGTAGAGAGGAAGGTAAAGCAATGCCTATTTTGTAGTGAACTTGAACTCCCTAGTCTCAGAACACAAGTCAATTTATATGTAGCACCTTTGGGGTATTATGATGTAATTTTGGGGATAAATTGGCTTACCAAACATAAGGTTCTTGTTGATTGTGAAGAGAAAATAGTAAAGTTTCTTGATGATCAAGGAAATCATGTTGAAATTTGTGGTGTAAAAAGGCCTTTGGAGCTTAGGCAGGTCTCTGCCATGCAGTTAAAGAAGGAAAGCCAAAAGGGATGCACTATTTATGCAATAAAGGTCAAGGACCTTGATGAGACAGAGTCATCAGTCAATGATCACCCCATTCTAAAATAATTTCAGGATATTTTTCCTGATGAGTTGACTGAGCTACTTCCTAAGCGTGTATTTGATTTTTCTATAGACTTGCTACTTGGAGCGAAACCTCAGTCT
The DNA here is from genome assembly GCA_007258455.2 of Sequoia sempervirens. Lineage (NCBI taxonomy): Eukaryota > Viridiplantae > Streptophyta > Pinopsida > Cupressales > Cupressaceae > Sequoia > Sequoia sempervirens. The sequence goes on from VDFB02271358.1 coordinate 207,765,053, forward strand.
AAAGCACTATACATGATGAACACCACAAATTTATATGAATTGAAGGCCCAATTGGAGGAATTTTTGAAAAAGGGTTTCATTAGACCCAGTGTGTCACCATGGGGAGGTCCTGTTATATTTGTGAAAAAGAAGGATGGGAACTTGAGGTTATGCATTGATTACAAGATGCTCAACAAGGTTACTATCAAGAATAAATACATGCTCCCTCGTATTGATGATTTGTTTGATCAATTAAAAGATGCCAAGGTATTCTCAAAAATTGATTTGAGATTAGGATACCATCAATTGAGAATAAAAGATGAAGATATCCACAAGACTGCTTTCAGGACAAGATACAAGCACTACAAATTTACAGTGCTACCATTTGGGCTAACCAATGCCCCTACAACCTTCATGAATTTGATGAATAGTGTCTTTTGGGAATGTTTGGATAATTTTGTCCTAATTTTCCTTGATGATATCTTGATATATTCTAAGTCAGAAGAAGAGCATGACAGGCTTGCTCTGCCACCAACTCTATCTCGGATCCATAATGTCTTTCATGTCTCAGTGCTTAAGCATTATCATCTAGATGTAGCTCATATCCTTGACTGGCATGCCTTGCAGGTACAGGACCGAGGAGTGATGCTAATGGAGCCCGTTAGGAAATTGGAAGAATGTAACGTTAAGTTGCGGAATCGAGATATTATATTGCAGTATAGGGTCCAGTGGGACCAATATTTGGTGGATAATGCCACCTAGGAGAATGCTGAGGACATTGACAAATATTTTCCTCTTTTGAGATTCTAGTTTACTTTTTCTTTTCCTGCATATTGAGACTTATGATACACTAATACTTCAGACTCTATTGTGTGGATGTTTGTAATAAGACATCGAGACGATGTCTCTTCCAAGTGGGGAAGGATGTCACGTCTCGAAGTCTGGTGCTTCTTGTTTTTGGCTTTGTGTGGATTTGATATATGATTGGATGTGTGTGTGGTAGATTACATAATGAATGCTATGGTATATTTGGTGTGATGAAATATGAAATGTTGCTTTAATTTAAGAAAAGTTGAATGCTTAGAAATGCAATTTATTTTGAATATGATGAAAAATGGAAAATGTTATTTAAATTCATGAGTTTTAATGTCTTGATTTATATCTTTATAACTTTTCCAGCTTCTCTAGATTAAATGTTTTATTTTTAGAATACCGTTACTCTCTGTGTGAATCTTTGAATAAATTTAGATTATGTAAGCATAATATATATATATGTATATGCATATTTAGTCATACATACATATATATATATGTATGTATATGCATATTTAGTCATATATATATATGTATGCATATTTAGTCATATATATATATACACACACACACAATGATTATATATATATATATATATATGCAAGACACATAATTTATATTTTCCTGAACTAGCCAAGATTCAAGTCGTAGACCATGTTTTTTTTTTTTTTTGATTTTGATTTTATTTAAGTATTCGGAAATTATTGATAAAGGAGGGGGGAACTAGCCCCAACTGTGCCCTCCCAGTATGGGGGAAGGGCTGCACTGTGAGGACAACGTTTCCTCCACAATGCCTTCCTTTGTAGCTGGGGGGCGTCGACTGTGTAAAACAACTTATAGCTAATATATTACTCCTCATTTGTAAGATGCCAATTGTGTAAAACTTTGTTAAGTATCTACCTGTTAATTGCCAGCTTCCTAAATACATTACCGAATATGCAACACCTTGCTCAGATGATGAGAGTTTTGCACTATGAAAGTAACCTTTGGGGGCGTTGACCTAGATTCCTTTGTGTGCCTTTCATGAGACTTTTATCCTTTGTAAAATGTGTTCTACTCTATCATGTATATACTCCAAACTCAAATAGGAATAAAAAAATATATATAGTAAAATTTGTGTATACTTTACTTACAATAGGATATATATATTGATACATAAGAATGAACAAGTATATATGCATATATGTTATATATATAAATTACATCTATTGCTTGTTATTCTGAATTAAAAAGAACCATGCTTTGTTCTTATTTTGACAATTCCTGGATATATATATATATATATATATATATATATATTAAACAAGATATGAAAATATATATATACTTTTATTTGGGGAAATCAACTAGTTCTGAAGTCTGATAAGAATAAACATGTAACTGACTGAGAAAATATTTCTACGTTAGAATTGTATTTACTTCTGAATTTTGATTTAATGTACTCTTACATACAAATTTAGATATACTTACAATAAATATGAACAAACTATGTTTTCCCAATAAATATATAAAACTGATTAGAGAGGGAATTTCTTTCAAAATATATATAAATCAATCATTTTGTGCATTGGATGTTAGCATGCAAGTAGAAATGAATGCATATGCATAATCTTGGCTTATTCATTTATAGTAGAATGGGTAGAATCGATAGTGAATTGTAAAAACAATTGTGAGTTGCATTCCTTTGGAATTATTGTTTTTATGCAAACAATTTGAGAAATTATACATTTAAATAGATAATTAGTTGAATAGATACATGAGTAAAAATTACCATAGGAGTAAAGGCAAACTGAAAACCTTTAGAAATAGACATAACATTGATTGGAGTTTATTTTTATTTCAACTATTAAATAGATTAAATCTTTTGATTGGATATCTTGCATGTACATGGAAATGAACTCATTGCGTAAAATCATTTTTATAGTTAATTTGAAAAGATATGCTTAGTGAAATTGTAGGATCAATCATGAGTTGCATTATTGCATTTATGCAAATCATTTTATGAACTAGTCCATGAAATGTGTTTATGATAAAATGCTTGTGTGAGAAAATGTTATTAAACTGAATGGAATTCTTTTGTGGAAAATGCATTATTTATTTATTTCCTTTATGAGTAGACTTCTAGGACAGGATGCCGAAGGTGGACCCACAGAGATGATAGTTTTACCTTTTATAAAACTATCATTGATTTTATGTTTATGCTTGGCCAAGCAATGTACCATTGAAATAGATGGAATAAAATCCTAGAAATAAATGTTATGTAGGTCTCTGCCACCTCCTGTTTGCAATAAATATGTTATTCTTAGTGTAGGAATGCATATAGGCATCATGCTTGCATCGAGAGTTCCCTCCTATTGTGTTGTTCTAGGTTGCTAGGCTCCTCGTGTAGGGTCGAGGATTTCTTCAAGACATGAAGAAACCCAAGTCATGTGCTTCGTGGTTGGGTGGAAAAGGCACCTTAACCACACTCTTGGCCTTAACGCAAGAAGACCAGTGGAGTCAAGGAGGATGAGGATCAAAGATTCTTTTGGTCATGGATATGTCTCTTATGTTATTTTTGTATGGATTGCATAGACAATTTGTACATTGTAACTTTATTTCATGAATATAACATTTATGTAAACTTGTTTATGTATCATTGAAATAGATGATTTGTAACACCCTTAATGGTGTATGTACATTGAGAATGTTATATGAAATTTCTTTGAGCATTTATGGATAACTATTGGTAAACATGTTATGGATATGTCATGCTATGAATGTACCTCTATCTCCTTACTTGAAATGAATGTTACTCTTTACTACATTTTGTATGGAATGGAAATATTTCGGTCTTTACAGGAAAATGGAACAAGAGAAGAAGACAAGTGTGAAAGCTGAAGACTTTATAGAGTACATCAAAAACCTACATGAAGAGGTAAGGGAACACATTAACAAGATGAAAATGCAGTATAAGGATAAGGTAGATCAGAAGAGGAGGTATAAGGAGTTTCAAATTGGTGATGAAGTTATGGTCCACTTGAGGAAGGAGAGGTTTCAAGTAAGAACCTACAAGTTGAAGATGCAAAAATTCAGTCCCTATAGGATTTTGAAGAAACATGATTCAAGGAACGCATATAAGGTAGGTTTTCTAGATGGAGTTAATATTTCCCCTGTGTTGAATGTTGTAGATTTGACAGAGTATCATGAAGGTGGCATAGAGGATGGAGCAGCAATGGAACAATGTGGCATTCCTACACCTAATTCAAAGAGAGAGAAGATTGAAGCAATCTTGGATAGCCATGTTGGAAGGAGTACCAGAAATAGGTAGTATGAAGAATATCTGGTGAAGTGGAGAGGAAGGCTTATGGAAGATTCATCCTGGTTGTCTAAGGCAGAGGTTAACCATTTGGGTTTTCCTCAACCATCTGAGACATGACTGGGTCACTTATAAAATTACCCTAGGTGTCTGTCGTAGGAGTATCCAGGCGTGTAAGGGAAATCCTGCATCACCCAAAAATATTTGTCCTTTCTATTAGTTTTTTGTAGATGTTTTTACATTTCTCAATACCCTTTTTGTCGAATAAGAATTCCCAACTTTCAAAACTACTTTTCTACTTTTTGTGTTCAAACTGCTAATTTTAGTAGGTTTGAATTTGAAGGCGTGAGGAGGAAAAAAATTATGGGAAGCTTCATGACATAAAAATAGACACTTTGGCAAAAAAATTAGGCCAAGATCATTCCTGATTTGAAAGATATTCATGTTTTAGTTTCTGAAAATTGCCCTAAAAACTCTTTCAAGCCCAGTTTGAGGCACTAAATGGTCCCTTATGGGCCTAGAAATCATCAGAACTAGCAGAGAAAATTCTTAGCACATTCTACAGTCTGAGACCTTTCCAATGGTTAAAACGGTTTTTTAAATAGAGTCCTGGATCAAAAGTTATGGCTTCTGAAAGTTTGTCAATTTTTGGAAAATTGCCAATTTTCGAATTGGGACTCAATTTCTGAATTTCAAATTTCAAATTTTGGCACCCAACTGCCTATATTCAAATTTCAAATTGTATTTTTGGCTCCAAGTTGGAAAAAAGGCTATTTAGGACTCATTTTGGAAATTCTGGGGCATTGGGGGAAAAAAGATAAATTGTATTGGGAAAAGGGGATTTTACTTTTTGGAAACAGTAAAGTTGCATGTATTGCAGCATGTGAGGATTTGATCCTCCTAAATGTAATTTCTTTGTAATGAGAAAATTTGAAAAATAAATAAATAATTCTATTATTGTCTCTGTTACTTTCTTTTCTGAGTCTTGGGTTGTGGCTCTCATCAAGTGGTATCATAGCGGGTTGTTCCTAAGCGTGTGGACATATCATCAATCATGAGGCAGTTTGCCTAGGACTTTTGGATTGTGGGTTCGAGGTCAAAATTCCTCCAAGATTGATGTGTGGTAGGAGTGGTGGTGCCAAAAATGTTGGTGGAAGAAATGCTTTGGCAGATGAGGGTTTTAGAGCCCTTCAGAGACAAATCGATGCATTGCAGGAATAGTTGAGAAGAGGGTTTAACTCTAGAAGAAGGGAAGAGAGTGAGGATGAAGATCCAACTAAGGATGAGCTAGAAGAAACAAAATATTGAAATTAAGATAGGCTATTAAGGGCCATTTACAAGATAGGAAAGAGACCCTGAATCGAAGTTCCTAGTTATTTTGGAAATCTGAACCTATAAGAGTTAATTGATTGGATTAATGAGATGGAGGAATATTTTGAGTACGAAGATTTAGAGCATCCAGATAGGGTCAAGTTTTCAAAAAAAAACCTGAAGGGCCACACTAATATTTGGTGGAAAGAAGTCCAACTAGAAATAAATAGGAGAGGAAAGGGAAAGATCACCAGATGGGATTGTATGGTTGATAAATCGAAGAAGCAGTTCATTCCAACAAACTACGAGTTGGATTTGCTAAAGAAGTTGCAAGGGTTGAAGCAAGGAAGCAAGTCCATGAAGGAGTATATAGAATATTTTCACAAAATGATTATCAGAACAGGCCATGTAGAGGCCAACATAGAGAAAGTAGCCCATTACCTTAATGGGTTAAGGCCAAGTATTTAGGAGGAGATAAGCTTGGTTAGAATGACCACCATTGAAGGTGTGTACCGGTTTGCTTTGAAGGTTGAAGAGAAGTTGAATAAGAGGTTTGATGGCAAGCATAAAGGATGAGGAGGTCAAGGAAGAAGGGGTGGTGGAAGATCCTTTGGGAATCAAAATGAGGATCGAAAGAAAATTGAAAATGTGGGTTCTAGTCAAAGTCAGAAGAATGATAATTCCTATTACCCTCATGATGAAAACAATGGTGAACAAAGAGGAAGGGGAAGAGGAAGACCTGGACAAGGATTCGGGAGAGGTTGTTTCAGAGGAACCTGTTTTGAGTGTGGTGAAGAAGGGCATCAAGCTTCTTAATGTCCACAACACCAAGGAAGGACAAATAGAAGACCAGAAGGTCATGGAGGAGTTGCACATGCAGAAGAGGAAGCTTAGTCTGAGCATTCATATGATGCTAACAGGGGAGAAACCCTAATTGTCAGGAGAACCCTACTGAATGAGGAGAATGAACCGGACTAGAGGAAGAATCTATTCTACACAAGGTGCAAATTTGAGGATAAATGTTGTGACGTCATCATTGATAGTGGAAGCACTGATAATTTCGTATCAGAAGAGATGGTCACAAAGTTGAAGCTGAAGAGGAAAAGGCATTGAAATCCATATTGGATTGCCTAGTTATAGAAGGACCACAAAGTTTTAGTCATTGAGCAATGCCTGGTAAAATTCAAGATTGGTAGTTATTGTGATGAGGTTCTATGTGATATCATCCCCATGGATGCGTGTCATTTGTTGTTGGGGAGGCCATGGCAGTTTGATAGGTGTGTTGTACATGACGTCCATACTAACACGTATTCACTGACGAAGGTGATGAATGGAAGACCACCTTCAAAACCAAAGAATTCTTGTACGAGTGGTTAGTCATTCCTTTTGAGCTAACCAATGCATCAAGCACATTCAAAATGTACTAAAATAATTTTTGGGAAAAATTGTTATTGTGTATTTAGATGATATTTTGATTTTCAGTAAGAAACTAGATGAGCATTTGATGCATGTTTGTAGTGTCTTTGATAAGTTAAGAGAGGATAAATTATTGATTAATTTGAATAAGTGTAGTTTTTTGAAGAGGGAGTTAGTATACTTGGGGTTTCTTATCTCGACAAAAGGTCTTAAAATAGACCCAGAGAAGGTGAAGGCTATTCTAGAATGACCTACCCCAAGAACTGCTACTGAGGTGAGATCTTTCCATGGTTTGGCCAGCTTTTACAGAAATTTCATTAGAAACTTTAGTAGTATTTGTGAACCCCTGATTGAAACAATGAGAGGGGATAGAAAAGAGTTCAAGTGGAGCACATGAGCAAAAAAAAGTTTTGACATGCTGAAGAAGAAGGTGATAGAGCAACCTGTTTTAGCCCTTCCAGATTTCAATAAGGTGTTTCAGGTGGATTGTGATGCCAGTGGTCATGCCATTGGAGCTATTTTGAGCCAAGAAGGTAAGCCCATTGCATATTTCAGTGAAAATTTAAATGATGCAAGGAAAAGGTATTCTGTGTATAATCAATAATTCTATGCAATAGTTTAGGCATTAAAAAAATGGAGGCATTATCTGTTGCTAAAGGAATTTTTTTTGTATATTGATCATCAAGCATTACAATACCTGAATAGTTAGGGAAAATTGAATCAGAGACATTTGAAATGGGTAGAATTTTTGCAGAGTTATACTTTTTCTTTGAAGCATAGGATTGGGAGGTCTAACAAAGTTGCAAATGCCTTGAGTAGAAGACATACATTGTTGATGAAAATGCAGATTGAGGTGGTTGGGTTCAACAAACTCAAGACCTTGTATCCTGAAGATCCTGATTTTGCAAAAGCTTGGAGATCTTGTAAGGAGATTGTTACATTAGACATGACAAAATGGTTGGATTTTATAATCCAAGATGGTATGTTGTTTAGGGGAAACCAATTGTGTATTCCAAGTTCCATGAGAGAGAACCTGATCAAGGAGAAGCATCGTGGAGGGATGGCAAGACACTTTGGTAGGGATAAGACCTATGCCATTATTAGTGAACATTATTATTGGCCTCAGTTATCATAGGATGTGAAGAGATTTGTGCAAAGTTACAGAGTATGCCAGATGGCTAAAGGAGTGAGCCAAAACATAGGGCCGTATCAACCATTACATGTACTAAAGAGGCCATCGAAAGATATAAGTATGGACTTCGTTCTTAGTTTACCAAGGACACAAAGAGGAAATGACTCAGTATTTGTGGTGGTTGATAGGTATTCAAAGATGGCACATTTCATCCCATGCCAGAAAACCCATTATGTTGTCCACATTGGTAATTTTTTCTTTAGAGAGGTGGTAAGACTACATGGTCTACCAAAAGGAATAGTTTCAGATCATGACACCAAGTTTGTTGGGTACTTTTGGAGGAAATTTTGGAAGAAATTGAGGATGAAGTTGAAGTTCAGTTTTGCACACCATCCACAGACTAATGGGAAGACTAAGCTAGTGAATAGGAGTCTGGGTAACCTACTGAGATGCTTGGTAGGAGATAAACCCAAGGGATGGGAGCTGATCTTACCCCAGGAAGAATTTTCTTACAAAAATTATGTCAACAAGAGCACTGGTAGATCACCATTCCAAATTGTGTATGGAGGCAGTCCTAGGACCTCTCCAGAATTGAGGAAGATGGACCAAGAGAAGAAGACAAGTGTCAAAGCCAAAGACTTTGCAGGGTACATCAAGAACCTACATGAAGAGGTAAGGGAACACATTAACAAGATGAATATGTAGTATAAGGCTAAGGTAGATCAGAAGAGGAGGTATAAGGAGTTCTAGATTGGTGATGAAGTTATTGTCCACTTGAGGAAAGAGAGGTTTCTAGTGGGAACCTACAACAAGTTGAAAATGTGAAAGTTCGGTCCCTATAGGATTTTGAAGAAATATGATTCAAGGAACACATATGAGGTTGGTTTTCTAGATGGAGTCAATATTTCCCCTATGTTCAATGTTGCAAATTTGATAATCATGAAGGTGGCACAAAGGATGGACCAATAATGGAACAATGTGGAATTCCTACACCTAATTTAGAGAGGGAGGAGATTAAAGAAATACTGGATAACCATGTGGGAAGGAGTACCAAAAAAAATTAGTATGAAGAATATCTGGTGAAGTGGAGAGGAAGTCTTGTGGAAGTTTCATCCTAGTTGTCTAAGGTAGAGGTTGACCATTTGGGTTTTCCTTAACCATCTGAGACGTGATTGGGTCACTTCTCAAATTACCTTGGGTGTTTTATATAGGAGCATCTAGTGGTGTAAGGGAAATCCTGAATCACCCAAAAATACTTTTCCTTTCTATTAGCATTTTGTAGATGTTTTTGCATTTCTGGATACCCTTTTTGTCGAATAAGAATTCCCAACTTTCAAAATTGCTTTTCTACTTTTTCTGGTCAAACTGGTATTTTTAGTAGGTATGAATTTGAAGGTGTGAGTAGGAAAAAATTTATGGGAAGCTTCAAGACATAAAAATACACTTTGAAGAAAGAATAAGGTGAAGATAATTCCCAGTTTGAAAGATATTCAAGTTTCAGTTTCCCAAAATTTCCCTGAAAACTCTTTCAAGTCCAGTTTGAAGCACTAAATGGTCTCGTACGGGCCCAACAATAATTGGAATTGGTAGAGTGGGTTCTTATCATGTTCTACACTCTGAGGCCTTTCCAATGGTTCAAACGGTTTGTGAAACGAAGTCCTGGATCAAAAGTTACAGCTTCTGAAAGTTGGTCAATTTTTGGAAAATTGCCAATTTTCGAATTGGGACTCAATCTCTGAATTTCAAATTTCAAATTTTGGCGCCCAACCACATATATTCAAATTTCAAAATGTATTTTTGGCTTGAAACTTAAAAAAAGGCTATTTAGGACTCATTTTGGAAATTCTGGGGCATTGGGGGAAAAAAGAGAAATTGTATTGGAAAAGGGGGATTTTGCTTTTTGGAATCAGTAAAGTTGCATGTATTGTATCCTGTGAGGATTTTATCCTTTAGATGTAAAATATTTGTAATGAGAAAATTTGGAAAATAAATAAATAATAATTTTGTTATTGTCTCTATTGTTTTCTTTTCTAAGTTTCAGGTTGTGGCTCTTATTAGAAAGGAAATCATAAGAAAGTGTGTTAAGAGCTGTTATGTTGTCTTTGATGTTTTTTCACATCTTTTGTTTCCATCAATGACAAAGGGGGACACTGATGCAAATATGAAGGTGTTGTCATTGATGTCAATAAGAAGTCTATTGACTGGTGTTATCATTGATTTCAACTGCATGTTAAGGAAGTTATTGCATGATGAAGATGTCAAAGATATTGAGAAAATTGTGAAAAAGAGGAAAATAGGTTGATGTAGGTTGTGCATGTATAGTTGAGATATTGAGGAAGTGTTGTGAGTACATGGAGCTATCTTTTTGTTGTAGTATCTAAAGATGAGTTGGAATGAAGTAATGAGCTGAGATGATGTCTCTGGTACTTGGTGTGTAAGGGGGAAATTGAGGAATGCAATAAGATAAATGAAATGAATAGAAGTTAATCTAATTCAAAACAAAGATCATGATTCATACCGATTACTCACAAAATGATGCAATCTAAAGAAAGACATAAAATGAATTCACAAACATAGCGTTACCTCCCATGTCAAAGCATATTCACAAAGATGTTGGATTGTTCGTTGTATCAATGTGAAGCCTCCATTTGTGTGTAGAAAATCCTTCAAAGTCGTGCATGTGTTGATTGATTGAAGATATGTGTAAAGCTTGTCAAAAGATCGATTGTGATTTTAGTATTACTTTGTTGTGCAAAATGTGTTGATTCTTCGATCATTTTTGAGAAGAAATAAGGTTGTTATATATAATTTTTTCTTCGAAATGAATGCTTGGGATCACATAGTAGAATATCTTGATCAGTGGTTCAAAACTGTTGAGAGGATTTAGATGCGAATAATCAGTGCATTTTGATTACGTAATCAACGTGATTGAAGAAATCAATTTGAGTGTTCAGTGGGATTGAGGAAATAGATTGAATAATCTATGGAATTGAAGAAATCATGTTGAGGCTTCAGTGGGATTGAAGAACAAATGAATCAGTTAGAAAATAGAGTGAGCAATCAGGGGATCATAATTTTCTCAATCATAAAAAGTGAGTGAAGATAATTAATTAATTGATTTAATTAATTAAGCCTTTTTGAGTGTAACGTGCAAGTCATGTTTGAATTTTGTAAACAAAGTTGTATTTTTTTGATTTGACCTTTTGGATGGTGTTTGAATAATTTATTTAATTATTCATGTTTAGGGGAAAGTGATTTAATTAAACTATTAAGTATTAATAATTTAATTGATTTAGGGGAATAGTATAAATTAGTGGCATAATTAAATAATTGATGTTATTTAATTAATCAGAAGGAATAAAGTTAGATTAGTACTTGATTAAATAAATGAAATTTATTTAATTAGTCAAAAGTGATGACAAAGTGAATTAATTAAATAATGTAATATTATTCAATTAATAGAGGAAATTAGGTTTTTTGATGCAATTGATGTGAAATGCAGTAATATTAAGTGATAATGATGTTGATGATGAGAAAATGTCATTTAAGATACATGATAAGTGTTAGGTCATTTTTACATGTCTACATTTTGTCCCTCTTTGAGACAAAGTATTGGTTGCTTTGTTTCAAAGAATTCAATGTTAAGATCAAGATTTGAATATTTTTATATGCCCCACTATGCCTCGATGGTCAGCAGAATGATGGTAGGATGTTGGGCTTCCCCCTCGAGAGGTTGGCCAAAAATACCAATTTTTAGGTCGAGCTCACGATAATGTTTTATTTCAGTTCAAATGCATAGAGGAATAAAAATTAAACTTATAGGACTCATTGATAGTTCAGATGTTCCTTGGAGCTCCTAATTTCAACCTACGAAGTTTTTCTAGGTAAAAAATTAGGGTTTCAAGGGTTAAAATATATAATTAGGGCTCAATTCTCCTCATTTGCACTCTAAGCCTATAAAAAATTCTTGCCTCTGGATTTCGTGATTTGTCAATTATCAAGGAGCTATGGTGAGGATTCAAGGAGCCCCACATTGCACAATGTGGTTCATGAGTTTGGATGAACTACAGGCGTCGGTGCCCCGGTATGTACCTTGTTCTTTCATGTTTTTGACTTTCTATTTTTGTAATTAATGCATTAAGTCAAAGTAGTCGATAGTAGTAGAATTATGTTTCTTTCACTTTTGAATCATTTTTAGTGCTTTTGATGTTTATAACTAGAGCGCTTTTGAGTTTTTCTATCGCACTTGACATGATTGTTCACTTTTGACATACTTTTCGCTTTTGTTTTTTTCCCTTGCCTGAAATTTTTGCTTTTGATTTTCTATCCTATGAACTATCCACTATTGTAATATGTGCACTTTTGTGATAAGTTTTCACTCTTGTTTTTAATGCTTTTTGGTTTATTTTCTGCCTTCGATTAAATAGTAATTTCTTTCACTTGTTTTTAATGCTTTTTCCAAAAAAGTCACTACTTTTGTCAAAAAGTGGCCACTTTTGCTTTGCATGGAATTTTGAGTCAGTTTGTTTGCAATTTGAGGTTCATAATTTTGTGTTTTTGTAGGGAATCCTTAACATCGTGGGTTGAATGGTTGCAGGTGGTTCTCAATCCACTTATGTCGAGGAAGTGACAACCGTGAGAGCTGTTTAATTTTATTGTTAGTTTTCATGAGCTGGAACGAGATGTGCTAGATGTTGTGGGGTTGCGACACATTTGCTACATGCTGACCATCAGATGCCATAGAGGTATGATGACTGCTCTTGTTGAGAGGTGTCACTCAGAGACCACATGATTTTATTTACCTACTATTAAGGCCACCATCACCCTAGAGGATATGTGCAGGATCCTCCATGTACCTATTCATGGAGAGCTTGTGACTTATTCTGTGTGATGGGGTACATGTGCTATGTGTTGAGTACTTGGTGTGAAGCATATTTAGGTTTGTGAGGCAGAGATAGACCTATTTGATTTTGTTGGTAGCATGAATCTAGTTTTTTCGGTTCTATGTGGTTTGGTCTTGGGGATCATCATTCCTGATCGACAAGGCATGCAATTTCCTGTTGGTTGGGGCATATGCATTGAGCAGATGTTCAAGCATGGCACTAGATATGCATGGGGCATGTGTCTCCTAACATATTTATATAGAATTATGCATGAGGTCACCTACCAAGGAGGTAGATCCATTTTGGCCAGTGTGAGTTTACTACATGTATGGGCTTGGGAGCACATCCCTATTACCAAGCCTAATGGCATATTGGATAGGGATATAGAGGATCTGTATTCTTATAGATATGGTGACTTCCTTCACTATACTTGGCTAGGGCAACTGCCTTATTGGTTCCGTGTTATAAATGATATGCTTGGGTTTGTTTGGAGACTATGGTTGGGATGCGAGGCATGGTACGATGATTAAGAGAAGTTGCCATACTATATAAAAACTCAGTGGCTTATTGGTCATGTTCGTTCCTTACTAGAGAGATATCTACTCGATAGGTTTTTTTAGTAGTTTGGTGAGAGACATGGATGTTTTGCAGATGCTTATGAGGCTCATTTTGGCTAGACTACCAAAGAGGTCCAGGTATGGGGTTTACAGGTTGATCATGATGTTGCCATTGTGGAGTTTAGAGCTCTTGCCCCATTTGGATGGGGATGACATGTTGGGATTGTGGATCCTGGGACTACCCTAGATTTTGATCAGCGGTGGGCTAGGCATATTCCTCTGAGATTTATAGATCTTGTAGGTGGTGTGGCCATGGGGAGAGCAAGGATCACTAGTTGCTGTGGTGAGTGACAAGAAGTTCAAATTATTGTCAAGCAACTGGATAAAGCCGGCCAGGGCAGTGAGCAGGGTGGATAGGATGATCCTATGTAGTAGGACCAGGGACAGTTTCTAGATCCTCCTCCACCACCTAGTGGTGCAATAATGGCAATACAGATAGATCTATTGAAAACTGCTAGAGACACATAGATCGTGCAATGACAGGCCGTAGAGGCTCAAATTGTTATTCTAACTGTAGAGTGAGATACAACTAGATAGATGAGGGATGCAACCAAACAAGAGTTAGTGACTGAGTGTCAGTAGAGACAAGCTACAAATATTTCCTTGGCTACCTCTATTCCTATGGCTTAGCATCAGTCTAAGTGTGAGTAGTTGTTATAGAGGGTGACGTACTTGTTAACACTATGATTTGCACCCTAGTTGAAACTTAACACAACTAATCATGTGAAACATGGGAACTTTTCTAAGGTTGCGGGTAACCTTATGGTAGAAAAGGACCTCAAGAGAAAGTTGGTTCTTTATTGGATATCACCTAAAACTACTACTTTTTAACAAAGGAAAAGGCGAAAGAATACTTAAAAAAGAAAACTAAAAAACTAAAATAAAGGTGATTCACCAAAATGAGGAGACTATGATGATTCAAACTTGCATACACTTGGCTACTAATGATATAGCTGAACTGCACAACTCATTTTTGTAAGTTCATTCATAAATACTTCACAAGAGGGTTTGAATGCATTATCCCTTAAGGAGGAAAAGTAACTTTCATAATTTAAAGGTATTTGCAACTTAAACACAACTTGTAACCTGCACAAACTTATTTTGGCAGAAAAGACATGAAAGCATGAGACAAAACTTCATGAGGATTAATATACCTCAAAAGTAGCTTGATCAATCATTCAATAATGCACAAATACTGCAAAAATAAGGAGGAAAAAATTGAAATCAGGAGAATCCAAGGCACTGTCTATATTTTTATTCTCTCCAAATGAGTTATAAATTATGCTCAAATCTGAGAAAGGACTACAAAATCACTGTCTCCAGAAATCTACAAATTCAGAACTAACTCCCAAAAGAGTTACAAGAGTCAATATAACCCACAACCCAAGTAGTTGCACCAAAATAGGAGCAAGCGACTACCTTGGGTCGGATGCCCTAGAAAAGCCTAAAAATGAGGCATTAGACTCCTCATAAAACTACCTCCAACATGTGGGGAAAAATGGTTTTGGTGATACCAAACACCTAAACATGCAAAACCACCAACAAGGTGCATTAATTCCCCTACAAATGTGGGTACATGTCCCCAAACTGAAAACAAACTACCCTATATACCCTCCATTTGTTTGAAAGCATAACTCCCACTAAATGTTGAAAATATCCATCATTTTTGTATTTTCTTTTAAAATAACAAAATAATTTAAGGCTTATAATTGCACCTTAAAGTCATTTTGTTTTACAATAACTACATATACAAAAGATGAAAATTCAAAGAAAATCCTCCAAGCATGCACGTACATGGCTGAGATGGCAATTCGAGCTGAGGTGGACTTCATATGTTGAGGTGGAATTTACCCCTCCATGTATACATGTGACACTTAACCTAAGTTTGCAAAAGATCTCTCAAGGCATGGCAATTTTCCTAAGGTATAAAGAAATTTTATTTGGCCGTGGGGCATACATTAATTGAATTATTTTATTTATAAAACAATGGCAAAAAATGTCACGTTTCTCTCTTATTGACATCTAGGGTAATGAGAAACCCTAAAATCAAAAGCAAGGCAAAAAGTGAAAAACCATCTCATTTTCTCGAAGCTTCTTGAGGAAGCTTGGCCGCTCACACAATGTTTTCTAGAAAACCTCAGAGGATTTTTTGATGAATTATTTAGCGATATGGAGCATTTTTCTGCATTTTTCTATGGATTCTCCTTCACAATTCTCACACTGGTAAGCATATTTGAAAAAGACACCTTGAATGAAAGATTTATATCTTTTTTTTCTTAGGCCTCAGGGCCACAACATTGATATTTCCTTCATCCA
Source organism: Sequoia sempervirens (assembly GCA_007258455.2). Taxonomy (NCBI): domain Eukaryota; kingdom Viridiplantae; phylum Streptophyta; class Pinopsida; order Cupressales; family Cupressaceae; genus Sequoia; species Sequoia sempervirens. Next base: position 207,780,818 of record VDFB02271358.1, read on the forward strand.
TTCTCATTTCTTGTGTTCTTTTATTACTCTGTTGGCCACCATGAAAGTTTGTGAACATACCTCCAGAAATTCAAAGAAACAAGACTCGGCCATAGAGGCACAAGGCCATTCACCAACCGACAAAGAATGTTAAGTAAGTCATTTGAAATCATGCTTCCTGAGTCATTTCATCATAAAACCCATAAGGGTTTTCCCTCCATCGGTTTCTACAAAACCCTTACTCTACTCTTCACAAGATTTGATGCATTGTATTTAGCAGACTCCTTTACACACACAGGCCGCAGCTGTGATAAACCTCTGATGTATTTTTCTTTTTTCTTACCTTCTTTTTTTGATGCCTTTTCTCTTCTCTTGATTTTTGTGGAGTCTATATATATGAGTTTTTGGGGACACATCTTGCACAAAGACTTTACACAAAATAGTAGAAGACAATCTGGAGAAGGTAAAAATTTCTTACACATCATGATGTTTTTGTTTTTACAATTATTATGAAATGAACCCTAGCTGAAGGCTATAGATTTTGCTTATGTTGATTTCCCGTGGCAGCCACTGTATTTTCCTTTGGTATCTCTACAAATAAAGAGCTTAATTTGAGCTATGTAGATTCAATAAACACTGAATACCCTACTTTCTACATTTTGTGCATACTTCCTGTGGATTTTTTGCAAATAGAAAGCTCCATTCGAGCTCTGAAAATGCATTTAACTTGTCTTTGGTGCATTACTCATGCCGTGACCTCAACTTGATTTTGTGGCATTTTCATTCTAAGTTCCTCTCATGACATTACAATGGTTTTCTGTTGACACATTGTTGATTTCACACTGCAGATTTGTCATTTCCCATAAATTTTTGGAAAAATGTTGAAAGTCTGAACTTCTCCATTTAAAGAAAATGAAAAACCCTTATATATCATTTTCTGGGTTTATAAAAATTTACATTCATTATTCTCCTGAATATTTATTTGAAGATATATTGGAAAATACTTCTCTGCCATAAGACCTAGAGTTTATTTCCTATAGCATTACAGGTCACGACCTTTACCTTTCTCGTAATTGGGCTTTTAGGAATGCCTTTGTCACTAGTCTCTTCACCATAATTCCTTCCTGTTACTGCATATACCCCTGCTTATTGTAGCCACATTCTTCTATTGTTATGAAGAAACATACCTTTGTTTCAAGTATTGTTGTTCATCTGTGATATGAGTCACATAGTTATAACGTCTCTCATTGCAATGTCTTGGTAACCTACAATCATATTGATCATGACTATGTTTATAACATTGAATTAATATCACCATTGTGTAAGTAATACTTTTGTACAAAAATGTGAATCCCCTGCAAGAAAAAAACATCTTGTGATTAAAAACTTTATACATATTGATGGCTTATGTGGCCATCTTTCCTTTGAAAATAATGTTCTTTACCTAGTCACAAACTATCCCTTATACTAAGATAATAGTCTCTATATTGTCCATCTTCATTGCTATGTTTTCAAGAAGTAACTGTACATATTTCATTTTGATTTCATGTACATTTGCTTGCATATGCATTGCACCTCATATAGGTCATGCACCTGAGCTGTCTTCTTATTAAAGACTGTTCTCAAAACATTTATATTTGACAACTGCCATGCCATTTTATGGTTGCTTTTCAAAATCCAACTGTAGGAATTTTCCTTGCATTCTTTGCTCATTCATTTTATATTTGCTGTTCCTCCATAAATTGATAGTCTTTATCAAACAATCTTCCCCTATTTTGATGGTGAATTTTATTGGCCACTAAGCTTAGGCAGAAGCTCATAGTGTCAAAATTGTCATCAAATATGCCTTTTACATTTGTAGTTTCCACTACATATATTACTGTCACTGTACCCTTAATTACTTTGAATAACCACCATTTAGTTATGACTGATCTGCCTTTTCATCATCTATTTGTGATGTCACTTGCAGTTGATATCAAAGAAAAACAAACATATATACACTATATTGAATAAGTGAATACACTCCATTGCATTATTCAATGTTGGTTAATCATACATCTAAGGTACTGTTTTGCGCTAGTGTCACCATGCCCCATATGCACTATTGTTTGGGCTAGCATATTGCAACACGATCATTATGTAACTAAACTCATCATTGCATTTCTGTTTTTACATCTTGATCTTAAGGACTATGAAATACTTGTCTTCATACCTCATGGTACCCTTTGCTACAGCTGCTCCATTATAGGGATCACATACATATGAATTGCTTTATTGCTGAATAATCATTTTATGCTCTTCATTATACTTAGTTACTATAGCAGAGCTGTATGTGAAGTCCTTTTCACTTTTGCAAATTGATGTATTCTCCTGAGAGCACCTTTTTGATTTAAATCTTGAATGCAGAGAACTAGATGCACTTTGTATGTATATAATGTCATGTTATCATTACTGCTTGTTATTGCATCATTTGTCCATAGGATTGACCATCTTTGCACAATAACACATAACACTAATACAAAACACTTGACTTCCAGGTACATCACCTCATTTAGGAATTATGCTAAACATTTAAAGGTGATACAATTTCTTTTGGCATTTCCTGCCCTTTTCTTTAGAGATTCTTCTTGTTGGCACTAAAATGCCAAATTGGAAATTGTATATGCATAAAATTGGTCATGTCTAGTTAATCCTAACATTTAATTAAATATTTATTAGTTAATTAATTTCTCTAAAGTCCTCTACATATGATTAAATTTAATTAATTTAATTATATTGTTCATTCACTTTATTCTTCCACCTTAATTAAATAAATTCACTTTATTTAATTATTTCACATCCATATGTCTACTTGATTAATTAAATAAATACACTTTATTTATTTTAATTAATTATCACTTTTTGAATTTAATTAAGTCTTTTGATTTAATTAAATTTAAACATTTCTTTTCAAATCTTTCTTCTAATTAATTAAATATTTTATTTTATTAATTTCATCCACATGTCATTTCTTAACAATTTAATTAAATATCTTTCATATCTTTTCAAATCATAATTAAATATTTAATTTAATTATGAAACCCTCCATTATTCTCCAAATCTTAATTAAATATTTTATTTAATTAAGAAAATCTTCCATGTCACCAATAAATGAATAATTGAATTTAATAATTAATTATTTATCTTCAAAATCTTTCCAAAATCTCATAAAAAGATGATTTTTACAATTCATCTTTATCATCTCATCTTATCTCTTACATGAAAAAGGAAACAAATCCTGCTTTCTATTTTCTTCTATTTTTCTCTCCAGTCTCATCCATCTTCGGTTGCCCGATGTGCTAGGAATTTTCACAGCCATTGATCACCTCAACCAATCAGAATCTTTCGAAAACTCTATAAATATCCTTGCGAATCCAAGCATTGGTTACCTACAACTTACAACATGCACATTCGAGAATAGTTGCATTATAGTATTATGGAATTTTAGCATTATCATTATCAGCATAGTGTCGTAATCTTGCATTTTAATAATCATAGCACGTTAATCTTAGCATATCATTGCATGCATTCATCTTCAATCTCGTTCTCTAGGAAGACCGTTTGTTGAGCCTAGCACACAATCTGAGAGCAAGCTGGAATCAACAAAAACACTGGAGATAGAGGATGATAGGATGACATCAATGACATAATATCGTGTTTGCATTCCTTTGTATTTGATTTTTTGTTTTTGATATAATATCTTATCGGTGTGTTTGATTTTTTTTAATTTACATTCGTTATTTATTGCACACTCTAAAATCAATCACACATTTTTGGCGCCCACCATGGGGCTCAAACCCACGACCACAAGGTTAAGTTGAATTTAATAATTCATTATTTATCTTCAAAATCTTTCCAAAATCTCATAAAAAGATGATTTTTACAATTCATCTTTATCATCTCATCTTATCTCTTACACAGAAAAGGAAACAAATACTGCTTTCTGTTTTCTTCTATTTTTCTCTCCAGTCTCATCCATCTTTGATCGTTCAATCTACCAGGAATTTTCACAGCCGTTGATCACCTCAACCAATCAAAATCTTTCGAAAAATCTATAAATATCCCTACAAATCCAAGCATTGGTTACCTACAACTTACAACACATACATTCGAGAATAGTTACATTATAGTATTCTGGCATTTTAGCATTATCATTATCAACATAATGTCGTAATCTTGCATTTTAATAATCATAGCATGTTAATCTTAGCATAGCATTGCATGCATTCATCTTCAATCTCGTTCTCTAGGAAGACCGTTTGTTGAGCCTAGCACACAATCTGAGAGCAAGATGGAATTGACAAAAACACTGGAGATAGAGGACGATAGGACGACATCAATGACAAAATACTGAGTTTGCATTCCTTTGTATTTGATTTTCTATTTTTGATATAATGTCTTATCGATGTGTTTGATTTGTTTTAATTTACATTCATTATTTATTGCACACTCTAAAATCAATCACACATTTTTGGCACCCACTGTGGGGTCTTGTCCCATTTTTAACATCTACTTGTAGGTTTTTTGACAGGTTTTTACGTTCTGGAATTTGGCTTTCTAATGAAAATTCCCATTTTAGCACATCCGTGGGTTTTTGTAGTGCATCCAGAACTTTTAACAGTGCTTTTTGCAGGTCTTTCGGCGCATACAGGAACTATTTTAGCACATATAAGGAACAAAATGACGCATATGGGGAACAAAATGGTGCATACGTCTAGCTCATTTCATCTAAAATTGTAAATTTTTTGTATTCTTAGATTAGCGCATTTAGGATTTATGTTAGTGCATTTAAGAATTTTTGTAGCGCTTTTACTGTCTATTTTAACACATTTTCTCCCTTTTTTAGTGCATATGAAGGATCTTTTAGCGCTTATAGGTTGTAACTAAACAAAGTTCTGATTCTAACACCTTCTGTAGATAGAGCTTTTTCTGATTAAAAAGAAGCAACCCTAGGATAGTCACATCTGGTTAAAAAGAAGCAACCCTAGGGTAGACATGGATTAAAATGAAGCAATATAGGATAGTCACCACACAATGATTTTTGTAGTTAAAATGAATCCCATGCTTGTGGTGAAGCAACATCTTCACATAGATTAAATCATTGTCATTTGGGCTCTAAAAAGAACTTTGGTTGCTTTGTCTGTGGCAATAGGTCTATGCTCTCCCCTTAACTGGGTGATCAGAATACCAGACTTTCCTTTTCAATTTCATGCAATTTTAATGCTTTATTACATCCTTTAGAGGGCCTACACTTGTGGGAAAAAGTACTCACCCAAGAGGAACGACCCAAGTGGGTTCAAGCCAAAGCCAGGCTATTCCACCCCACTATAAAATTTCAAGCAAATCTGGGGAAACCCACTTTTACCGGTAGTGTGCAAGATAACCATCCTCAAAGCCTTTGTTCTAAAGGTTGGGAGGTCTCCTGAGGGAGTTTATTATTGCCACACCAAACATAAACCCTTACTAAGAACCTAGTGTAGTAGCCATCCGAAGTCAGTTTTTGAACATCCTAATAATCATAGTGCAAGGGGAGGGAAGAATCTACCCCCAAGACACTCACCATATAACTGCCAAGGACTGTTTGCTCAGGGGATTGGGTATCCACTTGCGTCACTCTGAGTACGCGCTTGGAAAAGACAAAAAAATGGGTGCCCCTTCGGGGGTGACACGACTGTGTGAGTCGACGCAGTTCTAAGATGTGGGCTATTGATTATTAGGATGACCTACTTGAGTACTAAGAGTGAGTCTGCCTGAATTGTCTATTATGTACAAAACTTGTGAAAACACTTTTTGAATTTTTTTTTTGAATATACACTTGATGTTTCGTGTAGGGCTTAAAAACAACTATTTTCAGAGTGTTTGTTGTGTCTTCAATCACATTAATTCAGACAAAGGATCATCCAAAATGAACATGCAAAAAATTTAGCTGAAAACTGTTCAAAACTGTTCAAAAAACTGCTTTGAAAAACATCTAGGGTATATCTTAGCACATATAAGGTCTATTCTAGTGCATCTGAGGTTTGTTGTAGCACATTTGACTATTTCTCTGGTGCATATGACTATTTCTACAGTGCATATAGGGTACAGAGTAGTGCATCTATCATTTTCTAGAATTTTTATTGTTGACAGATCTGAGTTTATAACATCTTTGGTCCAGTAGCATCTTGACATTTCTCCCATGCTTAGAGAGTGGAAATCAACCAAATTTGTTAAGAAGTGTATTTCCAATAGGATCAAGAAACCTAAAAAACATTTAGGTTATAATAAAACCTTGCAATGTAGAAAGTTTTTGTATAAAAGTCGAAATGTCTTGCTTCATCACCATGAGTTTCTCCATAAATACCAATATTTTGCTAGGGGGTTTACTGACGAGTACGCTGTAGAGCCTTTATATTCACGAGCATATTTCCAGAGAAGAGCTCTATCTCAATGACATAATCACAATCAGCCTCTTGAGTTTAATTATCTATCACAACCTTCTATTGAATATCCAACACATCCCAGTCAAATCCTTTAGTGAATTTAATTAGGTTATCATTCTTCAAAAACTAGGATCAAATCTTAAAAGTGCACCTTTCAAGCAAATTTTTGATTATTGATTCAAATTCCCCAATAGGATTCTAATATCCTTTATCATTGGAAGCCACAATCAAGAATTAGGAACGTCTTTTGATCATATCATAATATTTTCATCTTATCGGATCATAACATCATCATTTTTGCACTTATCAAATTGTGATCTAAGTCTAGAAGAATGTTTCAAAATCATATGCCTATTTTTACAAGATCTCAATACAATAAGCTGAAAGAGGATATTCAACAAGAAGATCATACCCAAAGAACTTAAGAAGGTGAGAATAGTAATCCCCTTTATAGTGTGAGTCAAAATCCCCTCTTTAACGACGACATGGGTGAAAGAGAAAAGAATCCGTTCCCTTCCAACAGAGACATGAGCAGAACTCCTGTAGAGAGTGATGATGAACAAGATGAAGAACATCACCTTAGAGAAGCTGAACAAGATCCTAAATTTCACAAAGCCTTAGAAAAGATCTTAGAGCGCAACAAAGAGAAATATTTCCTATATTTGGCTGACAAAGGAGCTAAATTGCCTCATGATTTTGATACTGAGAATTTAAAGAAAAGCCTTGATGACACACCCTTGTCTGATATTAGTGCATTGTATCAATAGGTTAAGGCACTTCAAGGAAAAATTAAAGACCTACAAGGGGGAACCACAATGAAGACATATTCTCTTGATGACATCTGTCCTTATCCTTTTGATCGATGCCTCAACATGATCCTGTTTCCTAAACATTGTGAAATCCAAAAGTTTGATCGTTACGATGGGAAATTGGATCCAATCGATCATATTAGGGACTTCCAAAATATGACTTTAGAATTTTCTCATGAGGACACATACTTGATGCGTTTGTTTCCTAGAAGTCTTGGAGGCCAATCTATGGAATGGCTATCGAAAATCACCCGCCTGTCAAGACATTTGAGGAATTGATTAATGAGTTATGTTACCAATTTTTTGCTATAGCTCAATTGGTGGAGCTGACTAAATACTGTTATATTTAAAAGTGGAAAATACAGTTATTTCTGCATATGCTAAGTGCTGATTACATCTTATTTATCATTTTATAAGTGACAATTATGCATTGAAATTGGGAAGCTGAGTTTCGAGAAATTGCTTTTCAGTGTTTCACAATCAAATGAAGTACAAGATTGAGCATTCAACAACAAAGCATTTCAATTGCATTCTTTTATTTCATGATGCTTTTCATATTTACAACATTTCAAATGATGATACATTCAAATGATAATACAACATTGCATCATAAATGCATTTTCTTTTCAAAATGAAAAGAAGATTGAAATTGAATATCCACACAAGCCGTGGATGTAACTGTTACAGTGCATCATAAGCATCACACTACACTATGGAAGATGCATAGAAGGAAAAATCACATAAGTATAGACATAATCATCATTGCCTGTGTTGATGACTGTCGCAGAAGTGGTGCACCATTTTTCTTCTTCAAACTCCATTGACCTGTAGGAAGGAAAAGAGGGATGTTAGAGCTCCGACTATGAATATACCTACATGAACCATCAACGATAATGTAGTATGCTACTAATCATGCATTGAAACAATCAAGAGAAGTACAGAAACATGAGCTAAAAGAGAGACATCAACATCATGATATATTGTTTTATGATAACATTGTTTGTTTCTTTGTGCAGGTATAGGGAAAATCATGAAGCTGATTATCATTTGAAGATCAAGCATATGGAGAAAAATGGGCTCCCACAAGGGTAGAGCTCGGCATGCTGCCCCTTATTCATTACAAGTGGGCTGAGAAAGAGATTGCAATCATCATGTTCATCAAGGAAGGAAACATACAACTGAAAGAGTAAAACATAGTTCATCCATCAAGTTATTAATCCTACTATGCACTCATAACAGTCAAATATGTTTTTGAAAGCTACAGGTGAATAGTGGGTTTAATCAGCTCAATCAATTCAACTGAGTACATTCATCCCAAACACTGCTGTATGGTTATATTCTTATGCTATAGTATTATTTTTTCATCATGTTCATAATATTATGCAAAGTTCAACAATGTTCATGCTCAGGACAGTGATAGTGAATAGGCATACATAATGCCTCAATGAAGAGAAATGTTACAAATTTTCATTTCAGAAGAGAGCAAGGCATGAAGCAATTTTAAATAATGGAGCATAAAAATGCATGAAGAGTGATAGATAGAAGAGCATACTTTTAAAGGGTAGTCAAGCATGGAGACATGTGAAGAGTCTCAATTTTCCATTAGAATGAAGGATTACAAAGATCAATACAGTGACCAGTAGCTAGTTGTTTAATGAAGTGAGGAAAATGACCAACAAAACAGTTAATTTTAGTTTGGTTGAGAATGAAAGGGTAGCATTAGGTAAGTTTAGTGCATCACTGTTTTGAAAAAGAAGACAATCAAAATACAGTGTTCTGGATTTTTGTTATGTTCTATCATTCAATTGTTTAGTCATTCAAAGTATACTTTTCAAAGAATAATTGATAGATTACACAAGAATTTCAATGTGAAAAGATGACTTCCAGAATGAGCAGAGTTTACAAAGAAAATGGTATGAATAAGGGTTTGGAGTGCATCCATGAAGAGCGTAACTATGAGTGCATAAGAGACTAAAACAAATAAATAATCTATAGAGTTAAATTAAAAAGATTTTTGTGTGAAAGGATGGTTCAAAACAACATGGAAATGACCGTTGAAAATGCAAGCAAATACAAATATATGGAGGAGGTCTCTACTAAAATGCAGATTGCTTCAAAGGTAACAATTGCCGATATAAGGGTTTTTACAGAATTCAAAATGTAAACATACAGATTATTGTCTACTTTTTCTGAATACGCACATGCCATTTTGATTCAATATACAAATTTCCCATTATTTCCAGTATACCCACATTGGGGTTTGGGTTTAAAATACAGATGGTACCATTTCCAGGTTACCCATATGGAGATTTCTACATATAAACAAAATAGATGCTTTCTATTATTTTCAAAGTCACCCATGAGAGGGTTTTATAAGAAACAACAAAATGTAGAAGAAATCATGTGGGCCGAGTCTAATAGTGTTTTGGAAGCTCATATTGAGCAAGTACATGCGGCTTATACAGACGGAGAAAAATACAACAATAGAGATACAAGGGTTCAATAACCATCTCAAATACCCTAGCCGTGGCCTGTTGGTCCATAATCTTCATAAGAAGTTGAAACCCATATGGGGTTTGTTATCAAAATGTGGGGTTTGCTATTTAAATATCCAATGCAAGCAACAATGCTTGAAATTCAAAGTTTTGTATGTAAAAAATTAATCAAGAAACCTACAATAGCCACGACCTATGTCACTAGTTACATTTTTGAAACTTAGCTCAAGATGAGCTATTAAGAGTGAAATGCTTGGCAAAGAAAGACATTTACTTATCCTCATCATTGGAGAAAGACCCACAACCGAGCATTGAAGAATCAAGCAAAAATGCCCAGGTCGAGTTCAAACATGGTGGCCAAATGGTATGGCATCAACAATAAACACACAAAAACACAAATATGCATTAGAAATTACACTCATGGCCACGGCCTTACGGCCAAAATCTATGAAAAAGATATAGCAACAAAGCTCGAAAGAGCTTGAGAATGTTCTTACCGCCAGGAACTTGTGCAAATTCAACATAAACAACAAGTATGGGGCTCAAATCTCCCACAAAAAATCGAAACCCTAAGCATGGTGGCAGTGGCATCTCCTCCAAGAAAATTTTTCTAGAGTTGCAAGTGAGAAATGAAATGTGATTTTAGGGTTTGATCCAAGTTTTGTCCATCCTCATGCCCTAATTCAAAAATGGGATTTTCATTTGGGATTAATGCCTTAAGTTTATGACTTAGGTCGAGCATTATGGAGGTCTTCATATTTCAATTTTGCCTAAGTCTTTAGGCTTTCCAATGAAACATTTTTATAACCTTAGACTTTAGGGTTTATGCCTAAATACCCATGGTGGCCGATAGAAGCCTTTTGTTTTATTTTTCTTATGCCTTAGTTTTCATTTTTTATTGATTTTAGAGAAATCAATAATATTCATGCCCAAATTTTATCTATAGAAATCAATCTTATGGGGTGGGATTTTATCAAAACTAAATGACTAAGGTTTTTCTATTTTAGGTGCCTTGGTAAGATTTGTGCCTTAGATTTGTTTTTTTTTAATTGATTTTAAAAGAAATCAATTGAAATATTCATAAGAGATATGCCTTGTATTTTTATAAATTTTTAAGAAAATCAAGCATTGTAAATGGAGATATAAGTTGTAATTTTATGCAAAATATTTTCAAAAATATTTGGTTGCAAAAATAGGTCAGATTGAGAGAATATAAAATCTGCAGATCATGTAAAGTAGGATTAAAGCAGTGTTTTTATAAACTGCTTTATTCTTTGCTATTTTTAGTGCTTTTCTTCCTTGGTCGGATTTGAATTTCTGGATAGAGAGAGAAGTTGTTTTATTCGCTTTAAAAGAAGATTTAGTCTATTTTTAGAGGTTGGATAGTGTGAGCATGGAAAAAGTGAGTTTTTCTACTTTTGTGCAGACTTTTGAGACAATTTTGATACCTTTTCCTTGAGCTTTCTTTTTGAGCTCGGATTAGGGTTTTTGGAGGGATTTATCTTGAAGAAGTCTTAGTTTTCTTCTTCTTCTCAGTTTAGATCATTGCTTCTTTCTCTCTTGTGCATGCAGAGATTTTTGTAAACATTTTGTACTCAGATTTTGGCAAAAACACTCTTTCAGTTTTAATAAAGCAGCATAATTCTCCTCATTTTTTTGTCTCATTTTATAATAGCAATTTGATGTCCTTGTGATTCAAATCAGAATCCTTTTATGTCTTGTTGTAAGTTGTGTTTCAGAATTGCATAGTTTCAGGTTGTATGTTGTATTTCATCTAGGAATCTTCATACAAATTACTGATGGAAGTATGTGCCAGTGAGATTGTGAGAGTTATTGTGATAGGAAAGCTGTTGTGGGTGTCAGTGCTTGAATCTCATAACTTCTAGTGAAATATCAGTTAGATTTAAGTTTTAATTGTAGTTATCCTTCCCCCTTTTCCCAAAAAATTCTTAGAGTAGGATTCATCTTTCGGAGAACCAACTCACTCTAGAGATTCTCTTTTCGCATAGATCACCCACATCTGAAAAGAGTTTCCATGTTTCAACAGATAGTCTAATTTTTGCAAATCTAAAAAAGGGTGCATATCTGATTGACAACAAGTTCATATCACAATATTCCTACAACATACAACATCAAATAACCATGATTGATTTCTTCAAGGCTAAACAGAAACCTAGTGAACCATTTATTACATTTCTTCAGAGATGGAGAAGATTGTTCGCTAGATATCCACGCCATGTTCCTGAAAAGGAAAAGATCACCACTTTCATAAACAACTTAGATCAAGAGATGAGCTATTGTATTAATCTTCATTGTCCTCCCTCTTTTTAGAAATTGATTGAAAATGACATCACCATTGAAAGTGCCTTGGTCCAAAGAGGGATAATAAAACTTGATAAGGACAATCCTAGCTCGTCAAATCACCACAATGAAAAATATAAGTTTTGGACTCACAACAAAAACATGGTGAATGATGGTGTTGTAGATGCAAATCATGTCTCGACTAAGCCATTTTTTCTTAGTACTCCAAATTATCCTTGCAACAATAACTATAACAATGTCAACTCGGTCACAAATCAGGGAAACAATCCTCCTCCTCCAAGGAATAACGTGAATCAAACTTCTACTCCCAATCAAGGGAATGCCAAAAATCAAGGTTATCATGGAAATGATAACAAAAACAATGCCTTAGTAAATACCTCAAACACAAATCCGCAATGATCTTCATTCTTCTCCAGTAGAAAAACTTTTACTCCATTGGGTCAATCCTTAGAATTTACATTCAAAGAATTGATGGCTAAAAATGTTCTTACTTTTCCACCTCAACGCAACTTTGAACCCAGTGTGAAGCCTCCATCATGGAATGATGCATACTATTGTGATTATCATCAGTGCAAGGGCCATTGCAGGAATAATTGTCAAGCCCTAAAAAATAAAGTCCAAGACTTAATTGAAAATGGCACCATCACAATAGAAGGACACCAAAAATCAAATGAAGACCACCAAACATTTCGCAACCCTTTGCCCAACTATCAAAAGGGTGAGTCTTCTGGAAAAAGTGTGAATCATATCAATGATAATATAATCAATCATATCTACACTGACGACGAGTGGGTCAATGTTATAAAAGTTAAGGAAAATATGGAATATAGAGAAGTCAACACAACAACAAGAGCACAAGCTAAAGTTGTCTTAAAGGGCGCTTCTTCAAAAGCCAATGTACCCCTACCTCAACATCAGTATGAATTAGTCAATCAACTTGGAAAAACTCCTGCTCAGATTTCTATCTTAGAACTCCTGAAGATTTCCCCAGCACACAAGGAAATTCTAGAAAAGGCCCTCGTTGAAACAATTGTATCCACTGATTTGGATGTGGACCGATTTCAAGCCATGGTGGGACACTTATCCTCACCCACATGCCTCTCATTCTCTAAAAAAGATGACGTTTCCATGACTCATCCCCATAACTCATCACTATACTTAGAAGTCATGATCCACAAGTTTCATGTTAGACGTGTACTAATAGTTGGTGTTGGTTTGAACATATGTACTATGAAGTTAGTTCAGGCTTTAGGATTTTATGAGGACTCCATTAATCCCAGAAGAAAGATTACTATTAAATCCTACAATGATGAGGAAAGAGCATCCAAGGGTTTAATCATGCTACCAGTCAGAGTGGGACCTATTATCAAAAATACTTTCTATCAAGTGTTAGATCGTGATCTTGCATACAACATCTTGTTGGGTCATCCTTGGATCCACGAAATACAAGCTGTCTCGTCCACATATCATCAATGTCTTAAGTTTCCTTATGATGGATAGGAGATCACAATACCAGCTGATAATTCAAACAGTCAGACTTGTGCCAATATCAAACCTAGTCAAGACACTTTGGTTCCCAACAATCGAGAAGCTCTTGTTAGTACTTCTCTCAAAGTTGATACGCAAATCAGTCAATTAACCAAAAGCTTTGACAAGCAACTACGGTTCAAGGACAATGGAGTAGGGGAGTACTCTCTCTATCTTGCTAATCTACCTATATTTCCTCGGTCACATGGACAACCCTCTATCGCACAACAACAGATGTATGTAGCATCCACATCAATGCAACCACCAATAGAGCAAAATACAAAGTTTAATGGATGATTTATCAAAGAAAAATTCCCCATGGAAGATTCTGAGGATAGAGAAGTTCTAAGTTGGCTCTATAAAGATGAAGATGAAACAGTTCTTAATGCCAAACTACCTACTGATCAATATTGTAAAGGATATTCAATCATGCAAAAGATGGGCTATGATGGTAATGGTCCTATCGGAAAGAGAAAAGGAGTAGTTGAGCCTATTCACCTTCCAGGACTTGCTGCAAAAGATAAAACAGGACTAGGCTATGATACTAACTCAAAATAAGTAATATCTAAGCAGTTGCATGATACTGTTCTCACATTGCAAGAAGGGTCTGATACAAGAGAAGCATGTTTGACAACAATCCAAAATTTCATGGATAATAATTCTGACACAGACTCTGGTGAATATGAATGGGACACCATCCACAATGATGAGTTCTAGAGGGACAAAAACATTTATGTGGTACACAAGTACACCCCAACTCTAATCGAAGGTGAAGGGTCAGGGTCCCAACTGCAAGAATCTGAACTACAAGGTGACTATGATTCTAGTGATACCGAGTTAGATTTAATCAAACAAGATTATCATGATAACAGTACCATCATTGATTTTCCTCATACCTCAGATCCTACATACAACTCCATTATGACCATAACCATAGCCGATTTCATGCAACCCAATGACCCGCTACCGTTGATCCATCTCGATCTCATTGATTGGGATTCATCTAGACCTATCAATCTACCTATGTTCCCAAGCGATGAATCTATCATGAACTTACTTTCCATAGATGACACAAATGATTGTTCCACTAGCGATTTTCAGCATAGAGTCTTTAATCAGGAGTGTCAAGTCTCCTAGTTACAAAAATAAAATTTAAAAAGAAAGATCTAATGGTGAAAACCAGAATCTGGCAATATTAGATCAAACAAAAGATAAAAAAAAGAGCGTATCAGATGGTGAAAACCTTTTTAAGGAACCAGATGATGGGATACTTGACACTCTCCAAGAGCATTATCATGAGCGATAGCGTATCTTGATTGAGCCTACAAAAGTAGTTAATCTTGAAACTTCAGAAAAACCAAAGATTCTATAGTTAGCTACATCAATGACAAATAAAGAAGTACCCGAGTTCATGGAATTTCTTAGAAAAAATCAACTCAACTTTGCCTGGTCTTATGTAGACATGCCAGGTCTTGATCCTGATCTTATAATGCATCACTTGTCCATCAAACCAGGAGTTAAACCTGTGAAACAAAAACTCAAAAAGATGCATCCTCATGTTGTACTACTGGTTAAAGAAGAGCTCAGAAAAATCCTAGATGTGGGACTTATAAGATCGATCGAATATGCAGAATGGATCTCCAATATTGTTCTGGTGTCCAAGCTTGACAAAAGTGTCAGAGTGTGCATAGATTTCAGAGATCTTAATAAAGCATGTCCTAAGGATGACTTCCCACTTCCAAGCATTGATACTATAGTTGATCTAACGGCTATCCATGCCATGTATTCACTAATGGATGGTTTTTCTGGTTACAACCAAATCAAGATTGCACCTGAAGACAAGGACAAATCAACGTTTACATGTCCATGGGGGACTTATTGTTGGAATGTCATGCCTTTCGGTCTAAAGAATGCCAAGGCTACTTACCAAAGAGCTATGGGTACAAATTTTCATGACATGATGCACACATTCATGGAAGATTATGTAGATGACATATTGGCCAAATCATACACAAGAGAAGGAAATCTCGAAGTGTTATCCAAAATCTTTGCAAGGTTGGAAAAGTTCAAAGTTTTCCTCAACCCCAAGAAATGTGTTTTTGGGGTCACATCTTGGAAGCTCTTAGGATACATAGTGTCGGCAAAAGGAATTGAAGTAGATCCTGCCAAGGTGCAAGCAATCATGGAGATGCCTCCAAGGAATATCAGTCAGTTGAGGTCATTATAGGGACGACTTCAATCTATACGAAGGTTCATCACACAACTGGTAGATAAAAGTCTACCTTTCACACATCTATTGCATAAGAATGTTCCTTTCAAATGGGATGATAAGTGTGAAATGTCCTTTCAACAGATCAAGTAGTACTTAATAAACCCACCAGTTCTTGTACTGCCAAATTCACAAAACCTCTAATCTTATATATTGCCGCAACAAAGACATCTTTGGGGGCATTATTAGCAAAAGAGGAATCTATAGGCAAGGAACATGCAATTTATTACATCAGTCGAACGTTAATGGGTAATGAACTCAACTACACTTTCATCGAGAAGGCTTGTCTTGCAGTAGTCTTTGCATCACATAATTTTTGACACTACATGTTAACTTATACAATCAATCTTGTTGCAAAAATTGATCCACTCAAGTATCTGTTAAGCAAAGCTACATTGAAAAGAAGGCTAGCAAAATGGGTCATGATCTTAAGTGAGTTTGACATCCATTATGTTGATCACAAAGCAATCAAAGGACAAGTTATTGCTGATCAATTGGCCAAAGCACCATTACAAGTAGAGCATCCCATGCACATTGAATTTCCAAATGGTGATGTCTTCATTGCAAAATCCAAACAACCATGGTCATTATATTTTGATGGTTCTTTCACTCAACATAGATCAGAGGCATGCATACTCTTTGTTACCCCTCATGAAAATACTATTCCTTGGTCATATAGGCTAATGTTTCCATACACTAACAACATAGCCGAGTATGGAGCTTTAATCATTGGACTCAAGATCGCATTGGAATAGAGGATCACAAAACTACAAATTTATGGTGACTCATAGTTAGTCATTAACCAGATCAATGATGATTATCAGACCAAAGATGACAAATTGTTGCCATATAAGAAAATGGTTGATGATTTCAAGAAGTACTTCATGGATATCAAGTTCATATAGATTCCAAGACTTGATAACAAAGCAGCTGATGCCCTGGCCATGATCGTATCATTGCTACAACTCCCAGAAAATCAGGCTCGCGACGAATTTCTGGTAGAACAATCATTTACACCTACTTATGACACACCTGAAAGCGAAATCATCTGTCACTTAGTAGGATTCGATTCACCTTGGTATGGCAAGATTTATGCCTACCTAAAATATGACATCTTACCACCTGAATTATCTCATAACCAAAAGAGCAACTTAATTCGCCAATCCTCTCGCTATACTCTTATCGCTGACACCCTCTATCGCCGCATTCTTGATGGTACTTTTCTTCGATGTCTTGAACGTGACAAATCTAACAAGGCTTTACAATAAGTTCATGGTGGCATTTGTGGTACTCATTCAAGTGGACTGACCTTATACAAGAAATTGATTAGGATGGGTTACTACTAGCCGACTATGGAGAGGGAATCATTCACCTTCATGAAAAAGTTCTCCAAATGTCAGATTCATGGGAATCTTATCCATGCTCCTGCATAAGAACTTCCACCGTTCATGCCAACTTAGCCATTCTCTCAATGGGGGTTAGATCTAGTTGGAAAGATTCATCCCTCATCATCAAACATACACAAGTTTATCATCACAGTGACAAAGTACTTTACCAAGTGGATTGAGGTAGTGCTTCTAACTAAGGTTACTGGAAAACAAATCTTATCGTTCATACTCAACTATCTCATTTGTCAGTATGGCATTCCCACCTCCATTATCACAGATAATGGATGAGCATTCAAGAATCAGGATGTGGATGAAATTTGTGAGAGATTCCATATCCAATACAGATATTCAACACCTTATTATCCACAAGGGAATGGCCAAGCAGAGGCCTTGAAAAAAACAATACTACAAATCTTGAAAAAGACTGTGAATGATGTAGGGAAATATTAGCACGTTCAACTTAATCTTGCATTATGGGCCTACAAAACTAGTATCTGAACGCCAACAAGAGCAACACCGTTTTCTCTTCTCTATGGAGCAGAAGCCATTTTTCCACTAGAGTTTGAGATTCCATCACTAAGAGTATCCTTAAAGGGTCTCACAACAGATGATGAATACAGAGTTTCCAGACTACAAGAATTGGAACTCCTTGATGAGAAGAAACAATGAGCAACTGATCATTTGAAAGCATATCAATAGATGATGTCTCGTAGCTATAATCACAGAGTCAAGCCATGTACCTTTCAGGTTGGTGATCTTGTTCTGAAGGAAAACCCACAAAATCAACAAGACAGAGAGAAGAAAGGAAAGTTTGAACCAAATTGGCTAGGTCTTTACGTGGTCATCACCATATACGGTTCAGGAGCTTACAAGCTATCAACGCCAGAAGGGGACCTGTTTGGTGAACCTATCAACAACATGCACCTACAGAAGTATTATGTCTGAAACAGTTATCATCATCCATAAATGTCTTGAAAAAATCATAAAAATAAAAAAAAATGTCCTAAAAAAAATCATAAAAACAACAGAAAAAGTCTTGAAAAAAACACAAAAACAATAAAAAAAGTTCTGAAGAAATACAAAAAATAGTAGAAAATGTCCTGAAAAAAATAAAAAATAAAAAAAAATCATCATAGGGTGAAAACCTAACAACAGGTAGTCTATTTACAAGGAAAATACAAAAAAAAAAAGAAATCAGAAAAATGCAATAAAAACAAATAGTGAAAATCTGGCAAATAGATGCTATTTGTAGCTCTCCATCTATTAGTTCATGTTCTGCACTTAGCTTCTCAGCCTTCATTTCATGCATCTTTCCATCATCTTAGGGCTGTACTAGCATCATACTACCATCATTTTCCACAAGCGATAACATCTTACCATGGCTTGATCATTGTACATATTCATTTCAACAAGTTGTGTCAATACCAGGGGAAACGATTGATATAGTAGGGGCAATCAACTTTCAGGTTTTACTGAAACAACTAGACAATGACATAAAACCCAATCATGCAAGCAAACAATCAAATCACATGAACAACTATCCAATCATTGATCCATATTACAACAGTTTTCAGCACATACCATATCATGACTCATATCTGGATGATCTAAAATTTGAATAATGTTTGGAATAAAATTTTTATATTTTGAACAATGGTTGTTTGAATTTTTGATATCATCTCTCTAGAGCACACTCAATGATGTACTGAACTAGAGTGGTGAGGAAAGAGGATGATTTTTCTTTGTTTGTTGTCTTGAGGTTAACTATCAATCTCGTGCAAATATGTCACGAGACATGATTTCTATAGTGTATCATTGATGACAGTTCCAAATTTGCGTCAGAAAGTGGTTAGTCTTTGTTTTTTTATGCAAGAAACTCTCAGGTCATCTCGATTCAATTATACCTCGATGCTTGTGTTCACTTGCTATATCAAAAATCATGAAAGTTGTCCTCAGGTCATCATTGGTGCCAATTTCCCCTCTGATGCTTGTACATACTTCCAACATTTTAAAACGCTCTATGATGATTCAACAGAAGGCTCAAAAAATAGTTGGTTTCATTTAGTTGCATTTCATTTAGATCATTGTACATATCTGCATACTGGATTTGCATTAGAGTTTTTAAAGGCTGAACAAAAATATCAATGGTTGTCATGTCTCTTTAGACTAGTTGTGGAGGACATTTGGACATTTGTTTCATTATCATCTTTTATCTTCATCATCATTTTATTACCATTATCATTTCATCCAGGTCATGTACATGTCGTATAGTTTAGCATTATCATTCATTTGCATATCATTTCAATCCTTTATCATTTAGTTATCCATCATTATGCATTATCATTTCATTTATCATATCATATAATTTCATTGCATGCCATTGATTATTCTCATTTTATATCATTTCATATCATTCATTTATCCCTTAGGTATTTCATATCATTTCCATTTTCATATTATCTATTGTCTTCATATCATTAACATCTTACTTATCATTTTCATATCCATGTCATTTTCATTCTACATAGTTTCATCCCATTTACCATCTCCATTTTATCATTTCACTTCATTTTATCATTTCATTTCATTTTATCATTTCATTTCATTTTATCATTTCACTTCATTTTATCATTTCATTTTATCATTTCATTTCATTTCATTTCATTTCATTTTACCATTTCACCTCATTTTATCATTTCATTTCATATTCTATTTTCACTTATCATTTCATTACATCTTCATTATTATTATCATTTTATTACCTTTTCGACATCATTTCATTACATTTCATTACATTTCATTACATTTCATTACATTTCATTACATCTCATTACATTTTATTATCATTATCATTTCATCATTCATTTCATATTCATTTCATCATCATTTCACTACATTTCATTTCATATCATTTATTATCATTATCATACATTTCATTATTATTAATCATTTCATTTCATATCATTATTCATACCGTTTATCATTTTACATTCATATCACATCTTTAATCATTTTATCATTTTCATATCATATCATTTGTCATTTTTCACACAATATTTGACCCATATCACCTATCATTTCATATCATTTCCTCTACATATTACAAATTCATGATGCATTTCATAGACACAATCTCCATTTTCCATCACATCATTATTTTTTTGCATTTGAAAAATCTAAAAGAAAAAGTTCCATACATACATTACATTTCCACATCATTTGCAAACACATTACAAGCATATCAAATATCCCATTTCATATTTTCATTAATTACATCATAGGTCATCCACCTGCATGACATCATTAGTACGCATCATAAATCATCATCATAAGCTTATCATAAATCATCTTGCATATCATGTTAGTCATCAAATCATTAACATGCATATCAAAATCCATAACCAATACATATCCATAACATCATCACATCAAAGAAACACATCATCAAAACTCATCGCCACTACATATCATCGGTCATCAAAAATAAATACAAATGTCCAATGTTCAATGAAAATGACAAGTCTAGAGAGATACATAAGATATGATAAAAAATAATGTACATGCTCTAAAAATGATATAAATGTGTGAAATACATAAATCATACTGCAAAAATAAAAATCACATGTCAAGACTGGCTGGTCGAGGCCCCTGATGGAGCTGGTCTAGCGGATGGTGGTCTGCCACTACCCCTTGCATCGGGATCCCGTCGAGGCCCTGTGACCCCTCTACTCTGTGTAGTCATCTGTGATTTTCTCTTGGTCATATTGTGAGACTGAGGGTAAGGCTCTCTGCAGTCGGGAGGACACAACTCCTCATACCTAACCCGATAATACTTAGCCTCCCTGGAAATATCAAATCCCTATGCAATAACCTCTCATAGGGATGTACTCTCCATAGTGCCCATGAGTCTCTGAGCAACACCCTCTGCCTTTGCTACCCTTCGTCTGAAGGAGTCCCTTTCTCTTATCAATTAGGCTACCTGTGGGTTCGGGGCAGGAGGAGGTACCTGTTCCTGCACAAGCTATGCCTGTAACTGCACTGCAACACTCTGAGCCTGAGCCAACTGGCTTTGCAACTGCGCCTGCTGATCCTGAAGCATCTAAACCTGGGCCTGCAGAGTATCTATCTATGCCTTCTGTGACATAGAAGCAACCCTAATCACTATCCTCCATCCAATACCAATCCTTGGCCTCCACATAATCTAAACACTACCCAAAAAGTCTGGCCTCGGTCTCACTAGCCTCACTCTCACTAGCCTCTGCTCCTCACCTCTGCCATCTCCGCCGTCATCCCCATCACCATCATCTGAACCCTCCTCATCTCCACTATCCTCCTCTCCTCCACCAACTTCCTACTCACCACTTGCTACATCCTCCTATCTCCTATCCCCTGGTTGTGCCACCAAAATGGGTGCCGACTCATTTGGACATGTGATTTGTGAAAATTGGTGTGTGAAAATAAACTAAGTACTCATCAGAAATACCCGCATCAACAATATCTGGCCTGTCATCCCATGCATCAGGTTGTAAAGTAGTATACTCCGTATATGCAACCTGATATGAAATGCAAGGCCCCCATTCGGGCTCATCCTTGCACCGCGCATAGTCTGCGACGCCCTGAGGCATCCCCTGTGTGAATCCAAACTGTCTCTGCACTCGCAATGCCAAAAATATCTCTATAATGAATGGGGTTTGACCTATCAAAAATTGGGGTATACATACAAAAGGCATCTCCAAATTATCTGTATCCCACACCTCACAATCCATATATGGCCTCCATATCACTAAATCCATGTCATCTAGGCTTCGTCTCTAGTAATCAAACTTGCCCAGCTTGGGATGGACAAGTGCAATAGAATATGCATACACATATGGCTTGCCTGGTGGCCTCACTCTAGGACACAGTGGTCTCGTAACAACAATATGCTCCCATGCTAGATCTGGAGCAATGTAACACCGCAAGACAAAATTGTTGAGCCTCTGTACACCACCTGGTGCAAGTCATGATATAAATGAGCCAACATGCAGCTCCCCCAAGCATATCTCCATGGCTGAACCATCATTTTCTCGATAATCCTCCCCCATGTAAGGCTGGATATCCCCTAAACTCTACCCATGGCACCCAATACCCTGCTATTTGCGCATCCCCAAACACTCTCTGTAGTGCATCTGTCCCACCTAGCTCCTTGTGATCATAGAACACAAGGGAGCCTAACACTGGAATACCCAAGATCCTATATACGTCCTCAGGGGTAACAATCCTCTCACCCGTCGGCAAATGGAAGGTGTTATGCTCCAAATTCCATCTCTACTAGCATAGTCAACAGTCCCCTGTTGACCCGAATAGGAGGCATAGACAACAAAGGTCCCAACCCACATACTATTATCAGTTGGACATCTGCAGGTGTAAGCTTCGGTATCCGATCCCACCCCGCAGGGTGGTGCTCTCTAATTTGGAGGTTTTTGAAAACCTCATATTTTTGGTCATCACAAAGACAATCAATCAGACTCATATCATCGACTCATATCAACGTAATCTATCAGACTCATATCAATGGCACATATCAGACTCATATTAGTGACCCATATCAAGTGTTCTATCTAAGTGACTCATATTAGGAAATCAATGCAAAATCTATCAAATCAATCTACTCTGTCATCATTTACTCTTTGTTTTCTTTTTTAGGAAAGCAAATTTATCACTAATCACATCATTATCCTATTTATACTTCAATCACATCATCTACTATTTTTTTCTATCGTAGAAAGCAAATTTATCAGAGGCTATATCAATCATTGTACTCTTTGGAAAAAAAGTTATCAGCTATCTACTCTTTGTTTCTATTTTGGGAAACAAAGTTATCAATTCATCATTTATCAGATTTTCTATCATTTCTATCCAAATCAACATGATGACAAGACAATTCATCTATCTATTGACCAAAGAAGCAATATACATCATCATTTTTCATCAATAAGGGCATTCTGTTTAAATTTCCTGGATGCGCTAATCTGTGGCCTCTATGCGCTAAAACACTAAATGCGCTAAAGTTTCCCCCCGATGCGCTAAAACCTGGATACACTATTCTATGCCCTGAAAGCGCTAAAACAATTCCTTTATGCGCCATTTCCCTATATGTGCTAAATCACCAACCGAATGCACTATTTCACCTACTCGAAGTGCTAAAACCCTAAAAGCGCTAATCTATTTAAAGGTCAAACAAGGAGGATTTTTGTGGCATGTTATTTTTATTTTTATCTTTTTATCTCACTTTGACCTTATTTTTCAAATTGGGGCATCTTTCTACATCATTTTTTAGAGCTAAATCACTGAATCAACATCAAGGTCAAAATTTCATCATCAAATCAAATTTTTCAGAAATGATCAAAACTCATATCATCATCAGTGATTTACCTCCCGAGGGGGCATCATCAATATCAGACATGTTTTTTTTTCGATCAGGGGCAAAATTAGACAACAAAATTTCAAAAGCAGGAATATTTTCTTTGAAGCAATGCGTTTCACACATCACTTCAAAGAGGGGCAAAATGTATATGCATAAAATTGGTCATGTCTAGTTAATCCTGACATTTAATTAAATATTTATTATTTAATTAATTTCTCTAAAGTCCTCTACATATGATTAAATTTAATTAATTTAATTATATTGTTCATTCACTTTATTCTTCCACCTTAATTAAATAAATTCACTTTATTCAATTATTTCACATCCATATGTCTACTTGATTAATTAAATAAATACACTTTATTTATTTTAATTAATTATCAATTTTTGAATTGTGGGTGGCAGGGTGGGCCCCCTCTATCCCTCATATAGCTACCTACTACTCTCATCCACGAGGTCGATGCATAAAGAGAAAATTAAGCCAACAAAGAAGGAGAACTTGAGGTGGTGGATGGGGTGCGAAAGATGGCTGCTTAGTGGCAAGGCCACATCATTCCAAGCCATCTCCAAAATGATGGAGGGAAGCGAAAGGAAATAAATCAGAGCCTAGTAGGCCACTAAATTAGGGAAGGCCTCAGTTTCGTCAGGAGGAATTAATGACACAAGAATCCAAGCGATAACAACTCGACACGTAGGGCACGACAATAATGAAAACTAAAGCATTTGGGCCGAGTGGCAAATTTACTTCTCACGAGGAGATAGTCGAATGAAGGATGAAGGCTGTAGGATAATGTCATGGCAAGGATGGAATGCTTGCTCTGCCATTATTTAGATTCCTGTGCGGAGGCTCAGCCTTACAACAGGCAGGCCTTTTAAATGAACTGATGAAGACATTCTCACATTATGGTTTTTGAAATTTGGTTTGTGCTTTGTCTCTATGCAGGGAATGGTTGACAAAAGGGCTGCAAATGGTGAGAATGAGCAGATCAAAATTCATTATCTCCATTTCGGCGGAGGGGCTGGAAAGTTTCGGTGTTGATACACTAGTCTCCTTGGTGGCAATGAAGAGACAAATAACGTTCCGGGAGATTACGGATCAAAGGCTAAAGTGAATTCTGCTTGAGGATGATCCCCTGACAATGGTAGCAGTCAAAATGGTATTAGGCAAAGGTCATCTGGAAAGAAAGGAATTTGTGAGAGACAATGCTCACATCTCTTCTCGGTTCTTAGTCATTATCCTAGACCTGGAAATCTCAAAGATGGAGGGAAAGGAAATGATGGAGCGTCTTTTCTGAGGTGACCTGCTAGGGGGGATAGAGAAGACTCTAAAAGCGGCTTTCAAGTGCAAAGGAATCCCGCGCCCCACATACCTGAACCTTCTTTTGGAGATGGACGAGGATGTCAAAGTTTTTCCCTTCATTTTAGACCTCAAGGGGCCATAATTGATGAGGCACAGAATGGTATCGACCATGGCAGTCGAATTCCTGAAGAGGAAGTTGAGGCTCGTGATAGAGGAGGGGATGGAATGGGTGGAAGACTTCACCCGGTTTGCAGAATTAAATGGCTTTCTGTGAGGCTTGACCTCCGTGTTTTAATGTTTTAAATTTTGTGGTTAATCATAATACTGGATGGTTTTCAGTAGTATCGCAATGGAACTGGAAATTCGACACCTATCGAGTGAGGCTCGGCCCCTGACTTTAATTTTTTGTATTTAAAATTATAATAGTAGATAGTTTTGAAGCCATGAAGTGGGACTGCAAATTTTGTACCAGTAGTAGCTTGCTCCCGGGTTGGAAGGTTTAGCCGATAGGCTCAGATATTATGAAGGACTGTTATCTCCTGCTATGTAGACGCATGTATATTTTATATAAATTAATATAAATCCCTACCTTGCGTATCAAAAAAAAATTATCACTTTTTGAATTTAATTAAGTCTTTTGATTTAATTAAATTTAAATATTTCTTTTCAAATCTTTTTTCTAATTAATTAAATATTTTATTTAATTAATTTCATCTACATGTCATTTCTTAACAATTTAATTAAATATCTTTCATATCTTTTCAAATCATAATTAAATATTTAATTTAATTATGAAACCTTCCATTATTCTCCAAATCTTAATTAAATATTTTATTTAATTAAGAAAATCTTCCATGTCACCAATAAATGAATAATTGAATTTAATAATTCATTATTTATCTTCAAACTCTTTCCAAAATCTCATAAAAAGATGATTTTTACAATTCATCTTTATCATCTCATTTTATCTCTTACATGAAAAAGGAAACAAATCCTGCTTTCTATTTTCTTCTATTTTTCTCTCCAGTCTCATCCATCTTCGATCGTCCGATCTACCAGGAATTTTCACAGCCGTTGATCACCTCAGCCAATCAGAATCTTTCAAAAACTCTATAAATATCCCTGTGAATCCAAGCATTGCTTACCTACTGTAGACATGTAAAATATACTGATTGACATCGTGCATATGATCCTAACTTACTAACACCGTTTCTTCTTAAATCATCCCTTAGTCTAACCATTTAATCGAATTCGCTATCTGATTAAATTCATCAATATTCCTCTCTTAATTAAATAAATCATTTTGTCTAATTAAGTCACTTTCACTTGTTAATTAAATCAATCCATCTGATCTAATTATCCCTATTTAATTAAATAATCAATTTATTTGATTAAATCTCTAAAGTCTGTCCATTAAATTAAATAAATTAAAATCTTATTTGATTTAATCTAACATCATCCCTTTTAATTAAATAAATCAAAATCCTTATTTAATTAGCCTCTTATCATATTCCTCTCTTATTTGATTTAAATAAACCCATAAATCTAAGTCAAATAGGTCACATCATCTAATCTCCTGTTAAATTAATTAACCCTTGATTAATTTAACCTCATCTATGTCACATCCTCTAGATAATGCAAGTTGCACATGAAATAGATTTAATACATTTATTAAATCTCTATTTTCCTCACAAGGCATCTTTTGGAATATTCTCTCAATTTGAATTCAAAAATTCCAAGTCAACATGTACATCCAACAAGGCATTTAAAATCTCTTACATGTCCTTTGCCTTGAGCCAAGTGGCATTTATTGCATTTTTCCTTCCCTCTTGCATGTCATTTCAACAAATTTGAAATTCAAATATTGGCATTTATTGGCACAAACCCCAAATCTTGCACATCCTCCATCCATTCATGGCTTGACAAGTGGCATCATTTCATTGGATGAATGTTAGTCCCACATTACTCAAATTTGGACATTCATCCATCTTGAAATCCTATAAATAAAGAGTTCATATCCTCATTTCAATATTCACAATCCAAGAAAAGTTACCATGCTCAAATATCTCTTGAATTTCATCCATCATCATTGAGTCATAGCTAGGTTTTGCAGATTTTTGGCTTGAAGTCTCCATTCTTCACCAAAAAAGTGGATCAATCTCTTCAACATTCGAAGCTTGCATCATAGGAATTGGGAAAGGGCCAATTTTCACATAAAATTGGCACCAATTCCCCCATGGGATCATGAGTTTGCACATCTAATTAGGATTTTATCTTGCTTTTGTCATTTGCATTATGTTCTTCAATATTTTCTTCCTAATTTGAATTTGTAAATGGATTTCATGGGGAATCTTTGTTTTAGCTTGCAATTCCTTGTTTAACTCATTTATTCATGTTGTTTTGCAGGTACCAAGATTAGGGTTCGCACATTTGGCGCTAGAAGGAGGGATAGATATCATTAATTCTAACTTTTTCTTGAAATTTCTGCATTTTTCTTCACACAGGAAATTCCAACGTGGGCTCGTCAGCATCGCTGTTTTGGCACCGCGGGCTCGTCAATGTCGCTATATGGCACCGGATAAAATACAAACTGCACCGCTGGACTCATCCTGCCAAAAAATTTAAATTTTTAACTCCACCGCTGGACTCGTTGACTTGTAGGACTTTTTGAAATTTTTGAAAATAACGACATGGGGGATAAACTACAATGTTGGGAAAAATTGTGACACAATCGAGCTCTCTGTCCTGACACAAAGCACTGCTAACTGGTAAGCGGCGCTGTGAGAGCACCGCTGGAAGAAAAAAACTGCGACACCTTCACGAGTTGCGATGCTGGGAGACAATAAAAGGGAGAATTTAATTTTTTAGCATGTGCTTTTGATTTATGATTTATTTACCTTCTGTTTTCTGGTTTTTAACTTCTGTGTTTTTCCAGAATCTGACTGTTTTTCTTCTTTGTAGGTTGGAAATCGAAAACAAAGAAAGGAGGAGCATGGTGATGATATTTTGTCCAATCAAAGTGTTGTTTAACACTTAAGTGTTTGTTTAACACTTAAGTGTTTGTTATCTTTTCATCCTTAGAACACTAGTTTTCATTTGGGCTTAAAAAGAACCTTTCAATTTCTTCTTGCAAAGGTTAAAATGAACAATAGGATCAACAACTTACTAGATTTTGTTTATGGAATTAACAAATTGAACAAATTTCTTTCACTTGTGATTTGGTGCTCTAAAATGAACTCACATATTGCTTTGTGGATCTAAAAAGAACAAGTGTAGCTTTGTTTGTTTGTGAAGGCTTACTTTTACTAAAGCCATTGAAAAAGGACGTATGCGCTTCTCTCGCGCTTTATAGCGATCTTGAGAATCAAAAGGCCTTGTTCATGACTTTGGGTTAAGACAAAGCAATCACCTCCACACTTCAATTTGGGCTTAAAATTGAACAACATATTATGCGAGTGTGAGTGGGGGGCTTTGTTGCATACATTCTCTCTCTTTGTTGCCAACAAGGATTGATCGAGTTACAAATATTGTTCTTCATTCACTTTTGTTTATCCTAGAGGGCCTACCTTAGGGAAAAAGTACTCACCCAAGGGAATGACTCAACTGGTAACACTCTAAAGCCAAGAGTATTTCCAGCCGGGATATAAATGTGGATATTGGAAGAAACACCAATATCACACGGTTGAATATGATAAGATGGATCAGAAAGGGGACTCTTGCCACGTTGGGTCAACTCCTATGAACAGAAAGTCCTTACTAAAATCCATGTGCTAGAATTTTCCAAAATCCTTTTATCTATTTGTTGGTGCAAGAACGGTCATTCTCAAGCCACCCCACACTTTTACAGTCTTCTAGTAGAAATGGAAAAGATGCCATGGGAGTTTCATGGGTGTTGATGCTTGGCTGCCCCGTATAAGTGAGTGTCGTGGAGGGGAGCCAGTGGGGTCAAGCATCTAACCATTCGCTAGAGATAAGTGTAGCTGGACTTGTCCAAGTGGGAATCCAACAAATATTGTCTTACACATCCATAGGATTGTACTTATTCTTGGGTTACAAAATGCATTGCTTGATCGAAAACATTTAAAAAAAAACACTTAACATCATCCAAATTTCAAACCCTTTTGAGGACAAATACAATTGACTTGATCCATATTTTATTGCTTGCCCTTGGGATTCACGTCCTTAGAGGTTTCTAAACATTGGATTATATCTCAATTTGTCTTCTTAAGTAAACAATAGGAAACCCTTGCCTTAAGTTCATTGAATTTCCACATAACATATCTTGTGGGGTCTAAAGAAATTAAGACATTGGACATCTTAGTTTGAAAACCTAATTGAAGAAAGTGTTTTTGGTAAAATAAAGACATTAAGCAAAGCTAAGCAAAATGAACTTTCATATGTGTTGAAGACTCCAAATCCCAAAACACAAATCATTGATTGGAAATACGAAAATGAATGTTCAAATGAAATCATTTCTTGGTTACAAAGGTCATTAGGAAGCATTTGCATGCTCTTCAATACCTAGGTCTAGGAAA
This sequence comes from Sequoia sempervirens, assembly GCA_007258455.2. Lineage (NCBI taxonomy): Eukaryota > Viridiplantae > Streptophyta > Pinopsida > Cupressales > Cupressaceae > Sequoia > Sequoia sempervirens. Next base: position 207,810,309 of record VDFB02271358.1, read on the forward strand.
ACAAAGTATACCTTTTAGGTTCATCTTAGGATCAAAACACATCAAAATATTTTTCATCCACCCTCCAAAATATCAAAACAACATCTCATCATCACCTTTTGGAAAATATTGAAATCATCCTTAATACTAGGCTTTATGGCAAAATCAAAATCATCAATATCATTGAGACAAAATCCTTGAAAACATTAGCAAAAAAAAACCTTTGGCTAGGTATGTGTAGATGCATACTTTTGCATATACTTAGTCAAAGTTATCAAAATCGTCTTGTCTAGCTTGGTGTATGTAGATGAATCCTTCTTCATATGCTTAGTGAAACAGTCATCTTTTTTGAATAGGTGTGGGTAGATGCATCCTTCTCCTCACACATATTCAAATTATCATCCTTTGAACAAAGCTATCCCTTAGATCATCATCCAACATCTTAGGGTCTTTTTGTTCAAAAATCCAAATCAAAATCAAGGACAAAATCTCAAATCTCAAAATCCCAAAATCAAAATCAAAATCCACAAGTCCTAAAAGCCTAGTATCTCATACAAGATTTATCAAAAGCCAAAAACATCCATATCATCCATCCCTAAAACATCATCATCATATCATCACCTTTGATCCTCAAGGCATCCTAGAACTTTATACTTTGGGACATAAAATAACAATCGATCCAAGGAATCAAGAGATTCATCTCCCATATTCTCGAAGATTGATCCTTGTTTTATGGTTCTAACTAGATCTCAATACAAGAAGAGTATGGAAGCTAACAAAGAAACACCCGCTTCAAGCGATCTTAGCCAAACAAACGCAAAAATGAATCTAGTTGAATCAAGTAATCCATTGACCCTCTCATCATCGCAAAATCCGCAAGAAGAAAATCAAGGAGAGGACCTTACTTTTGGAATGTCTCGTGAAGAAATGATGGAAATGCTTCAAAATCCAGAGAATCACAAAATTATCAACATCATGATGAGACTCAACCCTTCGTTATACATGCTTGAACTAGCAAAAAAAGGGGCCAAGTTGCCTTCGGATTTTGATGTAAGTACTATAGTGGAGACATCCTTTCCACCTATCTCATCCACCAGCCCCATTTCATCTACACCTCCATCCCAAAACATCACACAAAACATTCCGCAAATCACAATATCGTTTGCTCCAACCCAACCTAATGTCAACAAGGGAAACACATTTGTCAATGCTCTTCAATCACACCCCCTTGTTAATAATCAAAACTTGGATGCAAACACCACATTGGAACAAAACATACCCCAAAACCCATTACATAAAAATGTTCCTATCACATTCCATCATGATCCATCATCATCATTTTTTCACGCAAATCCCCAAACACCTCTTCTCACAAATTCACAAGAAGAGGGAGATATGTTCGGACCAAGGGGCCTATTTGACACCATGATATCTTCACAACAACTCACACCCCTCACCTTTCTGCCTCTTCTGCCATTTCCATTATCATCTGTACCACTACTTGGTTTAGGACTTCCTCCCCTAGCAAGTATCAATCAAACCTATATCCCAACCATCAATCAAAGCATTGCACCAAACACTCAAAATTTATTGTTGATATCGCAACAACAAACGATAAATGTACAAGCAATGGCAACATCATCAAACATACCCCTAACATCACAAAGCATGGTCTCTCAAGGACCAACCATCACATCAATACCATTATCCAACACTCAAAACATCAACACAACATCATCACCTACCACCATTCCAAATCCACCACCACCTCCACCACCACCAACTTTCACCACATCAAGCCAATACGATGCAACATGGCAAGCTGCTTTTCAAAGAGGATACCAACAAGTTCAAAAACAAAAAGCCATACAACAAGCTGCTCAAGCTACGCAAGTTGCCCAAGCTGCACAAGCTGCACTACAAGCGCAACAAGCACAACAAGCCAAAGCTTTACTGCAACAACAACAACAAGAAGCCACCCAAGCTACCCAAGCCGCACAAGCATTGCAAGTACAAAGGGATGCTCAAGCACAACTATTATTGCAGCAACAAGCCACACAAGTGCAAGCAGCACAATATAAAGCACAACAAGCACAAGCACAAGTAAAACTTCTTGCACAAGCAACGCAAGTGCAAGCATATCAGCAAGCACTAAAGCAATACCAAGAGTAGTAAGAAGTAGCAGAATTGGCAGCCCAACAACAAGCAGTGTGGGAACAACAACAAGAACAACAATAAGTGTTGTTGGAACAACAACAAGCAAAAATCCTAGCGCAACAACAACAAGATCAACAACAAGTGTTGTTCATACAAAAACAAGTAGAAGCGTACTTTGCCTGCTAGAACATACTGATACCATCGAACAACACACCAACCAATCCACCCATCCAACCCATGCTTCAAATACCCCAAAACACTTTCATCCCACCCCCTGATCCACAAAGTGATGTGACGACACAACTCAGGTTGCTCTCGCAACAAGTGCTCGACCTTCAATTAGGGCAAACAACTAAAACAACAAGCAACTTGTGTCCCTATCCATTTGATAGGAGCTTAGAGATGAAACCATTCCCCAAGGGATTTGAAATCCCCAAATTTGACAAATATCGAGGGATGGGAAACCCTGAAGATCACATCAGGGAATTTCAGGTTCACTGCATGGAGGTCGCATATGACGATACTTATCTGATGCGGCTATTCCCTAGGAGCTTGGCAGGTCTTGCTATAGAATGGTTCTCTCGCTTACCTTCCGACATTAGAACATTTCAAGAAATTAGGGATGCATTCATTAGGAACTATGCATGTAACATTGCAATGGATGTTAGTCTCGAAGAACTATATGCTCTAAAACAAGGAAAGAATGAATCTTTTGCTTCATTCCTTCAACGATGGCGATCCAAGGCCAATCAGAGCAAGTGGACCATGCCATAAGAATAACAAGTTTTCACCATCATAGCCAACCTTGAAAGCTGCTTAGTATTTCATCTCAAGGTTCAGGGTATCACTACATATGAATAACTGATTTCCAAGGCACTTAGCATCGAAAGAGCCCTTGTGACTCAACCCGCGGAATCAACATCATATCACAAACAACAAAACAATCACCCACCATCTAATTACAATGATAAACCTCGCACGTGGGCAAGAAACAAGAACATTACTAATGATGGTGTTGTAGATACCAAGGTGGTCATTAGTGGTCCATGCCAAAATACACCCACACCACAAATCCAAAGTCAATGCCAAAACACTCATCACACAACATACCAACCCAAGAAAAATCCAACCATCAATAATCTCAATGACCAAAGAGGACCACCCCAATGCAAAAGTTATCCCAAACGGAAATACACTATTTTGGGGGAACCACTGGAGGACATAATGAAAAAGTTGATAGACAAAAAACTCATCAAGCCTCCTACATTCGAGAATTACCAAGAACCCGATGTCAAACCTCCTTAGTATAATGAAAATAAACTTTGTGAATTTCATAAAATCAAAGGTCATACCACAAACAATTGCATGAGACTCAAAAACATCATCCAAGATCTCATCGCTAAGAAAATCATAAGCGTAGAACAACCTACCGGAAATCAAGATCTTAAAATCTACATGAATCCGATGCCGAATCATGACAACAAAGGGAATAAAAATGAGAAAGGGAAGGGCAGTGTAAATCATGTGTACGAAATAGTTGTGGCCTCCCTAAATGAAGACTGCATGGTCATCACTATCAAGGGCGCCCATGCCGAAGATTGTGGAGTCACCACAAGAGGCGACAAAGTAACCATTGCAGAATCATCCCAACCAAATAGAGTCCCTTCATCTAGATCTATTCCTAATGGCTACAATGTCCTAGACCAACTCAAGAGAATGCCACCACACATCTCCATCATGGAGTTGTTAAAAATCTCATCCGTGCATAAAAAGATCCTCGAGGAAGCATTAGCCTCATCCACTGTCCCCGCAGATCTGGATGCGGAGCAATTCCAAGCTATGGTTGGAAATATCATAATGCCTAATCTCCTTACATTCTCTGACCAAGATTTCCCCACCCAACCATCTCACAACCATGCACTTCACTTGGAAGCCATTGTAAACAAGAGTAAAATCAAAAGGGTCTTGGTGGATGGAGGTGCGGGTTTGAACATCTGTTCTCTTAGCCTCATCAAGTAGTTGAAAATATCAGAAGATTCCATCGACAAAGGAAATGGCATCACGATAAGAGCATATGATGACCAAGAAAGAGTGTCTCAAGGAATAATTAAACTCCCTATTCAGGTAGGGCCAATGCTCATGGAAACCACATGTCAGGTCTTGGACCTCGAATTACCATATAATATCCTCTTGGGATGCCCATGGATCCATGCGATGAAATCCGTAGCATCAACCTTCCACCAATGTGTGAAATTTACACATAATGGACAAGAGGTTACTATCCATGGAGATCCAGAACCATTTTCATATTGCAAAAATCTTGAAGCCAATTATTACAAAATCTCCCAAGTGCCAAAGAATGATGAGGGCCCATCCACACCATACATCGACCCCGCCACTCTCGCATCCACTTCTATGACAGAGACACCCGCCATCCCCACCATCTCCGATATCAAGCTCATCATCCAGAAGGACGGTTATGGAAGCTACAAACTCCCTAACAATGCTTTTGTGATAGGAGAGTTACCAAAATCTCCTAGATCACGGGGACGCCCACAAGAAAACCAAGCTTCCACATCACAAACCTATCCTGAAAACTATCCTGCATTCACAAGATGGGGAGATCTTGGCCATGAGGTAATTGAAGCAGATCCATCTCACATGTTGTATCAAGATGAAATACCGGCAACTAATTTACCAATGGAAGAAAGAAGCAAGGGCCTACAAATGATGCTTGCAATGGGCTACAACAGAAATCAAAGACTGGGACAAAATGACAATGGGCTCATAATACCTATCATGCTAGAGACGCGACCCATAAAAAGAATTGGTCTTGGATGTACCACTCTGAGAATAACCATACGTGGCTGAGGTCCTCCGGTTAGAACGGTTAATATTTCTCCTTAGCCAGTACTAGTACAAGTACACTCACCAATAGTCAGAGGTAGAGAAACACATAATTTTATAACTGAGCCCTATATTAGTAGTGATGACTAAGATACCTTGACCAATCTACCTAGGTTATTTGAGGACACCACCCTATGTATGATTAGCACCATCTCATTTGAACCAGACCAACAAAATCATGAGATCCTCCTAGTCTACCCCAAACTAATCGACTATGACCAACGAGGACCACCGGTTCTCGATACAATCAAAAATGATGAGGTGCTCTCAAAATTCATGGGATTGAGGGATAACATCCCAAATGGAGATCACAAGGCAAGGTTTATAATGGAGTTGGACACACATGCCTATTACAGGGAAATGATTGAATCCTTCAGTCGCAAAAGTGAGAAACTAAGAATCATATCCAAGTCCTTGAGTGAAAACCACATAGTGGCAATCTATGACAAGAAAATAGTAAAAAGAAAGGACGTATCCAATGGTGAAAAACTCTCTAAGGCACCCGAGGATGAAGGATTCAATCTTCCTCTAAGAGCTATTCATCAAGAGAAGTCAGCAGTCTTGGCTGAAAAATGCAATCCTGTCAACCTAGGAATAGAGGAGGCCCCGCACATCACATTTTATGTGGAATCACTATTATCAGAAGAGCAAGAACTCCTAGCAGCATTCCTAAAGGAAAGACAAATAAAATTCGCATGGAGTTATGCTGACATGCCAGGGCTTGATCCAGAAACAGTGGTTCATCATTTAGCAGTGTATCCAGAAGCAAATCCGGTCAAACAAAAGCTTCAGAAAATGTATCCTCAAATCGCCTTATTGGTCAAAATGGAGCTCAAAAAGCTACTAGATACAGGATTTATCTGACCAATTGATTATCCAAAATGGGTGTCAAATTTGGTACCTATTTCAAAACCTGATGGAGCCATTAGAATCTGTACGGACTTCAGAGATTTGAACAAAGCATGTCCCAAGGATGATTTCCCGCTTCCCAACATTGACATGATAGTAGACATGACAACAGGGCATGAAATTCTATCACTAATGGATGGATTTTCAAGATACAACCAGATCATGATGGCAAAAGAAGATCAACATAAGACGACTTTCACTTGTCCATGGGGGACCTATTGCTAGAACATGATGCCATTCGGCCTAAAGAACGCAAGAGCAACCTATCAAAGGGCCATGACACTGATATTCCATGACATGATTCATAAAATAGTCGAAGACTATGTCGACGACATTTTAGCTAAGTGAAGAAAAAGACAAGATCATATAGCAACCCTAAGTGCTATCTTTGATAGACTAGAGGAATATAAAGTCAGATTAAATCCCAAGAAGTGCATCTTCGGTGTACAATCAGGTAAATTTATAGGATACATAGTCTCCATGAGGGGTATCGAGGTGGATCCAGCAAAGGTGAAAGCAATCCTCAAGATGGAAGCACCAAAGACATTAAAACAACTGAGAGGCCTCCAAGGCCAACTTCAATCCATCTGATGGTTCATAGCACAACTGGCAGACAAGCAGAACCCATATTCTCACCTACTCCACAAGGGGGTAGCGTATAAATGGGATACAAAATGCGAAGAGGCATTTAACAAAATTAAGGAATATCTACTAACACCACCAGTTTTAATGCCACCCATCCCAAGAAAGCCATTGATCTTATATGTATCAACAATAGCAACAACCCTTGGAGCTCTCCTAGCTCAGCATGATGAAAATGGAACGAAGAGGGCTATCTACTATATTAGCAGGACAATGGTCAGTCATGAGCTAAACTACTCATTCATCGAGAAAGCTTGCCTCGCAGTAGTGTTTGCATCCCAAAAATTTAGACATTACGTCACAAGATAAAGCTCATTGCCAAAATTGACCCCCTCAAGTATCTCTTATCAAAGGCAATGCTAACCGGCAGAATGGAAAAATGGGTAATGATATTGTCGGAGTATGACATCAAGTATGTGGAGAGAAAATCCATCAAGGGACAAGTTATTGCAGATCAACTAGCAGAAACACCTATCTATTCTGAGAATCCTCTTGTCTTTGAATTTCCAGACCAATCAATTTTTAACCTCAATGTAGTGCACCACTGGAAACTATACTTCAATGGTTCATACACACAACATGGATCAAGAGCTGGTGTCTTCTTCATCACCCCACAAGGGGATTGCATACCGAAGTCATACAAACTATCATTTCCTTTCACTAACAACATAGCGAAATACGAGGCTTTGACTATAGGCCTCAGAATAGTAGTGCAATGGAACATCATAGCTCTCAAGGTGTATGGAGACTCTCAGTTGATCATAAATCAGGTCAATAATGAATATCAGACTAAGGATGATAAGCTCACTCCATACAAGAAATTGGTGGAGAATCTAAAGGAATCCTTCATTGACATAACATTTGAGTAGATTCCTAGAACCAACAACAGAGCAGCGAATGCCATGGCTACAATTGGATCCCTATTAGACATCCCTCATAACGTGTCGAAATATGAATTTTTGATTGAGTAGCTTCTCATTCCCACATTCAAGGTACCAGAATTAGAATTCATGTGCAAAATCATTAGTCTAGGTGATCCTTGGTACCATGACATCTACACATATCTTCGCATAGGAGTCATACCCGTTGACCTACCATCAAACCTAAAATGAACCTTTGTCAAAAAGGCATCTAGATTTGTGATCCTAGGAGATACCTTATACCGTAGAAGCATAGAAGGTACCTTGCTACGCTGTCTAAATGCTGAGGAGGTATTAACCACTCTAACCAAGGTTCATAATGGTATCTGTGGCTCACACTCGAGTGGAATGACCACCAAGAAACTGTTGAGGATGGGGTATTATTGGCCCACAATGAAAAGAGAAGCACATGATCATGCTAAAAGGTGTTTACAATGTTAGCAGCATGGGGACCTCATCCATGCTTCAACTCAAGAGCTTCACCCCATCGTCACACCATGGGCCTTTTCACAATGGGGACTCGATCTCATTGGGAAAATCTCACCCACCTCATCCAATGGCCACAAGTTCATCATCACTGCAACTGAATACTTCACAAAGTGGGTGGAAGCCATACCCATGACGTATATCACGAGGAAGCAGATCTCAAAATTTATCTTGAACTATCTCATCTATCGTTATGGTGTCCCACAAGCCATTATCTCAGATAATGGGACACCATTCAAGAACCAGGAGGTTCATGACTTGTGCGAGAAATTCAAAATCCATCATCGCTTCTCCACCTTGTACTATCCCCAAGGCAATGGCCAAGCAGAAGCTATGAACAAAACCATCCTCAAAATCCTCAAGAAAATAGTCAATGACGTAGGTCGTGACTGGCACTTGTAGCTTAATCCCGCTCTTTGGGCTTATTGAACCAACATCCGCACACCCATTGGCGCCACCCCATTCTCCTTGGTCTATGGATCAGAAGCTGTACTCCCCATTGAGATCGAGCTCCCATCCCTCAAAATATCATTGCAAAACCTCATCACAGATGAGGACTATAGAGTATCAAGACTAAATGAGCTAGAGTTACTGGATGGAAGACACATAGATGCTTTGAATCATCTGCAAATCTATCAAAATAGACTCAAACAAGGCTATAACAAGAAAATCAGAAGCAAAACTTTCCAAGTCGGAGAATTGGTCTTAAAAGAAAATCAGAAGAATGTCGCAAACCCTAGCAACAAAGGCAAGTTCGAACCTAATTGGTTAGGACCATTTTTCATCACAACAAGTTATAAATTAGGGGCATATTAGCTATCAACACCCGAAGGGGAACCTCTGCAGGAGCCCATGAATAGCTCCCATCTCAAAAAAATTTATGCCTAAATCTTCCAAGGTATAGAACCAAAAATCCAATAAATTAGAAAAAATTCTTGAAAAAATGGTTACTTCGGCAAAAACCTGTCAAACAGGCGTCTTGGTAACAAGCAAAAAAAAAAGAAGAAAAAGATCCAAAAAAAAATTAGAAAAAGGATAAAAAAAAATCGTCCTCTAGTGAAAACCACTTCGGTGGCACTTTGGGCAGGTACCTCGGTGAAAACCTGGCAAACAGGCACCTTGTGTAAATAAGCACTTTCCATCCACTAGGATCTATATGGCTTGTTCAACATCATCCCTCCATTATCCATCACATTCAGGTCTTCATCCATCACACATCCACTCACATCCGCACCATAGCTTGGTCCTATTTTCGTATCGTGATCCCTCCTAGTACTACTCAGCCCATCCTCAAGGTTAGTTTGTCCTGCCTTTATCAGAGTAGTCTATTGCATCACGCTGGGGGCATGTTCTCATTGGATCAGATTCGTGTATGATCTTATGTCTTCAAATCAGAAAATCCAAAAACATAAAAAAAATAGAAAATCCAAAAACATCAAAACATGTCAAAAATTCAAAAACAAGGTCGTCTTGTCAAACTACATCATCTCTGAGCTTGAACGTAAGCAAGGTTGATCTTTGATCATCCCCCGAGACATTTAGGTCAGTCCTATAGGAGTCCGTCATAATAAGCTGACATCTCATCATGTATATCTCCATCTGTAAATCAGTCAAGTCGTCAGTCGAACTACGTGGTCTCTGCGTGTATAACGTAGGCAAGGCTAGTATGTTGACTAGCCCTCGAGACCCCTAGGATAGGTCTTTAGGTTAGTCTCTTGGTCAAAATGTCACAAAATCCCAAAAACATTAAAAAATAAAAAATCAAAACATTTGCAAAATCTTGAAAAACACCAAAAAGAACCTCAAAACATTGCAAAACATTGCAAAACATCCAAATATTTGAAAAATCCATCCGTCTCATCTCGCTTGCACCCGCAATAACACCACTCATAATAAATTGATCATCATTATCAACCTTTGGTGAAACAGTTAGAAGCAAGTCAAGCAGATTAAAGGTAGAACTCAAAATGTCAAGTCTTAAGTCTAAGTTAGTGCGTAAGCAAGTTGGTTATCTCTTTGTATCGGTAACACATCATCTGAATTGGTCCCATATCAATCATCCCTTATAAACGAAATGACGTGCCACCATCCACTAACATGTCCTAGGATGAATCCTTCCTACAATGGGCATTATCTTTTGGCAATAAGTTTCGGTTATCATCCTTAGAAAACACATCCTCTTTCTGTTAGTGGTATTGAATAGCATTAGTTTGTTTACTTGGTCTTTATCTTTTGACTTATCTTATTTTGCACTCATTCCAAGGACGTCTCGATGATATCCCAAAATAGAGGATTTAAAGAAATAGGAATGGGGCAATGATCATTATCTTTTGTCTGTTGTGCTTGTTAGATGTTCTTGTAATATAACCTCGATGAATACTTGCTTTGTTAGGTATGAATGGAAGAGGTCTAGGGCAACTTGTTGACTATTATAGGGATAGGTTTACCTTTCTGTGTTTTGGTCCGAGGTGTCTAAAACTTCTGAAGTACATCCTAGCAAGGTTTATGTATGTCAGGTGTGAACAAGAATACTCCTATCTGATTGTCAAGTCAAAGTCCATCACACTAGGTACAAAGCCATCTTGGTTTTCTATACCTTGATGCATCGTACCACGTGTGTTATCAAACATAAGAAAATTTGGCCCTTTGAAAATCCCAATTCCTTAGCAAGTCATCATCATCATCATTTACATTTGTGTCATCTTGTTTCTTATTGAAATGACTTCTTCTTTTCTTACTAACCGCACTAACAAAGTACTATGACAGTTGATCATCATCACCATCATCATCATCGATCCTGCATCCACAAATCATTAGCATATTGCATAAAGCATATCATATAGAAATCATTAGCATATGGCATATAAAGGGAAACATACACATTGCAGTTTATCATAAACATTCTTCATAAATAGGTGCATCCATGTCATTACATTTCACCCATTGCATTGCATCGCATAGCATTCATTTTGCATTTCATAACCATTTCATATTACCATCTAAATCATCACATAGCATCTACAAAAGCATTCCATAATCATTTTTGCATAATCATAAGCAATAGGTATATAAGCATTTAATTCATTAGGCATACATACTTGCATAATATCATGATATCATATCATCACATTATGTTTACATTACACATCAGCATATCACTTTGCATTGACATATCATTGCATCACATACATCATCATTTAGGATAATAACATTTGCTATTCTAAGCATCTCAATTTCATTATGCATTAACACCATTTCATTAGCATCATATCATGACCATCGCATCATATCACATCCATCCATAAATCATCTCATATATAAGCATTTTCTACACATCATTGCATATACCATGGATCATATCATTTTACATATTAAAATCCATATCACATATTGCATTGACATAAAATAAACCATCATATAGTTAACATCATTACACATCATATCATAGGTTAGCATAATATAGATCTATTAGTCATAATCATAACACATACATCATTAGGAATAAATGCATCCATAGAACATTAGTGCAAAGCATATAGAAATAATCCATCTATGCATAAAGGAGAACACAGTACATCGCATCAAAATCGGCTCATATATATCATATCATCAATGTCACTGTCATAGTACAAAAAATAATAATTAGATCACTGTACATATATGTCAATTGGTACAAAACGCCGATCGGGCTATCAAAAATGAGCCCATAAGGCACAAAAAATGTATCATCTAGATCAGGCCCAATCTTCATGAATGCTACCCTCGCCCCTATCACCATGACCGTCTAGTGGTCTCTAGCTGGCCCACTCTGAGTACTCTGGGACCCAATCTGCTCTAGGTACAGTGTCATGGTAAGCTCGACGGTAGTAATCTATCTCTTAGATAGCATCCCTATAAGATCGCATTGACATTGTACCCTGAGACAAGGAGGCTATCATGCTCTCAATTTGTTGTCTGTGGCCTAGCTCGATGGCTACCTATAGCTCTACAGCCTATCTCTACTACACAGCCTGATCCCTCTCTGCTCTGAGCTACTCTCTCTCAGCCCTTGCCTGGTCTCTCTCTGCTGTCACTGCTTGGACCTGGGTCTGCAACTGTAAAATCAAGGCATCACGTGCGTCTGCCTGCCCTGCTGGCTATACCCATGGCTGCACATAAACCTAATCCTCACCCTCGGCTCGTTGTGGTGGGACTGGCGGATCCTGCCACTGGTCCTGCATGTGGACATCCCGGTGACCTGGTGGGACTAGGGGCACCAATGGTGGATCCTGTCGAATCTCGACCCTCGGTCCTCGCCCTCACCCTTGTCCTCTCCCCTTGCCTTTGACCCTGTGCACCTCTGGATCCTCGCTTGGAACGGTCAACCGAAGAGGTCAAAACTAGTCTCTATAGGCTTGTGTGGTCCCTAGATCTGCCAAGCCTTGATCATAAGCCCACGGTCGAGCTACCAATTGTTGAAAGCTATCAACTACCTCCGTAGTAGGAATACTAGGCCCCCATGACACCTGTGTCATGCTACGTGCAAAGACGACTACGTAGCCATCATCAGGCCGATCCTATGGCTCTCCGAACTAACGCTATACGTGCTCGGGTAGATATCTCTCAATCATCATGTGCTCCCGCCCCTACATGTATCGATCCTGGTGGCAATAGAAGAGTTGAGTAGCATCGTTGGCCCATCTGGGCTGACCAAGGTACTATCTCCAAGTAAAGACAAGCATCTCATCTAGGACCCACCTCCAGTAGGGGATCCCATGCTCGCTAGTGTGTGTGAAGGACACACCGCCTCTGTATATTGCCACGAAGGCATCCTCTGCCCCCATCAAAACTGGAATGACCCAGGGACATAGCACAAAAATGTGCTCCCATGCCCAAACATGAAGAAGTGTCACTCCAGCTCCCCACACTCTGTCGTCCACGTATACGTACTCGTGGAGATCCTTGTAAAGTGAAGCCAAAAGGATAGGCCCCCATGCGAAGTGAACTGGCCTATCTCAGACCATCCTCTCCTAGCAGTATCCCCAACCTGGACTGAAATATCGCCCTCGTCGGTTTGCAGCAACAAGACCTGAAATGATCACTACAATCACCCAGCGGAAGGGAGGTGCTATAACTCTGTATCTCTCCAGCTTGATCTGACCCTCGCAATAGATAATGTCTCGTGTAGCGAGGACTCTGGTGTAGCACTCGCGTCCCTCCTCCATATCATAGATCACCTGTCAACCATGAATAGGCAATCGAAGAATGCGCCAAACATCCTCCAAAGTGATGGTCGCCTCACCAATGGGAAGATGAAACGACGATGTTTTGCTGTGCTACCTCTCGGCCAGCACTGATAGCATCTCTAGGTGTGTGCGCACGGGCGTTGCGTACGCAATGTGCCATAGTCCTACAACTCCTAGCCAATCCTAGTCTCTGTCGCTAAAGTCCCATAGGATGCTCGCCAAATCCTGAGAGTAGAGCTCCCTAGGCTCGTCCTACATCAAGGAAAGTCAGCATGTTAAATTTTTTGAAAAAATCCAGGCCTAAAACTCCAAGCTCGCTTCTAGCTACGCAGTTCGTGATGGTGTCACAGTTTGAGTTTCCTCAAACTCTGACGTTGGACTCTAAATTAAGCCAAATAGAGCCACCGCAACACAATTTTCTTACTAGCGTCGCAATTTGCATGAAAAGGGTGCCGTTGCAGTGCACTTTAACCAAACCAGCCCACCGAACTTGAGCCCAACGGTGAAGTTTCTAAACTCCAAATTGCACACATTGCGGCGTAAAGAGGCAATTAGTGGTGTAGTTCAAATGCTGAGCGGCGCTATAATAGTGCCACTGGAGGCGAGCTCATCTTTTAAGCAGTAATAAATGCGTAAAATGAAAAAATGAAGCTTTAGTTAGGGTCACATACCGGTGCACCGATGCTAGGTGGCCACTAGTATGTCCGAACTCAGTCTGAGATGTGTAGGGGAAGCTGTTGTTGTGCCATATCGTTGGAGGGTCAGAGCTCAAATCTGAAAGTTTGCTAGCGGAGGTGTGTGAAAATGACTTGAAAGTGACCCCTCGGGCCCCTTTTAAGCCTAAAAATTAGGTTTTTTAACCTTAAACGGCTGTCCTGCTAGGGTTTTGGACCCCCAAATCTATTTTTGTCCATTTGAGGCTTGTTTTTCATTGTTTTATTGTGTTTAGACACATTTTTGGCCTCCTAGACCCCTTTCGGACCTATTCGGTACTTTGTCACTTTTTTTGCGAGATCACCCAAAAAATAAAAATTTTCGTTCGAGCTCTCGAGGGGGCATTATAATGGCATGCTTTCTCTCGCTAGGCAACAGTGGGGCAAGTTTTGAAATATCAATTTTTTTTGGTTTTGATTGAGATCAGTTATTCTTTGAACCAACGCAACAAGTGCATTGCTTCAAAGAGGGGCAAAATGTAGACACGTAAAATATACTGATTGACATCGTGCATCTGATCCTGACTTACTAACATCGTTTCTTCTTAAATCATCCCTTGGTCTAACCATTTAATCAAATTCCCTATTTGATTAAATTCATCAATATTCCTCTCTTAATTAAATAAATCATTTTGTCTAATTAAGTCACTTTCTCTTATTAATTAAATCAATCCATTTGATCTAATTATCCCTATTTAATTAAATAATCAATTTATTTGATTAAATCTCTAAAGTTTGTCCATTAAATTAAATAAATTAAAACCTTATTTGATTTAATCTAACACCATCCCTTTTAATTAAATAAATCAAAATCTTATTTAATTAGCCTCTTATCATATTCCTCTCTTATTTGATTTAAATAAAACTCATAAATCGAGTCAAATGGGTCACATCATCTAATCTCTGTTAAATTAATTAAACCTCATCTCATGTCCCATCCTCTAGATAATGCAAGTTTCACATGAAAATAGATTTAATTCATTTATTAAATCTCTATTTTCATCACAAGGCATCTTTTGGAATATTCTCTCAATTTGAATTCAAAAATTCCAAGTCAACATGTACATCCAACAAGGCATTTAAAATCTCTTACATGTCCTTTTCTTTGAGCCAAGTGTCATTTATTGCATTTTTCCTTCCCTCTTGCATGTCATTTCAACAAATTTGAAATTCAAATATTGGCATTTATTGGCACAAACCCCAAATCTTGCACATCCTCCATCCATTCATGGCTTGACAAGTGGCATCATTTCATTGGATGAATGTTAGTCCCATATTACTCAAATTTGGACATTCATCCATCTTGAAATCCTATAAATAAAGAGTTCATATCCTCATTTCAACATCCACAATCCAAGCAAAGTTACCATGCTCAAATATCTCTTGAATTCCATCCATCATCATTGAGTCATAGCTAGGTTTTGCAAATTTTTGGTTTGAAGTCTCCATTCTTCACCAACAAAGTGGATCAATCTCTTCAACATTCTAAGCTTGCATCATAGGAATTGGGAAAGGGCCAATTTTCACATAAAATTGGCACCAATTCCCCCATGGGATCATGAGTTTGCACATCTAATTAGGATTTTATCTTGCTTTTGTCATTTGCATTATGTTCTTCAATATTTTCTTCCTAATTTGAATTTGTAAATGGATTTCATGGGGAATCCTTGTTTTAGCTTGCAATTCCTTATTTAACTCGTTTATTCATATTATTTTGTAGGTACCAAGATTAGGGTTCGCACACCTACAACTTACAACACGCACATTCGAGAATAGTTGCATTATAGTATTATGACATTTTAGCATTATCATTATTAGCATAGTGTCGTAATCTTGCATTTTAATAATCATAGCACATTAATCTTAGCATAGCATTTCATGCATTGCATGCATTCATCTTCAATCTCGTTCTCTAGGAAGATCGTTTGTTGAGCCTAGCACACAATGTAAGAGCAAGTTGGAATCGATAAAAACATTGGAGATAGAGGACGATAGGATGATATCAACGACAGAATACCGAGTTTGCATTCCTTTGTATTTTATTTTCTATTTTTGATATAATGTCTTATCGGTGTGTTTGATTTGTTTTAATTAACATTCGTTATTTATTGCACACTCTAAAATCGACCACACATAAACCTCTAGAGGAGAGGCAGGAAATGTTAGGACAAAATTGTATGATGAGGTAACAAAAGCATAACAAAGTAGCATGTCGAGCTCAACCCTTGTGGTAGCCACGTTTACACCACGTGCTAAAATTTGATGAAATAAAACATGGCTTTTCCTGTATCTGCGCATGAAGCAAACAGTTAGAAAAATCCTATGCATATGATTGATATATCAAATGATCTTGTTTCTTTCTTTGGACATGTACAATTTGTTTGTTTGATCCATGTGAAGGATAGTTTATACACTAATGGGTGGATGTACATGTAGTGTTAGGAGCCTTCATTGCTTAGATCATTGCTCTAACATCATTGCAATTTTCAGATGTAGGGGTTGGAAATAGGGAGCTACAGAGGAAGCGAGATAGCCTAAAACAAAAGACAAAGCAGGACAATAGACTCTAACCAGTCATCAGGCAATGACTGGCCTCTTCCCCTATATGTGCATTTTTGTTCTTTTAATCCATCAATGTATAAATTGTACTTCATTTCCATTGAACAAGTTAAGTCTCACGGTTTGTGTGAGGAAAATATGTACTCTTGAATCAATAAAGATTAATTTCAACAAGATTTGTGCATATCTTTTCAATATTGTATGCACTTGTATAAATGCAATAATCTATTACTGAAAATTGTAATCTCTTTGATTCTTATGTTTATACAATTGAATGCAATATAGGGAAGATAGATAAGAAATGCACTTCACTTTCAGTTTGTAAACATTCTAAACTCAGTCAATCTTGAGAAAATATCAAAATGAGTAACAATAGTATTAGACACTCTATGAGGCCTTTGTACCCAAGGCTCAGCAATGGCTACGCTTCAAAGAGCTGAGTACTGCTATGGGTGCCGAGTCAGGTGGGCATTCAATTAGACATCCTAATCAGCCGCATCCTTCTCCCCACAATATCCAATATCCTTAGAGGTCTCCTCCTCTAGTCGGGCAGTAAGACATTTGTACTTTGATCTTTATGATGCTTTATTAGTTTAGAGACATTATTGTAGACATGATTTTGTATATATATTCATTGTCCTAGTTGAGGCCTCATACATATGTATTTTTATTTTTGTATTATGATATCACACATGTTTATATGATGATGTACCTGGCATCCTCATTTTTGATGCTGATATATATGAGATATACATGCTTTGATTTGGCTTCATTATGTGGTATCTGATGATCATGGATGTTGATGCATGATTATACATGTTTTTGTACTTTTTTGATGTATGCATATGATGTGGATGGATGGATGATTGATATATTTATGTGATATATGATGTTTTATTATGTGTATCAAGATGTTGGTCCCAATCGAATCTCCATATCCACCCAACATTTCTCATCATCCCAACTTTGGAAAATGAAAAGTTTCAAACTATCAAGAAATCCATCTAAATATCATATCCCTCAATGCATTTCACCATCCATGATATCAAACCCTCACATTGACCATGCATTGGTAGCAACTCTTTAAATCATAAGGATTCTAAGGGAACTCTATCGCGATGTGTGCATCAAGGTAAGGTTAACTCCAATATCGATGATGGTGCTGATGTAGATGCTACTGGTGCTAATATGGTTGTTGTTGCTATCATGGCATGCCAACGATATCTTGCTTGGAGGAGTTATTTTTCTAAAATACAGGCGCTTGAGTGTAACCTTTGGAAATTATTAAACTTTTTGTAGATATTGGAGTTAACCTTACCTTGATGCACACATCGTGATAGAGTTCCCTTAGAATCCTTATGATTTAAAGAGTTGCTACCAATGCATGGTCAATGTGAGGGTTCGATATCATGGATGGTGAAATGCATTGAGGGATATGATATTGAGATGGATTGGTCGACAGTTTGGAACCTTTTATTTTCCAAAGTTGGGATGATGAGCAATGATAGGTGGATATGGAGATTCGATTAGGATCAATGTCTTGATATACATAATAAAACATCATATATCACATAGATATATCAATCATCCATCCATCCACATCATATGCATACATCATAAAAGTACAAAAACATGTATAATCATGTCCAAAAGGGCCAAAAACCTTAAGATCGATTGCCAATTCATCCAAATTAGAGCAGTTGTTTGGTGAGGCAAAATATTTTTTCCCAGGGAACTGTACAGCCCTTAGGTCATCATTATGATGCTGGTACGATTTATCAAAAATTAAATATTTTAATTGGTCTAAATTTTTTTTGAAAAAAATTATTAAAAAAAATTTATTTATTGTATCGATTAAATTTTGGAAAAGTTTATTTTAAAAAGAAAAAAGAAAAAAATTAAAAAAAGGGAAAAGTTTCTGCAAAAGAGTACTGTACTCTGTAGTTGATGTAGGAGCATCCTTGGGTCATGGAAATCTTGCATCACCCAAAAATATTTTTATTCCAGTTTGTCTTTGTTTCAGTTTCAGTTTCAGTTCAAGTTGGTAGATCCAGTAATTCTTCATGTTTGCTCGCTAGACCTCACGGATCTATGTCTACATCATTGACATGTTCATTTACCTTATTCCAAACTTTGAGCATGATTGGTTCATTTTCTGGCAAGTTATCGCTTCTAGATTATGTGGTAGTTTCTTGAACCGACACCAAAATAATGTTCTTATCTAATGTCTAGTTTGATCGCTTGTGGATCGTTCCCGTATCTTGCGGATATTGATGGTGTGATTCAAAAAATTTCTATGGGGTGTCCTCGACCTTGATTTAGGTCCACACTTCATTTTGTGCATTCACCAAGGATTAATTCAAATTTGAGGCCAACATATGCATGCACACATTACATTTTCTTTAATCAAAGATTGTAATAATCTTTGGGCCGATGTGAATGGTTCTAGATTTGTGAATGTATATAAAGCATTGTAATTGATCATTAGAAGGCAGAGTGAAAAGTAGAGTTAGAGATTAGAGAAAGAAAGAGTTTCTCTGTAGTATTTTCGCTCACATTGAGGAACATGTAGGAAGATGGCATTTTGAGTATGTTGTAATCAGGCCCGCGAGCCAAATCTGTAAGCCCGGATGTTTCCCGTTGTTTGTAATTGAATTTTTTGATAATAAGGATGTTTGGATTTGTTTTTGTCTTCATTTTTTGTATTGCTTCCGTTGTGTGACTCTTGCTGCATGGTCCAAACTGTTCTCTTTGAGGACCCTCCGACCGTGGCTACATCAATAGTAGTGTACTCTCTGGGTACTGGGTGTGTAGGTTGCACCATGTGTCAAGGCGTTAGCCTGCCATGTGCGCTCTTCACAACCTGTGGACCCCACCATCGCTCCTCTAAAATCATTCACTGATAGATAGAAATAAAATACAATGGTCAATTTTTTAAAAAATCTCCGATGAACTTCAAAATAGATAGTGGAAAATTCATAGAAATCTGACGGTCAAGACTTAAGACCTAAAGAATATTCCATTAGTGTACAAAAATATTCTCTGCTCTAAGCTAGCAAAATATACTGATGGTATCAAAGAATATTCCAGTGAGGTTAAAGCATATTCTATCAACAAAAGAAGATTTCGGGTGGTCAAACCAGGCTAATTGACGATGTCCCCAGGCATGTCAAATTTAAGCTAGTATATTGCTAATGTTAGCATCCTTTAAAATTCCCCCCCCCCCCTCACTAATTGGATTTTCATTTTGGTAGTCCAACTTTGGAGGCTCATATCTTGCTCATTTTCACTCCTTTTTTCAAGCAATTTTTTTTTGCTTTGGGCTAATTTTTCATGCTCTTCATAGTGGTGCAATAAGATTTTAGTTTTGGTGTCTTTTTTTTTTCTAGAAATTGAAGATTCTCACAGGTGTTGCTGCTTCGTCCTCATTTTGGGAACTTCAAGAGCTCATGTCTTGCTCCTACTGTAACATTTTTTGAGTGAATTTTTTTTTGAAAGTGCATATTTTTTTGTGTACTTTCCAGTGGTGTAATTATTTTGATCTCATCTGCTAGAATTTTTTTTTTGAGCCTGTGGCCTATTTTTGGCATTTGCATGTGCCAAGATCAAAGTCCACTTCACTGTTTTGGCAAGTGGCAATGATAAACACACTAAATATAAAGTAAAAAAAATTAGATATTGCTTGGGGGGTTTCATGATTGAGTAATTTGGGGGGGTAATCTTGCAATGGTTGATTGAATTTTTTTGCTTGATTTGTGTTCTTGCAATGGGGAAATCTCAAATTGAACTCTTAACTCAACATAATTATGCTACATGGAGAAAATTAGTATGGAACTATTTCATGGGAAAAGATCTAATAACTTATCTAAAGGAAACCATTTCTCAACCTAATGATGCTAAAGAATTAGAAAGATGGGAGATTGACCATGAGAAAAATCTTGGATGAATATGTTCATTAGTCTTATTTGATTTATAATTTCATATTGAATCATGTAAAACACCTAAAGAAGCTTGGGATACTTTTGAAAAATTGTATGGAAAACATACAAGATTAGGGATATCAGATTGATAATGATTTGATGAATCTTGATCCTAAATTTTTTGACCACATCCAATACTACATCTCCAAAGTTAAGCAACTAAGGACTCAGTTGAAAGAATGAAACATTGATAAAGAGGATTTATAGTTGATTCTGAATGTGTTATCCAAGCTTGGTCCTGATTATTCAATATTTGTTTCTGGCTTTCATACCCATCGAATTTCTATGGGAGCATCATATGTTGATCCTAAGTTTGATGAATTTGAAAATCTCCTAATCCAAGAGGAAGTTAAGTTAACGAACATGGGTCTAATCAAGTCTTCCATTTCACAAGCATTAGTGGCAAGTGATTCTAAGGTACAAAAAGAATCATGAAATCTTGATAAGAAGCAAAAGAAGAAAAATAACAAGCCACATAAAGAATCAGAATCCTCGAAAGGAGAATCATCTAAGAAGAAGGATATTGATGAGTTGAAAAATATTCTCAAAAGGAATCACATTGATTTTCCTTCTAGAATGTTTGAATCTCCTCCTCCTTCTTCAAAACAATCTAAAAAGGACAAAGGTCAAGCACCTACATCAGGATATAAAGGACATGCCCTTTGCACTCTTTCAGGTCTAGGATCAGGGAGATGGCTTCTAGATTCATGAGCATCTCATCATATGGCATCTTCGTAGTCTATATTCTCTTCATTTCAGCCTTGTACTATGCATCCTATTTTGATGGGAAACAATACATACATGAGTGTAACAGGGATGGGATCTATTAGTTTTAGGGACAATACTTTCCAAGATGTTTTGTGTGTTCCTCATTTGATGAACAATCTTCTTTCCATATATCAGATTACACATGGTGGAAATGTGAAAAATGTGGAGTTCACTCTTGATTCAGTCATCATTCAAGACTTGGAGAGTCAATAGATCATTGCTATTGGGGTAGTTGATCATTCATCTCAGTTTTATACCTTTGCAAATTTTGCTTCTGATGATGAAATTGTTCCTTCGGCTGTTAGTATGAACCATGATTTAGAGGAGACATTTGACTACTTGAACTTGGGAATTCTCACATCAGATATAGTTCTTGAGTCATGCATTTCATCTCCTCCATCTACTATTGTAGTTGATGATACTTGTGTTTCTACAATCTTGGCTCCTTGTGATTCAGTGCAACAGGATCTACATTGTCTTTCATATTTTTCTACTTGTGATGGCTTCTTGATAGGTATTTCAGACTTGTTTGTGGAGTCTCATATTTCAGATTTGGACACCATTGATGACATTCATCTTCTTTTTGATGAAGAAGATCCTTCTTTAGTTGTTGTGAGGGAACATTCTGACCCTCTTGTTCATTCTCTACATGATCATTCTTTTCAGTTTGGTATGAGTGTGGATACTTTTGGACAACATTTGGAGGAGGCTTCTTTATCTTTAGAGGGGATATCTTTGTCTTTGGATCATGTTCTACATTCATCTCTACTAGATTCTGGATTGTCCTCTTCAGTAGTGTGGCCTAGAACACTTTTTTGGAGTTTGTAATCTTTCGGCATCGACATGGAGAAACTTGAGCATGCTTTAGAGACATCATTACATATCATCCATATTCCTAATATCTTCAATACATCCACGGTTTTGTTTCTTCCTAAGGGGAGGAATGTTGTTTGACGATATTGGATCATCTTCAACATTCAATGTCAAGCTTCTACCATCATTGTAGGAGACTCAACATTGGGGGGGGGTGCTACCTTATCTCTCTTCTTCTTCTCTCTTATGGGGGGTATTTTTCCTCACATGGGTTTTTTACCTTCTCATGCATCATCGAGAGCATTTCTTTTTGCATTTCATCTCTCTTTTTTGGGAGGAGTTTTGTCCCATTGTATTTTCTCCTTTTCTCCATTTGTGAGATATTTCATTTGCATATGTACACGAGTACCTAACATGGCCTAGTATTTGGGACCCATCCTTGCATCTTTGTGTCATTTGCATAATAATCTACTACTCCCTAAGTTGCACTTAAGGGGGGGTGTTGGTGTAAATAAATTATTGTACCTAGTTAATTCATTACTAGGGGACTTATTTACACATGTTAAGTTTACTTAGGTCCTAGGAAGGAATCTTTCTAGAAGGTGTTGTCATTAGTTGTTATCTTATCTTTTGACTTGTAAAACATGTGAACCTAGTTAAGTGTGTTAAGTTGTCTTATGTCATATGATTAAGACACTTGTCATAATCCTATGACATCTTGTATCTCACCTTGGCTATATAACCAAGGGGTCTCTACTACATTGTACACACAACATATCCATTGAATCATATTGATGAGAATATAGTTTATTCTTGTCACATTCTTTTCTCTCTCTTTTTTCTTTCCATTTGGCCTCAAGATCTTGGTAGCCATAGCCAATTCTAATAATGCCCACCCTATGATTGAGTGTTTCACTTACCAATTCCAAAAATAACTCGACTCAACTTGATTAACCTATGTTGTGAGTGTATGATAGCTCAAGTAGGTACATTAGGGATACCAAGCCAAATTCCTCTCTTGGGTGATGCTCCCCCTCTCTTCTGGAGGCTCGATTCTTTTCCTACATCCAACTTAGTGCATCACAATAGAAGCTAGCCGATAACATAACTTCCATATGCTTCATATATCATTTGCATAATCAAAGCATTAAAGTAACCACATTGAAATACATATCTACTCATTCCATATTCCATCAAAATATACACAACATAATCATGTATTAAAACATTTTAACTCATCAAAGTAATAGTAAATAGGTAATAACACAATCAGGTGTAACATATTCCCCCCTTATGAATCGTCATCCCTGATGATTTTAGGTATCAAACATGAAACATAAAACTTCACGACTAATAAATATTTTTTAAAGAACTTTCAAAGTTTAGAAAAACATAAGGAAACTTTTGCTTCATCTCAGCATAGTCCTCCCAAGTAGTAGAATCTTTTGCATATTGATTCAACTAGACCTTGCATTGCAGAACCTCTCTATTTCTTAGGTGAAGCCTACACATTTTGAGTACTCTCAGAGGCTAAATTGTTGGCACTCCTGGGCCTTGTACCTGTAAATAATTCAAATCAATAAAATGATTATCCCCTTGCATGTAATTTTTAAGGTACAACACATGAAAGACATTGTGAATCCCAACAAGAGCTGCTAGCAAAGCAATTCAATAAGCAACGGGGTTAACTTCTTCGAGAACCTCAAAAGGACCTACATAATGTGGAGCTAGTTTGGATGACTTTGAAAACTTTATAGAACTCTTGTGAGGATTGACTCTTAGCAAAACCTTCTCTCCTACTAAGAAATTTTTGGGTACCCATTTTGAATCTACATAACTCTTCTGCCTATCATTAGCTTCTGCTAACCTTTGCTTAATTACACTCACTTGCTCCTCCATTTATGATAGCATTTTGGTCTAAGGATTATCCTATCTTCTAGCTTATCCCAACTTATAAGAAGTTCAACATTTCCTGCCATACAATGCTTCAAATGGATCCATCTTAATTATGGAATGATAAGAATTGTTATACGCAAATTCCACCAAGGGTAAAAAATTATTCCCACTTGTATTGTTGATCCATGCAATACATTATTAGTAGATCCTCTAAAAATTGGTTCAACCTTCTAGTTTGACCATGAATTTTTGGATGATATGTTGAACTTATGTTCAACAATGTCCCAAGTGAAGAAAATAGGGTTTGCCAAAACCTAGATGTCACACAAGCATCCCTGTCAGAAACAATATTTTTAGGAATTGCATGTAACCTAAACACCTCTTGAATAAAATTTTGAGCTATAATAGGAGCTCCATCTATTATATTTCTTGGAATAAAATGAGCTACCTTGGTAAGCTTATCCACCACTACCAAAATGACATTATGCTTATTCCTTCACATTGGAAGACCTTGCACAAAATCCATACTTATGATTTGTCATTTCATTTCTGGAACTTCACGAGGATACAAAAGTCCTGTAGGGTGATGATTTTTTTCTTTCACCCTTTGAAATTCTAAGGAACTTGCTATAAATCTTGCAACATCCCTTTAAATTCATTTCTAGAAAAATAATGGCTTTACATTAGCCAAAAACTTAGTTACTCCAGGATGTCCAAAATAAGGTTTGGTATGAATTTCTTTCCATGCTATATTCCTTAATTCCTCAGAGTTGGGTATATAGATTATTTTGTTAAACCTTAATAAACCATCAGGTTCCAAGTGAAATCCTTCATACCTCAGATCTTGTGGATTATTCGACTTACTCATAATATTCATCACCCTTGGATTTATGTGACACTTGACTCTTGAAATCAGTTTGAATTGATATCATCTAGGAGATATGTCTCCTAAGACTTATGGCATCTACAACTTAGTTTCCTTGCCCTTCATATAATTTATATTAAAATCATAATCAAATATCAATTCTAGCCATCTCCTTTATCATGCATTCATATTTGGCTGGGTAAAAAAATACTACAGACCGTGGTGATTGGTCTTTAATTCAAATGGTTTCCCCAATAGATAATGTCTACACATCTATAAGGCATGGACAACTATTTCCCATTCCAAATCACATGAAGCATAATTTTTCTCATATGGCTTTAGATTTCTTGACTCAGAGGCTATGAATCACCCATACCACATTAAAAATCCATCCAAACATGCTCCTGAAGCATCTGTCATGGCAAAAAAATCACCATCTAGATCTGGTACTTTCAATATTGGAGTTTTAGTTAATTTATCCTTAAGTTGGTCGAATGTCACTTGACATTTCTCTGATCATTCAAACTTCTTCCCTTTTCTTTGCAAAGATGTGATGGGAAAACCTATTGAGGAAAATTTTGCTACAAACTTCTGATAATATCCTGCCAAACCCATAAAGCTTCTAACTTCTGACACATTCTTTGGTACTAGCCATCAAAGTACTACCTTATTTTTTGTTGGATCAACTAAAATACCATCAGATGAAATCACATGACCAAAATATTGCACCTCTTTCTGAAAGAAGGTACATTTTGAGAGTTTTCCATAAATCTTATGGTCTCTTAGATGTTGGAGAACAATCCTTAGATGTTGGAGATGTTTGTATTCATTCTTGGAGAAGATAGGAATATTGTCCAAGAAGACCAACACAAACTTGTCTAGGAAATCCTTGAATACACAACTCATCAAGTCCATGAATGATACAAGTGCATTCATTAGTACAAAAGGTAGGATTGTTAACTCATAATGACCATACCTAGTCCTAAAGGTTTTCTTGAATATGTCTTCATCCTTGATCCTCAGTTGATGATACCCTTATTATAGATCAATTTTTGAAAACACTATCGCTCCTTGCATCTAATAAAAAAGGTCATTGATATGTGGTAATGGATACTTGTCTTTATTGTTTACTTATTAAGAAGATGATAATCTATGCACAAGCACAATGTACCATACTTCTTAACGAAGATCATTGGTGCTCCCCAAGGTGAAACATTAGGTCCAATCAATCGTTTGGACAACTCCAACTGATCTTTCAATTCTAACTTCATCATGGTCATCTTATACAAAAATTTCAATATAGGTTCTGACCTTGAAACAATATCGATAGAAAAATTAAGTATTCTTTTAGGAGGTAAGCTAGGAAGTTCATCTAGGAATACATACACAAAGTTCCTTAAAATTGGATATTTCTCCATATAATTTTTTTTTATTCCACCACCTTGCAATCCTCATCTTGTTTGAGATATTGGGGTCCATAGTACACTACATCATCATGACTGATGAACTCATTGAACTCTTCCAATTTTCCCATTTTCACAGCAAAATGATGACACCCCTTCTTTTTAGCTCTATGCATTTGTACAATAGAGATTTTCCACAACTTAACTTCCCTAGGTGTTCCTTGTAAGAATACCCAGTTCCCAAGGTCATCTAAACATTCTATAGTCTTACCATGACAATTTACCTTGGCTCTATGCTTCCACAACCAATTCATTCCTAATATGACATCATATGAACCTAGGGGAGCTACATACAAATTTACTTCCATAGAGAAACTCAGAAGTCCAACCCTTTCTTCAAATAAACATTACTCTACCTTAGCTCTTGTTTGGTTTACATACTTAACAGGCGAGGAATTTTCCATATAGAATTTTTTTATAGAAATCTTACTAGCTATACTAGGAGATTTTTTTTTTGTAGCACCAATATTAATTAAAATTGAAATGGGTGTGCCAAACAAAGTACCTAGTATTTCTACGAGAGTAATCTTATACTCCGCCTACTGGTTGTCTAGCACCCCATGAATTTTTTGCTGGAATGTTACTTGTTGAGGAGGTAGAGGGTTTCCATATGGTCACATCCCTAATGGCTTATTAGGACATTGAATTTCATAATGATATCCTCCACATGTGAAACATCCTCTTATCGACCCATGCCTTACTTTTGGCTTCCCATAACTACCTTCATTTCTGTTAGGGTTGTTGTTATTATTTCACCTACAGTCCCTTCTAGATTCATTTTTATTGTTGTGGAATCCCTTATCTCCTTTCCTTTGATAGTCTAGCCCATTACTCGACTTCTTAGAAGTTTTATTGGCTTGAGACCAATTAATTTTTTTTTCTTCCTCTCACGATAAGTAGAGATAGATTTAAACTTTTTCTCTTGCTTGATTATTTTTTCATACACTAAGTCCATAGTAGCAGAACCGTGTACATCTACCTCTCCTCTAATTTGGGTGTTAAGACCCAATATAAACTTTGTAATTCAAAACTTCTCATCTTTTTGATACTGAGGCACATATTTTAGAAGACGAGTGAATTTCTCCCAATACTCATTTATTGAGAAATCTCCTTGCTTTAAATTCTGAAATTTTGTTAGCTTTTAATCAAAGTAAAGTTGTGGTAGCCACCACTTTTAGAAAATTTCCATAAATTTGACCCAAGTGAGACTTAAGGAACTTAATCCAAGCTTCATTTTTTTGTTCATCCACCAAGTGGATGCTTCACCAGCTAGTTGAAAGGCTCCCCATATGACTTTGGTTATTTTAGAGTAATTCTTGATCTTGAAATATTTCTCCATTTCCACGAGCCATGCTTCGATTGCATCCCCATTGGTGGTTCCCTCAAATTTAAGAGGGCTGACCTTCCTCATATCCTGTGATAATTCATTAGCAAGTCGTTTCCTCTTGCTTCCCTCATATCTAGATTGGGATTTCTCATTATCAAGATTGCTTCAATTTGAATGACCATTGGAGTTCTCTCCATCCTCTTCAATTGAAACTTATTATTTTGGTCTTGTTTTTCCTCCCACCTCTTGCTCAAGGTGGCCAATTCTATCCCTATTTTCATTCACTAGAGCCAAAATTTAGTCTAGTTTGGCCCCAAATTTTTCTGTGGGTTGACCTTCCTCTTGGCTTTTCCCAAGGTTGGTTCTTGTTCTAACCATTTCTACAAAGTAGTTTTTCCACCTGGAGGTGCCATTTCAATTAGTTCCTATGAAGTTTATTTAACTCTCTAAAACATTTCATTAGCCAACATACATATACAATAAAATAAAAAAGAACTCTTGCACAAGTTTTTCCAAATCATAATTTTTATTAAGATCAAGGATTTCAATTATCCTTGAATTACATAGAGTGACTATTCAAATAGTATGGGGGAGAATATCCCTTGGATTCACTTTCTGATACATAGCTAAGTGGAACATATCCCTCAGATTGTTGTTTAGATACATTGTCAAAGGGTACATAACCTTCAAAACCACTCTTAGATACATAATTTCAAGGGACATATCCCTTTGATTCACCACTAGAGGCAATTACAATAGCTACAGACAATGGAAGAACATGAGGGTCCCAAAAAATCATGATAGGAATAACACTCCACTCTGAGGGCATATCCCTAGAAAGTGGTATGGATTCAAATCAAGTTGGAGAAATAGGAGGTGCAAAATTAGTTTCCTCTCGCATCTTCTTTCTTTCTTGACTAACGCGGGATAAGGCATGGCTAATGGTATCTATGTCACTAAGCCATATTACATTATCATAATTGGTCCCTTGAATGGTTCTAATAATGGCTTCCCTTTCTTTCTTGGCCTTGAGGTAGTGCTCATTTCTGATTATTGAGTTCCTTGCAGTCATCTTGAGTCGCACTATCCTTGCACAAGAAATCCAAACATTAGATTCACATAATGTTGGATGAAATCATAGTGAGCTCATATGTTCTACAACTAAACCTGGTAGGCCTAATACCACATGTAACATGCTTGTTGTTTTACCTAATGTTTTAACATAAGTTTAACCCATATGTGAATATTTTATGTTCACCAAGACATAGAAAATTTGTTTTTCCATAATTTCTATTTCAATAATAAAGATGCACATTTGAAATAATCCCATTCCAAATTCCCATTGCATTTTAGTAACAAAGATTCATATTCAAAATAATCCCATTTCAGATTTCCAGTGCATTTCAATAAAGTACATTAAATAACTCCAAGCAATTCTTACATATTCATATACATTTTTCATAGATATAAGATCATGACTGCATACATATCTTTCAATAGCTCAATGAACTAAAGTACAAATGGTCTAGATGTCCTTTTTGGTATACATCCTCAAATTTTAGTTGCCTACTTCATGAGGGAGAGCATCACCAAATGCTTTTCCTCCAACCATAGACTAAATGTGTTCCCAAACACATCTACCATACTAGTAAGATGGCCCTATCCTTCAACGAGAGTTTGGTATAGTATCCCTCATAAATGATAATAGCCTACCTGAGCTTAGTGTTTTGTCCTACATAATTAGAGCTAACATACATTGGAAACCTGCCTACATGCATGACATCCCCAACCTAGATATTGTTGGCACAATAAGGACACACAACTGAGAGGGGGGGTGAATCAGTTGTGACAGAAACTAAAAATATTCTTCTAAATCTTAACTTAATCTCAGATATGATGAATAAGCAATTAACCATAAACAATCAACACGTCAGAGAGGCAAAGAACACAAAGATTTTTTGCATGGAAACCCTATTGGGGAAAAACCACGGTGGATGTTAGTCCACAAGATTATACTTTGCTAGAAGTATAAAATAAATAATAAGGGGAATGCACATGCATTCAGGCACATTGCCTAGAGCTCATTGCTCAATTACAAAAGAGGACTCACTGTCCAACAATAGAGTTTGGATTAAAACCATCCAAGATTTGTGAACTGAGAAAATAGCTTCTTCACAAGCTTGATTACAATTCCAATTAAGCTCAACACTTCTTCACACTTTGCACATTCTTCTTCACACTTTGCTCAACAATCGAATGATATTTGCACATAAACACATAGGATCACATGAAGCAACATCACCAAGAATGAACTAATCACCCTTATATATCAGCTACATGAAATTCCATCACCTCTTTGTCGGCCAAAGAAAAAGATATATATTTGTAATGTCAGCCCAAATTTACAAATAAAATTTTAATGCGTATCCACCAAGGTCAGCCACAACATAGTGGAGACCCAAATTAATATCTCCAACACATGAATACTTTAATTAATTACACCTCAAAGATCCACAACACGCTACCAAGGACATGTCGGCATGAAACAAGAAAAATTGAACATGTGCACAAAGATCTTCAACCACAAACTCTTCTGAATAATGTGGATGTACCACAAAGATAGAGAATGATCTAGAGACACCACATAACACCAAGAAACAAATGAGAAGCATCCACAACAACTGAGAAAACAAGAATTACACAAACTTCATTCAGGAACACTGACAGAGACCAACAACACACTGTCAAATCACAACATACTCAAAACTTCACGCGGACCTCTAAAACTTCCAATGGATGATCTAGAAACATTCAACATTAGACCCTTAAATCCATATCATCTAATCTTCAACGTATAAAACACAACACCTTATTGACCTGCACAGTTCCACTAGGAACCAGGAATACTTTCTTTTACAAATTTCTCAATATCCTCGACATATATAGTCTTCAATGCACCAAATGCTAATAGTGTTGACATCAATGACAACCACATATCAGCAACCATATCCACAACATCCAACAAATATTTTTCCATAATGTTGGCTTTTATGTCAAAAGATTTCCTTGATATCAAAGAGGAGATCATTGGATATCATTGAGCTAGTGGATAAGTTTCTGGAAGAGTTGGTGAAGTATGATAAGAGGATTTTATTGATATGGTTTGCATGATTAGAGGATGTGTAGTGTGCTCAAAATTGATTAATTTATTCTCTCAAACAAAAATAGGTTTTACTGTTAAACACTAAGGTTTCTAGTTATGGCACTAATCAAAATTTCTATTTTTTCATTGATTGGATGTTGGCAGTTGTAGGTTTCTTAAGTCATAATTTAAGCCTTTTATGTCATTGTGGAAATCAGTCCCTTTACCTAGCAGTTACTAGCTCGGTGGGAGAACTGAAGGCTTAAATATTTCTCTAAGTCTGAAAGCTTGTAAGTATTTCTAGTGATTTGCATAAATCTATCGGCCCCTGCCTTGGTTGGTCTAACTCTTGTTTATTCCACCCTAAGTGAATGTTTAAGTCTTTGTCAGTATTTATGTTGGTTTGCAAACCTTCATCCTTCCCGACATGATGTGGCAGTTCCTCAATGCATCACATGAGTTTAATACATATAATTTTCTATTCTTCATGTGTTATACAGTCTTACAATGTGTGATGGTGAGATCAGAAAATGAGTGGTGATGGAGATGATCAGAAATCTATCACAAAGCTACTTTGTATCATTTTTTGAATTTTTCTACAGCCAAGTCTATTTGTAATGTCTGATACTCAAAGATCAATGGTCTATGCAGAGGTCCTTGGAGATCAATGGATGAAATTACATCACAAGACTTTAGTTCATCATGTTTTATGTTTAACCACTCAACTCATATTTGTGATATGTGATGGCTAGATAAGCAAGGATAGGTGGCGATATACAATTGCATCACTTGGGTTATTCACATCATTGTTGTAAATGACACAACACTGAGCTTAAATGTGATATACAATGGATGAGTATGGTGGGCCCTCTTTATAAGAGTGATGGAGCAATACGGTGGATGCATGTTCAAAGAGATAGTTGGTAGGTTCTTATTGCATCACAAGGTTCCTTTACATTGCGATTAACATTATTTGTGTGCAAATGAAGTTGCACTAGGAAAAGTGAGTGTGATGAAGATCCAACAACAAAGAATAAAGATAGAAGATCAGATAGTGATCATGTGACTCATGTGCATCCCAGAAATGGATTTTAAGTGCAAGGAAAGAATGTGATAGACTAAGAGGATGTCATGAAGGTCTAACGATGATAGTTTAAAGAGTATTAGATCAGATGGCCATGTTTTAAAGATGAGAGTTTGAACGAGAAGGGATAGATGGTGGCACAAATATTGCATATCAATAACGTGAATTCAAAGTTGAATATCTACAATGGATAGGTGGAAGTAATGGTGATGAAATCCTCTGTTGATCTAGAAACTGACAAAAAAGATGCATTTAATTGGCATAACCACTCTAGCTACTAGTGTTTATTGATGATGGGATAAATGGTCGATGACACATATGTGTAGGCGACAAAAAATTAGATACAAATTAGATATTGAGAATATATATATTAAATACATACAAAACCCTAAGTCTATAGATTGCTAAAAATAGAAAATGCATCAGATCTAGATAGGTGGTGCACAACTCGATAAATGAATGCTTGTGAGTGAAGATATAAGAAAAGAAGAAAGAAGAAAATTGGCTAAGTGTCGAGAATGTAAGGATGCAGAAGAGAGAGT
Organism: Sequoia sempervirens; assembly: GCA_007258455.2. Classification (NCBI taxonomy): domain Eukaryota; kingdom Viridiplantae; phylum Streptophyta; class Pinopsida; order Cupressales; family Cupressaceae; genus Sequoia; species Sequoia sempervirens. The sequence goes on from VDFB02271358.1 coordinate 207,842,686, forward strand.
GACCTAGACTGTAACACAAAATATCATCTAGGGTTTGCATTCAGAAAGAGGTGAAGCGAATAGAGAATGCACATGTTGTAAAAGGAAGAAATAGATTGTAACACAGAACATCTTCTAAGATATGCATTGAAGTGCATAGGTGCGTTGTAGCAAGGTAGAATAAAGAATGTTTTAAGTGCAGAGTATAGAAAAAAGAGAAGAGAAGAGTCTAGAGGTATGTGTTGTTGAGGTAGCAATAGCAGAGAGGATGCAATGTTACAAAGAAAATTTTGAGTAGTTACAAATCAGATTTGTAACAAAGAACTGGATTCAAGTGAATCATTTGTATTTTTCATTATAAATCTGATTGGTTGGTACCATCAAATAATTGAGTTGGTGCTCAGTGCAGGGGATTGGTGTCTCCTTGGAGTTGGTGCTCCTAAATCAAGGATTTGGTGCTTCCTCGGAGTTGGTGCTCCTAAATCAGGGGATTGGTGTTTCCTTAGGGTTGGTGCCCTTAAATTTTGTAAGTGCAGAGCAAGGTAGAATAGAGAATGTTCTAAGTGCAGAGCATACAAAAAAGAGAAGAGAAGAGTCTAGAGGTATGTGTTGTTGAGGTAGCAATAGCAGAGAGGATGCTTGCAATGTTGCAAAGAAAATTTTGAGTAGTTACAAATTAGACTTGTAACAAAGAACTAGATTCAAGTGAATCATTTGTATTTTTCATTATAAATCTGATTGATTGGTGCCATCAGATAACTGAGTTAATGCTTAGTGTAGGGGATTGGTGTTTCCTTGGAGTTGGTGCTCCTAAATCAGGGATTTGGTGCTTCCTTGGAGTTGGTGCTCCTAAATCAAGGGATTGGTGTTTCCTTAGGGTTGGTTCCCTTAAACTTTGTAATAAGAGATTTCTATTGTGACGTTGGATTTGAGTAGTAGACTCAAGCAAATTTTGTCACAGTGGTTTTTCCCACATTTGGTTTTCCATGTATATCTAGTGTTATGGTATTTTATGTGTGTGCGTGTGTGTGTGTGTGTGATTGTTTTCCCTACATGCATACTTTTATATTAGTTTAAAATTATTAAAGTAAGTTTTTAATTGATCTACTGATTCACCCCCCTCTTAGTAGATTGTTGTGTTCCAACAATTGGTATCAGAGCCCTGTCTCCCTTGGAGAGGGTAGATCTTGGATAAGTGAACAAAAAATATCTAGTCAAGAAGGTTCCTCATCAAATATATCACCTCTCTTTGATGGATCAGACTATGTTTTTTGTTACACTAGAATGCAAGCATATTTGTCTTCAATGGGATTTAATGTATGGATGTCAATTGTTAATGGATATATAGTCCCTGCTACACCTCCTATTGATCAAGATGGAAAGAAAGAGTTTGAGAAAAATGCTAAAGAAAAGAATACTATTCTCTATGGGTTGTCAAACGCTATATTTATTGAAGTGATGCATTGTCAAACTGCACATGATGTCTGGGAAAATCTAAAGAAAATACATGAAGGAGATGCTTGAAAGCTTGAAGATGAGTGAAGATGAGAAGGTTGTAGATACCTCCAAGAGTGAAGTTGCATTGGAAGAAAACAAAAAAGAAAAGATAGATGCATCTAAAAGTTTGGATATGAGGTGATTGATGAAGAGGAAGAAAATTTCATTAGAAGATTAAGAAGAGGCTCTGGGAAATATAGAGGTAAGCTACCCCTTAAATGTTTTAACTATGGTAGAATAGGTCATTTTGTTGCTAGATGTCCTTATAGAGAAAAGGATAACTCTGAGCAAGAAGAGGATAGTAGAAAGATAAAACCCTACTATTCTAAGAAGAAGAATTTCTTTAGAAATGAAAAGAGTTTGCACAAAAGAGGAAAAAGTGGTTCATCTAATGTCAGCAATTGCTCATATGATGGATATGATTGTGTTTTGATGGATAAGGGAAATGAATCATTGTTCATGGAAAAATGATCTAAAGTTCAAGAAAATGGTAAGGTTGAAGACCATGATGAAGAAGAAGAAGTTGAAACCTTCGGTGAAGATGAAGAAGGAAAAGTGGATCTAGAAGGTGAACTCATCTGTGCTCTGGATGAGATTGATAGCTTGAGGAAGGAAAACAAAAAATAAAAAATGCATGCACAAAAGGAGATAGAAAGACTAACCAATAGTCTTGAAGAGTCTAATCATATGGTGATCAGATTAAAGACACAAGTTGAAGAGGCGAAGAAGGTAGAAGAGGGTGATCCCACAATAATGGGTTACACTTTTTGGCCAAACTTAACATTGAATTGAACTTTTTTAACTAAATCTTCACTTTTGAACGACTATAGTTGCTAAACCATGAGGAATTTGAAGATGATGCAAACTAGTGATTTTTGATATTTTTTTCTATAGATTCTAAATATATATTTAAAAAAAAATTGGAATAAAATTGCATTTCTTTTTCCATCTCCTTTGATAACCAGTTTTTAACAATAAACACCATTTTTAAAGAGTGATGTTTACTGTATAACACATAATTTTTTTTCTATGAAGGATAAAATTCTAATTTTTTGAATTTAGATTTGTAAATATGATATATAGCTCATTCATTTGGTTTCATAGTGTTTTATTGAATATTTTTTTCTTAATTAAGTTTTGAAGTCAAACCAATGACAATTTAGAAATAGGTTTATTGTGTAACACATATTTTTTTGTATGTATCATTTTTTTTTTTGGATCAAGGACATCAATACAAAGAGTATAGATGTTTTTTAGATTTGTTTTTGGTAATTTTCTATTTTTCTATATGTGTAGAACAAAGAGCTTGATTTTTGATGAAAAATCTATAGTCACAAGAAATAAAAATAAATATAATAATCAAATTAAATTTACTTAAAATTATACTTTTTGGGAAGCTTATAATAAGGACTACATACTTACAAAACATAAATTTTAAATTAATTCATTTGATCCCCAAAAGGTAAATCAAAAGTGGTTTTTAATCGGCATTTTGATAGGTGTAGAGGAGACTCCATTATAGGTATGGTTTAAAACTAGTGAGATTCTATCCAAGGGGGTTTGATCAAACCATCTTCAATTAAAATCATTTAAATGGAACCTTTCAAGGCTTAAATAATTATATTTTTAAAAAATATGTGATTTAAGCAAAAATTGGGATGTCCCAAAAAGTGTAACCCATTATTGTGGCAACACCCAAGAAGTAGTTAAGATTGAATTACAATCTAAACTAGATGAGTGTATGGAGTTAGACGCTAAAATAGTTGCTTTGAGAAAAGATTTAGAAAATGCTAATGAGCAAATAAATAAAGGTTTGAAGTTGAAAGGTGGCTCTAAAATAGTAGATGAGTTGATTAACTTAGAAAAATCCATCAAAAGAAAAGTCTAGTCTTGGTTTTGAAAAAGGTAAAAGTCCAACCAAGAATGCATCTACTAAATTGTATGTTAATTTTAAAGTAGAAGAAAGGTGTTGCACAAAGGATGAGGAATTGTGCACTAATTCCTTCAAAGAAAATATCTCTAAAATTTGAAAGCGAGGTAAGAATGTTGTTGAGATGAAGAAATTAGATGAAGAAAAGAAGCTTGTATTAGATAAGAAGAATAACCAATCAGACTTTGAAGACCTGAAGAAGAAGCACAACACTAAGAGGGCTGATGCATATGGTTCCTCAAGGGTAAGATACATGAAGAAGCCAAATCAAAGAAGATCACATCATCCTGCACAAAGAGATAATATGACCAGGTATTCCTCATTTTTCTATGTTTATTGTTATTCATGTAATCAGTTTGGTCATGGGGCTAGAGAGTGTAGAGCTACACCTAAAAGGAGCATAAAATATATGAATACGAATTTGTTTGCTCCTGTAGTGGATATGAATGTTATGTTCTTTAACTACAACAATTTTGGTCACATAGGAAAATATGGTAGAACAAATTATGTTAGACTGAAAGCAAAAAGTAAGAAGATAAATATATCCCATAGAGTGAATAGAGGTTTGCATGTCTTTGAAGAGAAAAACATAACAAAGAAGAAGCCAAAAATGGTGTGGAGAGAGAAAGGCCAGTAGGCAGCACCAAAAGTGGCCGCTCCTACCTTACACCACTAATTATTAGTGATAGGGCATGAGTCCAGGGCGAGCTTCATAGAAAATTCATTCATCCCAAGAAGAAAAGGAAAAAATTCAAGTCAAGTATAGCTGGTTTTACAAATTTCTAATGACTTGATGGTTGAAGATGTCATGGACACACTCCTTTATTTTGATAAAGGGGGAGAAAGTTGAGAAAATGCTCTGATGGGAGAAACTATACAAATGTTCATGTAATTGAGTAGGGAGAGATTGAAAAAGAAGTGGAGATATGTATAAGGGGGGTTGTGACATTGAATTATGTTGTTGTATGTGCACTTATAACTAATTTTTTTATAATTAGTATAGAGCAGTTCAGTTAATTGGTACAAAGTTGGTTTAGTTGGTATAGAGCATTTGGTTTTTCCATTGAGTTCAAAGGAAGAGAGCACAAATTGATATCAGTTTGTATCAGTCAAAGGGAGAGAAAAGTCCCTTTTCCATTGCTAAGGAGTAACAATTGTAGAAGCATGGTGTCTTGAAGTGAGCCTTTTCCATTGATGTCAAAGGGGTAGAGATTGTACAAATGCTCATTAATTGCTACAGAGCATTTGGAGTTGGTACAGAGTAGTTCAGTTGGTGTTGAGCATTTAGTTTTTCCAACAATGACAAAGGGGGAGATTATTGGCATAATGTTGTCATGGATGTCAAAATATGTCATTGATGTCAAAGGGGAGATCATTAGATGCCATTGAGCTCAATGGATAAGTTTCTGGAAGAGCTGGTGAAGTATGATGGAGATAAGAGCATGTTTCTACAATGTTGCAAAGTTGCTCAGAATGTTGCAAAGTTGTCATGTAATATTGACATGTTGCAGAGGTCAATTCTAGAAGTTAGAGGAAATAGGTTGCATATTCAATATAGGTTTTTCAAGAGGATTTTATTGGTATGGTTCACATGATCAAAGGATGTGTAGTGTGCTTAGAATTGATTTATTTCTACTCTCAAATAGAATTAGGGTTTTACTGTTAAACCCTAAGGTTTCCAATTATGGCACTAATCAAAATTTCTATTTGTTCGTTGATTGGATGTTGGTGATTGTAGGTTGCTTAAGTCATAACTTAAGCCTTTTATGTTATTATGGAAACTGACCCATTTACCTAGTAGTTACCAGCTCAGTGGAAGAACTAAAGGCTTAAATATTTCTCTAATTATGAAAGCTTGTCGGTATATCTAGTGATTTTCATAACTCTTTCATCCCACACCTTGGTTGGCCTAACTCTTGTTTTTGTGCCCTAAGTGAATTTTTAAGTCTTTGTCAGTATTTTTGTTGGTTTACAAACCTTTTTCCTTCCCAAAATGACATGGTAGTTCCTCAATGCATTGCATAAGTTTAATACATCACATTTTTTATTCTTCATGTGTTATACAGTCTTGTGATGTGTGATGGTGAGATCAAATAGTGAGCGATGACTATCACAAAGCTCCTTCATATCATGTTTTGAATTTTTCCACAACCAAGTCTATTTATGATGTACAACACTAAAATATCAACGGTTTGTGCGGAGGTCCTTGGAGATCAACGACTAACAATGTTACATCGTAAGACTTCAGTTCATCACATTTTGTGTTTAACCGCTCAAATCATATTTGTGGTATGTGATGGAAAGATAAGTAAGGACATGTGGTGATATACAATTACATCACTTGGGTTAATCACATCTCTGTTGTAAATAACATAACATTGAGCTTAAATGCGATATATAATGGATGAGCATGGTGGGACCTCTTTATAAGAGTGATGGAGTGATAAGGTGGACACGTGTTTAAAGAGATAGCTGGCAAGTTCTTATTTCATTGGAAGGTTCCTTTACATCTTGATTAACATTCTTTACATGCAAACAAAGTTCTACTAGGAAAAGTGAGTGTGATAAAGATCCAATGGAAAATAATAAAGATAGAAGATTGGACGGTCATGTGACTCTCTTGCATCATAGAAATGGATTTTAAGTGTGAGGCAAGAATGAGATAGACTAAGAGGGTGTGATGAAGATTTGATGGTGATAGTTTAAAGAGTATCAGATCGTACGATCATATTTTATAGATGAGAGTTTGAATGAGAAGTGATAGATAGTGGTGCAAAGATTACAGACTGACAACCCAAATTTAAAGTTGAATATCTGCAACAACTAGGCAGTGGTAATGGTGATCAAACCGTCTGTTGAGCTATAAATTGACATAGAAGATGAATTTAATTGGAATAACCACTCCAACTACCATTTTTTATTGATGATGGGATAAATGGTCAACGCCACAGATGTGTAGAAGGCAAAAAATCAGATATAGATCAGATATAAAGAATAAGTATTAAATGCATATGAAACCTTAAGCCTACAAATTGATAAAAATAACAAACACATCGGATCTAGATAGGTGGTGTGTGGCTCGAGAAATGAATTCTTGTCAGTAAAGATATGAAAAAAGAGGCAAGCAAAAATTTAGTTGTTTAAAGAACGCAAGGCATGTAGTAGAGAGAGTGACCTAGACTATAACATAGAATATCATCTAGGGTTTGCATTCAGAAAGAGGTGAAGCAGACAGAGAATGCACATGATGTAAAAGAAAAACCTAGATTGTAACAATAGAGAACATCTTCTAGGATATGCATTGAAGTGCATAGGTGCAATGCAGCAAGGTAGAATAAATAATTTTCTAAGTGTAGAGAAAATAAAGAAGAGAAGATAAGAGTAGAGGTATGTGTTGTTGAGGCAGCAATAGCAGAGAGGATGTTTGCAATGTTGTAAAGAAAAGTTTGAGTAGTTACATATTAGAATTGTAATAGAGAACCGGATTCAAGTGAATCATTTGTATTTTTCATTATAAATTTGATTGGTTGGTGCCATTAGATAACTGAGTTGGTGCTTAGTGCAAGGGATTAGTGTCTCCTTGGAGTTGGTGCTCCTAAATCAGGGAGTTTTTGCTTCCTTGGAGTTGGTACTCCTAAATCATGGGATTGGTGTCTCCTTAGGGTTGGTGCCCTTAAAATTTTCAATCATATATTTCTATTGTGACACTAGATTTGAGCAGTAGACTCAAGAAACTTTTGTCACCATGGTTTTTCCCATATTGGGTTTTCCACATACATCTAGTGTTATGGGATTTTGTGTGTGTGTGTGTGTGATTTTTTCTCTGCATATACTTTTATACTAGTTTAAAGTATTAAAGTAAGGTTTTAATTGATTTATTGATTCATCCTCCCCATCTTAGTATATTGTTGTGTTCCAACGAGATATGCAACCCTAGCCCATAGTGAACTAATAGTGTAATCAACTTGGCTACTTACACTACTTTGGCCAAAGATTTGATCATTACATTCAAACTCACTTTTAAAGAGTGGTGTCTCACCTCTATGAAGTGGATGTCATATGTTCACCCACCCTATTGCTCAATTTAGTAAATATTATGACCATACTAACTCATAATCATTCTATTCCATATCATGATTACATCCCAAAAGGATAAAATAATTCAAATGACCTACCTAACGCACTAGGTTACTCCCAACCTCAGTTTATCCAAACCTTAAGGACTAACCTCATTAACCAAAAAAGGTTTACCTAGCAACTTAAGCTAAAAATTTCAAGATAGAACTTAATGTAATATTAATTCCCATACTATATGTAAGCATACATATGGTTTATAACAACCTAGGTAAATTATACTAATACTCTATGGTTATCTTTATTTAGCAAACACAACCACATAATTCCAACATAATGGATAAATATATATGTGTATCAACCAATAAGGTTTCACCAAAATAAGAATTCGCCAGAGATCAAACAAGTTCACCAAAATAAGAATCCATCAAAGTTCAAACAAGCAACTCAACATAACATTTAATCATATTTTCGTCAAACACTTGCAATCATAAGAAAACATGGTATCAAACATAAAAGAATAGAGAAGTAATACTAGCATTCCTGGAATATAGCTTAGAATGATGAATTTTCCTTCCAAGCTTGGTGCTAAAACTCTATTTGCTACTCCTACTTTCAACTTGCTCACCAATCTAACTCTAACTCCAAACACTCAAACTATACATGCAAAACCTCAAACTCTCTCAATAAAATACTCTCTCTCACCTCTCCTCAACACTCAAGAAGTTAGCTTATGCTCACAAAATTCTACAAAAAAATGGATTGGAATAATGTAAAGAATGAATTCCAAAACCCAAGAGACTTACCTTCTATTTATACAAAACATTGTGAAGCTTAATGCCACAATTTAGTTCTTATATCTGACACCATTTACTACTGAATGTCATCTCTAAGACTACAAATACAAAACTAAAATCAACTTCTCTTCTTAATGGGTTGAATAAGCAAGGTTGAGTGTAAAGTTGCTACTTAAATAATCAAAATACTTACACATAAACAGTGCCAACAACTTCAACCTCTATTCCTTAGCTAAGTTGCCTCCCATAGCTACTAACGTTCGTTATTTTACTCAATCAAACTAAGCAATCGTGTCCTATAGGTTTCTTGCTCTTACTATGGTTGTTGTTTGCTTGCTACAACAAATCAAACTCTTCCATTATCTACCAACTCATGGCTTGACCAAGTCATATGTTTTCATATGGTTGTGTGTGGCTTCTTAACTTTGAATTTGTCACAACCCCTATTTTCAATAAGTAATTTATAATTCAATGATACTATTTTGATGCATTTAGTATTTAATTTAGTGAATGATTATATTGTTCGTACTTTTGAATGTTTAATTAAATTAATTAGTAGTGAAATACAAGTGCAATGAAACAAAAAGTAATTTATTATAATTTAATTATAGATTTTATTTTGCAAATAAGGGATAATGCTTTGTTATTGTGAATAACTATTTTAATTACAGTTGAATGACATTTCTTTATTATTTATTTGGAACGAATATTTAAATTGCAATTAAATGATATTTCTTTATTATTTATTTGGGATAAATATTTCTTTTGCAATTAAAATGGTATTTTCAAAATATTTACTAAGGATAAGTACTTCGTTTGTAATTAAAATAGGATTTCTTTATTATTAGTTATCGAGGACAAATATTGTGCATGGAAATAAGAATTATTATTATTATTTTCAAGATTAGGTTATTGGAAATTTCGGGGAGAAATATTTAAAAAGGGGGGAAAACTATAACAAAAACACAATAGTTTTCTTGATCTTTCTTTATTGCTTTGCAAAATATAACTGAAGATGGGGGGAAATGGGTGTTGGAGAGGGGGTTTTTGAAGCACAGTGAATCAAGAACGGTGGGAAGGAAAGAAAAACAAGAGAGGAAAGAAAAACGAGGAGAAGAGAATCTATAGGAAGCAATTTCCAGGTTTTTAAATCCTTTTCCATTGTATTTTAATTTCAAATGTGTGAATAAATTACCGTGTTGTAGAAAAGTGAAGTTTCTTCTGCTAAACCCCCAATTGCTTGTAATCTTGTGTTGGTGCTTGAATGTTGTATTCTCTATTTGAGGAGGGCTAAGTCATGCCTGTATAAGATTGTAAATCCTCTTATCCTTTAATTTAATTTATTGTTTTTGTGCTTGAATAATATATATATATATACACTACACTTTATATTTATACATATATAATACTATCATCTAGTGTTTTTGTGAGTGGGTTTAATACCAGATTGTGCATTCGAATGAGTCTATGTATGGTTTTCAAATGGAAAATTATGCCATGCTGGAAGGGGGACGCACTGACACCCATGGGAGGGCGTTGTGGAGACAACGACCCATCCCACAGGCTGCGGCCTGTGGGATGGGGTGTTTCCTTCCACAGGAAGCGCCTCCCATGGGAGGCCATCACCCCTTCCACAACCATGAGTTGTGTGTCTTTCCCTTGCAAAATTTAAGCCACCCTTGCTTATTTTGATCTCTGGACAAATGTTGAAACCTGCATATTATTATTACTATCTACAACATATACAATGTATGATGGGGTATTCTGTTTAAGAATTCGAATTGGGAGAATTTGATAATCAACTATATATATATTGATATACATGAACCATGCCAATGGAATTTAAAAGAATATTTATATGCATATATATATGTATATATATATGCATATGCATATATGTGTGTGTATATATATATGCATATATATATGTGTGTGTATATATATATATACATGAACCATGCTGAGGGAATTTAAAAATATTTATTTGGCTATAGAAATTGAATGGATTAAGTTTGGTTGTAGATGTATATACTTTTTTCGTTGTAAATGTATTTGTCTGAAAGAGTAAATATAATATATATATATATATATATATATATATATATATATATATATATATATATATATATATTTATACATATTTATACATATTTAACTTAACATCTATATATCATTCTGTTTAAATATGATAGAATGTAAACCACTTAGCTGAAAACATAGTCTCTATATAGAAACGAATAAAAATACAATAAGTGTGAGAGCAAGATTTAAAGCTCGAAAGATTTGATCTTAAAATCTGACTTGCAATGAAAAATATTTATGTTTTAAATTGATATATTGCTGCATTAGATTGATTTATTTCTGAATATAGTTTAAATACATACACACACACATATATGAATATATTTATATACACCTATGTGTGAATGGGCAAGTTTTACTCTTTAAAATGTAGACATTTCAACTGGAAGTATTACTCCAAATTTACAAAAATCTGTTATTTTAGACTAAATCATTTAAATTAGGAATATTGGATCCTTTGTAAGCTAGTAGAAAGAGCACATGTGCATTTATTTTCCTTTATCCATTGTTGTGTAGTGGAATGAATTTAATGAGTTCATGATGAATGTAAAACCTGAAGTGGAAATTGCCTTCTTGTGAGTTACTTTTATGTGATCAAATAGCAAATTTTGGAAATACAATGGGTTTTCTAAAAGAATGCATGAATTAGTGAATGATGAACTATATGTAACTTGTGTGAAACTATGCATTATTTCCTTGTGGGGTGACTTTATATCTAATTTTGGCACTTTATCATGTAACATGGGACATAGAATCTAAAGGCTTTTGCATCTGTATCACTTACCCCATTCCCCAAACATCATGATATAAACTCTATTAAGTAACTTTTACACTTTGAAGGTAGTTCATGCTTCATAGCACGTTGACTGAAATTATTCCTATTGAATATTCGGAGATCTAAAGAAAACACTTCTTTTAATTATGATCATAACTTTCTCTATAGATTTAATTGCTATTTGTGATTTGAAATTGCTTTGTTCTAAATTTTGACATCAGATAAAAGGATTAATGGATGAAATCAGTGTAGTATTGTTTGTTGAATCTTTCATTTTTATGAATACAATAAGGATGGAAGCAACTGTCGTGTGTGTTCCATACCATCTTTTCCTTATTTTTCAGCAAATGTAAACATATGTATGTACATATTACAAATAGTACTTATAAGAACGTATACTCATAGATTCTCTAGCTTATATATTTATTCTCATACATACATGAGCTATACCTTCTTAACTCTTTTATAATATCATTCTCTTATTGTTGAAACCTCTATGAATCAATGAGTTTAGAAGTAAACATTCCTGTTATAATTGCATAGGCATGTATGCATTCTAGTAGGCCTAGGATCACTTTCATGAAGCTTTATGTGATTAGCTTATGGATTTCAATGTACTTGTGTGATATTTGAGATGTCATTAGAGGTCGAATGGTCTTATTTGCAAATACTTGGGAGCAATTCATGATAGTGCTGGCATTACCTTAATTTCATATGCAAGGATGATGCATTGGTGAAACTTTAAAATGTTGCTTGCAAACTTATGTAAATTGTAAAAGAACTTCCTTATGCTCCTTGTTATGTGATATCCAAAAATATATAATGAATGGTCATGTCAACGAGACAATATGATCATTTCTAGTGAGGAATCTTGTAACCATTGAGATTTTGTAGCCAGTAAGGCACTGCTAGTGAGGCACTTTTACAAGTGGTTTTTCATCCCTATGAGGGTTTTCCACTCATGAAAATCTATGTGTTATGGTTTCTTTGTGGATGAATTTATGATCTTGCTATTTCCTTAATTTTTCATTACAGTAATTGAATTTAAATTTATTACTGAGATGATAATTCATGTGTAAGCCTACATGGCTAAAACTAATGAAGGTAAAGCCTTGTTTTGATATACTTTGATTCATTGATGTATGCTACTCCATTTGAATTTAGTGATGAAAGTAATTTAATTATTCCTCTTATTCCACACCTTTTTATAATAATTTTATTCTATTAAATTATTTTGGCAATTAAGGGTTATAATTAGTAAGTGAAATTTTTGGACCTTACAAAATTCTACTTGCATTTTACTACTTTGCATGGCATGACTTATTACTCATTACATGCTTTTCTCAATGTTCCCATGTGGATTTATTCATGCATTTACATTTGCAATAATTTAATAATCCTCACTTTATGCACTTTATTTACAACAGTGATAATCATCACGTATATGTGAGTATATGCACAACAAATAGTTTAAGTTGTTGGCTTTATACGAGCCTTTCAATATCATTTGGTCAGCATTATACATGCGTCAAAGATACTTATAACATTTCATATATATATATATATATATATAACATTTCATATATATATATATACTTACACACACACATATATGCTCACATGCACGAGTTATCGCATTCACATACATATATACATATATACATTCAATGTATAAATTTATTAATTAATATATAAATATAAATACATGAACTTAAACTCAATACAAAGATTTAGTCAATTAATTCAAACTAAGAAACAATCAAGAAATCAAAGACTAATACCAAAATCATGCCCACCCTATGATTGATCATTTTACTTACCAATTCCCAAAATACTCGACTCAACTTGACTAATCTATGTTGTGAGTGCATGATAGCTCAAGTAGGTACATTAGGGTTACCAAACCAAATTCCCCTCTTGGGTTATACTCCCCCTCTCTTCTGGAGGCTTGATTCTTTTCCTACATCCAACTTATTACATCACAATAGAAGTTAGCCAATAACATAACATCCATATGATTCATATATCATTTGCATAATCAAAGCATTAAATTAATCACATTGAAATGCATATCCACTCATTCCATATTCCATCAAAATATATAAAACATAATCATGTATTAAATTTTTTTAACTCATCAAAGTAACAGTAAATAGGTAATAACACAATGAGGTGTAACATATTCCCCCCTTGTGAATCTTTTACTTCATCTCAACATAGTCCTCCCAAGTGGTAGAATATTTTGCATATTGATCCCATTGGATCTTGCATTGCAAAACCTCTCTATTTCATAGGTGAAGCCTACACATTTCGAGTATTCTGAAAGGCTTGATTGTTGCCACTCCTGGGTCTTGTACCTATAAAGAATTCCAATCAATAACATGATTATCCCCTTGCATATTCTTTTTAAGGTACGACACATGAAAGACATTGTGAATCCTGACAAGAGTTTGTGGCAAAGCAATTCGATAAGAAATTGGGTTAACTTCTTTGAGAACCTCAAAAGGACCTACATAATGTGGAGCTAGTTCGGATGAATTTCCAAAATTTATAGAACTCTTGTGAGGCTTGAATCTTAGCAAAACCTTCTCTCCTACCAAGAAATATATGGGCACCCATTTTGAATCCACATAACTCTTTCACCTATCATTAGCTTATGATAACCTTTGCTTAATTACACTCACTTGCTCCTCCATTTCTGATAGAATTTTTGGCCCAAGGCTTATCCTATCTTCTAGCTTATCCCAACTTATAGGAGTTCAAAATTTCCTGCCATACAATGCTTCAAATGGAGCCATCTTAATTATGGAATGATAAGACCCGTTATACAAAAATTCCACCAAGGGTAATAATCTTCCCACTTTTATTGTTGATCCATGCAATACATTAAATTAGTAGATACTCTAACACTTGGTTCACCCTTTTAGTTTGACCATCAATTTTCAGATGATATCTTGAACTTATGTTCAACTATGTCCCAAGTGAATGTTGGGAAAATATCTCTCAACCTTGCAATTATATGTGGTTTATTGTTGATAGGATGTATATATATTTATATATATGTTTCCTAGTTACACCGATAGTTGTGGTAGAGATTGTGATGATTTTGAGAGTTTGATAGTGGTCACATTGTCTCTTGATCTCTGAGTGATGATACTCTTGTGAGAAGCTTGCTCTACAAGTATATTGTAATCTTTGTGATTTATTGAATAATATATTGGGCAGATTTTAGAGTGTGGGGTTTTTCTTTTGAAATGGTTTTCCCCACGTAAATCATTGTGTCGTGGTATGCATGATATTTATGTTTATGTAACTATTAAAGATTTGTAAAAGTTTTACATTATCCATCTCTCAAGATTAGTGTAGGAAGTTGTTTCACTACCTTATCTTCCTTATAAGTGGTATCAAAGCTTGATCACCTTTGGTTTTAGTTGTGGGTTGTTGGATTTTTTGAACTAATCCAGATTTGAGTGGGAGCTTGTGTAGAAGATACTTTGTGATCTTGTTGCAGGAATTTTAGATGGCAAATTCATCAGGGAGAATAGAGGTGGAGAAATTTTTTGGAATAATTTTGAGATGTGAAAGCTAAAGATGGAGGATCTGTTGATAGATCTAGATATGTGAGATGTTGTTGATGAGAATGTTTCAAGGCCTACAGATCCTACTTAGGCTGCTCAATGTGATGTTATGGATCGTAAAGCCAAGGATCTAATCAGATTATGCTTGGCAAACTCTGTTTTAATTAATTTCCATGAGGAGACCTCTACACATAAACAATGGAAGAAGCTTGATGAGATGTATTTGGCCAAATATTTAGTGAACAAAATTTTATTGAGGAATAATTTGCATTCCTTGAGAATGGAAGAGGGTGGATGAATCAAAGATCACTTGGAAGCATTCAATATTTTAGTGGCTCAATTGGCACCAGTTAGTGTCAAAATGGATGAGGAGGAGAAATGTCAGATCTTTCTTTGTTCTTTGCCTGATTCATGGGATTCTCTTGTTATGGATATTGGGAGTACTTTTGTTATTTTGAAGACTGAAGATGTGGTGGGTTCTTTTCTTTCTGAAGAAATGAGGAGGAAGGTATCCATCATTGCCAAGGAGGCCCTAAATGTTCATGGAAGACCTAAGGAAAAAGGCAAGAATAATGAGAAGTGTGACAAATCCAAGTCTAGGGGGAGATCTAAATCTCTTGGAAAGTCCAAAATTATTTGCTGGAATTACGATAAGCTTGAACATGTTCGTAAGGAATGCAAAGAAGAAAATAAGAAGAAAAAGAAGAAAGTTGATTCTGATTCAGAGCCTAGGAAGATGGTGAAGCATTCATTGCAGCTTTGGCAACTAATGTAGGTAATGATGCATGGTTAATTAACTTAGGTGTATCTTTTCATATGACCTTTAATAAAGATTGGTTTTGTGAATATGAAGAATTTGATGGAGGTAAGGTGTACTTGGGTGATGATTCTCATTTAGAAATTTTTGGCCATGGTAAAGTTAAAATTAGGTTTCCTAATGGTAGAATAAAAAGGATTAATGGTGTGTTGCATATCCCTGGATTAGCACAATTTTTTTTTATCTATGAGCAAACTAATAGATGAGGGTGTGTAGGTAGTATTTTTTGACACAGGATGCAAGATGGTCAGAGGTGCTATGGTTATTGCTATAGGTGTTAGATATGTCACATTATATAAGTTTGATGCATGCACTATTGAGTGCAATAGTACTTCTATGAAAAGCAAGTCTATGGAAGAAGTGAGGGTTTCACCTTCAGTACATAGTCATGGCTTTTGGGTACCCAAGGGTACTCTTTATTTTGAAACAAAGTTACCTATAGAGGAAACTATGTTATGAAACCAAAGACTTGGCCACATTGGAGAAAAGGGTCTAAGGACCTTGAAAAATAAAAAGCTTGTTGAAGGTTTGTCTGATTGTAATCTTGAATTTGATTTCTGTGAGCATTACATTTATGGAAAACAAAACCGCATTCAGTTTTACTTGAGTTGTCATAAATCTTGTGGTGTATTGGATCTTATTCATTTTGATGTAATTGGTCCTGTAGATGTTCCTTCAATTGGTAAATCCACATATTATGTTTCATTTATTGATGATTATAGTAGGACATGGGTATATTTTCTGAAGAGTAAATATGAAGTTTTCAATTGATTTAAAGAATTTAAAGTAGTGGTTGAGTTGCAGACTGGAAAGAAAATAAAATGTTTGAGGACTGATAATGGCACTAAATTTTTCTCTAACAATTTTGATAAATTCTATAAAGATTGTAGTATTTGTAGACAAAAGACAACTCTGTATTCTCAACAACAGAATGGAGTTGCTGAAAGAATGAAAAAGACATTGATGGAGAAGGCTAGGAGTATGTTAAGTGGTGCTTGTCTAGAAAAAAGGTTTTGGGCTGAAGTTGTTGCCACTACCTGTTACCTAATAAACAGGTCTCCTACATCGAATCTTGTTGATAAGATTCCTATAGAGGAATGTTCAGGTGGCAATCCTTGATTAAGACATCTTAGAGTTTTTTATTGTGAGCACATGTGCCAAAGGAGAAGCAAACAAAGTTAGATAACAAGGCCATGAAATGTATCCTCATCGGATACAGTTATGGTGTGAAAGGATATAGGCTTTGGGATCCTATTGCACATAAGGTAATACATAGTAGAAGTGTTATTTTTAGAGAAATTGAGCCTTCTTCTGTTACATTGCAGCCAAAACAAAGCAAACAAGAAGATGTGATTCAATTTCCTCCTACTCTTGAGAAAGTTGAATCGATGTCCAAGGATAGACAAGAAGTTGAGGATATCTCATCTAGCTTTGGATCTTCAGAAGAGGAGGAAGAACCTCCAACTCAACTTGTTCGTAGGTCTACAAGACATAGACAACCACCTATAAGGTATTCACTTGATGATTGGAGATGTATTTTTGCTTTGAATACTAACATGGATGAACCCAAATCTAGAGAAGAGGCACTAGGTATGAATGATGCAGAACCCTGAAAGATTTCTATTGATGAAGAAATGGCATCTTTGAAAAATAATGATACATGGGATCTTGTACCATTGCTTGAAGGATGAAAAAATTTTGGTTGTAAATGGGTGTTCAAGAAAAAGATTAGTTCAGATGGAAGTATTAAGAAATACAAAGCAACATTGGTTGCAAAGGGTTACTCTCAAGTTCAGGGTGTTGATTATGGTGAGATATTTTCTCCTCTTGCAAAAATGGCATCCATTAGATTTTTTCTTTCTATTGTTATTGCTTTTGATTTAGAGGTTGAGCAAATGGATGTGAAAACTACTTTCCTTCATGGTGATTTGGAGGAGGATATTTTTATGACACAGCCAGAGCACTATGTGTTGAAAGGTAAAAGTAAATTGGTTTGCAAATTGAAGAAATCTTTGTATGGCTTAAAATAGAGTCCTAGGAAGTGGTACGAAAAATTTGGTAAATATGTTTTGATTTTGGGATTTGAGCTTTCTAAATAAGATCACTATGTTTATTATAAAACTGATGGTGATCATTTCCTGTTTATTGCATTATATGTTGATGATATGTTATTTATTGGCATAGGGAAAGGTATGATTTCAAAATTGAAATCTCAATTCACTGCTAAATTTGAAATGAAAGATCTTGGTGCAACTAAACCCATTCTTGGGATGGAAATTAAAAGAGAGAGTGAACAAAAAGCTATGGCTTGGCCAAAGTAAGTATGCAAATTCAATTTTATAGAGGTTTGATATGCAAGATTGCAGACCATTGTGTGTTATTTTTTCAGTTGGAAAAAAGTTATCTATTTTAGATTGTCCAACATATCCATCAAAGATGGAAGACATGAGCAAAGTGCATTACCATAGTGCAATTGGAATTTTGATGTATGCTATGGTTTGTATTAGACCATACATTTCCCAATCTATGGGAGTTCTTTCTAGATATATGTCTAATCCTAGTAGAGTTTATTGGGATGCAGTTAAAAGAGTCTTCAAATATTTGTGTGGTACCTCATATTATTCCTTATGTTATCATAGTAATATGACTAAAGACAAATTTTCCCTTGATATTCATGGTTATGTGGATTCAAACTGGGCAGGTGATGTTGATTGTAGAAAATCCACCAGTGCTTATGTGTTTACTTTATTTGGTGGTGCAATTAGTTGGATGAGTAAGTGGTAGGTTATGGTTGCTTTGTCCACTACTGAAGTAGAGTATATGGAAGCTACTCATGCTTGTAAAGAATCCATTTGGATTAAGAGACTTTGTTCAGATATTGGTATAAAACAAGGTGTAGTGACAATTTATTGCGACAACCACAGTGCGATATGTCTAGCCAAGAACTCGAAATTTCATGCCATGACCAAGCACATTGATGTATAGTATCATTTTGTTAGAGATATGGTCAAATATGGCAGGGTAAAGTTGGTTAAGGTAGATACTTTGATGAATGTTGTTGATTCTTTAACTAAGCCTATGATTACAAGGAAGTTTAGATGGTGTTCAGAGACTATGGGCCTTTTATCCCCTAGCAATTAAAGAGATGATGTTTACACCCTCATGTTGCTCCTACAAGGTGTTCAAAAAGTGGGAGATTTGTTGGGAAAATGTGTCTCAACCTTGCAATTATATGAGGTTTATTGTTGATAGGATGTATATATATTTATATATTTTTCCCAGTTACACCGATAGGTGTATACAATGGCAGCAAAGAGTGAAATGTGAGTGTGTTAACTTTTTTCACGAAACTTCTAGAATAACCAACATACATTAAATAAATGATATATTGTAAATATAGACCATTTATTCTTACATTTTAGATATAATGGCAAATATTTTTTTGGCCTGTCTTGTCCTAGAATGTAACTATATTTTATGAGGGCATTGTATTATGGTTGCGGTAGAGATTTTGATGATTTTTGAGAGTCTGATAGCGGTCACATTGTCTCTTGATCTCTAGGTGGTGATACTCCTGTGAGAAGCTTGCTCTACAAGTATATTGTCATCTTTTTTATTTAATAAATTATATATTGGGAAACTTTTGGAGTGTGGGGTTCTTCTCCTGAAAGGGTTTTCCCCATGTAAATCACTATGTCGTGGTATGCATGATATTTATGTTTATTTATGTTTAATTTTCTATAACTGTTAAAGATCTATAAAAGTTTTTTCATTATTCTCCTCTCAAGATTTGTGTAGGAAGTTATTCCACTACCTTAGCTTCCTTACATTGAAGAAAATAGGGTTTTCTAAAACCTAGATGTCACACAAGCATCCCTATCAGAAATAATTTTTTTAGTAATTTCATGTAACATAAACACCTCTTGAATAAAATTTTGAGCTATAATAGGAGCTCCATCCATTAGATTTCCTGGAATAAAATGAGCTAGCTTGGTAAGCTTATCCACCACTACTAGAATGGAATTATGCTTATTCCTTGACATTGGAAGACCTTACACAAAATCCATGCTTATGATCTACCATTTCTTTTCTGGAACTTCATGAGGATACAAAATTCATGTAGGGTGGTGATGTTCTGCCTTCACCCTTTGAAATTATGAGAAACTTGCTATAAATCTTGCAACATCCCTTTTCATTCCTTTCTAGAAAAACAATGGCTTTACATCACCCAACAATTGAGTTACTCCAGGATGTCTAGAATAAGGTGTGGTATGAATTTCTTTCCATGCTATATTCCTTAATTCATTAGAGTTCGGTACATAGATTCTTTCGTTAAAACTTAATAAACCATCAGGGTCAAAGTGAAATCCTTCATACCTCAGATCTTGTGGATTATTCAAGAGTTCTTACTTGACTTGTTCATAATATTCATCACCCTTGGATTTTTGCAACACTCGACTCTTGAATTGGTATCATCGAGGAGATATTTCTCCTATGACTTATGGAATTTGTAACTCAATTTTCCTTTCCCTTAATGTAATTGATATTGATACCATAATCAAATATCAATTCTAGCCATCTCCTTTATCGTGCATTTAGATTCAGATGGGTAAACAAATACTTCATACCATGGTGATTAGTCTTTAATTCAAATGGTTTCCCCAATTAGATAGTGTCTCCCCATCTATAAGGCATGGACAATTGTTACCAATTCCAAATCATGTGAAGAATATTTTTTCTCATATGGCTTTAGATTTCTTAACTCATAGGCTATGAATCATCCATCGTGCATTAACACTCCATCCAAACCTTCTCTTGAAGCATCTATGATGACTACAAAATCACCATCTGGATCTAGTACTTTCAATATTGGAGTTGTAGTTAATTTCTCCTTAAGTTGGTTGAATGTCACTTGACATTTCTCCGAACATTCAAACTTCTTCCCTTTTCTCTACAAATATGTGATGGGAAAAGCTATTCAAGAAAATTTTGATACAAACTTTCAATAATATCCTGCCAAACCCATAAAGCTTCTAACTTTTGACACATTCTATGGTATTTTCCATTCAAATATTGCCTTAATTTTTGTTGGATCAACTGCAATCCCATCAAATGAAATCACATGACCCAAGCACTACACCTCTTTCTAAAAGAAGGCACATTTAAAGAGTTTTCCATAAAGCTTATATTGGAGAACAATCCCTAGATGATGAAGATGTTCTTCATTCTTGGAGTAGATAAGAATATCATCCAAGAAGACCAACATAAACTTGTTTAGGAAATCCTTGAATACACTATTCATCAACTTCATGAATGTTGTAGGTGCATTCGTTAGTTCAAATGGTGGGAATGTGAACTCATAATGACCATTCCTATTCCTGAAGGATATTTTGAAGATGTCTTCATCCTTGATCCTCAGTTGATGATATCTTGATCACAAATAAATTTTTGAAAACATTTATGCTTCTCACATTTGATCAAAAGATCATCGATACGTGGTAATGGATACTTGTTCTTTATCATTTCCTTGTTAAGAAGATTATAATCTATGCACACTTGTAGTGTACCATCCATCTTTGTAATGAAGATCACTCATGCTCCCCAAGGTGAAACACTAGGTTTGATTAATCCTTTGGACAACAACTCTAACTAAGCTTTCAACTCCATTGTGGTCATCCTATACAAAACTCTCGATATAGGTTTTGACCCTGAAACAATATTGATGGAGAAATTGAACTCTTTTGGGAGGTAACCCAAGTAGTTCATATGAGAATACATCCACAAAAGTTCCTTAAAATTGGATATTTCTCCATATCCGATTTTCCTGATTCCACCACCTCGCCATCCTTAGCTTCTTGGAGATCTTGGGGTCCATAGTACACTATTTCAACTTGAGAGATGAACTCATTGCACTCTTCCAGTTTTTCCATTTTCACAGCAAAAATTTGACACCCCTTCTTCTTAGCTCTATGCATTTGTACGGTGGAGATTTGCTACAACTTAACTTCCCTAGGTGTTCCTTGTAAGAATACCCAGTTCCTAAGGTCATCTAAACATTCTATAGTTTTAGCATGACACTCTACATTGGATCTATGCTTCCACAACCAATTCATTCCTAATATGAAATCATATGAACCTAGGGGGCTACATACAAATTTACTTCCATAGAGAAACTTAGAAGTCCAACCCTTTCTGCAAATAAGCATTGCTCTACCTTAGCTCTTGTCTAGTTTGCATTCTCAACAAACTAGAACTTTTCCATATAGCCATCTTTTATAGAAATATTACTAGCTATACTAGGAGAAGAATTTTTTTATGTAGCATTGGTATAAATTAAAATTGAAATGGGTGTGCCAAACAAAGTACTTGGGATTTCTACCTGGGAGTAATCTGATAATCCACCTGCTGGTTGTCTAGCGACGCATGAATTTTCTGTTGGAACGCTACTCGTTGAGGAGGTAGAGGGTTTCCATGTGGTTGTGTCCCTGATGTCTTATTAGGACATTGAATTGCATAATGATCTCCTCCACACGTGAAACATCCTCTTATCAACCCATGCCTTATTGTTGGCTTCCAAGAACTGCCTTCATTTCTACTAGGGTTGTTGTTGTTATTATTTCCCTACAGTCCCTTCTAAATTCATTTTGATTGTTATGGAATCCCTAATCTCATTTTGTTTGATAGTCCTACCCATTACTTGAATTCTTAGAAGTTTGATTGGCTTGAGAGTAATTAATTTTTTTTAGCTTCCTCTCACGATAGGAAGAGATAGATTTAAGCTTCTACTCTTGCTTGATTGATTTTTTGTACACTAAGTCCATAGTAGCAAGACCCTATACGTCTACCTCTCCTTTGATTTGGGATTTAAGACCCAATATAAAATTTTTAATTTGAAACTGCTCATACTTCTGACATTGGGGTACGTATTTCAGAAGAAGAGTGAATTTCTCCCAATACTCATTTATTGAGGAATCTCCTTGCTTTAAATTTTGAAAGTATGTTAGCATTTAAGTAAAGCTATGGTAGCCACCGCTTTCAAAAAAATTTCACAAATTCGTACCAAGTGAGATTTAATGAACTTAATCTAAGCTCCATTTTCTTGTTAATCCACTAAGTGGATGCTTCACCAGCTAGCTGAAAGGCTCCCCATACGACTTTGGTTATTTCAAAGTAATTCTTGATCTCAAAATATTTCTCCATTTTTGTGAGCCATGCTTTGGTTGCATTCCCACTGGAGGTTCCCTCAAATTTAAGAGGGGTGACCTGCCTCATATCTCGTGGTAATTCATTAGCAAGTTGTTTCCTATTGCTTCCCTCAGATCTAGATTAGTATTTTTCATTATCAATATTTCTTGAATTTGAATGGTCATTGGAGTTCTCTCCCTCCTCTTCATTCAAAACTTATTATTCTAGTCTTCCCACTCCTCTCACCTCTTGCTCAAGGTGGCCAATTCTATCCCTATTTTCATTCATCATAGCCAAAATTTGGTCCATTTTGGCCCCAGAATTTTTTGCGGGTTGACCCTCCTCTTGGCTTTCCTTGAGGCTGGTTCTTGTTCTAACCATTTCTATAGAGTAGTTTTTCCACCTAGAGGTTCCATTTCAATTAGTTCCTATGAAGGTTTACTTAAATTTCTAAAACATTTCATTAGCCAACATACATATACAATAAAATAAAATAAAAAATCTTACACAAGTTTTTCCAAATCATAATTTTTATTAAGATTAAAGGATTTCAATTATCCTTGAACTACATAGACTGACTATTCAAATAGTCTAGGGGATAATGTCCCTTGAATTCACTTTCTAATACATAGCTAAGTGGAACATATACCTCAGATTATTGTTCAGATACATTGTCGAAGGGTATATAACCTTCAGAATCACTCTCAGATACATAATTTTGGGGGACATATTCCTTTGATTTGCCACTAGAGGAAATTACAATAACTTTAGACAATGGAAGAACATGAGGGTCCCCAAAAATCATGGTAGGAATAACACTCCACTTTGAGGGCATATCTCTAGAAAGTGGTGTTAATTTAGACCTAGCTGGAGAAATAGGAGAAACTATAGACACTTAAAATTGTCTTGAATGATAGCACACACTTTAATTTGATCACTAACATCATTTCATCCTAAAATCCATCTTTTCGCTTGCTTAATTAAATAAGCCTAGTTACTTAATTAAATGCCTCATTTTCATCTATTGATCTAATTGATCTTGCATAAACTAAAAATTGTCCTAGACCTACAACTCTTAATTTCTTCATAATTCTTTCATCTTTGTTTTTCATAATTAAATAATTTTAATTATTTAATTATTTCCTATGACCATATATCCTCTATTAATTAAATAATTTGAATAATTTAATTAATTCATTCTCATCTTTATTTCCCTTTGACTAATTAATAAATGTTATTTAATTATGTCACTAATTAAACTTATTTTCTTTCTAAAATTAAATAAATGTTTATTTATTTAATTTCTTATGTCACTTTCCACTATAATTAAATAATTATTTTAATTATTTAATTATTCATTGGTCTTTTCTCTCTTTAATTAAATGAATCTTTATTTATTCAATTTAATCCAATATCCTTGAATTTTGAATTAAAATCATTATTTAATTCAAAATGATGATTCCTCTTTATCACAATCTTCTATAATTAAATAATATCTTTATTATTTAATTAGTCATTAATCACTTAAGTTTAGATAAAATTTGATCAAATTTGATTTCTCTAACAAATAGTTTTATCTATGTCAGTCTTATCTCATACATGCAATCCTCTATTAATTAAATAACTTTAATTATTTAATTAATTCATTCTTACCTTTATTCTTCCTTGATTAATTAAATAAATATGATTGATTTAATTGCGTCGCTAATTAAATCTATCTTCTTTCTAAAATTAAATAAACTATTATTTAATTAATTTCTACTACACTTTCAACTATAATTAAATAATCATTTTAAATTATTTAATTATTCCTTAACTTTTTCTCTCTATAATTAAATAAAATATTGATTTATTTAATTAATCCCAAAATCTTGAATGTTGAATTAAAATTATTTATCCTTATCATATTCTTCTATAATTAGATAATCTCTTAGTTATCTAATTAGTCATTAATCACTCAAGTCTAGATAAAATTTGATCATTCAGTTATCTTGTGAGATAATATCTAATTTTCTATAACAAATAGACTTTCTGTGTTAATCAGTCTGTTATCTAGACAAGATCAGATTTAATAGACAATTTTATCTATATCAATCTTATCTTCTACATGATATCCTTATCCCTCTATGTCTCAACCAATTTCCACCATTGATTAAATTAATTTTTAATTTAATCTCCACCATTGATTAAATTAATTTTTAATTTAATCTCCACCATTGAAGCTTTATCACTTACAATAATTCAACCCTAACCCTATTGCATGTCACATCTTTTAATCTTGATCGTCGATTAATTAACTCTCAATCTCAGCCTGTCATTCAAAAATTATATTTTCTATAAATTGGCTTTATCCCTACCAATTTTACTCTCTCTCGTAATCTTATGAATTTTAGAAACAACTTTAGAAATCTTCAATATTTTGCTAATATCATTGTCATAAGACCATATTTGCATACTTAATAATTAAAATATGAGGGAAAGTATTATACTACAGTGAAATGGAGAAGGATAATGGAGGTGAATCATGGAATTAGATGTGTGTTTGGTGAGGTCTTTCATTTATGCATGTTTTTATCTTCTATTATTCTTCATTATTAGCTTCGTTTTAGTTTGATTTACGCTTTGTATTGCTAATCTTGGAATTTTCCCTATGCTACATCTGGTGAACCTGATGCCAAAGAAAAAACTTTCTACAAATTTTGTATGGTTTTATGTGTTTTGCAGGTTTTTTGTACGATTCAACACAATTGCCAAGACTGAGTGATGCATCCGCCATTATTTTTTGCCGCAACCGCCAGCAACATGAGCCACATTCGATATACCGCACCATAACTACCATCCTGTGATCTACAATTGATATTTATGTAATGCATCTGACCTATCCTTTGCATCGCATCTGTCATACCGTGACACAACTACTTGGATTTGGGTTTGTTTCTAAATTTCTGCAAGTAAGTTTTAGTTTTCTGCATTTTTTGTTCAGTAGGTTAGGGTTTTTTGGTTACTAATAATCTGTTGACAACATGTGGCAAGAGAAATTTAATGTTTATCTTGCAACTTCGTTTGGCCAAGATCTAAAGCTACAACTCTCGTTTGTCAAAGGATAAAATTGAAATTACTAATGAAATTTGATGCAGGAATGGATTTTGGAATTGATTGTCTATATAGCTTAGATCACATTTTGTTTGGTTCCTAAAATAAACAATTGTTTACTATGCTTGGTGCTTTTGCACATTTCTATTTAGATTAAACCTCGATTTACTAACAAAAGTATCATCTCTCCTTGCACACTTGTGCGATCCTGTGTGTAAGAGAAATTGTTATTAACTCTAAAGGGCTTGTCTTGATGGGAAAAAGTACTCACCCCAAGACAACTCAAACTGACAATGAGCTAAATCCAAACTACTCCCGACTGGTATATAAATGTGAATGCTAATGAAAAACTTAGCATTGTAGGTGTGGATGTGTTATACAGACAAGTGATTCCCTCAGTACCCACGTGCTACGTTAAAACCTATAGAGTGTAACCTCTACAGGTTGGGAAAACTCCTTATCAGAGCTAATCTTGCCTCGTGTATAGCCACCTGAACGAGTGTCCTAATTAAAAGCCATTTGTTTAGATTTCCAAAATCATTCAATTTGCTAGTGTAGGAGGTCAGACCTCTAAAGCCATCCCACATATTCGTGGTTCTTAGTAGAGATGAAAAATTCATGGGATGTCAGTACCCAAAAATCTGGATCTTGGTAAGCTCGAGAAGTGAGTGCACTGTAAGGGGGAGCCTATGCTATCAAGATCCTAAGTCATTCACTCTGAATAAGCACAGATGGAGAAATCCAAGTGGGAACTCAACAAATATTGTCCTGGCCAAACATAGGATTGTACTTGTCTTTTTGAAATAAAAAATTTTCACATCAAAACCAAACAAATACAAAGTGTTGTCTGACTGTCTTTTGTTTCACCAAAATTTGATCAAATTCAAACTAAAACAAACCTGCAAACTTTGCCAAAAACTATAGAAAAAATTAGATCCTATTTACAATAAACTGCATCTGCTATTGAGAACCACATTTTTATTGAGAACCACATATGTTATTGAGAACCACATCTTCTATTAAGAACCACATATGCTATTGTAAACCGCATCTAATACTATAAATTGCAACTGAATGTAAAATGACACATCTGTTAAATTTGAACCGCAATTGCTTGACAATCAAAAAAATAAATTCCACTGTCATAGTCTGAGGTCAAACAGTCCAAAACCTATCTTTGATTATCCTTTCACAGTGATCTCTAAACAAAAACTAGAAATATTTGCTCACACTTTTCACCATTGCACCTTTTAGTATCATTTAGCCATAACAATTGACATACCAGTTGCAAACCTTAGTTACATTTTAGGAGTCTTGGTTATCTTCAGATCAATCAAACTTTTAGGATAATCACCTTTGTAGATTAAAATAGGCCAACTTCCCATACTTTGTATAAACCTATGCTTCAAGGAAAATTGTCATTGAACCAAGTCACTTGTTACACTTGTTATCTTTTGTCATTTTGGTGAGTCTTTTCTAGCTTGTTAGTCTAGTTTGGAAACTCACTTTGTCTCTTGGTCTTGGTCTCACAAAAGGTCCTTTGAAAAACTAAATTGAAGCATTGGCTAAAATTTGGATGGTTAGTAACCTCTTCTCAAATCTCCCAAAGTTGATTACCTTTAAAATCTTTCCTACACTTTTGCATACTTAGACAGCCATTTTAGGACATCGTCATTTTAGACATTAAGTAGCACATTACATTTAACATCCCTTATTTTACAAAAAATACAAAAACCATAGTTGCATTAGCATTCATTCCTTATATCTAAAAAATCCAAAAACATAGACTAAAATCATATCATTGATAGACATAGTTCTGCATCATCCACATTTTGAGCATATCTTACATGGTTGAAACAAGGTCAACAAGGAAACAAAGAGAAAATATGGCTAACCCACAAGACTTTATCAATCCATTTTCAAACCCCCCACAAGGGAAATAAAGACCACACAAAACCTTATTGGACAAATTTTTCACTAGATACCAACAAGGACAAGTTGTAGTTGAAGACTTAGACGCTGCTGCTCAAGACCCAAAATTTTCCTCTTTTGTAGATGAATACTTGGCACAAGATACCCAACAATACTTAGCAAAATTATTAGTAGAAGGTGCCACATTACCTCCTGGATTTAACATTCATACATTGAAAACTTCATCTACCCAAAGGAAAAACATGATGACTTCTAGCGGCTCTATCCCTCAATTAACTGCAACCATGCCATTTGGAGTATCTACCCAAAGTGCCACAATAGTACATACATCACCATTTGGAACATTTAGCATGACACAAGGCCTTAATTTTACCATAGGGGAATCATCGTCAAATCCCTTCGACACCAATACTGGAAGCAAAAGGCCTAAAGTTAGCATAAACACGAAAAATGCTATACCAGACATTAACACCACTAGTGCCACTCCACAAATTGGGGTTTCACAAATGGGATACATACCTCTCATAAAATTTGGGAACCAACCCAATGCTTTAAAAAAAAATCATGTTCCCAATCAACCAACATCAAACCAAAACTTATTTTCTCACATTCCAAACAAAAATCTACCCTTCGTTCATACACTGAACCAAAATCCGTCACATAATGTTGGGTTTCAAAACAATTACATATATCCCAACAATACAACCAACACATCATTGACACAAGTGGATGTTCTGCAAACACAAATGCAAGCCCTTCAACAAAAAATGGACAATATGACGATGTCTAGCAAAAATACTTTTTCAAAAAAAGACTTTTGTACATTTCCCTTTGACAAAGCTTTATACATGACACCCTTCCCAAATGGATATGTTATACCAAACTTGCCTAAGTATAATGGGAAGTGTAATCCTATTGAACATATAAGGGAATTTTCCACAATGTGCATAGACATAAGGTCATGGGGTGAACTTGCTAAAAAATTTATTGAATATTTCACCTTTAACATTGACAATGAAATCACAATAGCAACCTTATGTCACACCACACAAGATGAAGGAGAGAAATTTATCACCTTCTTCCAAAAATGGAGGAGTCTAGCTAGTCGATGCCCTTTTGAAATACCCGAAAAGAAAAAGGTCATAATATTCCTAGAAAACCTTAATTCAAAATTGAGAAGTGACCTAAGAGTACACTATTGTAGTTCTTTTGTGGAACTAGTAGAAAAGGGTATCATACTTGAAAAGGCTCTCATTGATAAAGGTGAAATCAAGATGTCAAATAGAAATCCAAATGTTCAAAGAACCTCTAATGACAAGAACAAATTTTGGTCCCGAAACAAGATAGTAACCAATGATAGCATTGTTGATGCTAAAAACCTACACGTAGGACTTGTCATTACATTTAGAGGACACAACTCCTCTAACAACACACCTAACAATGCTGACCAAACTACTAATGTTTTCCAAAACATGCAACAACCACGACCGCAAAGGAAGTTCCCAAGACACAAATTCACTCCCCTAGGGGAACCAATTGAATTAGTCTTTAAAGAACTAATAAAACACAACCTCATACAACTTCCTGAGCCAAAACAGTATGATCCTGGACAATTTAAACCCTCTTGGTGGGATGAAAATTCTTTTTGCAATTTCCACTAAACTAAGGGACATAGTCTACCACAATGTCGACAATTGAAGAACATTATACAGGATCTCATGGAAAATGGAACAATTGAAGTTAATGGACATAAACAAACATCCTCAAATAGTGACCACAAGGTCTTTTTAGATCCATTACATGACCATGGAAAAGGAAAAGCCTCCAGTTTAGGAAATAAGACCAATAATAATTCGTCCAACTATGCTAATGTCAAATATGACTATAACCATGACACCATCATAAATCACATTCGAGCTGCCGATGGACATATCAACACTATTACCATAAAGAAAACTCCTAAATGTGTTGTCAACACTCGTCGAACTAAGATAACCATCCAAGGTCCTCTGTCACACCAACAACCACAGTCCTCCAAGCCTCACTACAATTTACTTGACCAGTTGGGGAAGATCCAAGCACAAATTTCTATCTTGGAACTATTGTGTATGTCACCTGATCATCGAGCTATTTTAGATAAAGCTTTGCAAAGCACGACCGTCCCCACCAACCTTGATGTCAATCATTTCCAAGATATGGTAGGCTACCTAATCAATTATCATCATGCTACCTTCTCTGAACAAGATTACTCAACTGAGAAGGCATACCACAATGACCCATTGCACCTCAAAGTTATTGTCCATAAAACAAAAGTTAGATGAGTCTTGGTAGATGAAGGAGCAGGGTTGAATATTTGCACCTTAAAATTGGTTAAGGCATTAGGCTTCTTAGAGGTGTGTGTGAACACTACTAAGAGAATTTCCATTAAGGCATATGATGACGAAGAACGATCATCTAAAGGAGTTGTAATGCTCCCCATCAGAATTGGTCCTACGGTTATGGATACCAATTTCCAAGTCTTGGATATCATCCTTCCATATAATATTTTACTGGGAAGACCATGGATACATGCTATGAAGGTCGTCCCTTCCACTTACCATCAATCTCTTAAATTCCCATACAATGGCACCGATATCACGATAGATGGTGATCCTGATCCTTTCCAGTATTTCACTAACCTACATGGAATACCCTGATAATACATGCATGTTAATCAGAAGGCTTCATCATCCAACTCATCATAGTATATTGATCCATTACTCTTTCCAAAACATCTACTTCCCAACCACCGCCTTCCACTCCTAAGGTTGAGATCCAAGATAAGGGTTGTGGAGAGTATCATAGGAAAGAATTTTATTGTATCAACTAGTTGGTTCCTCCCAAATCATATGGTCTACCAATGATAGATAGGAGACAATCCATCATCACCATATGCGTCCCTCCCATAATTAATTTCACAAAATGGGGGGAACTAAGTAGAGAAGCTATAAATGAAGAAGATGTGACCTCTTGGTTATACAAAGAAGACAATGAAGAACCTACTCCACCCGCTCAAATACCTATAGATCAATATGGAAAAGGTTTCAAGATAATGCAAAATAAAGGATATGATGGACACAGCGGGCTGAGACTACATCAAAATGGGAGGATTGAACCCATCATTGTCTCTAAGTGATCAAAAGGCCCAGGAATGGGATTTCAACCGCTTAAGATTGGTGTTTCTAGTACCAAATTGCCTTTACAAGAGGGAGTCAATGCTTCTAAAGCTATTGAGATGTCCAATGAGCCATCTGACCAACCTTATTATTCCACTAAATAAAAAAAATATGAACGGGGTTCCGAAAAATCATCTGATGATTATGAACTTTATGAAACCTTTAGAGAACCTGATGAACCTTCATTTGATGAATTATTTGAGCAACCCTACAATATTGGTCCATCACGGGACACATCAAAACTTGACGTACCCCCTCCTAGGAGTAGGGAAGACACCATAAAAGCCTTTTGGAACTATGTCAATAATTCATCCTTCACCTTGAACCCTTCGAATTTTGATACTTCCAATGATGAAATACCCTTGGCATATCCCCAGCTTATTGATTGGGATCAACAAGACCTCCCTATCTTAGATACCTTTGAGAATGATGAAGCAATAGCTGAGTTCATCAGACTGTGAGAAGGAATACCTAGTGGTGACCATAAAGCTGGATTTACCATAGACTTGGATAACATGGCTTATTTTGGGGAGTTTTTTTACCCCTCCAGTCGCAAAATTAGAAACAATAAGAAAAACAATGAAGAAAATAAAAATGATGAGTCCCTAGGTGAAAATCAAAAGGCGCCTTTGGATGATGAAAAAGTTAAAAAATAAGGACGCATCTAAGGGCGAAAATCTCTCTGAGGCACCTAAGGATGGAGGGTTGAATGTTCTTCCCATTTCTCAAGAAAAGTCACCAATGTTGGTTGAGCAATTTGTGGAGATCAACATAGGCACTGAAGATAATCCTTTGTTAATCTATTTTGCAACATCTTTGACAAAAATAGAGCAACCTGAATTTTGTAACTTCTTCACAAAAAGATAGGTCAACTTTGCATGGTCATATGCCGACATGCTTGGAATGAATCCTGACCTGGTATTACATCATTTTCCATTACAACTAGGTGCTAAACCCGTGAAGCGGAAATTAAGAAAAATGCACCTGCAAATTGCTTTATTAGTCAAAGCTGAACTAAAGAAATTGTTTGATGTCAGCTTTATCAGATCAATTGACTATACAAAATGGATTTCCAATCTCATACCAGTGAAAAAATAATAGGTGGAATTCGTATCTATATAGACTTTCGAGATCTAAACAAAGCATCTCCTAAAGATGACTTTCCTCTGCCAAATATTGACATGATTGTGGACCTAATAGCAAGATATGAAATATTATCCCTCATGGATGGTTTCTCGGGATACAATCAAATTAGAATCGCACCTGAAGACCGACATAAGATAGCTTTCACTTATCCATGGGGAACTTATTGTTGGAACATCATGCCCTTTGGACTTAAGAATGACAAAGCAACATATCAACGTGCCATGACAATCATTTTCCATGATCTCATACACACTCTCATGGAAGACTATGTGGATGATCTGATAGCTAAATCATTGACAAGGGTTGATCACTTACGGGTCCTAGATACTATTTTTCAAAGACTACACGAATACAAAGTGAGGCTAAATCCTAAAAAATGTGTATTCGACGTGTAATCAAGAAAACTTCTAGGATACATTATTTCTAGATGAGGCATTGAAGTGGACCCAACAAAAGTGAAAGCTATAATAAACATGCCTCCACCGGCCAATATAAGTCAACTATGAAAACTACAAGGGAGACTGTGGTCTATTAGATGATTCATAGTGCAGTTAGCAGATAAAATACATCCCTTCTAGCATCTACTCATAAAAGGGAAACATTTGTATGGACAGATAAATGCCAAGAAGCTTTTCAACGGATCAAGGATTACCTACTTACACCACTAGTGTTAATGCCACCTATTGATGGATGACCTTTGATACTCTACATTTCAGCAACCACATCAGGGCTAGGAGCCTTACTTTCACAGAATGATAATGAGGGCCATGAAAGGGCAGTGTATTATATTAGCCACACTTTGGTAGGTTATGAGCTAAATTATAGTCCCATAGAATGTGCATGTCTTGTAGTAGTTTTCACTACTCAATGATTAAGGAACTACATGTTAAACCTCAAAACAATGTTGGTCACAAAGATAGATCCTTTGAAGTATCTCCTTAGTAAAGAAACATTAACAGGATGCTTGGCTAAATAGGTAATGATACTCAGTGAATACGATATCAAGTATGTAGAAAGAAAAGCTATAAAAGGACAAGTTATTGTTGACCAGCTAGAAAACACACTAATTAAGGCAGATCATCCTCTAGTTTAAGATTTTCTTGATGAATCCATCTTCACTCTTGACACGGGAATGACATGGAATTTATACTTTGATGGGTCCCACACAAATCATGGTTCAAGGGCTGGCATATTGTTTATCACACCACAGGGTGACACTATTCCTAAGTCATTTAGAATTTCTTTTCCATGCACCAATAATATAGAAAAATATGAGGCTCTTGTAACAAGATTACAAATGGAAATCAAATGGAAGATTAAGCATCTACAAGTTTATGGAGATTCTCAACTAGTTGTCCGACAAGTTAATGATGACTATGAAACCAAAGATGAAAACCTCGCCCTGTACAAGTGGATGGAAGATAGTTTCAAACAATATTTTGACAACATCCTCTTTCATCAAATTCCCCACATTCAAAATAGGGAAACAAATGCTATGAGAACCATTGGTTCACTCTTGGACATACCTAGCAACATGCCTAAATTCTAGTTTTTGGTAGAACAACTTTTGGTCCTTGCCTTTGACATCCCAGATTTCAAGATGGTGTGTGAACTTGTTGGTCCCAATTCCCCATGGTACAAAGATATATATGACTACCTCCATGCCCAAATCCTACCCCCTGACCTGTCGAACAACCAACATAATAAATTTATCCATAAGTCTTCCAAGTGTACCATCATCGAAGATACCTTTTATAGACGAAGATACCTTTTATAGACGTGCCCTAGACAATACCCTGTTGAGATGTCTTGATACTGAAGAAGCACAAGTGACCTTGCATGGGGTACATGAGGGTATATGTGGATCCCACTGTAGCGGTCCCACCTTAGCTAAGAAGATTATGATATTGGGATATTATTGGCCTACGATGGAAAATGACTCATATGTCTTTGTCAAGAAATGTCGCCAATGCCATATTCATGAAGACTTGATACACGCACCAGCATAGGAGCTCCATCCAATAATGTCACCATATCCCTTTTCCCAATGGGGACTCGACCTCATTGGTAAGATACATCCTACATCCTCCAATGGTCATAAATTCATCATTACTATGACTGAATACTTTACCAAGTGGATTGAATCCATTCCTATGACCTACATTACTGGCATAAAAATTTCTAAGTTCATCCTTAATTATATCATTTGTCGGTATGGTGTTCCTCAATCCATAATCAAGATAATGGCTTTCCATTTAAAAACCAAGAAGTTTGTCACCTCTGCCAGGAATTCCATATCCAACACCACTTTTCTACTCTATATTACCCACAGAGTAACAACCAAGCTAAGGCATCTAACAAAACAATCCTCAGAATCCTTAAAAATACTGTCAATGATGTTGGTCATGATTGGTATTTACAGCTTAACCCTGACCTATGGGATTACCGTACAAGCATTCGCACTCCCACCAACACACTCCATATTCCTTGGTATTCGGTTCTAAGGCCATCTTTCCTATTGAGGTCAAGATTCCTTCCCTAAGGGTATCTCTGAAAGGGAATATTGATGATGAAGAGTACTGTGTGCCAAGAATACATGAGCTCGAGTTCCTGGACAAACAAATACAAAAGGCACTAGATCATCTTTAAGCATATCAAAATCATCTTTGTCGCAGCTACAACAAGAAAGTCTTGAATCGACATTTTGACATTGGTGACCTAGTTTTAATGGAAAATCCAAAGAATCAAATAGAAAGGGAAAAACTAGGAAAGTTTGAGCCAAATTGGCTAGGACCTTATATTATCACAAAAGCCTTTCGATCAAGATCATACCATCTCTCTACCCCTGAAGGCAAACCACTATCAGCGCCAATCAACATCCTTCATCTGAAGAGGTTCTACACATAGATTCTAAGAGCCTTGTCATAATCATGAAAAATACAAAATAATGGAAAAATAAAAATAAAAAATTGTTACCTAGATGAAAACCCGACAAACATGCATCTTGGTAACATCAAAAAAATTGAAAAATCAAGAAAATAGTAAAGATAAATAATTCGTCCAATAGTGAAAACCACTTCGGTGGCACTTTGGATGAGTACCATGGTGAAAACCTGGAAAATAGGCACCATGTGTAGTTGACTTTTCTCCTTTGTCTACCATCATTTCAATCTGACTTTTCAGTCATATTACCTATCTTTCTTATCCACACACCTTATCATTTATCCTTTTCATATCACCCATAATAAATGGTTGTCCTTTCCATGACTTGGAACAATTGACATTGAGCACATTTCACATCCCCATTCCATCCTATTCATAATGAATTGGTCTTATACTCGACTGGGGAAGGCACTTGACTTACGTCATTTGGTTCTTACAGTGGTTGTTCTGAGGACGTAAAACCAAAAAAAACCCAAAAACATCAGAAAATGTCTTTAAAAAAATTCAAAAAATCACAAAATGTCTTGAAAAAATCCAAAAACATCATAAAACTTCAAAAATCCAAAAAAAATCAAAACATGTAAAAAAAAACCAAAAACATCAAAAGAGCAGAATCCCGATTATTGTCGATTTAGTCTTTGTCATTGTCGAACTATATTGGCTCTGTGTTTGGAATAATATGCAAGACTTTCATCTATTGATGTAATCCCCAAAGGAATTAAAATTCCAGTCCTTTAGTTTTTTCAAATAAATAATGAAATCATGACTCATTCTTTTATCAGTAAAAGAAAGTCAACGATCATGTTGAACTATGAGATCTCTACGTGTATAATGTAGGCAAGGCCATCAATCGATGAGCCCCCAAGGCTGCACTAGGTCAGTCCTTTAGGGTTTGTCATGTCAGTCAAAATAAGTCGTACATTGTCATCAAACACAAACAATTGTCAAAACATCAAGATAGGTCACACATCAACAAGACAAACAAGTCAACAAGGTCATCAAGTCAAACCAAACAAATTGTTGAAACACTCAAATAACCAAAACAATCAACCTATGCCTAATACAGGATGTGTCCTTGAAAACAGACATTGTCATTTGTTCAAGCTTCATCATTGCCTTATATAGGTGGTCACATCATCGAAACAAGACTTGGAATCTTATACAATATGTGTCATTCCAAAAATCAAGCTTTTATCAAACATCATCTTATCAATCTCCTAGACAAGTAAACATCAAATAGATCAAATTTTGGAAAATATTTTTATTGGTTGTTGATATTATGGATTGTTTTGTCTTATCTTTTCGATTGGATTTGTCATTGATTCTGGTTACTAGCTTCCTCGAGGATGTCCCATGAACGATTTAGAGAAGCAAGGATGCCTCAGGACTCTTTTTTTTTCTTTGACTACTGTTTGTCGATTGTATTTTAATTTTGTTCTTGAGTCCAATTACTAGCTTCCTTGAGGATGTCCCATGAAGGATTTAGAGAAGCAAGGATGTCTCAGGACTCTTTTTCTTTGACTGTTGTTTGTCGATTGTCTTTTGGTTTTGTCTTCGAGTCAGGTTACTCCCATGAAGGATTTAAAGGAGCGATGATGTCTCATGACTCATCTTTTATTTGATTGTTGTTTGCGGTTTGTATTGACAAAAAGACTGGGGCAATTTTTCCCTTAGTATGAGTTAGGACATTCCTTGTCTTTGACTATCTATTTTTAGCAGGTGGATGACCTTGCACACCTTGGTCTATCTCATATCATGGTGTTTGTTATCCATTTGTATCATTTAATGCCCAATGATGATTAATGTAAGGTCTATTATGATTTCAAAAAATACTGAAGTCATTCTAATATACTAACATCCATGTCTTCCATGCTAACATATGTTAGAATCCAAGATCTGAAATGCAAACTAGAAAAGACTTCCACAAAAGAGAAAAAATAGAAAAAGCAAAGCTTTGCATAAAGATGTGCAAAATATTATTATTCTAGAATTCAAATTACATGATAATGATTTTCTTTATAAAAGCAAAGTATGCATAACCCTAATCTTATCTTGAGCAACAAGATAGCTCAACAAGATAAGGATGAGAATAATTAACCCAAGAATTAAATAATTACCTAAGTAAAGTTATGCAAGTGCAATTAAATATTAATTACACTAACACCCCCCCATAAGTGCAACTTAGGGAGACTAAAAAAAGCATGCACCTAAAACTAAGATGAATGCAAAAGCATAGGCAGTCCCTGACAACAAAGGCTTGATCAGTACCCATGCACAAAATACAATAATGAGGTAGAGAAGGGAAAACCAGGTGGGACCAAAGAGCCCCCTACAATGAGATGGCTTCTAGCCTTTGGGAGAACCTGTGGAGCCAACACTTTGGAACCACAATCCAACAAGAGGAAAAGATACTTCCTATCTACAAGAAACCAAGAGCCCAGGAATCATAATATGTGATAGTGGAGCACGATGCTCACGGAACACTTGAAATATCACAGAGTGGAACAGCCCTAGAATCTATGAAGCAGGTAGATGAGATGATGATAGAATCTGGAAACTGTGTATCTCGATGTCGATGCTAAATTGAGACTAAAACTCTTCCATGGGAACAAGTACCATAAAGACTCTGGAATATTAACCATAAAAACATGGCCCTCAAACTGAGAAGGATCTGAACCAATGCAGATCAATAACCATAAAATCCTAATCTAAAGTGTGAACTGATGTGAATTTGATATGTGTCAAGTAATAGCAAGAATGTGGCCAAAAGAAACTAAGAAACTAGATATAACCCATGCGAGTTTCCATCAAAACAAGATGAAGATGGAGATCAAAGTGCATGTACACTCTAATCAAATTATTATGCAAGAAACCCCCCTGATGGAACTTTATCTCAGTTCATTTATTAAAATAACCCAATGATTGTAAAAGGAGAGAATGCAAACATGCATAAACAGAAAATAAGATGATGTGGTACTGAAATGAAGTACAAATATTCAAGTTTCACCTTTCTAACTGCCAAAACATCCAAGTAATCTCCAAAAGACCCATCAGGAAAAATCTGGAATAATAATCAACCTAGGACAAATACAAAAAAATGCATTGAAAAAAAATAGAGGCTCTTAATACCTTTCCAACTCCATAGAAGAGGCAGCGGAGATCGTGGCAAAAGTTATGAGCTCGGAATACATAAATGAACATATGACTTCAAACAGAAATAAATGCATCTAGAAAAAAATTGAAAAATAAACTGTGCCATAGAATAGTTCTCAGAACCAGCTTTCCGACGATATTTTATTTTTGAAAATCCGAGTTCAGATGCAAAAGTTATGCCCAAAATACCAAAACTCCTCCAAAAGGGTTTGGAGTTAAGCCTGGCAGCTAGGCTAACCGCTAGCATTAACCACTAGTGGTTAACTGATGGCGGCGCCCATTAACTCTAGTTTTTTTAAAAAAAATCTTGGATTGCATGTCGTACCAGGGCGTACGACCCAGAAATGAAAAAAATACCTCCTAGAGTCACTGTGTCCGATTTTGACAATTTGACAGTCAATTTTGGGGTTTTTGGGCATTCTGAATACGATGGTGAGGTCTGTTTGGGCTGAAAATGTTCCAAAATTTTAGGTACACTCTGGATCTAGAAACCCTCATAAACTTCAAATCCTCATAGATTTGACAAATGGAGGCCTTTTTCGACGAAATAAAAGGAAAACCTGACTATTTCGACAGCTCTAGATTCAATGGAATGCTCAGATCTGATCCAAAACACTTCATAAATAAGCTCAAGGCATGAAACCCTTGAGGAACCCCGAACGTGCTCTGCAATGAATTTCTCCAAAAAACTGAGAAGGGGCTACAAATCAATGCTCTAATACCATGTTAGAAACCAAGATCTGAAATACAAACCAGAAAAGCCTTCCACAGAAGAGAAAAAACAATAAAAGAAAAGCTTTGCATAAAGATGTGCAAAATATTATTATTCATGAATTCAAATTACATGATAATGATTTGCTTTATAAAAGAAAAGTATGCATAACCCTAATATTATCTTGAGCAACAAGATAGCTCAACAAGATAAGGATGAGAATAATTAACCTAGGAATTAAATAATTACCTAAGTAAAGTTATGCAAGTGCAATTAAATATTAATTACACTAACAACATCCAGGTCTTCTATGCTACTATTTATTTTTTCTGCTCTAACATTTCTTCTTTTCTGCATCTTCACCACCCTTATCTATTTTCTTCTATCCTTTTTTCCTTCATCTTCTTGTTGTCTCATCCATTTTGAGAGCACACTCGTGTTATTCGAACCCTCCTGTCCTCTCGAGGGGGCATACCACTAATTTGTCATCCTTCTGTTGGGAATAAGATGCCATTTAATTGCAATCCTAAACATATTTCATGTATCTCTTAAGTCCTTGGAAAGTGTTCCCCAACACTAGGATTAGAAAAAGATTAAATTTGAATGAAATGAACATGTTAATTGACATTTGTAATTAATTCTAAATGATAGGAACATGCGAGGGCATCCAAGAAGAGTTCCTAAATAATAGGAGCACATGGGGTGCCCACATGGAAGGTGGAACCCACCTTGAGTTAAGTTAATTGTTTGGAGAAAAAGATAACACTTCAGTAATGAATGTAAAGATCCTAGAAGTTAGGGATTTATGTTTACATGCATAAAGTTTAGTTTAGTTTAGTTCAAATCAGTTCAGTTCAGTTCAGTTCAGTTCAATATTAGTTCAGTTCAGTTCAGTTTAGTTATGGTTAAGTTATTTTTAGTTGCATGTAGTTAGTTTAAGTTGCATGTTTGTTGACTTCAGTTGACTTGAATTGCATGCTAATGACTTGAGTTGCATGATAGATAACATGTGACTACTTATAGTTAACATGGGATGATCAATCATGCATGATATTTGCATGAATGGTGGAGAGATATGTTTTAGTTAACAAAGATTGACTTGGACCCACTTTGGGCACCCAAGTTGGCATCTTGGAGTTAACACTTTTGCATGATAAGATATTTTATAAGGCTGAGTTAAGTGGGCCTATTCATGGGTGCCAACTTTGAGGAGAAGCTTACAAGATATCTTCGGAATCAACGTTGTGTTATGACTTCAGTTTTGGACGCCCAAATTGATAAAGGACTTGGTTTGACATTGTTTTTCACAGAAGAAATCTACTTGCAAAGAATAGGTGTAGGTTTTGTGAGATAAGCTTTGTACTTTGTAATTGAAAACTCTTTGGAGTTTTCAAGGCTCATAATTGTCTATTTATTGTAGGTTGTGAAGAAGAATTGTTGAAGGCAAAAGAAGCATCTCAAGCAAGGATTGATAAAGAATTATTATAATCTTGTTCTAAGGTCAAATAATACAAGAACTATTGATTTTGGTGGTGAAGTTTTTTCCCGAAAGGGTTTCTCCACGGTATATGTTGTGTCACTTCTATCTTCTGGTCTTATTCTTCTACAATCTTTTGTCTATTTCTACAAATGGTAAAATGAATTTAAACTGATAATCATCCATAAAGAAAGTGTAACAAAGAACACTTAATTAGATCTATAGTATAATAGTTTTACAAGTTCTAAAGCTACATAATTACCTCCATTTTTCAACACCTTCCTCATCCTACTTTCACTGAGGCATATCTTTTTTCTATCTTTCACTAGGGCATATCTTTTTTTCTATCTTTTTCTTTGACACAATGTGATAAACTGCATTGTATCAAAGAGGGGAAAAATGTAGACAGTAAAAATTGTCCTAGGCCTGCGAGTCTTAATTTCTTCATAATTATTTCATCTTCATTTTTCATAATTAAATAATTTTAATTATTTAATTATTTCCTATGACCATATATCCTCTATTAATTAAATAATTTCAATAATTTAATTAATTCATTCTCATCTTTATTTCCCTTTGACTAATTAAATAAATGTTATTTAATTATGTCACTAATTAAACTTATTTTCTTTCTAAAATTAAATAAATGTTTATTTATTTAATTTCCTATGTCACTTTCCACTATAATCAAATAATTATTTTAATTATTTAATTATTCATCGGTCTTTTCTCTCTTTAATTAAATAAATCTTCATTTATTCAATTTAATGCAATATCCTTGAATTTTGAATTAAAATAATTATTTAATTCAAAATAATGATTCCTCCTTATCACAATCTTCTATAATTAAATAATATCTTTATTATTTAATTAGTCATTAATCACTTAAGTTTAGATAAGATTTGATCAGATTTGATTTCTCTAATAGACAATTTTATCTATGTCAATCTTATCTTCTACATGTAATCCTCTATTAATTAAATAACTTTAATTATTTAATTAATTCATTCTTACCTTTATTTTTCCTTGATTAATTAATTAAATTTTATTGATTTAATTACATCACTAATTAAATCTATCTTCTTTTTAAAATTAAATAAACTATTGTTTAATTAATTCTTACGACACTTTCAACTATAATTAAATAATCATTTTAAATTATTTAATTATTCCTTAACATTTTCTCTCTATAATTAAATAATCATTTAAAATCATTTAATTATTCCTTAACTTTTTCTCTCTATAATTAAATAAAATCTTTATTTATTTAATTTAATCCCAAAATCTTGAATGTTGAATT
Organism: Sequoia sempervirens; assembly: GCA_007258455.2. Taxonomy (NCBI): domain Eukaryota; kingdom Viridiplantae; phylum Streptophyta; class Pinopsida; order Cupressales; family Cupressaceae; genus Sequoia; species Sequoia sempervirens. The sequence goes on from VDFB02271358.1 coordinate 207,884,371, forward strand.
AAAATTATTTATCCTTATCATATTCCCCTATAATTAGATAATCTCTTAGTTATCTAATTAGTCATTAATCACTCAAGTCTAGATAAAATTTGATCATTCAGTTATCTAGTGACATAATATCTAATTTTCTATAACAAACAGACTTTCTGTGTTAATCAGTCTGTTATCTAGACAAGATCAGATTTAATAGACAATTTTATCTATATCAATGTTATCTTCTACATGCAATCCTTATCCCTCTGTGTCTCAACCAATTTCTACCCTTGATTAAATTACTTTTTAATTTAATCTCCACCATTCAAGCTTTATCACTTACACTAATTCAACCCTAACCCTATTGCATGTCACATCTTTTAATCTTGATTGTCGATTAATTATCTCTCAATCTCAGCCTGTCATTTGAAAATTATATTTTCTATAAATTGGCTTTATCCCTACCAATTTTACTCTCTCCCGAAATCTTATGAATTTTTGAAGCAACTTTAGAAATCTTCAATATTTTTCTAATATCATTGTCATGAGGCCATATTTGCATACTTAATTAAAATCTGAGGGAAAGTATTATACTATAGCAAAATGGAGAAGGATAATGGAGGTGAATCATGGAATTGCATGTGTGTTTGGTGAGGTCTTTCATTTATGCATGTTTTTATCTTCCATTGTTCTTCATTATTAGCTTGGGTTTAGTTTGATTTATGCTTTGTATTGCTAATCCTAGAATTTTCCCTGTGCTAAAGATCTAATTAGGTTAATTCGCCCCCTCTCACATTAACATTCCACCCTGTTTAATTGAATAAATCAAATTATTTAATTTAAACCCTAAATTCCTCTCATTTAATTAAATAATCCTATATTATTTAATTAAATATCATTTTGAACTCCTTTTTCATTAAATAAATTAATTATTTAATGGATATCCTCACATTCTTCATCTTGCACATTAAAATTTAGTTTTAATTAATAAATTACTAATTTCCCCTCCCATCCACTTGCATAGGGAATATTCCAAGGGAATATTCTCTTATTTGTCTCCAAAAGGGAATGATTCTTTTCAAACAAACTTTCAAATTTGTTATAAAGTGTGTTTGTTTGAATCATTCTTATCCCTTGATCTTTCCTTGATCCATGTGATATTTGATTCTCATCCATTAATGAGAATCCTTGATCCATGTTTCCCCCTTCATTCAATATTGACCATTGATAGATCAAATCGATCTGAGCCCTTGATTTTTCATTTGCTCTCCTATAAATACATCACTATTTGGAGAGAAATGGATCCATAATTTAATAGAAAAGTTATGTTGTTGAAATTTATACTCACTTGCATCCATATTTAGCATACTTTTAAGCATTTTAGATTAATCTTGATCCATATTAGCTTAAGCATCCATTAATGGCTTCTATGTTAGCTTAGTTTACAATCATTCTAGCATATTTTGCATCCATGGCTTGCATCTTTGAACTTTGTTTCCATTTATCATAGCTTGCATCAATTATCATCAAGCATCTTAGCATTTAGTACTCATCTCATCATGTTAGACTAGTTTGCATCCATGGTTCATTCATATTGCACTAGTTTCATCAATTTTCATCAATAAAATCGATTGGAACAACTCATATTATCCAAGGGATTAGGAAAGGGTCGCCATTCCACATCAATGTGACACCACTCCCCCAATGGGATAAGATTCAAGGTCTTAGAATAGGGTTTTGTTAAGCTTTCATGTTTGTATCATGTTAGTTTAATGGCTTCCTAGTTTTGATTATTCTGAATATCTCATTGGGATCATGGCTTAGTGGATTTAATAGGCTTTAAATTCATTTGGATCTAGCATATTTAGTTCTTACTGTGACTATTGTCATATTTTTGTGCTAGAAGGAGGGCTATACTAATCGAATATGATGAATTTCCCTTTAGATTCTTGTATTCTTGATTTTATAGATACAACGCATTTGGAGGCTACAACAATGCCATTGTAGGGTGTCGCCATATAGCGATGCCTTTGTAGGGATTATAGTGATGCCTTTGTAGGGATTATAGCGATGCTTAATTAAATCTAGTGATGCCTATTTAATTTAGTGACACTATTACTTTTTGAAATTATTGTAAATTTAAAAATAATGGTGCCTTTGATATAGGGACGCCTTGTGGTCTTTGTTTGTTGTAGAGAGACACTTTGCAACTTTCACCAAAGTGACACCCATGAATTATAGTGACACCTTTGTGAATTATAGAAACTCCATTGTGGACAATGATAATTTTTACTGGTAAACAAACAAAGAGCTAATTTTCACATGTGCTTTAAATTTTCAATTTCAAATGCTCTCTTATATCTTACTGACATCTGGTTTTTGTTTTTGAGGCTAACTAGTTTTGCAGATTTAAAAACATTTGAAGTGAAGAAGCATACTATTGTTCATCCATACATTGTAAAAAAAGTGTTTGTACACTTATGTGACAATTATAACTCATCATATGTTGTTTTGCTTTATGTTTTAGGACCAACTAATCTTCCATTGGGTTTAAAATTTACTTTTAAAGTTGGTTAAAATTGAACCCAAACAACCTCACTTTGTGATTTTGGCTTAAAATTGAACAAGACAAACACATACTTCCATTGGTGCTTAAAAATGAAGTTATTTTTCTTTAGGGGTTAAAATGAATGAGTGCTTTCTTTTCTTATGTCTACTTGTAGTGTGTATCCACTCCCCTTGTGCTTTGTGTGATCTTGGGTGAAGAAAAACACTCAAGTATATGTTCTTTGCTTGTGTGCACTTGTAGTACATATCCACTCCCCTTGTGCTTCATGTGATCTTGGGTGAAGAGAAATACTCAAGTATACGTTCATGCTTTGTGTCACCCTTAAGAGAGGACTTACTATGAGATACATCCCGCAACGGAAAACTCATAGGAAAGTTCTTATAAACATGTTTATCGGGGGGCTTTAAATAAAGGATGTGAAATCGTGAGAAATTAACATCAATTTGGGGTGTCCATAACATAGTGCACCTAATCCCACACCTTAAGTGGAATGGGAATGATTGAAGAGCCTTAAGTGGCCAAGCAGATGAATATGCATCATGGTGTTCCCAGTTTGTTGTCATTAAGAACATTGTTTAAGTAGTGGCCAACTTTGTCCTTCCAAAGAGTTCTTTGAAGTAGTGCATTGGAATTTATTTCCAAGAAGTTACTTGCCATGTCTAATTTTGGCTAAAGTGTAGAGATTAAGAGTTCATTCTTAACATACCTCTACACTTTTCCCTCAAATTGCATGTAAAATCATCTCTTCTACTACGAAGGGCATGAGGCAAGCCTACCAAGAAGAAAGTATCCACTTGAGCTAGGAATGTTATTTCTTGTGAGTCAATTTGACACATTGTTTGGTTCCAAAACATCTTAAACACACATCAACAAGTTTATCAAATTTCAAACCCTTTGGATTAAGTATGGATACGTTTTGTCCTAATATTGTTGCTTGTCCCTAAGGATTTTATCCTTAGAGGCTTATAAATATTTTGAATTATATCTAAATCCACACTTTCTAAATTTAACATAAGGAACTATGGCCTTAGCTTCATGATTTTCACATATTGGACTTTGTGAAATGAAGGTTTCTTTAACATATAAATTTTAGTTTGAACATTAATTAAGACTTTCTCGAAGTGATAATGAAACAATCTCACTTAAGAAAAGATTAAATAAAATGAACACCCCACATTGATGTATGTTTAAAACATTGACTCCCCAAACACAAGTAATATTGAGACAAGGAAATTATTGCAAAACATTGAGTCCAAGTTCAATTTTGCCAAAATAATTGAGTTTTATTGTCAAAATCAATGAAGTTATATTACCAAAATCATTGAGTTCTTAGGGTTTTATCAATTTAGAGGTATAGCATGTTTCTCACCACTTTGGTCTTGCAAAACAAAGGTCCCTTTTAGGTTAAAATTTTGGGTCAAACATTTCATCCACCTTCATCATATTTCACATTTCACTTCACCAAACAACTTTAGAAGCTTTTAGACACACCAACACTTTGGACTTAGGCATTTATCAAACCAGCCCCCCAAACTTAGCTATGTTGTGTGTGAAATGGATCCTTTTCCATGCACTTAGTTGATTTGGTTATCACATTTTGGACTAGTTTATCTTGAAGGTCACAATTCTACCTTAAAGTTTTACATGTTCATTAACACCTTTTATCCAAAATATCAAAACATCAAATCTTTTTTTCTAAAAATGTTGTCCAAAAGTTTAGAAAGTTCATCCCCCATATCATTCACCCTTTTCATCACCAATTCACACCATTGGCCCAAAACAACTTAGAGGGTCCTTTTACCAAAATTTGAGTCAACTAGAGAGTTTCAACACTGTAAATCTCAACACACCTCTCCTATAGGTGACCCACAATTTATGGTTACAACAAGATCACAACACAAGAGAATCATGGAACAAACCAAAAATACATCCACCAAGAGTGATACAAACCCACAATAATTTGATCTGAGGAGCCATTCTACCCCCTCACAAAAACCACAAAATCCACTGGGACCATATGAGGCAGAAGAGGTCACAAACAATCCACTTGAGCTCACTAAAGAAGAACTCCTTGAGTATAAACAAAATCATCAAAACTTAGAAAATGTGGCTCCAAATTTTCTCGTACAAAACTTGACATAAGGATTATTCCAATCTACGAATCAACCAACTCCATCCTTTGTGCCAAGTCAAACACTAACTCATAGTCTTGCAACTAGGATTGCCATTGATTTTGAGCACAACCATCTTCATCCATCACCACAAGTTCCCAAAGTGTGCCCAATGTTATACAAGGTAATGTGAACCAAATATCTGAAATGGGACAATAAGGGAAAATTAACACTCTCACGCACGGTCAACCCTTAACAAGTGGCTCCAAAAATCCTATTGACACATCAAAACAAGTGGTTACCCAAACCACTCAATTCAATCCACAAAACACATCAACCCCACCTATCATCAATCCAAACCAAAACAACACCTTGATCACAAACCCCATCAACCAAGGTAATACCTTGGTCCCATATCAAATGCAACAAGGGAACCCTCAACACATCGGTCAAGGGAACCCTTCAAATCTATTGATCCAAGGACAAAATGTGCCATTGAAATCACCATACCAAATGGCACCATCATCATCTTTACCATGGGTCCCCCAAAATATGTGAAATCAAATGGGGCCCCAGCCTTACATTCCTCCCCAATCAACTATCTTACAAGGAATGATAAACCAAAACAACCCGTAACCACATCAAATCAATCCACAACCCATGATCACCAAAAATGCATCCCAACATCAAAATGCTTCCATGTTGTAAGCGTAAAAAGCTCACACTTTAGCTTTGCAACAAGCACATTAGGCTTACGAAAAAGTGTTGCAAGTGCAACAAGCTCAAGCTTAAGCATTGCATGTGCAATAAGCTTATCAACAAGCGTTGCAAGAGCAACAAGCCCAAGCTCAATCCTTGCAACAAAAACAAGCTCAACAACAAGCCTTAATCACACAATAACAATAGCAACAACAACAAAAAGCCTTGGTCGCACAACACAAAAACAAGCACAACAACAAGCTTTGCTAGCACAACAATACGCCTAACAACAAGTGCTCGCACAACAACAACAACAACAAAGTTTATAATATAATCTCCAAAGAAACATCGTCAATCCAAACATGTTAGGAGCATATACACCTCTACCACCATCACCTTCATAGTATCAAACACCACCCTACACACCATACAACACCCCATCATATCAAAATACCACTTACAATTCATCTGCCATCCCAAAATATGCAACATATGATCCTCCACCAAACCCACAAGATGATATGCCATTGCATCTCAAGGTGCTCATGCAATAGATCCAGGATATCCAAATGGGAAAAACAAAGAAACCACATACACAACAAAACTTATGCCCATATCCATTCGATAGGAACATCACAATGGTGCCTTCCTGATGCAGAGCAGGGTGGATGATTACCAAAAAACTCAAAACCAACTCAACAAAACAAACATTTCAAATTTAGAACCCAAACTTAGTGGGTTTCACTACCACTCTTCAATTTCCCTTGTAACATTCCATAAACTATTTTATCACCATAACTTTAAAAAAAAAATCATACCCACAATATAAAAGCTGTTTTGCATACCCATTTGGGAGTTCTACAACATACTCAAAATTTAGGGGTGGTTGTTTTGGAATGATAAAACCAAAAATCTGCTGCTACACTTTGGATGAAGACTAATTAGGCTTGTTTGAATGGCTCACAACTAGGTTTTCACATCTCCAACCTCAAACCTCCATGAAAATAGCTTAGAAATGTCACAATTATCCTACCTAAACATTTCCAACCATTACAAACCATTTACCAAGAGCTTTTCTACAAACCCTAACTCATTTGCACATTATATGCCCCAAAAACATAAAATTTCAACCTAGGGCATCAAAAAATCTTCACTAATCTACCTCTCCTACTCCTAAAACATTCAAGAACACAAAATACAACATTTCTACCCTCATTCCACCAGGTTTAAGAATTATTCAATGGTGGAATGAGGGGAAATCCATAATTTTCTATCAAAACTCACAAAAATGAGGGTTTCAACTAGTTTTCAATAAATCTACTCTAGCTTCCTCAAATCTTAATGAAATAAAATGAAACCAAAAATAGGAGTTAGAAGATTCAACTCCACATCGAATTCAATGAAACTTAGACCATTTCCAGGCCGTACAAGTCACTGTAGCAGCAATTTGTGCTTTAAAATGTAGAAAACAATTTTTTATTGATGTTCAATCTTCAAAATTATCTCTAGAATCTTTTATTCGACTTCACAAGGCTTATTTAAGATTTTAAAACCCAAACCAACAAAATACAACTGAATTTCAACTTCCCAACCTTTTAACTTCCCAAAAATGCAAAAAATGCAAAGTGGCTTGACAACTTTTTGTAATTTTTGCAACATTTACAAAATTGCCTTCAAAATGACTCCAAATCACCTAAACCTAAATTGACTCCAAAAACATGAAAAATAGTCTTAAAATACCTTATTACACTAAAATTGACTTCACATCACAAAAAACTAACATTTTGCAACATTTTTGCATAAAGACCTATGGTGCCCTGCACCATTTTCCCTCCCGATTTTGAGGTCCCTAAATTTGATAAATACAAAGGGAGGGGGAATCTTGTAGATCACATCAAATAATTCCATTTCATGTGTTTGGAGGTGGCCTACAATGATTCCTACTTAATGCACCTCTTCCCACACAGTTTGGTGGGCCCAACAATTAATTGGTTCTCACAATTGCCTCTAGGTATCAAAACATTCCAAAAAATAATTTGTAGGTTCATAGACCATCTCTCCTTTAATATTGACATAGATGTTAGCTTAGAATATTTATTAACACTCAAGAAAAACAAAGGAGAATCCTTCACTAATTTCTTACAAAGATGGAGGTGAAGGGCTAGTAAGAGCATGTGGCCCACTCTCGACGAACAACAAGTGGGGATTATCATAGAAAATGTTGATCCAGATCTATCCTTCCACTTAAATATGTAATGTATCAACATTTATGATGAGCTTGTCCCTAGGGACCTCAACATCGAGAGATCCCTAATCTCACAGGGAAACATGAAAACATATAGAGACAACCACCCATCAACTAGTTGAAATGGCAAGCCCGACGTCTAGGCTAAGAACAAGAATGTGACAAATGATGGCATTGTGGATGCTAAATTGGTCATAAGTGCTCCTAGGAAAAACACCAACCAACCAACCATCACAAAAACTATACAAAAAACATCACCACCATAGAATAACCAAATCAATAACACTGAAACTCAACAACAAAGATCCCCCAATAGGAATAACTACCCTAAACGCAAATACACACCTTTGGGGGAACCTATTGAATCTATCATGCAGAAATTGGTATAGGCAAACTTGATTACACTCCCCAATTTCCAAAACTACCAGGAACCACAAGATAAACCACCTTGGTATAATGAAAGGGATCTTTGTGACTTACACAAAATCCAAAGACACAAAACATCAAATTGTATGAAGCTCAAGAATGTTATCCAAGGTCTTATCGACAATGGAGACGTATTTGTTGATATACCAGCTAGTAACTAGGATCTCAAGATATACAAGACCCCATTGCCACATCACAAGGGAAATGCCAATGAAAAAGGGAAGAGTTATGTTGATGGGTGTTTTTGCACTTTCTCAACACGAATAGCATAAAAGTATACTATCTCTCTTGAAAGGTAATTTTTGCAACTAAGTTTTAGAAATCACCCCAAGGTCTCTTTGGTGTCAGGTCATGACAATGCATGGAATAGTTCAATTGGTTGATGTGATTTGTTGGAAATCATAAGGAGGCCTTTATGGTTTACAAAGCATGGTATTTCGGGTCTACAAATGGAGTTTCAAAGTGTTGGAAGTGAATGAACAGTGGTTGCACACTCAAAACAACAAGCTGAAACTCACTTGAATCACCAAGTTTGACATTCTTATGGTGCTTGGAATTCTACATTAACAAAGAACTAAAAGAAATATCAAAAGGGAAAGGGTTGAGAGAAGTTTTTCTAAATCTAAACTATGAATGAACAGTAACAATGGAGGATGCTATAGTAGACAAACTCCCATAAACTGAGTTTTTCTTGACCAAGAGAAACCTACAACTACACAAAACCAATGCAATATTCAAAGGCTCATTTCAGATTTTAATACTATTTCATTCACCTATTAAGCATGAACAAATAGTTGAACTAAGGTGTAGCAAGTAAACAAGCCTATACTAACTTTACACAATAATTTATCATCAACAAATTGCCAAAAGTATGGGCTAGAAGTGCATCAAATACTGTAACAAACAACCATCACCAAAGTCATTCAAGAAACTAACAAACACAAATAACATTGAGGTTGAATCATGCATGCAAAATGAGCAAGCTCAAAGAAAACATCCAAATTCAATGCAATGCTTCCTTTTATTGCGTCAAAATGCCCCTTTACAACAATTCACCACCACTTACAAATGAGGAGAAAGCCCCTATTTATAGTTTTCCAAAAGTGAAATGAATGGCCAAGATTCATTTGCAATGAGAGGCCCAAATTTAATATAGCTCAGGGTTTCACCTACCCCCAATATTTCACAATTTAAAATAGACTATTTTATCCTCTTCTCTATTTTGTCTTGTAGTCTATTTCGTCCTATAGCTATTTTGTCTTTTAGTTGCCTTCTCTGCTTTAGTTGAAAACTGTTGAAGTTTTCCTTCTGTCTAATATGTTTGCAACATCCTTTTAGCCAATCAAGTAGGTCTTGTTGCATATTTTCTTTACTAAGAAGAAGAAATGTCTTCCTTGTTTCTGGTGAGCAATCTCCATAGGTGGAAAATAGAACATCTCCCTTGAATTGAACTTCCCACTTTGACATGATTTCGTATGCAAGTATTTTGCGGGCACATCACCTACTATGGCATTTCTTGGTGCAGTTTTGCAAAAAAAAATTGGCATTTACAAGCTCGGGTGACATCTTCTTGGTGTGCATTCATTCTTCTTCTTAGCAGTTTGAAACATTCCTTCTAATTATCCCCTGACAATCATTACCACTTGAGGGAAAAAAGAAACAACCCCCCTTGTGTTCTTCTTCAAAGTCAGCTCTTTTAGTTGTCCCCTTATTTGACACAGGTTCATAGGTCAGCCTTTCCAATCAAATGTTCATACAACATCTTCCTGGTGTGTAAGCATATCCTTCACTTTGGTATCTCTAGATCTTCATTAGCATGATTTCATAGTATGTGCGAGGATCTCTCTTTGACATGCTCGACACAATTTCACGTATGGATCTTTGATGATTTGAAATTTTTCCTCTTTTGGGCATGGATCCATGCTTAAGTGCATCCCCATATCTTTGTCCATTTTGTAAAAATTACCCTACACATAGTAAAAATATATTAAAATAGAGCACCCAAAAAATATTAATAAAGACCCTAACTATGAGAAAATATCACTACCCATAATCTTATGATTACAAGAAGGGATTCTTTATTTTGAAACCAAGAAATTCCCATTTAGGTTTTGATCATTCCCCCAATCTCAAATAGCCCCCGTGGGCTATATCCTATGAAAATTCCAATCAAAAAGTTTCTCATGAATGACCTTTAGATTACAAAATTATTCTATTTTCAATCACTTATACACTATTGAGATACTTCCTTTAAGTTTGGGATTCTGACTTAGTGTACTCAGGATCTCCCTAATTCAAGTTCCATCCATGGCTCCACTTCATAGATAATTTGAACAACATGATGCCTACAAAATTAAATCATAAAGATCAGTAGTGAATCTTGTCTGCGCCCAAAATAAGCATATGTATCAAACCCTGCTTGTACTAGCTTCGATCACCCTCTCATAAGAACCCATCTGCACAGCTGAGAGACACAACCTCATATACTTATTTATTTGATTTGTAGTTGTGAGTCCCCATACCTCCTATTCTACCATTAACTTCACCAACCTTAAAGCTTCGTTTAAAATGCCTCCTCTCAGATCATCCTTCTAATTCAGGATTAGTTTATTGATCTTTCTTTTAACACCATTCTCTGCCCATAAATTACTAAGTTTGAACAATAAGTATGTAGTGATCAATGCTCGTCAACGTAAACTTTAACCAATCTCATGACGACCAATTATTTCTCGATCATCGGATTCTGTTGGACATCATCAAGAGACTATCAACTAGCACCGGTGCATATAAGGTAACAATACATTAGAAGAGCGAGTGCGGGAAGATCATGCTACATTGCTGCTGCGGAAGGAAAGTGTGAAAAAGCAGTGTATGGAAGCTATAGTAAAATGGCAATGCAAGTGACAACCTTCACAGGAGGATTGTCCACAACGATGAATGGAAATTGTGGTGAAATTTCCGTAGGAAACACCCATGATAGAGAAGAGGTCTGCAATGATAACTCCCGGGTTCAAGCCTCATGGATTGCATTCGTTCCACCAACCATGAGATTTGCTGTATAAAAACCGAGGTCTGTGAACCTCTCCATTTGCTTGTTTCACAAGTCGAAGCTTATTTCCCTATACACACGAGTTGAATTATGGCACGGTGCCCCCTACGCTTTCCATTGAGTACACCTTGAATAATAGAGAGTTAGGTTTCAAAATCTTCCAACACCATCATAGTTTCAACGCCTGTATAATCTGCCTATCTAAGCCTGCCATCATCCTTCAAAGCCCATTTATAACTAAACGACACATATGGAGGAATTTTCAATAATTATTTACTTACAAATCACGCTCATAACTTCACCATCAACAATCTAATCCTGAGGTTTGGAAGGCTACCGCCATAGCAAGATAGACACAATTCAATTGAACATGCTTCAACGCGGAGCCAGGACATGCCCGTGACACCTATGAGGATATCGTGTGAGGCTATCGTGCAAGAATACCGTTGTAGACGGATTGAAAGGTGACAATCCACACAACACAAATTCCGCCATCCTTTGCGCCGCTTCACACCATGACAAACATGAATCCAATGTCCACAAAATGGTCAATCATGCTCATATTACGTAGGAAGTTCGCAGATGAATCGGTGTGGAGGGTGAATGTGAAGAAGTCGTGATGGAAATGTCGTTTGAAAGGTGGAATGGACAATAGATCCCGCAAAAAAAGATTCCACCAAAGGATACGCGGAGGTGAGCGTGCGGGTAGTGACACACAAGAAGCCATGATTAAAATGTCATTTTCTAACGACATTGAGAGTAGTGGCTTCCCCCTTTCGAGTACCCGCAAAAATCCTCACCTCATTATTTCTCACACTTTGACTTCGGCCACCCTTCCACAATTTGCTCAGTGGAATAACCTTCCATGACATTTAGAGCTTATCATACATGCTTTTGTAGTTTGTATGAACACTTTGTAGGTTACCATCATCTAGAGAAAAAGATCGGGACAAAAGCATTAGAATCTACTCGAAACAGACCTGTGTTATGCCAATCAACAATCATTGTATTTCATAAGATGACGTCTTCTTTGAAGCATTTTGCTTAAATAGTCATTGCGCCTCCTTTAAGCTTCCTCTTTATGCATGCATGTTAAGTGGGTTGCCTCTTAATATCATCATTGTGCCTTGATGCATGCTCTTGTTGTTTTATCACTTGATCAATCAATAAACGCTACCTTCAATGTTTGTTTTACTAGTAGTGCAGAGACATCACGTGCAAATAATCCTTAGACATTCAGGCATAATGTTTTATTGATGAAAGGATTTTAACCTATTCAGAATGTAAGAGTTATAGCACTTATTTTTCAATGGATCTTCAGAATTTGAATAAGCTTGAGGGTACTTGAGAGTATGCAGGACGCGTAGTGTAGGGATCCAGGGCCAAAACCTCGCCTGCGGGGGGACTTTGTGGGAAAGTCGTAATGGGATAGTTGTAATAAAATAGTGAAGACCTTTGCAATGGGAGATTTCACAGTGGGAAGTGAGGTGCGATCAAATGACGTGGGTGTTCCACGCTCCAATGTTGTGCAGAGAAAAGAGGTGGGAGTGCCATGTAAGAGTCCCATTTTGGATGGTTGAGGAGGTGGCAGTTCCCACAGAAAAGAATCCTGCAAGCGTCGAAAGCAAGAATGAGAACGTGGGATGCTAAAACGTTCAACGAAAACACCAAAATGATGTTGATTCATCCTCCATGATATACATAATGGGAAAAAGTAGGTTACTCATCCCCCAATAGTAACTGAGATTGCAACTATAGGATGAGTAAGTGAGCAATATGTCCCTCAAATGATCTAGATTAGGGTTATCATCATCATAATAGTAAGGAAAGATCTATTCAAAATTTTGTACTCTTCCTTCTTAAATATTCTCACTTTGCACAGGTTTAATAAAACTGATGATAGCCTAGTAAGAACTCCCAAACCTCTTAGCGTAGGTTGTGTTCAATGCCTACATAAAATATCCTTTTCTTGAAATCCTTGTGGATGAACCGCCCGTCCCTTAAGATTCAAAATTTTTCTCACTCATCACTTCCCAATGGAGACCTTTGATGCCCACCCCACACTAAAGTTGGTTGGTCACGTTGTTCTAATGAATACGATGTTCCACCTTCTATTGAACTCCCTGGCTCTGTAGCTAATTTGATATGAAATACGTAAGTTCTCATTGCTTCAGAAATGGTGTGGTTTCCATGATAATACCAACAACACTTGGTAGTATTGGGTGCATGGAATTTCAACACGAGTTGCTTCTCAATGCACAACACTATCATTATTTTCAATCACATGTGGTGGAACAGTGACCGCGAGTGTTTTGTGTAGGTAGGCTGTGTATGGATGTTGTTGTAAACGGTCGAGATAGGGGCCCCCGTGACATCGAGACCCACTAAAAGGAAAAGTAGAATAGGAGTGCAGATACATTGTTTTGCACTACCACTTATAGTGATTAGAGGTGGTGCAGTTGTCAGCCACTTCCTCAAGGAATCCTCCTTGTTTCCTTGTGCCATTGAGATATGCTATCTCACTTTTCATGAGCCAATTGCAATATGTGTCTTCGGTTTTATAGATCTATCAAGAGCTTGTGAGAGAAACGTGAAATACTAGAGGTAGGAAGCCTGTGTGCTCATGCTCTTTGCGGGGGTATTATGTGGGAAGATGGAGGGCCAACACTATTTGCGGGAGGAGTGTGGGTGTTGAGTTGGTTAGTGCTATAAGAATGTCAATGAGTGAAAGGAGACCTGCACGAGTGCTTTTGCAAGCACCTGGGTGTATGGCACCTGCAACTAGAATGTTCCACGAGAAAGAAAGGACCATTAAATGGAACTTCAAATTCATTATCATGTCACACCTTTTACATGCCCATGGTGAAAGAACATTACAAAAATTTTATGCCTGCGGGACTTGGTCTATTTGGGGTCGTCACTTTGGTTGTGTCACCTTGTAGCCTTGCAATGCCACTTATACCATATGTTGGGAATAAGGTGTTTCAACCTTAGAGTCCTAACATTGAATTATTTAATGTATTATTGTATTTTTTTTTAATTAATTGCCTACAATGTCATGTCATTAAGTGGGACCCACTGGCTAGGTGGGATCCCCATTGGAGGTGACTATATGACACATCTTCATCACATGTAGAGGTAGGAATCCCATCTTGGAATCATGGACCTAGGACAAGTGGTGTCATCTTATGACATATTCTATGACACGTCATAATGTATATTTTGAATGGAGAAAGTGTGGTGCCTTAGTGGGGTATGACAAAAGTGTGAAAGAATAAGTGTGATAGTCATGTTTGACTTATTATTTGTTTGTTGAATGTGTTGTAAGTGTGAAAATTTTTTATGGCACATGTTATATGGCATTTGTAAGGAAATTTTCATAACACACTATAAGCATGAAATAGGCGCCCAAACTTGGAGAGAGAGGTTTTGCATGTTATGATATCTGTAAGAGTTGTAAGAGAATGTTGTACAAATCTCCAAATCATGCCTATGGTGTGAGATATTATTGCCACATGGGTTTGGATGCCTAAACTCTTCTAGAAACCTCTCAAAGCTTGTATCTCCTATAAATAGGATGCATTGCATTGTAGAATGCATAGTTTGATTGTAGGTATTGAAGTGTTGTTGGATTTCCTCCAAAAGAGCAAGATGTAATCTCCATGTTAAGGCTGCAAGCCTGCAAGTGTATTGTAACCTTATTGTTGCAGATTAATACATTGGTTCGATGCTTTGGAGTGGGGTTTTTTACCCGAAAGGGTTTTCCCCAAGTATATCATGTTTTCTTCTCTTATGTCTATCTCTCTTCTATTCTTTGTGTTTCTCATTCTTGAAAGGTTAATTTACATGTTGTTATGCTACTGAAATTATCTTAGATCTTAAACTACATCAACTTTCCTAGAAGGGTTAATGCATGGGAAATTAAACTATGTCTATTTCCGCTTTAAGGAATAGTAGTATGTGCTTGTATCAAGATGATTAAAATCTGATTTATTTTAAGAAGCATAAGATATTGAAGGTGCATACTGGATCTTCGAAGGATTTCTGAGTTTGTCATTTTCCCTTTCACCGCAATCATATTTTTGTTACAAAATCTAACACTTTCATTAGGATTGCTTAATGGTAGTGTGTACATGACAAGGACTTAGGGTGATACAACATATGTGTAGAATGTTTGGGGTGTGTAGTCATAATGTTAAAGGACAGTAAATGCACCCCCATTGAGAACTTGTAATCGTTAACTAGTGAGCCAAATGATAAAATTTTGAGAGAGAGAGTTATTTCTTAGGCGTGCTCTCAAAAAATCCTCCTAATCATAGTGAAGCCATTGTTATGGCCTAGTAATGCATGTCTTAAAAGATGACATAATAAATCATAAATCACGATTTTATCACTATTCCCCATTTCGATAAATGCCACTGATGGTTAATTCTTGATCATTGGCACCCCCAAATAATGACATGTCCTAGTCATGTCCGAGTTTGTTTTGTAGATTATGAACCTATTAAGAGGTCAAGGATTTTGGATGATGGAATGCGGGAAACCATCGGGTGGATGTAGTAGAAGATGGCCTTGGAGGAGCGGCCACCCGCATACAAGTTCCCGCTAGCCTAGAGGGGTACGAAACCTGCAGGGTCTTAATTCATGTACCTGCTTCAAATTTAAACAACCCTGTTCACTTTAATAGGTGTGAGGTTTCAAAACATCACTCAGTGAAGCAAACCTATTTATTATAGGGTGTGTCAATGTTTTAATGTGTCCCTCATTTATGGTAATTCACAACTTATGACAAAGCCTGCATGGTGATCCAAATCGTGATGCTTCCATTGTTGCCCCATCAACAACTTGTAGAGATAGTACATTGAGAAACCATTTATAGGAAAATAACATAGGTACATCATGAGAAGGAGTTGTTATAGGCAGGGAGTGGCCTATAGAGTTAGGTGGTGCAGGGGCCGCATGTTAGGTTGTTGTTGAATTTTCTCCACCAAGGAGCGACTTTGTGAGAATGGTGTTCCGATGACATGGCCCGCATGTGGACCCATCAAGGAGACCTACTTTAAATTTTTTCTTTGTGCACTTTTTGTATTGACGATGTTGGTGGGTTATGGATCTGTGTAGTGGGGGAACAACGAAGTTTCACCATTATGGAATGATGTTGTAGTAACAACTTCTCACTAGTGGCAGCTCGCATGGGAAAACCCACTGGTGGGTTCTGACTCAAAAAATATTTCTAGTGAACTTTAGACTTTTTTCTAATGAAATGACATGTATGGGACCCACATGGCGAAGTGACACCAAGGTCTCGTCATTTAAACAATAGCCGCTAGATAACAACTTTCCACTGGTGAACACTTGCAAGGGTGGACCTGCATAATAGTTTTGATTTGGTGGCTTTGCCACTTCAAACTCCAAAGTTGGGATCATGGGTAATGAGTACAAAATTCACAATACGAGGCGGTGTGAAGGCTCTACCATTGAATGATGATGAATGAGTGGGGGTGGGCCACATGAGGTGTCCCATAGGGCAACTAGGACTTAATCAATTTCACAATGCATTGGGTCTAGTTCATTCATAGTGACGATGGGGGCAGAGCTCACAAAGTGGGAGGATGCCAAGGTTTTTCCATTAGTGTAACAACCATGCAAGGGTGAGCTTCCAGAGAGCAAAAACCCATGAAGGATTTTTCGTAAAAAGTTTGAAACCCCATAGAACTTGGCCAATGGCTTGGGTACATTTGACTTTTTAGTTCAGGGTACATGATCATCTCAAGTTTAGAATAGGGGTCCAACGATCAAGGAAAATTCCAACCAACAAGAACAAGGAAAAAGAAGTAAACATGAGGATCCCTGCCTTCAGCAAGGTGTGTGTACAAAACATGCACAAAAAATGGTGACTCGGCTAGGGAAATACTCCAGGTAATTTTGATGACAAACTAGAATGACGAATCTAGAATCTCTAGTTCCATCCTTCATGCTAGGAGATACAAACTGAACACTCGACCAAAGGATCAAAGCCAATAGTAAATCAATGGTTCTGTATGCTAAAAATCCAAGTGTGTGCAAGTGCATTAAATCCTACCCTTAAGTCACTACAGGAACCTAAGCTCTGTCAAGTTAAGCTAATGATTTATTCTAACTCCAAAAGCATTTGATACATTTCTTTGCTGCTAGTCAGGCATCCATGGCCCCGACGAGGTTGTCGTTGTGATTCTCCCAAACATTTCTCTACTGCCAGTTGAACGTCCATACACCTTGTAGAGTTATTTGAATCCTCCTAAAAATTGAATTTCTTTCTTTTTATTTTCATAGTTTTTCTTTCTTTTCTTTTGTTTCTTTTGATTTTCTTTTCCCTTCTTTCATCTTTCATTTCAACTTGCAAGCAGTGAAGCTTGCACTCAGGGTTGAGAATCACAATGGCGCTAAAGTATAATTTTATATTTTTCACTTAACCCAACTTCGCAAAGGATCCTACAGTGACCTTCAAATTCTTAATATTTGTGAGAGATATAAGACTTTAGAATACATCAGAATCAGATTAAACCAATGACTTATCCCATTTGAATCAAACATCCAGGTCACTTGACACTAACAGAAGACCTTTACCATCCAATCTAAAAACTTGATTGAAGTTCATCGAGGAAATACTTAGAACAACCCTAGGTAATAAAATAGGTTGTTGTGATCACAAGCATACCTGGTAGGAAACAAGGGGACCCCGAGAAAAGTAGCAATATGGAAGAAACGCCAAAGCAAAATAACCTAAGGCAACCACCTACACTAACCAAAGTAGGAAAGAAAAAATAAATGGAAAGGAAACTACTCTAAAGCAATCTAACCTACAAAAAACCAACTAATCTATTGAAAGTAGGAAAGTGAGACTATGTACATGGAATCTATACTACTCAAACTGAGCTATGTACAAAGGGATTCAAAAAGAACTTCGTTCAAACAAGGAGAACTAACACTCAACCCAATACAAAATCGTAATGCATGCACAAGCAACATGGTAATCATTATAGTCCTAAGCAATGAGAATTCATCCTTATTTTTTGAAAAATGAACTTTGATATTGCAACATTCAAACTTAGTAACAAAATCAGGAGGAACTAGTAGTTGAGGAAATTCATGAAGCCCGTGGTCAATCCATAAAGAAGTTCCTCTTCAATCCATGAAGCTCGTGGTCAATCCATATGCCCACAATATAGCTCCCAATGGAAAGAAGTCACCAATTGATAGTACCTCTTCAAGGGGACCGAAATCCCATTTGTAATTCTCCTCCAAGGATTCCCCATAAAGTTGATCATCAACCATGTATAAATTATCCACAAAGGAGAAAGACTCTTGATGGGGAACCAATGGTTCAATACTTGGGTCTGCCATATCATTAGTGGTACCATATTTTTCCTCTTTCGTTGTTGTCCCAAAGCCCTCTTGTGTTTCATACTCAGGTAGACTACCTCTTGACTCATGTTCTTTGACTTCTAGTTCACTTCTTGAAGCAACAACAAAAGGCCTTGCATTGGGTTGTTCCACTTGTTCTTTAACTTGCCTAATGGCCTCTTGACACAACTCACATGCAAACTTTGAATGTGTAGAATCATGGAGCCTACACCAGATTGGCAGCAACAACACCTCCAAATCGATCTGGTATCGCTACTCTGACTAGTCTCTCATGAGCCTCAAGATGAGTTCACCATATCTTTCCAATATTAGATCTTCATCAATGCTTGGGGAGGAAGTTTGATGGTGGATTGCCTATGCCTGTGGTTGTTCCCACTCCTTCAGATCTTCCTTTTCAAGTGCTTGATCACCTTCGTCCATTGAGAAAAGGTCTTCTAATCCTATTTCACTTAAACTTTCATCACCATTCTTTGCTGCCCCAAGAGTTTCAGCCTCCTCCTTTTGGTTTTCAACATCTACATTGGTTGTCCTAGCACTTATTTCTATAGAATTTCTTGATTCAACTTTAGTGTGTTGTCCCCCAAATGTTGACTATTCTTTTTCCTTAGTAGATGAATCCTCTTCATTTTTGGTTGGCTGCTCTATCTAGTTCAAATAGCTTCTAGCTTGACCAATGATGTCTGCACATGAAGGGCAAGTTAGTTTCGAATGAGGTGCATTATGGACCCTGCACCATCCAGACATCAGTACTTCTTCTAATCTTAGACCATCCTCAATGTTGAGTTGTTCCTTCATCAACTCTTCAAATGCCTTGGCTGTAATATCAACAAGCTTTTCTCCTGGATCAATAGGAGCCAATGGTTGGTGCACATCCCAAAATAAGTTTTCTCACTGCAATGCCATCTCAATTCTACCCAAGAAAGTCAAACACTCCATTTCACTATGTCTACAAGTGTTGTGAATCTTACATTTTTCTAGCAATGCAAAGTGTTGCAATGGTTGGTTCAATCTCCTACTCAAATCTTCTTGTAGCTAAGTGATGTTGACCTGAAGTTGCTACTCCATCTCAGCTCAGATCTTGTTTGACTTCAAAATTTCTGCTTATGATTAGATCTATGATATCTTAGATTTTACTTGAGGGTGAATCAAACTTCCAACTTTATAGCTTTGTGCTGAGCCAACCCTCCTTCTAGCACTAGTTCTGTTGATGGGTGTTTTTGTACTTTCTCAACAAAAATAGCATACAAATATATTATCTCTCTTGAAAGGTAATTTCTACAACTAAGTTTTAGAAATCACCCCAAGGTCTCTCTAGTGTCAGGTCATGAAAATGCATGGAATAGTTCAATTGGTTGATGTGATTTGCTGGTAATCACAAGGAGGCTTTTATGGTTTACAAAACATGGGAGTTTGGGTCTACAAATGGAGTTTCAAAGTGCTAGAAGTGAATGAACAATGGTTGCACACTCATAACAAAAAATTAAGAATAGTAACAATGGAGGATCTTATAGTAGACAAACTCCCATAAACTAAGTTTTTCTTGACCAAGAGAAACCTACAACTACACAAAACCACTACAATCTTCAAAGGCTCATTGCATATTTTCAAACTGTCATTCACCTATTAAGCATGACAAATAGTTGAAATAAGGTGCAACAAGTAGACACGCCCAGACTAACTTTACACAACAGTTTATCATCAACAAACTGCCAAAAGTATGGGTTGGAAGTGCATCATATACTATAACAAATATCCATCATCAAATTCATTCAAGAAACTAAAGAAAAAAAAATAACATGGAGGCTGAATCATGCATGCAAAATGAAAAAGGTCAAAGAAAACACCCAAATTCAATGCAATGCTTCCTTTTATTACTTCAAAATGTCCCTTTACAACAATTCACCACCACTTACCAATGAGGAGAAAGCCCCTATTTATAGTTTTCCAAATGTGAAATGAATGGCCAAGATTCATTTGCAATGAGTGGCCCAGATGTGATATAGCTTAGGGTTTCACCTACCCCCAATATTTCATAATTTAAAATAGACTATTTTTTCCTCTTCTCTATTTTTTCTTATAGTCTATTTCATCGTATAGTTGTTTTGTCTTTTAGCTTCCTTCTCTGCTATAGCTGAAAACTATTGAAGTCTTCCTTCTGTCTAATATGTTTACAACATCCTTTCAACCAATCAAGCGGGTCTTGTTACAGATTTTCTTTACAAAGAAGCAGAAATGTCTTCCTTGGTTCCAGTGAGCAATCTCCATAGGCATAGAATAGAACTTCTCCCTTGAATTGAACTTCCCACTTTGACATGATTCTGTATGCAACTCTTTTAAGGGCACATTTCCTGCTGTGGCATTTCTTGGTGTAGTTTCGCGAACAAATTTTGGCATTTACAAGCTCAGGTGACATCTTCTCTGCATGCATTCATTCTTCTTCTTGGCAGTTTAAAACATTCCTTCTCATTATCCATTGAAAATCATTACCACTTGAGGGAAAAAAAGACACATTCCCCCCTTGTGTTCTTCTTCAAAGTCAACCCTTTCAGTTGTCCCCTTATCTGGCGCAGGTTCATAGGTTAGCCTTTGCAATCAAGTGTTCATGGAACATCTTCTTGGCGTGTGAGAAGATCCTTCACTTTGGCATCTCTAGATCTTCATCAATATTCTTTCATAGTTTGTGCGAGGATCTCTCTTTGAAATGCTCAACACAATTTCACATATGGATCTTTGATGATTTGAAATCTATTCTCTTTTGGGCATGGTTCCATGCTTAATTGCATCCCCATATCTTTGTCCATTTTGAAAAAAATACCCCGCACATAGTAAATTTTTATTAAAATAGAGCATCCACAAAAAATTAATAAAGACCCTAAATGTGAACAAATATCACTACCCATAATCATATAATTACAAGAAGGGATTCTTTATTTTGAAACCAAGAAATTCCCATTTAGGTTATGATCATTCCACCGATCTCAAATGGCCCCCGCGAGCTATATCCTATGAAAATTCCAATCAAAAATTGTCTCATGAATGACCTTTAGATTATGGAATTATTCTATTTTCAATCACTTATACACTATTGAGATATTTCCTTTAAGTTTGAGATTCTGACTTAGTGTATTAAGGCTCTCCCTGATACGAGTTCCATCCATGGCTCCACTTCATAGATAATTTGAACAACATGATGCCTACAACATTAAATCATAAAGATCAGTAGTGAATCTCTTATGCACCCGAAATAAACATATGTGCCAAACCCCGCCTATACTAGCTTCGATCACCCTCTCATAAGAACCCATCTGCACAACTGAGAGACACAACCATTTATTTGATTTGTAGCTGTGAGTCCCTAGACCTCCTATTCTACCATGAACTTCACTAACCTTAAAGCTTCGTTTAGAAAGACTCCTCTCAGATCATCCTTCTGATTCAAGAGTGATTTGTTGATCTTTCTTTTAACACCATTCTCTGCCCATAAATTGCTTAAGTTTGAACAATAAATATCCAGTGATCAAGGCTCAATGAGGTAAACATTAATCAATCTTGCGACCATCAAGTATTTCTTAATCATCAGATTTTGTTGGACATCATCAACACACTATCAACTAGCATCAATGCATATAAGTAATGATACATTAGAAGAGTAAGTATGGGAAGATCATGCTACCTTGTTGCTATGGAAGGAAAGTGTGGAAAAGCAATGTATGAAAGTCGTAGTAAAACGACCACGCTAGTAACGACCTTCATAGCAGGAGTGTCCACAGAGATGAATGTGATGCAGGAAATCGAGGTGAAATTTCTGACCAACCATGAGATTTGTTGTATAATATCTGAGGCCCGTAAACCCCTCCATTTTCTTGTTTCACAAGTTAAAGCTTAATTCCCTATACATGCGATTCAAATTATGGCACAGTGCTCCCTGCATTTTCCATTGGGCACACCTTGAAAAACAGAGAGTTAGGTTTCAAATTCTTTCCAACAACATCATAGTTTCAACGCCTATATAATATTCCTATCTAAGCCCACCATCATCCTTCAAATCCCATTTATAAATTAATGACACATATGGAGGAGTTTTTAATGATGATTTACTTGCAAATCACGCTCATACTTTCACCATCAACAATCCGATCCTGAGTTTTGGAAAGCTATCGCCATAGAAAGATCAACACAATTCAATTGAACATGCCAACGTGGAGCCAGGACATGCCCGTGATGCGTGTGAGGCTATCATGCAAGAATACCATTGTAGACAGCTTGAAAGGTGATGATCCCTGCAACACAAATTTTTCCATCCTTCGCGTCGCTTCACACCATGACAAACATGAATCCAATTTCCACAAAACGTGTTGGGAATAAGGTGTTTCAACCTTAGAGTCCTAACATTGAATTATTTAATGTATTATTATATTTAATTGTTTTAATTAATTCCATACAATGTCATGTCATTAAGTGGGACCCACTGGCTAGGTGGCATCCTCCTTGGAGGTGACTGTATGACACATATTCATTACATGTGGAGGTAGGCGTTCCATCTTGGAATCATGGACCTAGGACAAGTGGTGTCATCTTATGACATATTCTATGATGCTTCATAAGGTATATTTTGAATGGAGAAAGTGTTGTGCCTTAGTGTGAGCCTGCAAGTGTATTGTAACCTTATTGTTGTAGATTAATACATTGGTTCTATGCTTTGGAGTGGGGTTTTTACCCGAAAGGGTTTTCCCCACGTATATCATGTTTTCTTCTCTTTTGTCTATCTCTCTTCTATTCTTTGTGTTTCTCATTCTTGAAATGTTAATTTACATGTCATTATGCTGCTGAAATTTTCTTAGATTTGAAACTACATCAACTTTCCTAGAAGGGTTAATGCATGGGAAATTAAACTATGTATGTTTCCACTTTAAGGCATAGTAGTATGTGCTTGTATAAAGATGATTAAAATTTGATTTATTTTGAGAAGCATAAGATATTGAAGGTGCATACTAGATCTTGGAAGGCTTTCTAAGTTTTTCATACCCTTTCAAAATGATCAATCATGCTCATATTATGTAGGAAGTTTGCAGATGAATCAATGCAGAGGGAGAATATGAATAAGCCGTGATGGAAATGTTGTTTGAACGATGGAATAGATAGTACATCCCACAAACTAAGCTTCCACCAAAGGATACATAGAGGTGAGCTTGTGGGTAGCGCCACACGAGAATCCATGATTAAAATGCCATTTTCTAATGGTGTTGAGAGTAGCAACTTCCCCCTTTTGATTACCCATGAAACTCCTTACTTCATTATTTCTTAGAGACTTCAACTTCCGCCACCCTTCCACAATTTGCTTAGTGGAATAAGTGTCCATGCCATTCAAAGCTTATCATAAATTCTTTTGTATTTTGTATGAACACTTTTTAGGTTACCATCGTCTAGAGAAAAATATTGGGACCAAAGCATTAGAATCTACTCAAAATAGACCTACATTATGTCGATCAACAATCATTGTATTTCATAAGATGATGTCTTTTTTGAAGAATTTTGCTTAAACAGTCATCACACCTCCTTTAAGCTTCCACCTTATGCATGCATGTTAATTAGGTTGCCTCTTAATATCATCATTATGCTTTTGTGCACACTCCTACCATTTTATCACCCGATCACTCAATAACCACTATCATCAATGTTTGTTTTACCAATAGTTCAAAGACATCACACACAAATAATCCTTAGACGTTTAGGTAGAATGTTTTATTAATGAAAGGATTTTAACCTCTTCATAATATCATAGTTATAGAACTTATTTTTCATTGAATCTTCAAAATTTGAATAAGCTTGAGGGCACTTGAGAGTATGCAGGATGTGTAGCACATGGAGCCAAGGCCAAGATGTTGCCTGTAGGGGGATTTTGTGGGAAAGCCATAATGGGATAGTTGTAATAAAACAACGATGACCTTTGCAATGGGAGAGTCTGTGGCGGGAAGTGAGGTGCGGGAAAATGATGTGGGTGTGCCACACTCCAACGTCATTCAAAGAAAAGAGGTAGGAGAACCATGTAAGAGTGGCATGTTGGACAATCAAGGAGGCGGTGGCTACGGCAAAAAAGAATCACGCAAGAGTCAAAAGTGGGAGTGAGAATGCGAGATGCTAAAATGTTCAATCAAAACACCAAAATGATGTTCATTCATCCTCCATGATATAAAAAATGGGTGAAAGTAGGTTACTCATCCCCTGACAATAATCGAGATCACAACTATACGATGAGTAAGTGAGCAATATGTCCAAAAATGATCTAGATCTGGGTTATCATCATCATCATCATAGTAAGGAAAGATCTGATTAGAATTTGGTACTCTTCCTTCTTAAATATTCTTGCTCTATACAGGTTGAATAAAATGGATGATAGCCCAGTAAGAACTATGAAACCTCCTAGTGTAGGTTATGTTCATTGCCACCATAAAATATATTTTTTCTTAAAATCCTTATGGATCAACTGCCCATCCCTCAAGATTCATAATGTCACTCTCAACTTCCCAATGGAGGTTGTCAATGCTCACCCCACACTAAAGTTGGTTGATCACGTTGTTGCCCATCCACAAGCTCATAGATGCTTTCACTAGTGGTTGCTTCTCCATCAATTTTTTCATTTCTATGATCAACACACCACAACACATCTAATGAATACGGTATTCCACCTTCCATTGAACATCCTGGCTTTGTAGCTAATTTGATATGAAATACGTAAGTTCTCATTGCTTTAGAAAAGGTGTGGTTTTCATGATAGTACTAACAACACTTGGTAGTATTGGGTGCATGGACTTTCAACACGAGTTGCTTCTCAATGCACAACATTATCATTATTTTCAATCGCACATGGCAGAACATGGACTACGGGTGTTTCATGCACAAGTCATGTATGGATGTCATTGTAAATGACTAAGGAGACAATGGCCCTTGTGACACTGATATCGCCAAAATGAAAAGTGAAAGAGGAGTGTGGAAACATTGCTTGGCACTGTCACTTATGGTGATTGGAGGTGGTGCAACTGTCGGCCACTTCCTCAAGGCGTCTTCCTTGTTTCCTTATGCCATTGAGATATGTTATCTCACTTTTCATGAGCCAATTTCAATATGTTTCTTTGATTTTATAGATCGATCAAGAGCTTGTGAGAGGAACATGAAAGACTAGAGGTGAGAAGCTTTCATGCTCATGCTCTTTGCGGGGGTATATGTGGAGAGGTGGAGGGCCAATGCCATTCACGGGAGGACTGCGGGTGTCGAGTTGTTTAGTGTCGTAAGAATGACAATGAGTGAAAGGAGACCCACATGAGTGCTTCCGCAAGCACCCAGGTGTATGGCACCCACAACTAGAATGTTCCACGAGAAAGAAAGGAACATTAAATGGAACTTCAAATTCATTATCATATCACACCTTTTACATGCTCATTGTGAAAGAACATTACAAAAATGTGATTTCCTTGAGACTTGGTCTATTTGGGGCCGTCACTTTGGCTACATCGCCTTGTAGCCTCACAATCCCACTTATACTGCAATCATATTCTTATTACAAAATCTAACACTTTCACGAGCATTGCTTAATGATAGTGTGTACATGACAGGGACTTGGGGCGATACAAAATACATGCAGAATGTTTGGGGTGGGTAGTCAGAATGTTAAAGGACAGTAAATGCACCCCCATTGAGAACTTGTAATCATTAACCAAGGAGCCAAATGATAATTTTTTGAGAGAGAGAGGTATTTCTTAGGTGTTCTCTCAAAACATCCTTCTAATCATAGTGAATCCATTGCTATAGCCCGATAATGTACAGTCTTAAAAGATGATATAATAAATCATAAATCATAATTTTATCACCATTCCCCATTTCGATAAATGCCACTGATGGTTAATTTTGAATCACTAGTACCCCCAAATAATGATATGTCCTAGTCGTGTTAGAGTTTGTTTGGTAGATTATGGAACTCTTAAGAGGTCAAGGTTTGCGGACGATGGAATGCAGGACATCATTGGGTGGATGTTGTAGAAGATGGCCTTGGAGGAGCGGCCACCCACATATGAGTTCCTGCTAGCCCGGAGGGGTGCAGAACCTGCAGGGTCTTAATTCACATGTCTGCTTCAAAATTAAACAATCCCGTTCACTTTAATAGGTGCAAGGTTTCAAAACATCACTCAGTGAAGCAAACCCATTTATTCAAGGGTGTGTCAATTTTTTAATGCGTCCCTCATATATGTTGTTTCATAACTTATGACAAAGCCTGCATGGTGATCCAAATCGTGATGCTACCATTGTTTCCCTGTTAATAGCTTGTGGAGATATTATATCGAGAAACCCTTTGCAAGAAAATAACACGGGTACACCATAAGAAGGAATCGTTATAGGTGAGGAGTGGCTTACAAAGTCAGGTGGTGCGCAGGCCACATGTTGGGTTTTCATTGAGTTTTCACTGCCAAGGAGCGACTTTGTGAGGATGATGTTCTGATGATGTAGCCCACATGCAGAATCGCCGAGGAGACCTGATTTATAGTTTGTCTTTGTGCACTTTTTGTATTGACGACATTAGTGGGTTATGGGTTTGCTTAGCGAGGGAGTAGTGAAGTTTTGTCATTATGGAACGACGTTGTAGTAATGGCTTCCTGCCAATGGAAACCCACATGGGCGGACCCTCTGGTGGGTTCTGACTAAAAAATATTGCTAGTAAACTTAAGATTTTGTCATGAAGAAATGACATGTGCAGGACTTGTATGGTGGAGTGACACCAGGGTCCTGTCATTTAAACACTGCCAGCTAGGTAATGGCTTTCCACTGGTGGACACCCACAAGGGTGGACCTGCATAATCATTTTGATTTGGTGGCTTTTCCACTGTGGACTCTAAGGTTGGGATCATGTGCGATGAGTGAAAAATCCACAATGTGGAATGGTATGAAGGCTCTACCATTGATTGATGATGACTGGGTGGTGGTGGGCCACATGAGGCATCCCAGAGGGTAACTAGGACTTAATCAATTTCATGGTGCATTGGGTCTAGTTCATTCGAAGTGACGGAAAGGGTGGAGCTTGCAGAGTGGGAGGATGCTAAGGTTTTTCTTTTAGTGTAACAACCGTGCAGGGGTGAGCTTCTGGAGAGAGGAAACTTGTGAAGGATTTTCAGTAAAAAAGTTTATAACCCCATAGAACTTGACTAATGGCTTGGGTACATTTGACTTTGTAGTTCAAGGTACATGATCATCTCAAGTTTAGAATAAGGTTCAAATGATCAAGGAAAATGCCAACCAATAGGAACAAGGAAAAAGTGGGAAACAAGGAGGATCCCTGCCTTCGGTGGGGCTTGTGTACAAAACATGCATAACAAATGGTGACTTGGCTAGGGAAATGCTCCAGAGCATTTCGATGAAAAATTGGAATCACGAACCCAGAATCTCTGGTTCCAACTGTTGAAAATTGAGGTGTTTTCTTAGCTTAATACTTTGTAAAACCTTAATATTTATGATCTAAATAAGCTTTTCCTTTTGTTACATGTTCTTTGTGGGTGATTATATAATTAATCCATTTCATTGTTTGTAGAATGTAGACAAAAGTTGATATAAGTAGACAGGATATTATAAAGATTACACAAGCATGTACCGTGGAGAAACCCTTTTAGGAAAAAAATCCACCAAGAATTATTCTATTATTCAATCTTTGAAGTAGATTACAATAGCTCCAATTCTTGCCTGAGAATGCCTCTTTCGCCTTCACCAAAACTTCTTCACACCTGCAATAAAAAATGATACCAACTCTCTTCAACTTGCTTGAGATATATAGGCTTTAATCAGCTTTGTAAACTCCAACTGAGTTACAATTACAATGCTCAAGCCATATCCCTAAAAGGTATGCCTATCTCATGAAAATAGAGTTATGCCATGAAGAACAATGTCAAATCCTCATCTTCATGCATTTGGGCATCCCAAAATGAAGTAGCAACTCAACCTCTATTATGTAAATATCTTCAAGGCTTCATCCTCAAACTAGGCACCCAAAAGAGGTCCCACTTAACTGAGCCTTCTGAAATATCTCAACATGCAAAGGAGTTAATTCCAAGTTATTTCTTGTTAGTTATTAAAACATTTATCAACACCATTCATGTAAGAATGGTCATCCCCTATTAACTGGAGGTAGTCCCTGTTATCTGTCATGCAACTTAAGTCATTATCCATGCATTCCAAGTTAATAGAAGTCAACTAGCATTCAACTAAAACTAACTTAAGATAACTGAACCATAATTGAAATGAATTGAACTGAACTGAATTGAATTGAACTTCATGCATGCAAACATCAAACCCTAACTCCTAGGATCTTTACATGCATTCAAAATTGTTATCTCTTACTCTGAATAGTTAACTGAACTCAAGGTGAGTGTCACCTACCATGTGGGTGCCCTATGTGCCCCTATTATTTAGGAACTCATAATGGATGCCATCACATGCTCCTAAATTTTATAATTAATTACAAATGTCAATTAACATGATTATTTCATCAAATATTAATCTCTTCATAATCCTAGTGTTAATGAACACATTCCAAGGACTTAGGAGATACATGAAATAAATAATGTTTAGGATTGCAATTAAATGGCATCTTATTTCCAACATTCTCCCACTTGACATTATACATTGCAATTATTCTAAACAAGGAATAATATAAAACAAATATAGGACTCAAGGCCAATGGCCTTCCTGCACCTAACTAATCAATCCATTCCAACTTCAAATGCAACCTGCATAATCATGAAGCTTCCAAGAAAATGATTAAAACCAAGAGAACTTATTTGGTTTCATAAGATAATCTATAACATTAATTAAAGTGTCAACTTTCTCAATTAATACCTTCCCATTATCAACCAAACCAATACCTTTCCCAAGCCTTTGTATCCAAACTACCTCTTTGGAGGCATGTTAAACCATCGAGTGTGTTGAACTCACATTCAACCAAGGTGTAGCCTCCTCGGTCTTTTCTGTTGAAAAAACTTTTCTTACAAGTAGCCATTCTAACAAATATCTCTTACCATAAGAGAAATCCAGCCTCACCTATTTCTCCAAGTATCCATGAGGACCTGTATCCAACCAATCCATGCCAAACTCCAAATGCAACACAACACTTTCATAGAGTAATCAAGCAAATGATTAATGTACCCAATACTTAATAGAACTACACAAGATCAATGTCAAATTTCCAATCATGAATCAGGAACTTAAACATGACATCCATGATATAACCATCTCCTCTTAGGAGATCACATGCACCATAAAATACATCCTAGTCTCAAGAGAACATGTAATATGCCAAACTCTAAATGCATATCAAGAGTAAATCATGACATAATAGCAACCACTCTAAACCAATAAAAAACCATATCCCCAATCACATGAAGATAACCTTACCAATGATGCATCCATGTCACTACCAACAACTCCCACTAAACCATGGTATTGAGTTACACATGGAATCATGAATACCATCCTCTCCATGAAGATTACTATATCCTACCAAAGCTCCCACTGAACTGTGATACTGAGCTATACATGGCAACAATATAAACATCAAACCATCACTATCAAAATCATATGGAATTTCAGACATTTCCTCATGATCAAAATTATCATAACATGTACCATGCCACAACTCTAAACCACTAATCAAGAGTATACCATGACATAATAACAAAACCATCCTACAACCAAGAATCCACTTCATTGCCAAATGCTCCCACTAAACCATGATACTGAGCAATCCAATGGCATCATGATGCACATAATGAAGACCACATTTCTTTCATAAGCTCACACCAAACCTGTGAATCCAAGCTCTCAATGAAACATTATAACAAACTTATTTTCCAAAATCAGCAATAAAAAAAATAGTAAAAGCTCCCACTACAGCCAAAAAACCTCAATTCTTTTAAGAGAAAGGCATCCCAATACTCTACCCAACCTCAGCTCTAATACCAAATGTTGAAAATTGAGGTGTTGATGTAGCTTAATATTTTTTTATCTAAATAAGCTTTTCCTTTTGTTACATGTTCTTTGTGGGTGATTATCTGATTAATCCATTTTATTGTTTGTAGAATGTAGACAAAAGTTGATAGAAGTAGATAGGATATTAGAAATATTACACAAGCATGTACCGTGGAGAAACCCTTTCAGGAAAAAACTCCACCAAGAATTATTCTATTATTCAATCTCTGAAGTAGATTACAATAGCTCCAATTCTTGCTTGAGAATGCCTCTTTTTCCTTCACCAAAACTTCTTCACACCTGCAATAAAAACTGATACCAAATCTATTCAACTTGCTTGAGATATATAGGCTTTAATCAGCTCTGTAAACTCTAACTGAGTTACAATTACAATGCTTAATCCCTATCCCTAAAAGGTACGCCTATCTCATGCAAATAGAGTTATGCCGTGAAGACCAATGTTAAATCCTCATCTTCATGCATTTGGGCATCCCAAACTGAAGTAGTAACTCAACCCCTATTATGTAAATATCTTCAAGGCTTCATCCTCAAAGTAGGCACCCAAAAGAGATCCCACTTAATTGAGCCTTCTGAAATATCTCAACATGCAAAGGAGTTAATTCCAAGAAGCCAACTTGGGCGCCCAAGTTGGGTCCAAGTCATTTCCTGTTAACTGAAACATTTCTTAACACCATTCATGTAAGAATGGTCATCCCCTATTAATTGGAGGCAGTCCCTGTTATCTTTCATGCAACTCAAGTCATTAGCCATGCATTCCAAGTTAACTAAAGTGAACTAGCATTCAACTAAAACTAACTGAAGATAAATGAACCATAACTGAACTGAAATGAACTAAACTGAACTAAACTGAACTAAACTAAACTAAACTAAACTGAACTGAATTGAATTGAATTGAATTGAATTGAATTGAATTGAACTAAACTAAACTAAAATGAACTAAACTTATTTTGAACTGAACTGAAATGAACTAAACTAAACTTCATGCATTTAAACATCAAACCCTAACTCCTAAGATCTTTACATGCATTCAGAAGTGTTATCACTTACTCTGAATAGTTAACTGAACTCAAGGTGAGTGTTACCTACCATGTGGGTGCCCCATGTGCCCCTATTATTTAGGAACTCATAATGGACGCCCTCACATGCTCCTAACATTTATAATTAATTACAAATGTCAATTAACATGATTATTTCATCAACTATTAATCTCTTCCTAATCCTAGTGTTAATGAACATATTCCAAGGACTTAGGAGATACATGAAATAAATAATGTTTAGGATTGCAATTAAGTGGCATCCTATTTCCAACACCGACCTTCATGCTAGGACAAAAAAATTGAACACTCGACCAAAGGATCAAAGCCACTAGTCAATCAATCCTTCTGTATGCTGAAAAGCCAAGTGTGTGCAAGTGCATAAATTCTCACCCTGAGGTCACTATAGGAACCTAAGCTCCATCAAGTTAAGCTACGATATTTATTCTTACTCAAAAATTATCCAGGACATTTCCTCAGTGCCAATCAAGTGTCCATAGCCCCGATGAAGTTCTCACTGTGATTCTCCCGAACATTGCTCTACTGTTAGCTGGGTGTCCATAGCCCCAATGAAGTTCTCACTGTGATTCTCCCGAACGTTGCTCTATTGTTAGCCGGGTGTCCATAGCCCCAATAGTGTTATTCGAATCCTCTTGAAAATTGAATTTCTTTCTTTTGATTTTCATAGTTTTTCTTTTTCTTTTCTTTTGTTTCTTTTTATTTTCTTTTCCCTTCTTTCATTTTTTATTTCAACATGCAAGCAGTGAAGCTTGCACTCAGGGCTAAGAATCACATTGGTGTTGAAGTAGATTTTTATATTTTTCACGTAACCCAACTTCACAAAGGACCCTACAACGAACTTCGGATTCTTAAAATGTGTGAGAGATATAAGATTTTAGAATACATCAGAATCGGATTAAACCAACAAATTATCCCCTTTGAATCAAACATCTTGGTCACTTGACACTAAAGGAAGACCTTCACCATCCACTTTGAAAAATTGATTGAACTTTATCGAGGAAATACTTAGAACAGTGCCAGGTAATAAAATAGGTTGTGATTGCAAGCATACCCGATGAGAAACAAGGGGATCCTGAGCAAAGTAGCAAAGCGAAAGCAAATCCAAAGGAAACTAACCTAAGGCAACCACCTACACTAACCAAAGCGGGAAAACAAAAACAAACAAAAAGGAAACTACTCTAAAGAATCTAACCTACATCAAACCAACTAATCTAATGAAAGTAGGAAAGTGAGACTATGTACATGGAATCTATACTACTCAAATTGAGCTATGTACAAAGGGATTCAAAAAGAACTTTGTTCAAATAAGGAGAACCAACACTCAACCCAATAAAAACTCATAATGCATGCACAAGCAACAGGGTAATTGTTATAGTCCTAAGCAATGTGAATTCATCCTTATATTAAGAAAAATGAATTTTGATATTGTAGCATTCAAACTCAATAAAAAAAATTAGGAGAAACAAGTAGTTGAGGTATTTCATGAAGCTTGTGGTCAATACATAAACAATTTTATCTTCCCTCATTCCCATAATACAAATGATAAGTATGAGCATTCATGAGAGCATGGAAAGATGGAATCTAGATGTCGTTCAGTGAAGGGAACAATATTTGATTGTTTGGATCATGCATGACATCATTGGTTATGGCATGGACATCCTCGGGCAGACATAAGGGATGGTGCAACATCCCTCTCACATTGCAAACCTATAGACCATAATCAAATTGATCAAGCAGTAGACACTATAAGGAACCAAGATTTTTGAATTTAAGGAACATTCTACATGATCTCAGGTCTGCATAATGCTA
Source organism: Sequoia sempervirens (assembly GCA_007258455.2). Taxonomy (NCBI): domain Eukaryota; kingdom Viridiplantae; phylum Streptophyta; class Pinopsida; order Cupressales; family Cupressaceae; genus Sequoia; species Sequoia sempervirens. The sequence continues at coordinate 207,917,735 of VDFB02271358.1, forward strand.
AGAAAATGATTCAGCCAACTCGTCTTCCAAGCTCCCAATGGGATATGCAACCTCCATTAGTTATTCCTCAAGGAGATACATGCTATCATGTTTATCATCTACAGTCCTTACATCTATTAGGTTGTCATTCTCAAAATGCAATGTGTTATCTTTTCTAATTTCCACCATGTTGACTTCAATTTGATGATGCCTCATGTCATAAAAACATGATATGGATGATTATGTTCTGTTAGCATTCTCGAAACATGCAAGAGGATCAGTAATAGACAGGGCTGAAGGACTCCTTGTTGCAGCCTATAGTTGGTAGGGTATATCACTACCTTGACTATGAGCAAATATCACTACCCATAATCGTATGATTACAAGAAGGGATTCTTTATTTTGAAACCAATAAATTCCCATTTAGGTTTTCATCATTCCCCTGATCTCAAATATCCCCCACAAGATATATCCTATGAAAATTCCAATCACAAAGTTTCTCATGAATGACCTTTAGATTAGGGAATTATTCTATTTTCAATCACTTATACACTTACTATATTAAGGCTCTCCCTAATTCGAGTTCCATCCATTGCTTCACTTTATAGATAATTTGAACAATATGATGCCTAAAAAAATAAATCATAAAGATTAGTAGTGAATCTCTTATGCACCCGAAATAAACATATGTGCCAAACCTTGCCCGTACTAGCTTCGATCACCCTCTGCACAGTAGAGAGACATGACCTCATATACTTATTTATTTGATTTGTCGCTGTGAGTCCCCAAACATCCTATTCTACCATGAACTTGACCAACCATAAAGCTTCGTTCAGAATGCCTCCTCTCAGATCATCCTTCCAATTTAGGAGTGATTTATTGATCTTTCTTTTAACACCATTCTTTGCCCACAAATTGCTTAAGTCTGATAAATAAATATGTAGTGATCAATGCCCAATGATGTAAAATTTAATCAATCTCATGATGACCAATTATTTCTCGATCATCAAATTTTGTTGAACATCATCAAGAAACTATCAACTAGTGCTGGTGGATATAAGGTAACGATACATTACAAGAGTGAGTGCGAGAAGATCATGCTACCTTGCTGTTGCAAAAGGAAACTATGGAAAAGTAATGTATGAAAGTTTTAGTAAAATGTCAACGCTAGTGATGACCTTCATAGCAGGAGTGTCCATAGTGGTGAATGAGATGCGGGAAATTGCGGTGAAATTGTCATAGGAAATAGCCATGATAGAGTAGAGCCCCGCAATGATAACTCCTGGGGTCAAGCCTCATGGATTGCATTCATTCTACTAACCATGAGGTTTTTTGTATAATAATTGAGGCCTTGAACCCCTCCATTTTCTTGTTTCACAAGTTGAAGCTTAATGCCCTATACATGTGAGTTGAATTATGGCACGGTGCCCCCTGCGCTTTCCATCGGGCACACCTTGAACAACAAAGAGTTTATGTTTCAAATGGTTGCCAACACCATCATAGTTTCAATGCTTGTATAATTTTCTTATCTAAGCCCACCATCATCCTTCAAAGCCCATTTATAACTTAATGACACATATGGAGGAATTTTTAATAATGATTTACTTGCAATCATGCTCATAATTTCACCATCAATAATATAATCCTAAGTTTTGGAAGGCTGCCATGATAGCAAGATCAACACAATTCAATTGAACATGCTGACGTGGAGCCAAAACATGTCTGTGATGCTTGTGAGGATATCCTGTAAGGCTACCATGCAAGAATAATATTGTAGATGGCTTGAAAGGTGATGATCCCCACAACATAAATTTTTTCATCCTTCATGTCACTTCACACCATCACAAACATGAATCCAATGTCCATAAAATGACAAATCATGGTCATATTACGTAGGAAGTTTGTAGATGAATTGGTGTGGAGGGTGAATGTGAAGAAGCCATGATGGAAATGTTTGAATGGAGGAATAGATAGAGGATCCTATAAAAAAAGATTTTGCAAGAGGATATGCGGAGGTGAGCATGTGAGTAGCGGCATGTGGGAAGCCATGATTAAAATTTCATTTTCTAACGGTGTTGAGAGTAATGGATTCCCCCCTTCGAGTACCTGTGAAAGTCCTCACCTCATTATTTCTCAAACAATTCAACTTCTGCCACCCTTCAACAATTTTCTCAGTGGAATAACCATCCATGCCATGCAAAGCTTATCATAAATGCTTTTTTAGTTTGTATGAACACTTTGTAGGTTACCATTTTCTAGAACAAAAGATCAGGACCAAAGCATTAGAATCTACTTGAAACAGACCCGTGTTATGCCAATAAACAATCATTGTATTTCATAAGATGACGTCTTCTTTGAAGCATTTTGCTTAAACAATCATTGCGCCTCTTTTAATATTCCACCTTATGCATGCACATTAATTAGGTTGTCTCTTAATATCATCATTGTGCCTTGGTGTATGCTCCTGTCATTTTATCACCCGATCGCTCAATAACCACTACCATCAATTTTTGTTTTACTAGTAGTGCAAAGACATCACGCGCAAATAATCCTCAAATGTTTGGGAAAAATGTTTTACTAATGAAAGGATTTTAACCTCTTCATAATATTAGAGTTATAGAACTTATTTTTCAGCGGATCTTTAGAATTAGAATAAACTTGAGGGTGCTTGAGAGTATGCAGGATGTGTAGCATGGGGAGCCATGGCCAAAACGTTTCCTTCGGGGGCATTTTATGGGAAAACTATAATGAGATAGCTGTAATAAAATGATCATGGCCTTTGCAACGAGAGAGTCCAAAGTGGGAAGTAAGGTGTTGGAAAATGATGCGGGTGTGCCACGCTCCAATGCCATGTGGGGAAAAAAGGTGAGAGCACTGTGTAAGAGTGTCATTTTGGATGATCGAGGAGGTGGTGGCTCTCGTAGAAAAGAATCCCACAAGCATTAAAAGCAGGAATGAGAACATGGGATGCTGAAATGTTCAATCAAAACACCAAAATGATGTTGATTCATCCTCCATAATATACAAAATGGGTAAAAGTAGGTTACTCATCCCTTGATAGTAATCGAGATCGCAACTACAAGATGAGTAAGTGAGCAATATGTCCCTCAGATGATCTAGATTCAGGTTATCATCATCATCATAGTAAGGCAAGATCCGATCAAAATTTGGTACTCTTCCTTAAATATTCTCACTTTGCATAGGTTGAATAAAATTGATGATAGCCCTGTAAGAACTCCCAAACCTCCTAGCATAGGTTATGTTCACTACCACCATAAAATATCATTTTCTTCAAAGCCTTATGGATCAACTGCTCATCCCTCAAGATTAAAAATGTTGCTCACTCATCACTTCCCAATGGAGGCCATTGATGCCCACCCAACACTAAAGTTGGTTGGTCACACTGTGGCCCATCCACAAGCTCATAGATGCTTTCACTAGTGGTTGCTTCTCCATCAAATTTTTGTTTTCTATGATCAGCTCACCGGAACACATCTAATGAATACAATGTTCCACCTTCCATTGAACTCCCTAGCTCTATAGCTAATTTGATATGAAATACGTAAGTTCTCATTGCTTTATAAAAGGTGTGGTTTCCATGATAGTACCAACAACACTTGGTAGTATTGGTTGCATGGACTTTCAACACGAGTTTCTTCTCAATGCACAACACTATCATTATTTTCAATCGCACGTGGGGGACAATAGGTGTTTTGTACGAGTAGGCCATGTACAAATTCCATTGTAAATGGCTGAGGAGATAGGGGCCCCCATGATACTGAGACCCGTCGAAAGGAAAAGCAGAAGAGTAGTGCAAAAACATTGCTTGGAACTTCCGCTTACAGTGATTGGAAGTGGTGTAGCAGTCGGTCACTTCCTCAAGGCATCCTCCTTGTTTCCTTACACCATTGAGATATGTTATCTCACTTTTCATGAGCCGATTGCAATCCGTGTCTTCGATTTTATAGGTTGATCAAGAGCGTGTGAGAGGAACATGAAAGACTAGAGGTGAGAAGCCCACGTGCTCATTCTCTTTGCAGGGCTATTATGTGGGGAGGCAGAGGGCCTGTATGCAACCTAAAATGGTCACCTAGACTTTGGGCCCCATTTATTTAATTTGTCAACATCAACTTTCTGAATCAATGATTGTCGCATTTTCAAATCAAATTTCTTAATCAATCCCTGCTCTTCTTGGATAGAGAGTTGTGAATCGATTTGCAAGGACTCATTATTGAGTATCCTTGCATGTAAGGATTCACAGAAGTATAACATATTTTCAGTTATAATTTAGTTTTTAGTTTTTAATTTAGTTTTTAATTTTTAGTTTCTTAGTTTAGTTTTTAATTTCGTTTTTAGTTTTGATTCATTAATCCAGCTTCCGCTCAGTTGCAGGAAAAACGATTTCTGGGTTTTGTAGCCAGGGTCAAAATCCGATCTGGGTATCTTTCATTTTTTTGATTTCTTTCACAGATCTGAAGAAAATAGCCGCACAAAAACCGTCACGCGTCATTTTTCACCTGGCTAAATGTTTAAAAAAATTTATTTTTTTCATCTTCTGCTTGCTGGATCAAAAAACGATTTCTGGGTTTTATTTTTTGCTTCAAAAAATTTCTGGGTTTCTGTTTTTATCTACTCATTATAAACAGATTTTTCAGAAATAAAATTTGAAGATTTTTATGCATGTTTTAATTTAGTTTTTAATTTTTAATTTTTAATTTAGTTTAGTTTTAATTTTAATTTAGTTTTTAATCTTAATTTAGTTTAATTTTTAGTTAGTTTGGTTTAGACTTTAATTTAGATTTTTAAATTAGATACTTTTTTAGTTTCTAAAATTCAAATTAGATTTTTTTAATTTAAAGTAGATTCTTTAACTTTGTTAATTTAAATTAGATTTTTTTACTTTAGATTTTTTAACTTTATTAATTTAAATTAGAATTATTAATTTAGATTAGAATTTTTTTTAATTTAGATTAGATTTTTTTAATTTTATTAATTTAGATTAGTTTTATTTTAAATTTTTAGTTTAGTATTAGATTAATTTAGTTTAATTTTAGTTTTGTTAACTAATTCTTTTTAGATTAAATTTTGACTAGATTAAATTAGAATTTAGATTAGTTTTGTTTTAAATTTTTAGTTTAGTATTAGATTAATTTAGTTTAATTTTAGTTTTGTTAACTAATTCCTTTAGATTAAATTTTGACTAGATTAAATTAGATTTTTTAATTCTAGTTCTTTTAATTTTTTTTTTTTCCAGAGCATAACAGTTTCTGCAGGACGTCAGTCAGAGAACTTGAAACATACTAACGGTTTGATTGCAGGACGCGTGACAAAGACTTGAAAACAAACACTTACGCTTGTCAAAGATCCTATTTAAAAAAATATTGTGTTTGTTTTCCTGCTTTTCAATTCACATAGTCTAATTAGGGCTTCGTTAAAATTCTTAGGAGTTTCGATAGTGAGTAGGGAATTTGG
>VDFB02271358.1:207923285-207950850 GCA_007258455.2 Sequoia sempervirens
CTTCAATATTTTGCTAATATCATTGTCATAAGACCATATTTGCATACTTAATAATTAAAATATGAGGGAAAGTATTATACTACAGTGAAATGGAGAAGGATAATGGAGGTGAATCATGGAATTAGATGTGTGTTTGGTGAGGTCTTTCATTTATGCATGTTTTTATCTTCTATTATTCTTCATTATTAGCTTCGTTTTAGTTTGATTTACGCTTTGTATTGCTAATCTTGGAATTTTCCCTATGCTACATCTGGTGAACCTGATGCCAAAGAAAAAACTTTCTACAAATTTTGTATGGTTTTATGTGTTTTGCAGGTTTTTTGTACGATTCAACACAATTGCCAAGACTGAGTGATGCATCCGCCATTATTTTTTGCCGCAACCGCCAGCAACATGAGCCACATTCGATATACCGCACCATAACTACCATCCTGTGATCTACAATTGATATTTATGTAATGCATCTGACCTATCCTTTGCATCGCATCTGTCATACCGTGACACAACTACTTGGATTTGGGTTTGTTTCTAAATTTCTGCAAGTAAGTTTTAGTTTTCTGCATTTTTTGTTCAGTAGGTTAGGGTTTTTTGGTTACTAATAATCTGTTGACAACATGTGGCAAGAGAAATTTAATGTTTATCTTGCAACTTCGTTTGGCCAAGATCTAAAGCTACAACTCTCGTTTGTCAAAGGATAAAATTGAAATTACTAATGAAATTTGATGCAGGAATGGATTTTGGAATTGATTGTCTATATAGCTTAGATCACATTTTGTTTGGTTCCTAAAATAAACAATTGTTTACTATGCTTGGTGCTTTTGCACATTTCTATTTAGATTAAACCTCGATTTACTAACAAAAGTATCATCTCTCCTTGCACACTTGTGCGATCCTGTGTGTAAGAGAAATTGTTATTAACTCTAAAGGGCTTGTCTTGATGGGAAAAAGTACTCACCCCAAGACAACTCAAACTGACAATGAGCTAAATCCAAACTACTCCCGACTGGTATATAAATGTGAATGCTAATGAAAAACTTAGCATTGTAGGTGTGGATGTGTTATACAGACAAGTGATTCCCTCAGTACCCACGTGCTACGTTAAAACCTATAGAGTGTAACCTCTACAGGTTGGGAAAACTCCTTATCAGAGCTAATCTTGCCTCGTGTATAGCCACCTGAACGAGTGTCCTAATTAAAAGCCATTTGTTTAGATTTCCAAAATCATTCAATTTGCTAGTGTAGGAGGTCAGACCTCTAAAGCCATCCCACATATTCGTGGTTCTTAGTAGAGATGAAAAATTCATGGGATGTCAGTACCCAAAAATCTGGATCTTGGTAAGCTCGAGAAGTGAGTGCACTGTAAGGGGGAGCCTATGCTATCAAGATCCTAAGTCATTCACTCTGAATAAGCACAGATGGAGAAATCCAAGTGGGAACTCAACAAATATTGTCCTGGCCAAACATAGGATTGTACTTGTCTTTTTGAAATAAAAAATTTTCACATCAAAACCAAACAAATACAAAGTGTTGTCTGACTGTCTTTTGTTTCACCAAAATTTGATCAAATTCAAACTAAAACAAACCTGCAAACTTTGCCAAAAACTATAGAAAAAATTAGATCCTATTTACAATAAACTGCATCTGCTATTGAGAACCACATTTTTATTGAGAACCACATATGTTATTGAGAACCACATCTTCTATTAAGAACCACATATGCTATTGTAAACCGCATCTAATACTATAAATTGCAACTGAATGTAAAATGACACATCTGTTAAATTTGAACCGCAATTGCTTGACAATCAAAAAAATAAATTCCACTGTCATAGTCTGAGGTCAAACAGTCCAAAACCTATCTTTGATTATCCTTTCACAGTGATCTCTAAACAAAAACTAGAAATATTTGCTCACACTTTTCACCATTGCACCTTTTAGTATCATTTAGCCATAACAATTGACATACCAGTTGCAAACCTTAGTTACATTTTAGGAGTCTTGGTTATCTTCAGATCAATCAAACTTTTAGGATAATCACCTTTGTAGATTAAAATAGGCCAACTTCCCATACTTTGTATAAACCTATGCTTCAAGGAAAATTGTCATTGAACCAAGTCACTTGTTACACTTGTTATCTTTTGTCATTTTGGTGAGTCTTTTCTAGCTTGTTAGTCTAGTTTGGAAACTCACTTTGTCTCTTGGTCTTGGTCTCACAAAAGGTCCTTTGAAAAACTAAATTGAAGCATTGGCTAAAATTTGGATGGTTAGTAACCTCTTCTCAAATCTCCCAAAGTTGATTACCTTTAAAATCTTTCCTACACTTTTGCATACTTAGACAGCCATTTTAGGACATCGTCATTTTAGACATTAAGTAGCACATTACATTTAACATCCCTTATTTTACAAAAAATACAAAAACCATAGTTGCATTAGCATTCATTCCTTATATCTAAAAAATCCAAAAACATAGACTAAAATCATATCATTGATAGACATAGTTCTGCATCATCCACATTTTGAGCATATCTTACATGGTTGAAACAAGGTCAACAAGGAAACAAAGAGAAAATATGGCTAACCCACAAGACTTTATCAATCCATTTTCAAACCCCCCACAAGGGAAATAAAGACCACACAAAACCTTATTGGACAAATTTTTCACTAGATACCAACAAGGACAAGTTGTAGTTGAAGACTTAGACGCTGCTGCTCAAGACCCAAAATTTTCCTCTTTTGTAGATGAATACTTGGCACAAGATACCCAACAATACTTAGCAAAATTATTAGTAGAAGGTGCCACATTACCTCCTGGATTTAACATTCATACATTGAAAACTTCATCTACCCAAAGGAAAAACATGATGACTTCTAGCGGCTCTATCCCTCAATTAACTGCAACCATGCCATTTGGAGTATCTACCCAAAGTGCCACAATAGTACATACATCACCATTTGGAACATTTAGCATGACACAAGGCCTTAATTTTACCATAGGGGAATCATCGTCAAATCCCTTCGACACCAATACTGGAAGCAAAAGGCCTAAAGTTAGCATAAACACGAAAAATGCTATACCAGACATTAACACCACTAGTGCCACTCCACAAATTGGGGTTTCACAAATGGGATACATACCTCTCATAAAATTTGGGAACCAACCCAATGCTTTAAAAAAAAATCATGTTCCCAATCAACCAACATCAAACCAAAACTTATTTTCTCACATTCCAAACAAAAATCTACCCTTCGTTCATACACTGAACCAAAATCCGTCACATAATGTTGGGTTTCAAAACAATTACATATATCCCAACAATACAACCAACACATCATTGACACAAGTGGATGTTCTGCAAACACAAATGCAAGCCCTTCAACAAAAAATGGACAATATGACGATGTCTAGCAAAAATACTTTTTCAAAAAAAGACTTTTGTACATTTCCCTTTGACAAAGCTTTATACATGACACCCTTCCCAAATGGATATGTTATACCAAACTTGCCTAAGTATAATGGGAAGTGTAATCCTATTGAACATATAAGGGAATTTTCCACAATGTGCATAGACATAAGGTCATGGGGTGAACTTGCTAAAAAATTTATTGAATATTTCACCTTTAACATTGACAATGAAATCACAATAGCAACCTTATGTCACACCACACAAGATGAAGGAGAGAAATTTATCACCTTCTTCCAAAAATGGAGGAGTCTAGCTAGTCGATGCCCTTTTGAAATACCCGAAAAGAAAAAGGTCATAATATTCCTAGAAAACCTTAATTCAAAATTGAGAAGTGACCTAAGAGTACACTATTGTAGTTCTTTTGTGGAACTAGTAGAAAAGGGTATCATACTTGAAAAGGCTCTCATTGATAAAGGTGAAATCAAGATGTCAAATAGAAATCCAAATGTTCAAAGAACCTCTAATGACAAGAACAAATTTTGGTCCCGAAACAAGATAGTAACCAATGATAGCATTGTTGATGCTAAAAACCTACACGTAGGACTTGTCATTACATTTAGAGGACACAACTCCTCTAACAACACACCTAACAATGCTGACCAAACTACTAATGTTTTCCAAAACATGCAACAACCACGACCGCAAAGGAAGTTCCCAAGACACAAATTCACTCCCCTAGGGGAACCAATTGAATTAGTCTTTAAAGAACTAATAAAACACAACCTCATACAACTTCCTGAGCCAAAACAGTATGATCCTGGACAATTTAAACCCTCTTGGTGGGATGAAAATTCTTTTTGCAATTTCCACTAAACTAAGGGACATAGTCTACCACAATGTCGACAATTGAAGAACATTATACAGGATCTCATGGAAAATGGAACAATTGAAGTTAATGGACATAAACAAACATCCTCAAATAGTGACCACAAGGTCTTTTTAGATCCATTACATGACCATGGAAAAGGAAAAGCCTCCAGTTTAGGAAATAAGACCAATAATAATTCGTCCAACTATGCTAATGTCAAATATGACTATAACCATGACACCATCATAAATCACATTCGAGCTGCCGATGGACATATCAACACTATTACCATAAAGAAAACTCCTAAATGTGTTGTCAACACTCGTCGAACTAAGATAACCATCCAAGGTCCTCTGTCACACCAACAACCACAGTCCTCCAAGCCTCACTACAATTTACTTGACCAGTTGGGGAAGATCCAAGCACAAATTTCTATCTTGGAACTATTGTGTATGTCACCTGATCATCGAGCTATTTTAGATAAAGCTTTGCAAAGCACGACCGTCCCCACCAACCTTGATGTCAATCATTTCCAAGATATGGTAGGCTACCTAATCAATTATCATCATGCTACCTTCTCTGAACAAGATTACTCAACTGAGAAGGCATACCACAATGACCCATTGCACCTCAAAGTTATTGTCCATAAAACAAAAGTTAGATGAGTCTTGGTAGATGAAGGAGCAGGGTTGAATATTTGCACCTTAAAATTGGTTAAGGCATTAGGCTTCTTAGAGGTGTGTGTGAACACTACTAAGAGAATTTCCATTAAGGCATATGATGACGAAGAACGATCATCTAAAGGAGTTGTAATGCTCCCCATCAGAATTGGTCCTACGGTTATGGATACCAATTTCCAAGTCTTGGATATCATCCTTCCATATAATATTTTACTGGGAAGACCATGGATACATGCTATGAAGGTCGTCCCTTCCACTTACCATCAATCTCTTAAATTCCCATACAATGGCACCGATATCACGATAGATGGTGATCCTGATCCTTTCCAGTATTTCACTAACCTACATGGAATACCCTGATAATACATGCATGTTAATCAGAAGGCTTCATCATCCAACTCATCATAGTATATTGATCCATTACTCTTTCCAAAACATCTACTTCCCAACCACCGCCTTCCACTCCTAAGGTTGAGATCCAAGATAAGGGTTGTGGAGAGTATCATAGGAAAGAATTTTATTGTATCAACTAGTTGGTTCCTCCCAAATCATATGGTCTACCAATGATAGATAGGAGACAATCCATCATCACCATATGCGTCCCTCCCATAATTAATTTCACAAAATGGGGGGAACTAAGTAGAGAAGCTATAAATGAAGAAGATGTGACCTCTTGGTTATACAAAGAAGACAATGAAGAACCTACTCCACCCGCTCAAATACCTATAGATCAATATGGAAAAGGTTTCAAGATAATGCAAAATAAAGGATATGATGGACACAGCGGGCTGAGACTACATCAAAATGGGAGGATTGAACCCATCATTGTCTCTAAGTGATCAAAAGGCCCAGGAATGGGATTTCAACCGCTTAAGATTGGTGTTTCTAGTACCAAATTGCCTTTACAAGAGGGAGTCAATGCTTCTAAAGCTATTGAGATGTCCAATGAGCCATCTGACCAACCTTATTATTCCACTAAATAAAAAAAATATGAACGGGGTTCCGAAAAATCATCTGATGATTATGAACTTTATGAAACCTTTAGAGAACCTGATGAACCTTCATTTGATGAATTATTTGAGCAACCCTACAATATTGGTCCATCACGGGACACATCAAAACTTGACGTACCCCCTCCTAGGAGTAGGGAAGACACCATAAAAGCCTTTTGGAACTATGTCAATAATTCATCCTTCACCTTGAACCCTTCGAATTTTGATACTTCCAATGATGAAATACCCTTGGCATATCCCCAGCTTATTGATTGGGATCAACAAGACCTCCCTATCTTAGATACCTTTGAGAATGATGAAGCAATAGCTGAGTTCATCAGACTGTGAGAAGGAATACCTAGTGGTGACCATAAAGCTGGATTTACCATAGACTTGGATAACATGGCTTATTTTGGGGAGTTTTTTTACCCCTCCAGTCGCAAAATTAGAAACAATAAGAAAAACAATGAAGAAAATAAAAATGATGAGTCCCTAGGTGAAAATCAAAAGGCGCCTTTGGATGATGAAAAAGTTAAAAAATAAGGACGCATCTAAGGGCGAAAATCTCTCTGAGGCACCTAAGGATGGAGGGTTGAATGTTCTTCCCATTTCTCAAGAAAAGTCACCAATGTTGGTTGAGCAATTTGTGGAGATCAACATAGGCACTGAAGATAATCCTTTGTTAATCTATTTTGCAACATCTTTGACAAAAATAGAGCAACCTGAATTTTGTAACTTCTTCACAAAAAGATAGGTCAACTTTGCATGGTCATATGCCGACATGCTTGGAATGAATCCTGACCTGGTATTACATCATTTTCCATTACAACTAGGTGCTAAACCCGTGAAGCGGAAATTAAGAAAAATGCACCTGCAAATTGCTTTATTAGTCAAAGCTGAACTAAAGAAATTGTTTGATGTCAGCTTTATCAGATCAATTGACTATACAAAATGGATTTCCAATCTCATACCAGTGAAAAAATAATAGGTGGAATTCGTATCTATATAGACTTTCGAGATCTAAACAAAGCATCTCCTAAAGATGACTTTCCTCTGCCAAATATTGACATGATTGTGGACCTAATAGCAAGATATGAAATATTATCCCTCATGGATGGTTTCTCGGGATACAATCAAATTAGAATCGCACCTGAAGACCGACATAAGATAGCTTTCACTTATCCATGGGGAACTTATTGTTGGAACATCATGCCCTTTGGACTTAAGAATGACAAAGCAACATATCAACGTGCCATGACAATCATTTTCCATGATCTCATACACACTCTCATGGAAGACTATGTGGATGATCTGATAGCTAAATCATTGACAAGGGTTGATCACTTACGGGTCCTAGATACTATTTTTCAAAGACTACACGAATACAAAGTGAGGCTAAATCCTAAAAAATGTGTATTCGACGTGTAATCAAGAAAACTTCTAGGATACATTATTTCTAGATGAGGCATTGAAGTGGACCCAACAAAAGTGAAAGCTATAATAAACATGCCTCCACCGGCCAATATAAGTCAACTATGAAAACTACAAGGGAGACTGTGGTCTATTAGATGATTCATAGTGCAGTTAGCAGATAAAATACATCCCTTCTAGCATCTACTCATAAAAGGGAAACATTTGTATGGACAGATAAATGCCAAGAAGCTTTTCAACGGATCAAGGATTACCTACTTACACCACTAGTGTTAATGCCACCTATTGATGGATGACCTTTGATACTCTACATTTCAGCAACCACATCAGGGCTAGGAGCCTTACTTTCACAGAATGATAATGAGGGCCATGAAAGGGCAGTGTATTATATTAGCCACACTTTGGTAGGTTATGAGCTAAATTATAGTCCCATAGAATGTGCATGTCTTGTAGTAGTTTTCACTACTCAATGATTAAGGAACTACATGTTAAACCTCAAAACAATGTTGGTCACAAAGATAGATCCTTTGAAGTATCTCCTTAGTAAAGAAACATTAACAGGATGCTTGGCTAAATAGGTAATGATACTCAGTGAATACGATATCAAGTATGTAGAAAGAAAAGCTATAAAAGGACAAGTTATTGTTGACCAGCTAGAAAACACACTAATTAAGGCAGATCATCCTCTAGTTTAAGATTTTCTTGATGAATCCATCTTCACTCTTGACACGGGAATGACATGGAATTTATACTTTGATGGGTCCCACACAAATCATGGTTCAAGGGCTGGCATATTGTTTATCACACCACAGGGTGACACTATTCCTAAGTCATTTAGAATTTCTTTTCCATGCACCAATAATATAGAAAAATATGAGGCTCTTGTAACAAGATTACAAATGGAAATCAAATGGAAGATTAAGCATCTACAAGTTTATGGAGATTCTCAACTAGTTGTCCGACAAGTTAATGATGACTATGAAACCAAAGATGAAAACCTCGCCCTGTACAAGTGGATGGAAGATAGTTTCAAACAATATTTTGACAACATCCTCTTTCATCAAATTCCCCACATTCAAAATAGGGAAACAAATGCTATGAGAACCATTGGTTCACTCTTGGACATACCTAGCAACATGCCTAAATTCTAGTTTTTGGTAGAACAACTTTTGGTCCTTGCCTTTGACATCCCAGATTTCAAGATGGTGTGTGAACTTGTTGGTCCCAATTCCCCATGGTACAAAGATATATATGACTACCTCCATGCCCAAATCCTACCCCCTGACCTGTCGAACAACCAACATAATAAATTTATCCATAAGTCTTCCAAGTGTACCATCATCGAAGATACCTTTTATAGACGAAGATACCTTTTATAGACGTGCCCTAGACAATACCCTGTTGAGATGTCTTGATACTGAAGAAGCACAAGTGACCTTGCATGGGGTACATGAGGGTATATGTGGATCCCACTGTAGCGGTCCCACCTTAGCTAAGAAGATTATGATATTGGGATATTATTGGCCTACGATGGAAAATGACTCATATGTCTTTGTCAAGAAATGTCGCCAATGCCATATTCATGAAGACTTGATACACGCACCAGCATAGGAGCTCCATCCAATAATGTCACCATATCCCTTTTCCCAATGGGGACTCGACCTCATTGGTAAGATACATCCTACATCCTCCAATGGTCATAAATTCATCATTACTATGACTGAATACTTTACCAAGTGGATTGAATCCATTCCTATGACCTACATTACTGGCATAAAAATTTCTAAGTTCATCCTTAATTATATCATTTGTCGGTATGGTGTTCCTCAATCCATAATCACAGATAATGGCCTTTCTTTTAAAAACCAAGAATTTCATCACCTCTGCCAGGAATTCCATATCCAACACCACTTTTCTACTCTATATTACCCACAGAGTAACAACCAAGCTAAGGCATCTAACAAAACAATCCTCAGAATCCTTAAAAATACTGTCAATGATGTTGGTCATGATTGGTATTTACAGCTTAACCCTGACCTATGGGATTACCGTACAAGCATTCGCACTCCCACCAACACACTCCATATTCCTTGGTATTCGGTTCTAAGGCCATCTTTCCTATTGAGGTCAAGATTCCTTCCCTAAGGGTATCTCTGAAAGGGAATATTGATGATGAAGAGTACTGTGTGCCAAGAATACATGAGCTCGAGTTCCTGGACAAACAAATACAAAAGGCACTAGATCATCTTTAAGCATATCAAAATCATCTTTGTCGCAGCTACAACAAGAAAGTCTTGAATCGACATTTTGACATTGGTGACCTAGTTTTAATGGAAAATCCAAAGAATCAAATAGAAAGGGAAAAACTAGGAAAGTTTGAGCCAAATTGGCTAGGACCTTATATTATCACAAAAGCCTTTCGATCAAGATCATACCATCTCTCTACCCCTGAAGGCAAACCACTATCAGCGCCAATCAACATCCTTCATCTGAAGAGGTTCTACACATAGATTCTAAGAGCCTTGTCATAATCATGAAAAATACAAAATAATGGAAAAATAAAAATAAAAAATTGTTACCTAGATGAAAACCCGACAAACATGCATCTTGGTAACATCAAAAAAATTGAAAAATCAAGAAAATAGTAAAGATAAATAATTCGTCCAATAGTGAAAACCACTTCGGTGGCACTTTGGATGAGTACCATGGTGAAAACCTGGAAAATAGGCACCATGTGTAGTTGACTTTTCTCCTTTGTCTACCATCATTTCAATCTGACTTTTCAGTCATATTACCTATCTTTCTTATCCACACACCTTATCATTTATCCTTTTCATATCACCCATAATAAATGGTTGTCCTTTCCATGACTTGGAACAATTGACATTGAGCACATTTCACATCCCCATTCCATCCTATTCATAATGAATTGGTCTTATACTCGACTGGGGAAGGCACTTGACTTACGTCATTTGGTTCTTACAGTGGTTGTTCTGAGGACGTAAAACCAAAAAAAACCCAAAAACATCAGAAAATGTCTTTAAAAAAATTCAAAAAATCACAAAATGTCTTGAAAAAATCCAAAAACATCATAAAACTTCAAAAATCCAAAAAAAATCAAAACATGTAAAAAAAAACCAAAAACATCCAAAAACTTTCAAAAAATCCAAAAATAGAGCTAGAGTCAGTCATGTCAGTTAGTCTTTGTCATTGTCGAACTATGTTTCCTATGCGACTAGACGTATGCAAGGCCATCTGTCGATGTGCCCCCAAGGAATTAGGTCAGTCCTTTAGGTTTGTCAAATAAACAATGAAATCATGACTCATTCTTTTATTAGTAAAATAAAGTCAATGGTCATGTCAAACTACGAGGTCTCTACGTGTATAATGTAGGCAAGGCCATCAATGGATGAGCCCTCGAGGCCACACTAGGTCAGTCCTTTAGGGTTCGTTATGTCAGTCAAAATAAGTTGTACATTGTCATCAAACACAAACAATTGTCAAAACATCAAGACAGGTCACACATCAACAAGACAAACAAGTCAACAAGGTCATCAAGTCAAACCAAACAAATTTTCAAAACACTCAAATAACCAAAACAATCAACCTATGCCTAATACAGGATGTGTCCTTCCTGAAAACAGACATTGTCATTTGTTCAAGCTTCATCATTGAAACTAGACTTGACATCTTATACGATATGTGTCATTCCCAAAATCAAGCTTTTATCAAACATCATCTTATCAATCTCCTCGACAATTAAACAACAAATAGATCAAATTTTGGAAAATATTCTTACTAGTTGTTGATATTATGGATTGTTTTGTCTTGTCTTTTCAATTGGCTTTGTCATTGAGTTGGTTACTAGCTTCCTCAAGGATGTCCCATGAAGGATTTAGAGAAACAAGGATGTCTCAGGACTCTTTTTTTATCTTTGACTACTATTTTCCAATTGTATTTTGATTTTGTCCTTGAGTCCGGTTACTAGCTTCCTTGAGGATGTCCCATGAAGGATTTAGAGAAGCAAGGATGTCTCAGGACTCGTTTTCTTTGACTATTGTTTGTCAATTGTCTTTTGGTTTTGTCTTTGAGTTAGGTTACTAGCTTCCTTGAGGATGTCCCACGAAGGATTTAGAGGAGCGATGATGTCTCATGACTCATCTTTTATTTGATTGTTGTTTGTGATTTGTCTTGACAAAAAGACTAGGGCAATTTTTCCCTTAGTATGAGTTAGGACATTCCTTGTCTACGACTATCTGTTTTTAGCAGGTGGATGACCTTGCACACCTTGGTCTATCTCATATCATGGTGTTTTTTATCCATTTGCATCATTTAACGCCCAATGATGATATGATTTGGAAAAATACTGAAGTCATTCTAATATACTAACATCCATGTCTTCCATGCTAACATCCAGGTCTTCTATGCTACTATTTATTTTTTCCTCTCTAACATTTCTTCTTTTATGCATCTTCACCACCCTTGTCTATTTTCTTCTATCCTTTTGTCCTTCATCTTCTTGTTCTCTCATCCATTTTGAGAGCACACTCATGTTATTTGAACCCGCCTGTCCTCTCGAGGGGGCATATCACTACTTCCTTGTCATCCTTCTATTGGGAATAGGATGCCATTTAATTGCAATCCTAAACATATTTCATGTATCTCTTAAGTCCTTGGAAAGTGTTCCCCAACACTAGGATTAGAAAAAGATTAAATTTGAATGAAATGAACATGTTAATTGACATTTGTAATTAATTCTAAATGATATGAACATGTGAGGGAATCCAAGAAGAGTTCCTAAATAATAGGAGCACATGCGGTGCCCACATGGAAGGTGGAACCCACCTTGAGTTAAGTTAACTGTTTGGAGAAAAAGATAACACTTCAGTAATGAATGTAAAGATCCTAGAAGTTAGGGATTTATGTCTACATGCATGGAGTTTAGTTCAATTCAGTTCAAATTAGTTCAATTCAGTTCAATTTAGTTTAGTATTAGTTCAGTTCAGTTCAGTTTAGTTATGGTTCAGTTATCTTTAGTTGCATGTAGTTAGTTTAAGTTGCATGTTAGTTGACTTCAATTGACTTGAATTGCATGCTAATGACTTCAGTTGCATGATAGATAATAGGTGACTACTTATACTTAACAGGGGATGATCAATCATGCATGATATTTGCATGAATGGTGGAGAGATATGTTTCAGTTAACAAAGATTGACTTGGACCCACTTTGGGCACCCAAGTTGGCATGTTGGAGTTAACACTTTTGCATGATAAGATAATTTATAAGGCTGAGTTAAGTGGGCCCATTCATGGGTGCCAATTTTGAGGAGAAGCTTACAAGATATCTTCGGAATCAACGTTGAGTTATGACTTTAGTTTTGGATGCCCAAATTGATAAAGGACTTGGTTTGACATTGTTTTTCACAGAAGAAATCTACTTGCAAAGAATAGGCGTAGGTTTTGTGAGATAAGCTTTGTACTTTGTAATTGACAACTCTTTGGAGTTTTCAAGGCTCATAATTGTCTGTTTATTGCAGCAAGCTGACGAGAGTTTTATCAGATTTTATTGCTGGTTGTGAAGAAGAATTGTTGAAGGAAAAGAAGCATCTCAAGAAAGGATTGATAAAAAATTATTGTAATCTTGTTCTAAGGTTAAATAATACAAGAACTATTGATTCTGGTGGTGAAGTTTTTTCTTGAAAGGGTTTCTCCACGGTATATGTTGTGTCACTTCTATCTTCTGGTCTTATTCTTCTACAATCTTTTGTCTATTTCTACAAATGGTAAAATGAATCTAAACTGATAATCATCCACAAAGAAAGTGTAACAAAGAACACTTAATTAGATCTACAGTATAATAGTTTTACAAGTTCTAAAGCTACATAATTACCTCCATTTTTCAACACCTTCCTCATCCTACTTTCACTGAGGCATATCTTTTTTCTCTTTCACTGGGGCATATCTTTTTTTCTATCTTTTTCTTTGACACAATCGCGATAAACGCATTGTATCAAAGAGGGGAAAATGTAGACACTAAAAATTGTCTTAGGCACAACTCTTAATTTCTTCATAATTCTTTCATCTTCATTTTTCATAATTAAATAATTTTAATTATTTAATTATTTCCTATGACCATATATCCTCTATTAATTGAATAATTTAATAATTTAATTAATTCATTCTCATCTTTATTTCCCTTTGACTAATTAAATAAATGTTATTTAATTACGTCACTAATTAAACTTATTTTCTTTCTAAAATTAAATAAATGTTTATTTATTTAATTTCTTATGTCACTTTCCACTATAATTAAATAATTATTTTAATTATTTAATTATTCATTAGTCTTTTCTCTCTTTAATTAAATAAATCTTTATTTATTCAATTTAATCCAAATCCTTGAATTTTGAATTAAAATATTATTTAATTAAAATGATGATTCCTCCTTATCACAATCTTCTATAATTAAATAATATCTTTATTATTTAATTAGTCATTAATCACTTAAGTTTCGATAAGATTTGATCAGATTTGATTTCTCTAATAGAAAGTTTTATCTATGTCAATCTTATCTTCTACATGCAATCCTCTATTAATTAAATAACTTTATTATTTAATTAATTCATTCTTACCTTTATTCTTCCTTGATTAATTAAAAAAATATTATTGATTTAATTACGTCGCTAATTAAATCTATCTTCTTTCTAAAATTAAATAAACTATTATTTAATTAATTCTTACGACACTTCCAGCTATAATTAAATAATCATTTTAAATTATTTAATTATTCCTTAACTTTTTCTCTCTATAAAATATTTATTTATTTAATTTAATCCCAAAATCTTGAATGTTGAATTAAAATTATTTATCCTTATCATATTCCCCTATAATTAGATAATCTTTTAGTTATCTAATTAGTCATTAATCACTCAAGTCTAGATAAAATTTGGTCATTCTATTATCTAGCGACATAATATCTAATTTTCTATAACAAACAGACTTTCTGTGTTAATCAGTTCATTATCTAGAAAAAATCAGATTTAACAGATAGTTTTATCTATATCAATCTTATCTTCTACATGCAAACCTTATCCCTCTGTGTCTCAACCAATTTCCACCCTTGATTAAATTACTTTTTAATCTAATCTCCACCATTCAAGCTTTATCACTTACACTAATTCAACCCTAACCCTATTGCATGCCACATCTTTTAATCTTGATCGTCGATTAATTATCTCTCAATCTGAGCCTGTCATTTGAAAATTATATTTTCTATAAATTGGCTTTATCCCTACCATTTTTACTCTCGAAATCTTATGAATTTTGGAAGCAACTTTAGAAATATTCAATATTTTTCTAATATCATTGTCATGAGGCCATATTTGCATACTTAATTAAAATATGAGGGAAAGTATTATACTACAACGAAATGCAGAAGGATAATGGAGGTGAATCATGGAATTGCATGTGTGTTTGGTGAGGTCTTTAATTTATGCATGTTTTTATCTTCCATTTTTCTTCATTATTAGCTTGGGTTTAGTTTGATTTATGCTTTGTATTGCTAATCCTAGAATTTTCCCTATGCTATAGATCTAATTAGGTTAATTCACCCCCTGTCACATTAACATTCCACCTTGTTTAATTGAATAAATCAAATTATTTAATTTAAACACTAAAGTCCTCTCATTTAATTAAATAATCCTATATTATTTAATTAAATATCATTTTGAACTCCTTTTTCATTAAATAAATTAATTATTTAATGGATATCCTCACATTCTTCATCTTGCACATTCAAATTTAGTTTTAATTAATAAATTATTAATTTCCCCTCCCATCCACTTGCATAGGGAATATTCCAAGGGAATATTCTCCTATTTGTCTCCAAAAGGGAATGATTCTTTTCAAACAAACTTTCAAATTTGTTATAAAGTGTGTTTGTTTGAATCATTCTTATCCCTTGATCTTTCCTTGATCCATGCGATCTTTGATTCTCTTCCATTGATGAGAATCCTTGATCCATGTTTCCCCCTTCATTCAATATTGACCATTGATAGATCAAATCGATTTGAGCCCTTGATTTTTCATTTGCTCTCCTATAAATACATCACTATTTGGAGAGAAATGGATCCATAGTTTGATAGCAAATTTATTTTGTTGAAATTTATACTCACTTGCATCCATATTTAGCATATTTTAAAGCATTTTAGACTAATCATCATCCATATTAGCTTAAGCATACATCAATGGCTTCTATGTTAGCTTAGTTTACACTCATTTTAGCATGTTTTTCATCCATGGCTTGCATCTTTGAACTTTGTTTCCATTTATCATAGCTTGCATCAATTATCACCAAGCATCTTAGCATTTAGCACTCATCTCATCATGCTAGACTAGTTTGCATCCATGGTTCATTCATATTGCACTAGTTTCATCAATTTTCATCAATAAAATTGATTGGAACAACTCATATTATCCAAGGGATTAGGAAAGGGTCACCATTCCACATCAATGTGACACCACTCCCCCAATGGGATAAGATTCAAGGTCTTAGAATAGGGTTTTGTTAAGCTTTTGTGTTTATATCATGTTAGTTTAATGGCTTCCTAGTTTTGATTATTCTAAATATCTCATTGGGATCATGGCTTAGTGGATTGAATAGGCTTTAAATTCATTTGGATCTAGCATATTTAGTTTGTACTATGACTATTGTCATATTTTTGTGCTAGAAGGAGGGCTATACTAATCAAATATGGTGAATTTCTCTTTAGATTCTTGTATTCTGGATTTTATAGATACAACAACGCATTTGGAGGCTACAACGACACCATTGTAGGGTGTCACCATATAGCAATTACTTTGCAGGGATACTAGTGATGCCTTTGTAGGGATTATAGCGATGCTTAATTAAATCTAGTGATGCCTATTTAATTTAGCGACACTATTACTTTTTGAAATTATTGTAAATTTAAAAATAGTGATCATGCCTTTGATATAGGGACTCCTTGTGGTCTCTGTTTGTTGTAGAGCGACACTTTGCAACTTTCACCAGAGTGACACCCATGAATTATAGTGACACCTTTGTGAATTATAGCAACTCCATTGTGGACAACGACAATTTTTATTGGTAAACAAACAAAGAGATAATTTTCACATGTGCTTTAAATTTTCAATTTCAAATGCTCTCTTATATCTTACTGACATCTAGTTTTTTTTTTTGAGGCTAACTCGTTTTGCGGATTTAAAAACATTTGAAGTGAAGAAGCATACTATTGTTCATCCATACATTGTAAAAAAGTGTGTACACTTATGGGACAATTATAACCCATCATATGTTGTTTTTCTTTATGCTTTAGGACCAACTAATCTTCCATTGGGTTTAAAATTTACTTTTAAAGTTGGTTAAAATTGAACCCAAACAACCTCACTTTGTGATTTTGGCTTAAAATTGAACAAGAAAAACACATACTTCCATTGGTGCTTAAAAATGAAGTTATTTTTCTTTAGGGGTTAAAATGAATGAGTGCTTGCTTTGCTTATGTCTACTTGTAGTGTGTATCCACTCCCCTTGTACTTCATGTGATCTTGGGTGAAGAGAAACACTCAACTATATGTTATTTGCTTGTGTGCACTTGCAGTACATATCCACTCCCCTTGTGCTTCATGTGATCTTGGGTGAAGAGAAATACTCAAGTATACTTTCATGCTTTGTGTCACCCTTAAGAGAGGACTTACTATGAGATACATTGCGCAATGAAAAACTCATAGGCAAGTTCTCGTAAGAACGTTTATCAGGGGGATTTAAATAAAGGATGTGAAATCATGAGAAATTAGCATCAATATGGGGTGTCCATAACATAGTGCACCTAATCCCACACCTTAAGTGGAATGGGAATGGTTGAAGAGCCTTAAGTGGCCAAGAAGATGAATATGCATAATGGTGTTCTCAGTTTGTTGTCATTAAAAACCTTTTTTAAGTAGTGGCCAACTTTGTCCTTCCAAAGAGTTCTTTGAAGTAGTGAATTGGAATTTATTTCCAAGAAGTTACTTGCCATGTCTGATTTTGGCTAAAGTGTAGAGATTAAGAGTTCATTCTTAACATACCTCTACACTTTTCCCTCAAATTGCATGTAAAATCATCTCTTCTACTATGAAGGGCATGAGGCAAGCCTACTAAGAAGAACGTACCCACTTGAGCTAGGAATGTTATTGCTTGTGAGTCAATTTGACACATTGTTTGGTTCCAATACGTCTTAAAAACACATCAACAAGTTTATCAAATTTCAAACCCTTTGGATTAAGTATGGATACCTTTTGTCCTAATATTGTTGCTTGTCCCTAAGGATTTTATCCTTAGAGGCTTCTAAATATTTTGAATTATATCTAAATCCACACTTTCCAAATTTAACATAAGGAACTATGGCCTTAGCTTCATGATTTTCACATATTGGACTTTGTGAAATGAAGGTTTCTTTGACATAGAAATTTTAGTTTGAACATTAATTAAGATTTTCTCAAAGTGGTAATGAAACAATCTCACTTAAGCAAAGATTAAATCAAATGAACACCCCACATTGATGTATGTTTAAAACATTGACTCCCCAAACACAAGCAATATTGAGACAAGGAAATTATTGCAAAAGATTGAGTCCAAGTTCAATTTTTCCAAAATCATTGAGTTTTATTGTCAAAATCAATGAAGTTATATTAGCAAAATCATTGAGTTCTTAGGGTTTTATCAATTTAGAGGTATAGCATGTTTCTCACCACTTTGGTCTTGCAAAACAAAGGTCCCTTTTAGGTTAAAATTTTGGGTCAAACATTTCATCCACCTTCATCATATTTCACATTTCCCTTCACCAAACAACTTTAGAAGCTTTTGGACACACCAACACTTCAGACTTAGGCATTTATCAAACACGTCCCCTAAACTTAGCTATGTTGTGTGTGAAATGGATCCTTTTCCATGCACTTAGTTGATTTGGTTATCACATTTTGGACTAGTTTATCTTGAAGGTCACGATTCTACCTTAAAGTTTTACATGTTCATTAACACCTTTTATCCAAAATATCAAAACATCAAATCCTTTTTTCTAAAAGTGTTGTCCAAAATTTTAGAAAGTTCATCCCCCATATCATTCACCCTTTTCATCACCCATTCACACCATTGGCCCAAAACAACTTAGAGGGTCTCTTTTACCAAAATTTGAGTCAACTAGAAATTTTCAACACTGTAAATCTCAACACACCTCTCCTATAGGCGACCCACAATTTATGGTTACAACAAGATCACAACATAAGAGAATCATGGAACAAACCAAAAATACATCCACCAAGAGTGATCCAAACCAAAAATAATTTGATCCAAGGAGCCATTCTACCCCCTCACAAAAACCACAAAATCTACTAGGACCATATGAGGTAGAAGAGGTCACAAACAATCCACTTGAGCTCACTAAGGAAGAACTCCTTGAGTATAAACAAAATCATCAAACCTTAGAAAATGTGGCTCCAAATTTTCTCGTACAAAACTTGACATAAGGATTATTCCAATCTATGAATCAACCAACTCCATCCTTTGTGCCAAGTCAAACACTAACTCATAGTCTTGCAACTAGGATTGCCATTGATTTTGGTCACACTCTCCCTTTGGGAGGAAAAAAACTTTTGGGTACTCAAAACACCACTTGGACACCAACATTTGGTGCCCCGCCTCATTCTTCCACCACCATTCCAGAACACCCTCTACATCCAAACAAACCCCTTACATTTCATAACACCACAATGACATTAATATTTTGAGCGCAACCATCTTCATCCATCACCACAAGTTCTGAAAGTGTGCCCAATTTTATACAAGATAATGTGAACCAAATATCTCAAATGGGACAATAAGGGAAAATTAACACTCTCACGCAAGGTCAACCCTTAACAAGTGGCTCCAAATATCCCATTGACACATCAAAACAAGTGGTTACCCAAACCACTCAATTCAATCCACAAAACACATCAACCCCACCTATCATCAATCCAAACCAAAACAACACCTTGATCACAAACCCCATCAACTAAGGTAATACCTTGGTCCCACATCAAATGCAACAAGGGAACCCTCAACACATCGGTCAAGGGAACCCTTCAAATCTATTGAGCCAAGGACAAAATGTGCCATTGATATCACCATACCAAATGGCACCATCATCATCTTTACCATGGGTCCCCCAAAATATGTGAAATCAAACAGGGCCCCAACCTTACATTCCTCCCCAATCAGCTATCTTACAAGGAATGATAAACCAAAACAACCTGTAACCACCTCAAATCAATCCACAACCCATGATCACCAAAAATACATCCCAACATCAAAATTCTTCCATGTTGCAAGCATAAAAAGCTCATGCTTTAGCTTTGCAACAAGCACATTAGGCTTACAAACAAGTGTTGCAAGTGCAACAAGCTCAAGCTCAAGCATTTCAACAACAAAAATCCCAACAACAAGCATTGCATGTGCAATAATCTTATCAGCAAACGTTGCAAGAGCAACAAGCCCAAGCTCAATTCTTGCAACAACAACAAGCCTTAATCACACAATAACAATAGCAACAACAACAACAAGCCTTGGTCACACAACAAAAAAACAAGCACAAAAACAAGCTTTGATAGCACAACAATACGCCCAACAACAAGTGCTTACACAACAACAACAACAACAACACAATTTATAATATAATACCCAAAGAAACATCGTCAATCCAAATACGTTAGGAGCATATACACCTCTACCACCATCACCTTCACAGTGTCAAGCATCGCCCTACACACCATACAACACCCCATCATATCAAAATACCACTTACAATTCATCTTCCATCCCAAAATATGCAACATATGCTCCTCCACCAAACCCGCAAGATGATATGTCATCGCAACTCAAGGTGTTCATGCAATAGATCTAGGACATCCAAATGGGAAAAACAAAGAAACCACATACACAACAAAACTTATGCCCATATCCATTTGATAGGAACATCACAATGGTACCTTTCTAATGCAGATTAGGGTGGATGATCACCAAAAAACTCAAAACCAACTCAACAAAACAAACTTTTCAAATTTAGAACCCAAACTTAGTGGGTTTCTCTACCACTCTTCAATTTTCCTTGTAACATTCCATAAACTATTTTATCACCATAACTTTCAAAAAAAAAATCATACCCACAATATAAAATCTATTTTGGATACCCATTTGGGATTTCTACAACATACTCAAAATTTAGGGGTGGTTGTTTTGGAACGACAAAGCCAAAAATCTGCTTCTACACTTTGGATGAAGGCTAATTAGGCCTGTTTGAATGGCTCACAACTAGGTTTTCACAAATCCAACCTCAAACCTCCATTAAAATAGCTTAGACATGTCACAATTATACTTCCTAAACATTTACAACCATTACAAACCATTTACCAAGAGCTTTTCTACAAACCCTAACTCATTTGCACATTCTATGCCCCAAAAACATGAAATTTCAGCCTAGGGCATCAAAAAATCTTCACTAATCTTCCTCTCCTACTCCTAAAACATTCAAGAACAAAAAATAAAACATGTATACCCTCATTCCACCAAGTTTAAGATTTATTCAATGGTGGAATGAGGGGAAATCCATTATTTTCTATCAAAACTCACAAAAATGAGGGTTTCAACTAGTTTTCAATAAATCTACTCTAGCTTCCTCAAATCTTAATGAAATAAAATGAAACCAAAAACAGGAGTTAGAAGATTCAACTCCACATCAAATGAAATGAAACTCAGACCATTTCCAAGCCGTACAAGTCACTGTAGTAGCAAATTGTGCTTTAAAAATGTAGAAAACAATGTTTTATTGATGTTCAATCTTCAAAATGATCTCTAGAATATTTTATTTGACTTCACAAGGCTTATTTAAGCTTTTAAAAACCCAAACCAACCAAATACAACTGCATTTCAACTTCCCAACCTTTTAACTTCCCAAAAATGCAAAAAATGCAAAGTGGCTTGACAACTTTTTGTAATTTTTGCAACATTTACAAAATTGTCTTCAAAATGACTCCAAATCACCTAAACCTAAATTGACTCCAAAAACATGAAAAATGGTCTTAAAAGACCTTATTACACTAAAATTGACTTCACATCACAAAAAAATAACATTTGCAACATTTTTGCATAAAGACCTATGGTGCCCTGCACCATTTTCCCTCCTGATTTTGAGGTCCCTAAATTTGATAAATACAAAGGGAGGGGGAATCCTTTAGATCACATCAAATAATTCCATGTCATGTGTTTGGAGGTGTCCTACAGTGATTCCTAATTAATTCGCCACACACAGTTTGGCGGGCCCAACAATTAATGGGTTCTCACAATTGCCTCTAGGTTTCAAAACATTCCAAAAAATAATTTGTAGGTTCATAGACCATCTCTCCTTTAATCTTGACATAGATGTTAGCTTAGAATATTTATACACACTCAAGCAAAACAAAGGATAATCCTTCACTAATTTCTTACAAATATGGAGGCAAAGATCTAGTAAGAGCATGTGGCCCACTCTTGATGAACAACAAGTGGGGATTATCATAGAAAATGTTGATCCAGATCTATCCTTCCACTTAAAGATGCAATGTATCACCAATTATGATGAGCTTGTCCCTAGGGACCTCAACATCGAGAGATCCCTAATCTCATAGGGAAACAGGAAAGCATATAGAGACAACCGCCCATCAACTAGTTGAAATGGCAAGCCCCACGTCTGGGCTAAGAACAAGAATGTGACAAATGATGGCATTGTGGATGCTAAATTGGTCATAAGTGCTCCTAGGAAAAACACCAACCAACCAACCATCACAAAAATTGTACAACAAACAACATCACCACCATAGAATAACCAAATCAATAACACTAAAACTCAACAACGAAGATCCCCCAATAGGAATAACTACCCTAAACACAAATACACACCATTGGGGGAACCTATTGAATCTGTCATGCAGAAATTGGTATAGTCAAACTTGATTACACTCCCCAATTTCCAAAACTACCAAGAACCGCAATATAAACCACCTTGGTATAATGAAAAGGATCTTTGTGACTTACACAAAATCAAAAGACACAAAACATCAAACTGTATGAAGTTCAAGAACGTTATCCAAGGTCTTATAAAAAATGGAGACATATCTGTTGATATACCAGCCAGTAACCAGGATCTCAAGATATACAAGACCCCACTACCACATCACAAGGGAAATGACAATGACAAAGGGAAGAATTATGTTGATGGGTGTTTTTTCACTTTCTCGACACATATAGCATACAAGTATACTATCTCTCTTGAAAGGTAATTTCTGCAACTAAGTTTTAGAAATCACCCCAAGGTCTCTTTGGTGTCAGGTCATGACAATGCATGGAATAGTTCAATTGGTTGATGTGATTTGTTGGCAATCATAAGGAGGCCTTTATGGTTTACAAAGCATGGGAGTTTGGGTCGGCAAATGGAGTTTCAAAGTGTTGGAAGTGAATGAACACTGGTTGTACATTCAGAACAACAAGCTGAAACTCACTTGAATCACCAAGTTTGACATTGTTATGGTGCTTAGAATCCTACATTAACAAAGAACTAAAATAAATATCAAAAGGGAAAGGCTTGAGAGAAATTTTTCTAAATCTAAACTATGAATGAATAGTAACAATGGAGGATGCTATAGTAGATACACTCCCATAAACTGAGTTTTTCTTGGCCAAGAGAAACCTACAGCTACACAAAACCAATGCAATATTCAAAGGCTCATTTCAGATTTTCAGACTATGTCATTCACCTATTAAGCATGAACAAACAGTTGAACTAAGGTGTAGCAAGTAAACAAGCCTAAACTAACTTTACACAACAATTTATCATCAACAAATTTCCAAAAGTATGGGCTGGAAGTGCATCAAATATTGTAACAAACAACCATCATCAAAGTCATTCAAAAACCTAACAAACAAAAATAACATGGAGGATGAATCATGCATGCAAAATGAGCAAGCTCAAAGAAAACACCCAAATTCAATGCAATTCTTCCTTTTATTGCGTCAAAATGCCCCTTTACAACAATTCACCACCACTTACAAATGAGGAGCAAGCCCCTATTTATAGTTTTTCAAAAGTGAAATGAATGGCCAGGATTCATTTGCAATGAGAGGCCCAGATTTAATATAGCTTAGGGTTTCACCTACCCCCAATATTTCACAATTTAAAATAGACTATTTTATCCTCTTCTCTATTTTGTCTTGTAGTCTATTTTGTCCTGTAGCTATTTTGTCTTTTAGCTACCTTCTTTGCTTTAGCTGAAAACTGTTGAAGTCTGCCTTCTGTCTAATATGTTTGCAACATCCTTTCAGCCAATCAAGTAGGTCTTGTTGTAGATTTTCTTTACTAAGAAGCAGAAATGTCTTCCTTGGTTTCGGTGAGCAATCTCCATAGGTGGAAAATAGAACATCTCCCTTGAATTGAACTTCCCACTTTGACATGATTTCGTATGCAAGTCTTTTGAGGGCACATCGCCTGCTATGGCATTTCTTGGTGCAATTTTGCAAACAGATTTTGGCATTTACAAGCTCGGGTGACATCATATTGGTACACATTCATTCTTCTTCTTAGTAGTTTGAAACATTCCTTCTAATTATCCCTTGACAATCATTAGCACTTGAGGGAAAGAAAAACAACCCCCTTTGTGTTCTTCTTCAAAGTCAGCTCTTTTAGTTGTCCGCTTATTTGACACAGGTTCATAGGTCAACCTTTGCAATCAAATGTTCATGCAACATCTTCTTGGCGTGTAAGCATATCCTTCACTTTGGTATCTCTAGATCTTCATCGGCATGATTTCATAGTATGTGCGAGGATCTCTCTTTGACATGCTCGACATAATTTTACGTATGGATCTTTGATGATTTGAATTTTTTCCTCTTTTGGGCATGGCTCCATGCTTAAGTGCATCCCCATATCTTTGTCTATTTTGCAAAAATTACCCTACACATAGTAAAAATATATTAAAATAGAGCACCCACAAAATATTAATAAAGACCCTAACTATGAGCAAATATCGCTACCCATAATCGTATGATTACAAGAAGGGATTCTTTATTTTGAAACCAAGAAATTCCCATTTAGGTTCGGATCATTCCCCCGATCTCAAATAGCCCCTGTGGGCTATATCCTATGAAAATTCCAATCAAAAATTTTCTCATGAATAACCTTTAGATTAAAAAATTATTCTATTTTCAATCACTTATACACTATTGAGATACTTCCTTTAAGTTTGGGATTCTGACTTAGTGTATTAAGGCTCTCCCTGATTCTAGTTCCATCCGTGGCTCCACTTCATTGATAATTTGAACAACATGATGCCTACAAAATTAAATCATAAAGATTAGTAGTGAATCTTGTCTGTGCCTAAAATAAGCATGTGTGTCAAACCCTGCTTGTACTAGCTTTGATCACCCTCTCATAAGAACCCCTCTGCACAACTGAGAGACACAACCTCATATACTTATTTATTTGATTTGTAGCTGTGAGTCCCCATACCTCCTCTTCTACCATGAACTTCACCAACCTTAAAGCTTCGTTTAGAATGCCTCCTCTCAGACCATCCTTCTAATTCAGGATCAGTTTATTGATCTTTCTTTTAACACCATTCTCTGCCCACAAATTGTGAAGTCTGAACAATAAATATGCAATGATCAATGCTCGTCAACATAAAATTTAATCAATCTCATGACCACCAATTATTTCTCGATCATTGGATTCTGTCGGACATCATCAAGAGACTATCAACTAGCGTTGGTGCATATAAGGTAACGATACATTAGAAGAGCGAGTACGGGAAGATCATGTTACATTGCTGCTACGGAAGGAAAGTGCAAAAAATCAGTGTATGAAAGCTATAGTAAAATGGCAATGCAAGTGACAACCTTCACAGGAGGATTGTCCACAATGATGAATGTGATGCGGGAAATTGTGGTGAAATTTCCGTAGGAAACAACCATGATAGAGAAGAGGCCTACAATGATAACTCCTGGGGTCAAGCCTCATGGATTGCATTCGTTCCACCAACCATGGGATTTTTTGTATAAAAATTGAGGCCCGTGAACCCCTCCATTTTCTTTTTTCACAAGTCGAAGCTTATTTCCCTATATAAACGAGTTGAATTATGGCACGATGCCCCCTGTGCTTTCCATCGAGCACACCTTGAATAATAGAGAGTTAGGTTTCAAAAGCTTTCCAACACCATCATAGTTTCAACGCCTGTATAATCTGCCTATCTAAGCCCGACATCATCCTTCAAAGCCCATTTATAACTTAATGACACATATGGAGGAATTTTCAATAATTATTTACTTGCAAATCATCCTCATAATTTCACCATCAACAATCTGATCCTGAGGTTTGGAAGGCTACCGCCATAGCAAGATAGACACAATTCAATTGAACATGCTTCAACGCAGAGCCACGACATGCCCGTGACACCTATGAGTATATCATGTGAGGCTATCATGCAAGAATACCTTTGTAGATAGATTGAAAGGTGACAATCCCCACAACAAAATTTTTTCCATCCTTTGTGCTGCTTCACACCATGACAAACATGAATCCAATGTCCAAAAAATGATCAATCATGCTCATATTACGTAGGAAGTTCACGGATGAATCGGTGTGGAGGGTAAATGCGAAGAAGCTATGATGGAAATGTCATTTGAAAGGTGGGATAGACAACAGATCCCGCAAACAAAGCTTCCACCAAAGGATATGCAGAGGTGAGTATGCGGGTAGCGATACACAAGAAGCCGTGATTAAAATGTCATTTTCTAATGACGTTGAGAGTAGCGGCTTCCCCCTTTCGAGTACCCGCGAAACTCCTCACCTCATTATTTCTCACACTTTGACTTTGGCCACCCTTCCACAATTTTCTCAGTGGAATAACCATCCATGACATTCAAAGCTTATCATAAATGCTTTTGTAGTTTGTATGAACACTTTGTAAGTTACCATCGTCTAGAGCAAAATATCGGGACAAAAGCATTAGAATCTACTCGAAACAGACTTGTGTTATGCCAATCAACAATCATTGTATTTCATAAGATGACGTATTCTTTGAAGCATTTTGCTTAAATAGTCATTGCGCCTCCTTTAAGCTTCCTCTTTATTCATGCATGTTAATTGGGTTGCCTCTTAATATCATCATTGTTCCTTGATGCATGCTCCTGCTGTTTTATCACTTGATCACTCAATAAACGCTACCATCAATGTTTGCTTTACCAGTAGTGTAGAGACATCACGTGCAAATAATCCTTAGACATTCAGGCATAATGTTTTATTGATGAAAATATTTTAACCTATTTAGAATGTAAGAGTTATAGCACTTATTTTTCAATGGATCTTTAGAATTCGAATAAGCTTGAGGGTACTTGAGAGTATGCAGGACGTGTAGTGTAGGGATCCAGGGCCAAAACGTCGCCTGCGGGGGGACTTTGTGGGAAAGTCATAATTGTTGGAATATTAACCCTAACTGCTACCGTCCCCGCCAACCACTGCCCGCTATATCGCAATCAAGATTTTAACCATCGCGATACCGCGGGGAACTATGGAGAAAGCCGCCACCGCCAGAAATATCCGGATACAAAAGAATTAATATTTAAGTTTTAATATTATGAAAATGACAATGTATTAAATGCATTTTGACGGGGGAAAAATTAGTTAGGTGATTTTGAATTTAAATTGTAATTTCGGGCTTTCTCATCCGTGAAAATCTTTCACGTGACTTTTTACCTGAAGCATATATTTTGTAATTGGAATTTATTTTTTGAATAGAGGAAAGTGAAGGAGAATGAGAAGAAGGTGAATGTGAGCAAACAGAAAATTACGAGCAACAGCTCTGTGTGTTGGAAATAATATTTTATGTTTTAATTTTTACAGTGCGTGAAAATTTCCTCCTCTGCCTCCGGCCTTCACGTGGTATCAGAGCAAGTTCGAGTATCAGAGCAAGTTTGATTATCAGAGTCAATTTTATCAAAGAAGATTATCTGGGTAAATTTCAAAAATGGCAGTAAGCACAAGCTTGACAAACCCACAAATTCCACAGTTTAATGGGAAGAATTATGAGTACTGGTCAATTACTATGAAAGCACTA
>VDFB02271358.1:207950950-208116693 GCA_007258455.2 Sequoia sempervirens
ATTCCACAGTTTAATGGGAAGAATTATGAGTATTGGTCAATTACCATGAAAGCACTATTTAGCTCACAAGATATATGGGATTTAGTAGAGAATGGATTTCCAAGCCAGATGCAGTAGCATACAATGCTTTAACACAAGCAGAGAAAGACTTATTAAAAGACACAAGGAAGAAAGACTCAAAGGCTTTATTTTATTTGTTTCAAGCTATACATGAGAGCATTTTTCCAAGGATTTCAGCAGCAACAAAGTCCAAACAAGCATGGGACATACTTCAAACAGCCTATCAAGGCATGGAAAAGATTCAAAGCAGCAAGAGACTACAAATCTTTGAGAGATTGCGGGGAAACAATATGTATGAAGGACAATGAATCTGTAGATTCATTCTACACCCAAGTCATTGGGGTGGTTAATCAAATTAGGTCTCATAGAGAATGCGGAAGATACTCGAGTTGTTAGAAAAGATTTTTAAGAGTTTGCCCACAAAATTTCTACCGGTTGTAGTTGCTATAGAGGAGACAAAGGATCTCTCACAGTTCTCAGTTGATGAGCTGTATGCATCTCTAATTTCTCATGAACAAAGGCTGAAAAGGTTAGCAGATACATCACTGGAGCATGCTTTCAGAACTCAGGCTTCAGTCAATCAAGGAAGAGGCAGAGGTAGATCAAGAGGAAGAGGAAGAAACTCTTACAGAGGTGAAAGATACAGTTTATCAAGCTCAAGTGGAAGATGCAACAATCAAGGCTCAAGCCAAAACCCAACACAGAATCAGTCACAAAATCAAAGGTATGAGAAATCTCAAGTCCAATGTCACTATTGTAAAAAATATGGGCATTATATGAATGAGTGTAGAAAGAAGTAGTATGATAATAATAGACAAAATGCAATTTTTTCAAGAGAAGGTCAAAATCAGGATTCAGATAAGAGAACAATGTTTTTAGCCTGTAATGTTGCTCAAGCAAATGAAAAAGATGTATGGTTTTTAGATTCAGGCTGTAGCAATCATATGACAGGGAATCTAGAAATGTTTTCAAGTTTAAATGAGAATGTAAAGTCTGATGTTACATTGGGTAATGACAACAAAGTGTCAGTCAAAGGAAAAGGAGATATCAATATTCTAACTAAACAGGGGGAGAAAAAGTATATTTGAGATGTGTATTTTGTGCCTAGTCTGAAACATAACTTAATGAGTGTAGGGCAACTGGTTCAAAAAGGGTATAGAGTAACCTTCAAGAATGGTTTGTGCACAATTTTAGACAAATACCCAAGCAACCAGCTTATTGCAAAAGTCAGAATGACAAACAACAGAATGTTTTCCTTAAAGATAAGGCCAGATTTGAATATAAATTATGCTCAAGCACAACATTTAATGAATTCACAAGTGGGTAGAAAAGAAACTACAGCAGTAGTGCAGACAATTTTTCAAGCTGAGATAAAAGATGAAAACTGGTTATGGCACCTGAGATTTGGTCATCTCAACTTTGGAGGTTTAAATTTACTTCATAGGAAAGGTATGGTCAAGGGACTACCTTTAATAGAAAAACCAGAAAGGGTATGTGAAGGGTGCATATTAGGAAAACAACATAGAGAATCATTTCCTGCAGGAAAGTCAACTAGAGCAAAAGCCCCTTTGGAAATTATACATTCAGATTTGTGTGGACCTATGCAAACACCTTCAATAGGTGGTAGTTTTTATTTTCTGACATTCATCGATGATTATTCAAGAAAAACATGGGTTTATTTTCTAAAGCAGAAAAATGAAGTGTTTGATCCGTTTCACGGGCTCAAAATTTGGTTGAAAACAAAGCGGTTATTATATCAAAGCAAGTGTTGGAGAACAGATAGAGGTGGTGAATATATTTCAAGAGAATTTTTTAATTTTTGCAAGGATCATGGAATTCACAAGCAATTCACAACTAGATACACACCTCAACAAAATGGAGTAGCTGAAAGGAAAAACAGAACAATCATGGAAATGGCTAGAAGTATGTTGAAAGCCAAACATTTGTCAAATGAATATTGCGCAGAAGCAATATCTTGTGCAGCCTATATTATGAATAGGTGTCCAACAAAAAGTGTCATGAATATAGTACCTGAAGAAGCATGGACAAGAAGAAAACACAGTGTTACTCACATGAGAGTATTTGGATGTGTTGCATATGCACATGTGCCTGATGAATTGAGAAGGAAGCTAGATAACAAAGGAGAAAATGTATATTTGTTGGATACAGTGAAGAATCCAAAGCATATAAGCTTTATAATCCAACAACAAAGAAAGTTATAATCAGCAGAGATGTACAATTTGTAGAAGATGAAGCATGGGATGGAAGTATAGAGAAGACAGTCAATATTTCAGCTAGTATACCTCAAGAGGAGAATGAAGTTCCAGCATCAACAAATATTCCAGCTATTGTGACTCCTCCCACTCCCATTCAAGCTCAGCAAAGTGGTCCACAAGTGACACCAGCATCGACTATAAGAACAGCCTCAATCATTCAAGGAAGCAGTCCAACAAGAGGACAACAAACACCATCTACAGCAGGACCATCGGGTCCATATTCCACAAGTTCAAGTGATATGTCAAATCCTACATTGGCAAGTCTGAGAAGACAGAAAATCAGAAGCATAAGAGATATATATGAGCAAAATGAAGGTGAGAATAATTCAGATCAGATTTCTCTTTGTGCATTTTATTCTCAAATAGAAGATCCAATTCATTTTGAAGATGCAGTCAAAGATGATAAATGGGTAAGTGCTATGGATGAAGAGATTGAAGCAATTGAAAAGAATCAGACATGGGAACTAGTCAGTCTTCCAAAAGACAAAGATGTAATTGGAGTGAAATGGATTTATAAAACCAAATTGAATGAAAAAGATGAAGTTCAGAAGCTTAAAGCAAGATTGGTTGTAAAGGGCTATTCACAACAGCCCGGAATTGATTACAATGAGACATTTGCACCTGTAGCACGATTGGATACTATAAGGATAATTTTAGCATTAGCAGCTCAGAATAAGTGGTTTGTATCTCAAATGGATGTAAAGTCAGCTTTTTTAAATGGTTATTTAGAAGAAGAAGTTTATGTGGAACAGCCACCTGGGTATGAAGTTTTGGGTCAAGAAGACAAAGTTTACAAATTGAAAAAGACACTGTATGGATTGAAGCAAGCCCCAAGAGCTTGGTACAGCAGAATAGACAGTTATCTTTTGCTGAATGGATTTAATAGATGTAGCAGTGAGCCCACACTGTATACAAAAATGAATGAAGAAGGTGAAATACTAATAGTATGCTTATATGTGGATGATTTAATTTTCACTGGCAATTTGTCAATTGATCTGTCTCAAGCAGACATGAAGAAAGAATTTGAAATGACAGACTTAGGTCTGATGAAATATTTTTTAGGCATTGAGTGAATAAAATGAAAATAGTATTTTTATTTCACAACAAAATATGCAAATGACATTTTGAAAAGGTTTAATATGATGAAGTGCAAACCAGCCCAACACCTACAGTGACAGGTCTGAAACTAAGCAAGGATGATAGAGGGTCTAATGTTGATCCAACTTTGTTTAAGAGGCTTGTTGGAAGTCTCATGTATCTCACAGCCACAAGGTCAGACATTATGTATGGAGTAAGTTTGATTTCTAGGTTTATGGAAACACCAAAAGACACCCATTGGAAAGCAGGGAAAAGAATTTTAAGGTATGTAAGTGGAACAAGGAATTTTGGCATTAAGTATTCAAGTTCAGATGAATTCAAACTCATAGGATACACAGACAGTGACTGTGCAGGCAGCATTGATGATAGAAAAAACACGTCTGGTTATGTATTTAATTTTGGGACTGGAGTTGTGTCATGGTCTTCAAAGAAGCAGCCAATAGTTTGTCTTTCATCAGCCGAAGCAGAGTATGTGGCAGCCACAAGTGCAGCATGTCAAGCAGTCTGGATGAGAAGAATTTTGAAAGAATTGCAAAATGAACAAATGGAGGCAACAAAAAATTACTGTGATAACAATTCAGCCATTGCTCTTTCGAAGAATCCAGTCTTTCATAAAAGAAGCAAGCATATTGATACTAGGTATCATTTTATCAGAGAATTAATTAACAATGGTGAAATATTTTTAGAATTTTGCAGATCAGAAGAACAAAGTGCAGATATTTTTACAAAGCCGCTGGGAAGAGATAATTTTATTTTTCAAAGGAACAGATTGGGCATGGTGGACAGCGCAGTTATGCTTAAGGGGGAGTGTTGGAATATTAACCCTAACTGCTGCCGTCCCCGCCAACCACTGCCCGCTATATCACAATCAAGATTTTAACCATCGCGATACCGCAAGGAACTATGGAGAAAGCCGCCACCGCCAGAAATATCCGGATACAAAAGAATTAATATTTAAGTTTTAATATTATGAAAAGGACAATGTATTAAATGCATTTTGACGGGGGAAAAATTAGTTAGGTGATTTTGAATTTAAATTGTAATTTCGGGCTTTCTCATCCGTGAAAATCTTTCACGTGACTTTTTACCTGAAGCATATATTTTGTAATTGGAATTTATTTTTTGAATAGAGGAAAGTGAAGGAGAATGAGAAGAAGGTGAATGTGAGCAAACAGAAAATTACGAGCAGTAGCTCTGTGTGTTGGAAATAATATTTTATGTTTTAATTTTTACAGTGCGTGAAAATTTCCTCCTCTGCCTCCGGCCTTCAATAATGGGATAGTTGTAATAAAATAGTGAAGACCTTTGCAATGGGAGAGTTCGCAATGGGAAGTGAGGTGCGAGCAAATGACGTGGGTGTGCCACACTCCAATGTTGTGCAGAGAAAAGAGGTGGGAGTTCCATGTAAGAGTCCCATTTTGGATGGTTGAGGAGGTGGCGACTCCCACAGAAAAGAATCCTGCAAGTGTCGAAAGCAAGAATGAGAACGTGGGATGCTGAACCATTCAACGAAAACACCAAAATGATGTTGATTCATCCTCCATGATATACAAAATGGGAAAAAGTAGGTTACTCATCCCCCAATAGTCACTAAGATTGCAACTATAGGATGAGTAAGTGACCAATATGTCCCTCAAATGATCTAGATTAGGGTTATCATCATCATAATAGTAAGGATCATCATAATAGTAAGGAAAGATCCGATCAAAATTTGGTACTCTTCCTTCTTAAATATTCTCGCTTTACACAGGTTTAATAAAACTGATGATAGCCTAGTAAGAACTCCCAAACCTCCTAGCGTAGGTTATGTTCAATGCCTACATAAAATATCCTTTTCTTCAAAGCCTTGTGGATCAACTGCCCATCCCTTAAGATTCAAAATTTTGCTCACTCATCACTTCCCAATGGAGACCGTTGATGCCCACCCCACACTAAAGTTGGTTGGTCATGCTGTTCTAATGAATATGATGTTCCACCTTTTGTTGAACTCCTTGGCTCTATAGCTAATTTGATAGGAAATACGTAAGTTCTCATTGCTTCAGAAAAGGTGTGTTTTCCATGATAATACCAACAACACTTGGTAGTATTGGGTGCATGGACTTTCAACACGAGTTGCTTCTCAATGCACAACACTATCATTATTTTCAATCGCATGTGGTGGAACAGTGACCACGAGTGTTTTGTGTAGGAAGGATGTGTATGGATGCTGTTGTAAACGATCGAGACAGAGGCCCCCGCGACATCGAGACTCACTAAAAGGAAAATCAAAATAGGAGTGTGGATACATTGTTTTGCACTACCACTTACAGTGATTAGAGGTGGTGTAGTTGTCGGCCACTTCCTCAAGGCGTCCTCCTTGTTTCCATGCACCATTGAGTTATGCTATCTCACTTTCATGAGCCAATTGTAATATGTGTCTTTGGTTTTATAGATCGATCAAGAGCTTGTGAGAGAAATGTGAAAGACTAGAGGAAAGAAGCCTGTGTGCTCATGCTCTTTGCGGGGGTATTATGTGGGGAGATGGAGGGCCAACACTATTTGTGGGAGGAGTGTGGGTGTTGAGTTGGTTAGTGTTGTAAGAATGTCAATGAGTGAAAGGAGACCTGCACGAGTGCTTCCGCAAGCACCTGGGTGTATGTCACCTACAACTAGAATGTTCCATGAGAAAGTAAGGACCATTAAATGGAACTTCAAATTCATTATCATGTCACACCTTTTACATGCCCATGGTGAAAGAACATTACAAAAATGTTATACCTGCAGGACTTGATCTATTTGGGGTCATCACTTTGGCTGTGTCACCTTGTAGCCTTGCAATGCCACTTATACCGCATGTTGGGAATAAGGTGTTTCAACCTTAGAGTCCTAACATTGAATTATTTAATGTATTATTGTATTTATTTGTTTTAATTAATTTCCTACAATGTCATGTCACTAAGTGGGACCCACTGGCTAGGTGGCATCCCCATTGGAGGTGACTATATGACACATCTTCATCACATGTAGAGGTAGGCATCCCATCTTGGAATCATGGACCTAGGACAAGTGGTGTCATCTTATGACATATTCTATGACGTGTCATAAGGTATATTTTGAATGGAGAAAGTGTGGTACCTTAGTGGGGTATGACAAAAGTGTGAAAGAATACGTGTGATAGTCATGTTTGACTTATTCTTTGTTTGTTGAATGTGTTGTAAGTGTGAAAAACTTTTATGGCACATGTTATATGACATTTGTAAGGAATTTTTCATAACACACTATAAGCATGAACTAGGCACCCAAGCTTGGAGAGAGAGGTTTTGCATATTATGAAAACTGTAAGAGTTGTAAGAAAATGTTGTACAAATGTCTAAATCATGCCTATGGTGTGAGATATTATTGCTACATGGGTTTGGATGCCTAAAATCTTCTAGAAGCCTCTCAAAGCTTGTAACTCCTATAAATAGGATGCCTTGCATTGTAGAATGCATAGTTTGATTCTAGGTATTGAAGTGTTGTTGGATTTCCTCCAGAAGAGCAAGAAGTAGTCTCCATGTTAAGGCTGTGAGCATGCAAGTGTATTGTAACCTTATTGTTGTATATTAATACATTGGTTCGATGCTTTGGAGAGGGGTTTTTTACCTGAAAGGGTTTTCCCCATGTATATCATGTTTTCTTCTCTTCTATCTATCTCTCTTCTATTATTTGTGTTTCTCATTCTTGAAAGGTTAATTTACATGTCGTTATGCTGCTGAAATTTTCTTAGATTTGAAACTACATCAACTTTCCTAGAAGGGTTATTGCATGGGAAATTAAACTGTCTATTTCTGCTTTAAGGCATAGTAGTATGTGCTTGTATCAAGATGATTAACATCTGATTTATTTTAAGAAGCATAAGATATTGAAGGTGCATACTAGATCTTGGAAGGCTTTCTACATTTGTCATTTTCCCTTTCACCGCAATCATATTTTTGTTACAAAATCTAACACTTTCATGAGGATTGCTTAATGGTAGTGTGTACATGACAAGGACTTAGGGCGATACAAAATACATGCAAAATGTTTGGGGTGGGTAGTCAGAATGTTAAAGAACAGTAAATGCACCCCCATTGAGAACTTGTAATTGTTAACTAGTGAGCCAAATGATAAAATTTTGAGAGAGAGAGAGGTATTTCTCAGGCATGCTCTCAAAAAATCCTCCTAATCATAGTGAAGCCATCGCTATGGCCTGGTAATGCATAGTCTTAAAATATGACATAATAAATCATAAATCATGATTTTATCACTATTCCCTATTTCGATAAATGCCACTTATGGTTAATTCTCGATCACAGGCACTCCTAGATAATGACATGTCCTAGTCATGTCTGAGTTCATTTGGTAGATTATGAACCTATTAAGAGGTCAAGGATTTTGGATGATGGAATGCGGGACACCATCGGGTGGATGTCGTAGAAGATGGCCTTGGAGGAGCGGCCACCCGCATACGAGTTCCCGCTAGCCTAGAGGGGTACAGAATCCGCAGGGTCTTAATTCATGTGCCTACTTCAAATTTAAAAAACCCTATTCACTTTAATAGGTGTGAGGTTTCAAAACATCACTTAGTGAAGCAAACCTATTTATTATAGGGTATGTCAATGTTTTAATGTGTCCCTCATATATGCTAATTTACAACTTATGAAAAAGCCTGCATGGTGATCCAAATCGTGATGCTGCCATTGTTGCCCCATCAACAACTTGTAGAGATAGTACACTAAGAAACCCTTTACAGGAAAATAACATGGGTACGTCATGAGAAGGAGTTGTTATAGGTGGGGAGTGGCCTGTAGAGTTAGGTGGTGCAGGGGCTGCATATCAGGTTGTTGAATTTTTGCCACCAAGGAGTGACTTTCTGAGAACGGTGTTCCGATGACATGGCCTGCATGCGAACCCATCGAGGAGACCTACTTTAAATTTTTTCTTTGTGTGCTTTTCATATTGATGACATTGGTGGGTTTTGGGTTCGTGTAGTGGGGGAATAGTGAATTTTCACCGTTATGGAATGACGTTGTAGTAATAGCTTCTCACCAGTGGCGACCTACATGGGAAAACCCACCGGTGGGTTCTAACTCAAAAAATATTGCTAGTGAACTTAAGATTTTTTTCTAAGGAAATGACATGTACAGGACCTGCATGGCGGAGTGACACCAGGGTCTCGTCATTTAAACAATAGTCGCTAGATAACAACTTTCCACTAGTGAACACTTGCAAGGGTGGACCCGCATAATAATTTTGATTTGGTGGATTTGCCACTTCAAACTCCAAAGTTGGGATCATGGGTAATGAGTGAAAAATTCACAATATGAGATGGTGTGAAGGCTCTACCATTGAACGACAACAACCGAGTGGTGGTGGGTCACATGAGGCGTCCCGCAGGGCAACTAGGACTTAATCAATTTCACAACGCATTGGGTCTAGTTCATTCGTAGTGACGGCGAGGACAGAGCTCACAGAGTGGGAGGATGTTAAGGTTTTTCCATTAGTGTAACAGTCATGCAAGGGTGAGCTTCCAAAGAGCAAAAACCCATGAAGGATTTTCAATAAAAAAATTGAAACCCCATAGAACTTGGCCAATGGCGTGGGTACATTTGACTTTGTAGTTCAGGGTACATGATCATCTCAAGTTTAGAATAGGGGTCCAACGATCAAGGAAAATTCCAACCAACAGGAACAAGGAAAAAGTAGGAAACATGAGGATCCCTACCTTCAGCGAGGTGTGTGTACAAAACATGCACAACAAATGGTGACTCAGCTAGGGAAATACTCTAGGGAATTTCGATGACAAACTAGAATCACGAACCCAGAATCTTTGGTTCCAACCTTCATGATAGGACAGACAAACCGAACACTCGACCAAAGGATCAAAGCCACTAGTAAATCAATCGTTCTATATGCTAAAAATCCAAGTGTGTGCAAGTGCATTAATTCCTGCCCTTAAGTCACTACAGGAACCTAAGCTCTATCAAGTTAAGCTATGTGATTTATTCTAACTCCAAAAGCATTCAGGACAATTCCTTGCTACTATTCAGACATACATGGCCCCAACAAGGTTGTCGTTGTGATTCTCCCAAACATTGCTCTACTACCAGTCGAACGTCCATACCCCCCATAGAGTTATTTGAATCCTCCTGAAAATTGAATTTGTTTCTTTTGATTTTCATAGTTTTTGTTTCTTTTCTTTTGTTTCTTTTGATTTTATTTTCCCTTCTTTCATCTTTCATTTCAACTTGCAAGTAGTGAAGTTTGCACTCAGGGCTAAGAATCACAATGGCGCTAAAGTATAATTTTATATTTTTCACTTAACCCAACTTCGCAAAGGAGCCTACAGTGACCTTCAATTCTTAAGATTTGTGAGAGATATAAGACTTTAGAATACATCGGAATCAGATTAAACCAATGACTTATCCCATTTGAATCAAACATCCAGGTCACTTGACACTAACAGAAGACCTTCACCATCCACTCTGAAAACTTGATTGAAGTTCATCAAGGAAATACTTAGAACAACCCTAGGTAATAAAACAGGTTGTTGTGCTTGCAAGCATACCCAACAGGAAACAAGGGGACCTCGAGAAAAGTAGTAAAGTGGAAGCTAAGGCAATGCAAACTAACCTAAGGAAACCACCTACACTAACCAAAGTAGGAAAGAAAAAATAAACAGAAAGGAAACTACTCTAAAGTAATCTAACCTACAACAAACCAACTAATCTATTGAAAGTAGGAAAGTGAGACTATGTACATGGAATCTATACTACTCAAACCAAGCTATGTACAAAGGGACTCAAAAAGACTTCGTTCAAACCAGGAGAACTAACACTCAACCCAATACGAACTCGTAATGCATGCACAAGCAATAGGGTAATCATTATAGTCCTAAGCAATGATAATTCATCCTTATGTTTTGAAAA
This sequence comes from Sequoia sempervirens, assembly GCA_007258455.2. NCBI lineage: Eukaryota > Viridiplantae > Streptophyta > Pinopsida > Cupressales > Cupressaceae > Sequoia > Sequoia sempervirens. The sequence continues at coordinate 207,961,311 of VDFB02271358.1, forward strand.
ATGAACTTCGATATTGCAACATTCAAACTCAGTAACAAAATCAGGAGGAACTAGTAGTTGAGGCAATTCATGAAGTCTGTGGTCAATCCATAAAAAAGTTTGTCTTCCCTCGTTCCCATAATCAAAATGATAAGTATGAGCATTCATGAGAGCAAGGAAAGATAAAACTTGGATGTCGTCCGGTGAAGGAACAATATTTGATGGTTCAAATCATGCATGGCATCATTGGTTATGGCATGGACATCCTTGGGAAGATGTAAGGGATGGTGCAACATCCCTCTCACATTGCAAACCTATAGACCATAATCAAACTAATCAGGTAGTAGACATTACAAGGAACCAAATTTTTTGAATTCAAGGAACATTCTACCTAATCTCGGGTCTGCATAAGGATGAGAAAATGATTCAGCCAACCCGTCTTCCAAGCTCCCAGTGGGATTTGCAACCTCCATCAGTTGTTCATCAAGGAGATACACACTATCATGTTGATCATATGCAGTACTTACATCCATTCGGTTTTCATTCTCAAAAGGAAATGTGTTGTCTTTTCTAATTTACTCCATGTTGACTTCAATTTGATGACACCTCATGTCATAAAAACATGATATGGATTAATCTATTCCATTACCATCCTCAGAATGTGCAAGAGGATTAGCAATAGATAGGGTGGAAAGAATGCTTGTTGCAACCTATAGTTGGCAAGGTATATCAAGTTTGTGGGCAGCCTCCAAGACACCCCTGCTTTGATCTTCTTCTCTTTGCATACCATTTGGCTCATCAAGATATTCACTTGTTTCCTCTTGTTCACTACCGTTGTAGATGGAAGTGGTATCCCCTTCCCAATCTGGGAGCTCGAATGCTTCACCATTAGGAGGTTCAGGTGATATGTCTTCGTCACTACCAACCTCTGAAACATACCCTTGCTCTGCATTATTATATGCCCACAGTATAGCTCCTAATGGAAAGAAGTCACCAATTGACAGTACCTCCTCAAGGGGACCGAAATCCCATTTGTAATTTTCCTCCAAGGATTCCCCATAAAGTTGATCATCAACCATGTATAAATTATCCAGAAAGGAGAAATAATCTTGATGGGGAACCAATGGTTCAATACTTGGGTCTGCCATATCATTAGTGGGACCATATTGTTCCTCTTTCGTTGCTGTCCCAAAGCCCTCTTGTGTTTTGTACTCAGCTATAATTCCTCTTGACTCATGTTCTTCGACTTCTAGCTTGCTTCTTCAAGCAACAACAAAAGGCCTCGAATTGGGTTGTTCCACTTGTTCTTTAACTTTCCTGATGGCCTCTTGACACAACACACATGCAAACTCTGAATGTGTAGAATCATGGAGCCTACACCAGATTGGCAGCAACAACACCTCCAAATTGATCTGGTATCACTACTCTGACTACTCTTTCATGATCCTCAAGATGAGTTCACCATATATTTCCAATATTAGATCTCATCAATGCTTGGGGAGGAAGTTTGATGGTGGACTGCCTATGCTTGTGGTTGTTCCCACTCCTCTAGATCTTCCTTTTTAGGTGCTTGATCACCTTCGTCCATTGAGAAAAGGTCTTCTAATCCTATTTCACTTAAACTTTCATCACCATTCTCTGCTGCCCCAAGAGTTTCAGCCTCCTCCTTTTGGCTTTCAACATCTACGTTGGTTGTCCTAGCACTTATTTCTATAGAATTTCTTGATTCAGCTTCAGTGTGTTGTCCCCCAAATGCTGACTGTTATTTTTCCTCAGTAGATCACTCCTCTTCATTTTTGGTTGGCTGCTCTATCTGGTTCAAATAGCTTCTAGCTTGATCAATGATGTCTACACATGAAGGGTAAGTTAGTTTCAAAAGAGGTGCATTATGGACCCTGCACCATCCGGACATTAGTACTTCTTCTAATCTTAGCCCATCCTCAATGTTGAGTTGTTCCTTCATCAACTCTTCAAATGCCTTGGCTGTAATATCAATAAGCTTTTCTCCTGGATCAATAGGAGCCAATGGTTGGCACACATCCCAAAATAAGTTTTCTCAATGCAATGCCATCTCAATTGTACCCAAGAAGGTCAAACACTCCATTTCACAATGTTTGCAAGTGTTGTGAATCCTACATTTTTCTAGCAATGCAAAGTGTTGCAATGGTTGGTTCAATCTCCTACTCAAATCTTCTTGTAGCTAAGTGATGTTGACCTGAAGTTGCTACTCCATCTCAGCTCAGATCTTGTTTGACTTCAAATTTTCTGGGTTTTAAAATTTTTTGCTTATGATGAGATCTATGATATCTTAGATTTTACTTGAGGCTCCATCAAACTTCCAACTTTATAGCTTTGTGCTCAGCGAACCCTCCTTCTAGCACCAGTTTTGTTGATGGGTGTTTTTGCACTTTCTTAACAAAAATAGCATACAAGTATATTATCTCTCTTGAAAGGTAATTTCTACAACTAAGTTTTAGAAATCACCCCAAGGTCTCTCTAGTGTCATGTCATGACAATGCATGGAATAGTTCAATTGGTTGATGTGATTTGTTGGTAATCACAAGGAGGCCTTTATGGTTTACAAAACATGGGAGTTTGGGTCTACAAATGGAGTTTCAAAGTGCTAGAAGTGAATGAATAGTGGTTGCACACTTAGAACAAAAAACTGAGAATAGTAACAATGGAGGATGCTATAGTAGAAAAACTCCCATAAACTGAGTTTTGCTTGACCAAGAGAAACCTACAACTACACAAAACTTCTGCAATCTTCAAAGGCTCATTGCAGATTTTTAGACTGTCATTCACCTATTAAGCATGAACAAATAGTTGAAATAAGGTGCAACAAGTAAACAAGCCCAGACTAACTTTACATGAAATTTTATCATCAACAAACTGCCAAAAGTATGGGATGGAAGTGCATCAGATACTGTAACAAACATCCATCATCAAAGTCATTCAAAAAACTAACAAACAAAAATAACATGGAGGCTGAATCATGCATGCAAAATGAGCAAGCTCAAAGAAAACACCCAAATTCAATGCAATGCTTCCTTTTATTACTTCAAAATGTCCCTTTACAACAATTCACCACCACTTACAAATGAGGTGAAATCCCCTATTTATAGTTTGCCAAATGTGAAATGAATGGCCAAGATTCATTTGCAATGAGTGGCCCATATTTGATACAGCTTAGGGTTTCACCTACCCCCAATATTTCACAATTTAAAATAGAAAATTTTGTCCTCTTCTCTATTTTTTCTTGTAGTCTATTTCGTCCTATAGTTGTTTTGTCTTTTAGCTTCCTTCTCTGCTATAGCTGAAAACTGTTGAAGTCTTCCTTCTGTCTAATATGTTTACAACATCCTTTCAGCCAATCAAGTGGGTCTTTTTGCAGATTTGCTTTACAAAGAAGCAGAAATGTCTTCCTTGGTTCTAGTGAGCAATCTCCATAGGCAGAAAATAGAACATCTCCCTTGAATTAAACTTCCCACTTTGACATGATTCTGTATGCAAGTCTTTTAAGGGAACATCGCCTGCTGTGGCATTTCTTGGTGTAGTTTTGCGAACAAATTCTGGCATTTACAAGCTCGGGTGACATCTTCTCAGCATGCATTCATTCTTCTTCTTGGCAGTTTGAAATATTCCTTCTCATTAGCCATTGAAAATCATTACCACTTGAGGGAAAAAAGACACATCCCCTCTTTGTGTTCTTCTTCAAAATCAACCCTTTCAGTTGTCCCCTTATCTGGCACAGGTTCATAGGTCGGCCTTTGCAATCAAGTGTTCATGAAACATCTTCTTGGCGTGTGAGCAGACCCTTCACTTTGGTATCTCTAGATCTTCATCAACATGCTTTCATATTCTGTGCAAGGATCTCTCTTTGACATGCTCGACACAATTTCACATATGGATCTTTGATGATTTGAAATCTATCCTCTTTTGGGCATGGTTCCATGCTTAAGTGCATCCCCATATCTTTGTCCATTTTGAAAAAATTACCCCGCACATAGTAAAATTTTATTAAAATAGAGCATCCACAAAAAATTAATAAAGACCCTAACTGTGAACAAATATCACTACCCATAATCATATAATTACAAGAAGGGATTCTTTATTTTGAAACCAAGAAATTCCCATTTAGGTTCTAATCATTCCACTGATCTCAAATGGCCCCCGCGGGCTATATCCTATGAAAAGTCCAATCAAAAAGTTTCTCATGAATGACCTTTAGATTAGGGAATTATTCTATTTTCAATCACTTATACACTATTGAGATATTTCCTTTAAGTTTGAGATTCTGACTTAGTGTATTAAGGCTCTCCCTGATATGAGTTCCATCCATGGCTCCACTTCATAGATAATTTGAACAACATGATGCCTACAAAATTTAATCATAAAGATCAGTAGTGAATCTCTTATGCGCCCGAAATAAGAATATGTGCCAAACCCCACCTATACTAGCTTCAATCAGTGCCCTCTCATAAGAACCCATCTGCACAACTGAGAGACACGACCATTTATTTGATTTGTAGCTACGAGTCCCTAGACCTCCTATTCTACCATGAACTACACCATCCTTAAAGCTTCGTTTAGAAAGCCTCCTCTCAGATCATCCTTCTGATTTAGGAGCGATTTATTGATCTTTCTTTTAACACCATTATCTACCCACAAATTGCTTAAGTTTGAACAATAAATATGTGGTGATCAAGGCTTGACGACGTAAACATTAATAAATCTCGTGACCACCAAGTATTTCTTGATCATCAAATTCTATTGGACATCATCAACACACTATCAACTAGCATCAGTGCATATAAGGTAATGATACATCAGAAGAGTGAGTACAGGAAGATCATGCTACCTTGCTGCTGTGGAAAGAAATTGCAGAAAAGCAGTGTATGAAAGTTGTAGTAAAACGATAGCCCTAGTGACGACCTTCGCAGCAGGATTGTTCACAATGATGAATGTGATGCGGGAAATCGTAGTGAAATTTCTGTAGGAAACAACCATGACAGAGCAGAGGCTCGTAATGATAACTCCTAGGGTCAAGACTAATGGATTGAATTTGTTTCGCCAACCATGAGATTTTTTGTATAATATCCGAGGCCCGTGAACCCCTCCATTTGCTTGTTTCACAAGTCGAAGCTTAATTCCCTATACACACGAGTCAAATTATGGCACAGTGCCCCCTACATTTTCCATCGGGCACACCTTGAACAACAGAGAGTTAGGTTTCAAATGCTTACCAACAACATCATAGTTTCAACACCTATATAATCTTCCTATCTAAGCCCACCATAATCCTTCAAATCCCATTTATAACTTAACGACACATATGGAGGAATTTTTAATGATGATTTACTTGCAAATCACACTCATACTTTCACCATCAACAATCCGATCTTGAGTTTTGGAAGGCTACCACCATAGAAAGATCAACACAATTCAATTGAACATGCCGACGTGGAGCCAGGACATGCCTGTGATGCCTGTGAGGTTATCATGCAAGAATAGCATTGTAGATAGCTTGAAAGGCGATGATCCCTGCAACACAAATTCTGCCATCCTTCACGTCGCTTCACACCATGACAAACATGAATCCAATTTCCACAAAACGTGTTGGGAATAAGGTGTTCCAACCTTAGAGTCCTAACATTGAATTATTTAATGTATTATTGTATTTATTTGTTTTAATTAATTGCATACAATGTCATGTCATTAAGTGGGACCCACTAGCTAGGTGGCATCCCCGTTGGAGGTGACTATATGACACATATTCATTACATGTGGAGGTAGGCATCCCATCTTGGAATCATGGACCTAGGACAAGTGGTGTCATCTTATGACATTCTATGACGCGTCATAAGGTATATTTTGAATGGAGAAAGTGTGGTACCTTAGTGGGGTATGAAAAAAGTGTGAAAGAATAAGTGTGATAGTCATGTTTGACTTATTCTTTGTTTGTTGAATGTGTTGTAAGTGTGACAAACTTTTATGGCACATGTTATATGACATTTTTAAGGAATTTGTCATAACACACTATATGCATGAACTAGGTGCCCAGGCTTGGAGAGAGAAGTTTTGCATGTTATGACAATTGTAAGAGCTGTAAGAGAATTTTATACAAATGTCCAAAGCATTGCTATGGTGTGAGATATTATTGCCACATGGGTTTGGACGCCTAAACTCTTCTAGAAGCCTCTCAAAGCTTGTATCTCCTATAAATAGATGCCTTGCATTGTAGAATGCATAGTTTGATTGTAGGTATTGAAGTGTTGTTGGATTCCTCCAGAAGAGAAAGATGTAGTTTCCATGTTAAGGTTGCGAGCCTTCAAGTGTATTGTAACCTTATTGTTGCAAATTAATACATTGGTTCAATGCTTTAGAGTGGGGTTTTTTACCCAAAAGGGTTTTCCCCACGTATATCGTGTTTTCTTCTCTTCTGTCTATCTCTCTTCTATTCTTTGTGTTTCTCATTCTTGAAATGTTAATTTACATGCCGTTATATGTTGCTGAAATTTTCTTAGATCTGAAACTACATCAACTTTCCTAGAAGGGTTAATGCATGGGAAATTAAACTATGTATGTTTCCACTTTAAGGTATAGTAGTATGTGCTTGTATCAAGATGATTAAAATTTGATTTATTTTAAGAAGCATAAGATATTGAAGGTGCATACTGGATCTTGGAAGGATTTTTGAGTTTTTCATACCCTTTCAAAATGATCAATCATGCTCATATTATGTAGGAAGTTCGCAGATGAATCAGTACGGAGGGAGAATATGAAGAAGCCGTGATGGAAATGTCATTTGAACGGTGGAATAGATAGTACATCCCACAAACTAAGCTTCCGCCAAAGGATACATGGAGGTGAGCGTGTGGGTAGCGCCACATGGGAGGCCATGATTAAAATTCCATTTTCTAATGGTGTTGAGAGTAGCAGCTTCCCCCTTTTGATTACCCACAAAACTCCTCACCTCATTATTTCTTAGAGACTTCAACTTCTGCCACCCTTCCACAATTTGCTCAGTGGAATAAGCATCCATTCCATTCAGAGCTTATCATAAATGCTTTTTTAGTTTGTATGAACACTTTTTAGGTTACCATTATCTAGAGCAAAATATTGGGACCAAAGCATTAGAATCTACTCGAAACAAACCCACATTATGCCGATCAACAATCATTGTATTTCGTAAGATGATGTCTTCTTTGAAGCATTTTGCTTAAATAGTCATTGAACCTCCTTTAAGCTTCCACCTTATGCATGCACGTTAATTAGGTTTCCTATTAATATCATCATTGTGCTTTGGTGCACGCTCCTACTGTTTTATCACCCGATCACTCAATAACCGCTATCATCAATGTTTGTTTTACCAGTAGTTTAGAGACATCACACACAAATAATCCTTAGACGTTTAGGTAGAATGTTTTATTAATGAAAGGATTTTAACCTCTTCATAATATCATAGTTATAGCACTTATTTTTCATTGGATCTTCAAATTTTGAATAAGCTTGAGGTCACTTGAGAGTATGCAAGATGTGTAGCATAGGGAGCCAGGGCCAAAATATTGCCTGTAGGGGGATTTTGTGGGAAATTCGTAATGGGATAGTTGTAATAAAATGGTGATGACATTTGCAATGGGAGAGTTTGTGGTGGGAAGTGAGGTGCAGGAAATTGATGTGGGTGTGCCACACTCCAACATCATTCAGAGAAAAGAGGTGGGAGAACCATGTAAGAGTGGCATGTTGGACGATCGAGGAGGTGGCGGCTCCTGCAAAAAAGAATCACACAAGAGTCGAAAGTGGGAATGAGAATGCGAGATGCTAAAATCTTCAATCAAAACACCAAAATGATGTTGATTCATCCTCCATGATATACAAAATGGGTGAAAGTAGGTTACTCATCCCTCAACAATAATCGAGATCGCAACTATAGGATGAGTAAGTGAGCAATATGTCCCTCAAACGATCTAGATTCGGGTTATCATCATCATCATAGTAAGGAAATATCTTATTAGAATTTGGTACTCTTCCTTCTTAAATATTCTTGCTCTGTATAGGTTGAATAAATTTGATGATAGCCCAGTAAGAACTCTGAAACATCCTAGCATAGATTATGTTCACTACCACCATAAAATATATTTTTCTTCAAAGCCTTATGGATCAACTACCCATCCCTCAAGATTCATAATGTCACTCTCAAATTCCCAATGGAGGCCATCAATGCCCACCCTACACTAAAGTTGGTTGGTCACGATGTGGCCCATCCACAATCTCATAGATGCTTTCACTAGTGGTTGCTTCTCCATCAATTTTTTCGTTTCTATGATCAGCACACCGCAACACATCTAATGAATATGATATTCCACCTTCCATTGAACTCCCTAGCTTTGTAGCTAATTTGATATGAAATATGTAAGTTCTCATTGCTTCAGAAAAGGTGTGGTTTTCAGGATAGTACTAACAAAACTTGGTAGTATTGGGTGCATGGACTTTCAACACGAGTTGCTTCTCAATGCACAACATTATCATTATTTTCAATCGCACGTGGCAGAACATGGACTATAGGTGTTTTGTGCAGGTAGGCCATGTATGGATGCCGTTGTAAATGATTGAGGAGACAGTGGCCCCTGTGACACTGATACCGCCAAAAGGAAAAGTGAAAGAGGAGTACGTAAACATTTCTTGGCACTTCCTCTTATGGTGATTGGAGGTGGTGCAACCGTTGGCCACTTCCTCAAGGCATCCTCCTTGTTTCCTTATTCCATTGAGATATGCTATCTCACTTTTCATGAGCCAATTGCAATCTATGTCTTTGATTTTATAGATCGATCAAGAGCTTGTGAGAGGAACATGAAAGACTAGAGGCGAGAAGTTTGCATGCTCATGCTCTTTGTGGGGGTATATGCAGGGAGGTGGAGGGCCAATGCCATTCGTGGGAGGAGTGTGGGTGTTGAGTTTTTTAGTGTCATAAGAATGACAATGAGTAAAAAGAGACCTATACGAGTGCTTCCACAAGCACCTGGGTGTATGGCACCCGCAACTAGAATGTTCCACGAGAAAGAAAGGAACATTAAATGGAACTTATAATTCATTATCATATCACACCTTTTACATGCCCATTGTGAAAGAACATTACAATAATGTGATTTCCTCGAGACTTGGTCTATTTGGGGCCGTCACTTTGGCTGCGTCGCCTTGTAGCCTCACAATCCCACTTATACCACAATCATATTCTTATTACAAAATCTAACACTTTCATGAGTATTGCTTAATGGTAGTGTGTACATGAGAGGGACTTGGGGCGATACAAAATACGTGCAAAATGTTTGGGGTGGGTAGTCAGAATGTTAAAGGACAGTAAATGCACCCCATTGAGAACTTGTAATCGTTAATTGGGGAGACAAATGATAATGTTTTGAGAGAGAGAGAGGTATTTCTTAGGTGTTCTCTCAAAACATTCTTCTAATCATAGTGAATCCATCGCTATAGCCCAATAATGCACAGTCTTAAAAGATGACATAATAAATCATAAATCACAATTTTATCACTATTCCCCATTTTGATAAATGCCACTGATGGTTAATTTTTAATCATTGGTACCCCCAAATAATGATATGTCCTAGTCGTGTCAGATTTCGTTTGGTAGATTATGAAAATCTTAAGAGGTCAAGGTTTGCAAATAATAGAATGCAGGACACCGTTGGGTGGATGCCACAGAAGATGGCCTTGGAGGAGCGGCCACCCACATATGAGTTCCCGCTAGCCCGGAGGGGTGCAGAACCCGCAAGGTCTTAATTCACATGTTTGCTTCAAAATTAAACAACCCCGTTCACTTTAATGGGTGCAAGGTTTCAAAACGTCACTCAGTGAAGCAAACCTATTTATTCAAGGGTGTGTTAATTTTTTAATGTGTCCCTCATATATGTTGATTCACAACTTATAACAAAGCCCGCACGGTGATCCAAGTCGTGATGCTACCATTGTTTCCCTGTCAACAGTTTGTGGAGATATTATATCAAGAAACCCTTTGCAAGAAAATAACACAGGTACACTGTGAGAAGGAGTCATTATAGGTGAGGAGTGGCCTGCAGAGTCAGGTGGTGTGGGGGCCGCATGTCAGGTTTTTGTTGAGTTTTTACTGCCAAGCAGAGACTTTGTGAGGACGGTGTTTTGATGATGCAACCCGCATGCAGACCCACCGAGGAGACCTGATTTATTGTTTGTCTTTGTGCGCTTTTTGTATTGACGGTGTTGGTGGGTTCCGGGTCCACATAGCGAGGGAGTAGTGAAGTTTTTCTGTTATGGAACAACATTGTAGTAATGGCTTCCCGCTAGTAGTAGCCCGCATGGGTAGACCCACTGGTGGGTTCTGACTCAAAAATATTGCTAGTAAACTTAAGATTTTGTCTTGAGTAAATGACATGTGCAGGACTTGCATGGTGGAGTGACACCAGGGTCTTGTCATTTAAACAACGCTCGCTAGGTAACAACTTTCTACTATTGGACAACCACAAGGGTGGACCTGCATAATCATTTTGATTTGGTGGCTTTTCCACTTTGGACTCTAAGGTTGGGATCATGGGTGATGAGTGCAGAATCCACAATGTGGAATGGTATGAAGGCTCTGCTGTTGATCGACGATGATTGGGTGGCGGTGGGCCACATGAGGTGTCCTAGAGGGCAACTAGGACTTAATCAATTTCATGGTGCATTGGGTCTAGTTCATTCAAAGTGACAAAAATGGTGGAGCTAACAAAGTGGGAGGATGCTAAGGTTTTTCTTTTAGTGTAACAACCGTGTAGGGGTGAGCTTCTGGAGAGAGGAAACTTGTGAAGGATTTTCTGTAAAAAGTTTAAAACCCCATAGAACTTGGCTAATGGCTTGGGTACATTTGACTTTGTAGTCCAGGGTACGTGATCATCTCAAGTTTAGAATAAGGTTCAAATGATCAAGGAAAATGCCAACCAACAGGAACAAGGAAAAAGTGGGAAATAGGGAGGATCCCTACCTTTGGCGGGGCGTGTGTGCAAAACATGCACAAAAAATGGTGACTTGGCTATGGAAATGCTCTAGAGCATTTCGATGAAAAACTGGAATCACGAACCCAAAATCTCTAGTTCCAACTATTGAAAAATGAGATGTTTTCATAGCTTAATACTTTGTAAAACCTTAATATTGCTGATCTAAATAATATTTTCCTTTTGTTACATGTTCTTTGTGGGTGATTATCTAATTAATCCATTTTATTGTTTGTAGAGTGTAGATAGAAGTTGATAGAAGTAGATAGGATATTAGAAAGATTACACAAGCATGTACTGTGGAGAAACCCTTTCAGGAAAAAACTACACCAAGAATTATTCTATTATTCAATCTCTGAAGTAGATTACAATAGCTCCAATTATTGCTTGAGAATGCCTCTTTTTCCTTCACCAAAACTTCTTCACACCTACAATAAAAATTGATACCAACTCTCTTCAAATTGCTTGAGATATATAGGCTTTAATCAGCTTTGTAAACTCCAACTGAGTTATAATTACAATTCTCAAGCCCTATACCTAAAAGGTACGCCTATCTCATGCAAATAGAGTTATGTCATGAAGAACAATGTCAAATCCTCATCTTCATGCATTTGGGCATCCCAAATTGAAGTAGCAACTCAACCTATGTTCTGTAAATATCTTCAAGGCTTCATCCTCAAAGTAGGTGCCCAAAAGAGGTCCCACTTAACTGAGCCTTCTGAAATATCTCAACATGCAAAGGAGTTAATTCCAAGAAGCCAACTTGGGCGCCCAAGTTGGGTCCAAGTTATTTCTTGTTAGTTATTGAAACATTTCTCAACACCATTCATGTAAGAATAGTCATCCCCTATTAACTGGAGGTAGTCCTCATTTTCTATCATGCAACTCAGGTCATTATCCATGCATTCCAAGTTAACAAAAGTCAAGTAGCATTCAACTAAAACTAACTGAAGATAATTGAACCATAACTAAACTAAACTAAACTGAACTAAACTGAACTAAACTGAACTAAACGGAACTAAACTAAACTAAACTAAACTAAACTAAACTGATTCTGAACTGAATTGAACTGAACTGAGCTTCATGCATGCAAGCATCAAACCCTAACTCCTAGGATCTTTACATGCATTCAGAAGTGTTATCTCTTACTCTGAATAGTTAACTGAACTCAAGGTGAGTGTCACCTACCATGTGGGCACCCCATGTGCCCCTATTATTTAGGAACTCATAATGGATGCCCTCACATGCTCCTAACATTTATAATTAATTACAAATTTCAATTAACATGATTATTTCATCAAATATTAATCTCTTCCTAATCCTAGTGTTAATGAACACATTCCAAGGACTTAGGAGATACATGAAATAAATAATGTTTAGGATTGCAATTAAATGGAATCTTATTTCCAACATTCTCCCACTTGACATTATACATTGCAATTATTCTAAACAAGGAATAATATAAAACAAGTACAGGACTCAAGGCCAATGGCCTTCCTGCACCTAACTAATCAATCCATGCCAACTTCAAATGCAACTTGCATAATCATGAAGCTTCCAAGAAAATGATTAAAACCAAGAGAACTTATTTGGTTTCATAAGATAATATGTAACATTAATTAAAGTGTCAACTTTCTCAATTAATACCTTCCATTATCAACCAAACCAATACCTTTCCCAAGCCTCTGTATCCAAATTGCCTCTTTGGAGGCATGTTAAACCACTGAGTGTGTTGAACTCACATTCAACCAAGGTGTAGCCTCCTTGGTCTTTTTTGTTGAAAAAACTTTTCTTACAAGTAACCATTCTAACAAATATCACTTACCATAAGAACTCCAGCCTCACCTATTTCTCCAAGCATCCATGAGGACCTATAACCAACCAATCCATGCCAAACTCCAAATGCAACACAACACTTTCATGAAGTAATCAAGCAAATGATTAATGTACCCAATACTTAAGAGAACTACACGAGATCAATTTCAAAGCTCCAATCATGAATCGGAACATAAACATGACATCCATGATCTAACCATCTCCTCTTAGGAGATCACATGCACCATAACATACATCCTGGTCTCAAGGGAACATGTAATATGCCAAACTCTAAATGCATATCAAGAGTAAATCATGACATAATAGCAACCACTCTAAACCAATAAAAAACCATATCCCCAATCACATGAAGATAACCTTACCAATGATGCATCCATGTCACTGCCAAAAACTCCCATTGAACCATGGTATTGAGTTACACATGGCATCGTGACTACCAAAGCTCCCACTGAACTGTGATATTGAGCTATACATGGCAACAATATAAACATCAAACCATCACTATCAAAAGCATATGGAATTTTAGACATTTCCTCATGATCAAAATTATCATAACATGTACCATGCCACAACTCTAAACCGCTAATCAAGAGTATACCATGACATAATAACAAAACCATCCTACAACCAAGAATCCACTTCATTGCCAAATGCTCCCACTAAACCGTGATACTGAGCAATCCCATGGCATCATGATGAACATAATCAAAACCACATTTATGTCATAAGCTCACACCAAACCTGTGAATCCAATCTCTCAATGAAACATTATAACAAACTTATTTTCCAAAATCAGCAATAACAAAAATAGTAAAAGCTCCCACTACAGCCAAAAAACCTCCAATATTTTAAGAGAAAGGCATCCCAATACTCTACCCAACCTCAACTTGAATACCAAATGTTGAAAATTGAGGTGTTTATGTAGCTTAATACTTTGTAAAACCTTAATATTGCTGATCTAAATAAGCTTTTCCTTTTGTTACATGTTCTTTGTGGGTGATTATCTGATTAATCTATTTTATTGTTTGTAGAATGTAGACAGAAGTTGATAGAAGAAGTAGACAGGATATTAGAAAGATTACACAAGCATGTACCGTGGAGAAACCCTTTCGGGAAAAAACTCCACCAAGAATTATTCTATTATTCAATCTCTCAAGTAGATTACAATAGCTCCAATTCTTGCTTGAGAATGCCTCTTTTGCCTTCACCAAAACTTCTTCACACCTGCAATAAAAAATGATACCAACTCTCTTCAACTTGCTTGAGATATATAGGCTTTAATCAGCTTTGTAAACTCTAACTAAGTTACAATTACAATGCTCAAGCCCTATCCCTAAAAGGTATGCCTATCTCATGCAAATAGAGTTATGTCATGAAGAACAATGTCAAATCCTCATCTTCATGCATTTGGGCATCCCAAACTGAAGTAGTAACTCAACCCCAATTCTGTATATATCTTCAAGGCTTCATCCTCAAAGTAGGCACCCAAAAGAGGTCCCACTTAATTGATCTTTCTGAAATATCTCAGCATGCAAAGGAGTTAATTCCAAGAAGCCAATTTAGGCGCCCAAGTTGGGTCCAAGTCATTTTCTATTAACTAAAACATTTCTGAACACCATTCATGTAAGAATGGTCATTCCCTATTAATTGGAGGTAGTCCCTTTTATCTATCATGCAACTCAAGTCATTAGCCATGCATTTCAAGTTAACTGAAGTCAACTAGCATTCAACTAAAACTAACTGAAGATAACTGAACCATAACTGAACTGAACTGAACTAAATTGAACTAAACTAAACTAATTTTGAACTGAACTAAATTGAATTGAATTGAACTGAACTAAACTTCATGCATGCAAACATTAAACCCTAACTCCTAGGATCTTTACATGCATTCAGAAGTGTTATCTCTTACTCTGAATAGTTAACTGAAATCAAGGTGAGTTTCACCTACCATATGGGCGCCCCATGTGCTCCTATTATTTAGGAACTCATCATGGATGCCCTCACATGCTCCTAACATTTATAATTAATTACAAATGTCAATTAACATGATTATTTCATCAAATATTAATCTCTTCCTAATCCTAGTGTTAATGAACACATTCCAAGGACTTAGGAGATACATGAAATAAATAATGTTCAGGATTGCAATTAAATGGCATCCTATTTCCAACACCAACCTTCACGCTAGGACAAACAAACTAAACACTAGACCAAAGGATTAAAGCCACTAGTCAATCAATCCTTCTATATGTTGAAAAGCCAAGTGTTTGCAAGTGCATTAATTCCCACCCTTAACTCACTACAGGAACCTAAGCTCTGTCAAGTTAAGCTATGTTATTTATTCTGACTCAAAAATTATCCAAGACATTGCCTCGCTACCAGTCAAGTGTCCATAGCCTCGATGATGTTGTCACTATGATTCTCCTGAACATTGCTCTACTGCTAGTCGGGCGTCCATATACCTAGTAGTGTTATTTGAATCCTCCTAAAAATTGAATTTCTTTCTTTTGATTTTCATAGTTTTTCTTTTTCTTTTCTTTTGTTTCTTTTTATTTTCTTTTCCCTTGTTTCATTTTTCATTTCAACATGCAAGCAATGAAGCTTGCACTCAGGGCTGAGAATCACAGTGGCGTTGAAGTAGATTTGTATATTTTTCACTTAACCCAACTTCACAAAGGACCCTACAATGACCTTCCAATTCTTAAAATGTGTGAGAGATATAAGATTTTAGAATACATCAGAATCAGATTAAACCAACAAATTATCCCCTTTGAATGAAACATCCTGGTCACTTGACACTAAAGGAAGACCTTCACCATCCACTCTGAAAAATTGATTGAACTTTATCGAGGAAATACTTAGAATAGTGCTAGGTAATAAAGCAAGTTATGGGAAACAAGGGGATCCCGAGCAAAGTAGCAAAGTGGAAGCAAATCCAAAGGAATCTAACCTAAGGCAACCACCTACACTAACCAAAGTGGAAAATAAAATCAAACAAAAAGGAAACTACTCTAAAGCAATCTAACCTACATCAAACCAACTAATCTAATGAAAGTAGGAAAGTGAGACTATGTACATGGAATTTATACTACTCAAATCGAGCTATGTACAAAGGGATTCAAAAAGAACTTTGTTCAAACAAGGAGAACCAACACTCAACCCAATACAAACTCGTAATGCATGCACAAGCAATAGGATAATCGTTATAGTCCTAAGCAATGTGAATTCATCCTTATATTTAGAAAAATGAACTTCAATATTGTAGCATTCAAACTCAATAACAAAATTAGGAGAAACAAATAGTTGAGGAAATTCATGAAGCCTGTGGTCAATACATAAACAAGTTCATCTTCCCTCATTCCCATAATCAAAATGATAAGTATGAGCATTCATGAGAGTAGGGAAAGATAGAATCTAGATGTCGTTCAGTGAAGGGAACAATATTTGATGGTTTAGATCGTGCATGAAATCATTGGTTATGGCATGTACATCCTCGAGCAGACATAAGGGATGGTGCAACATCCCTCTCGCATTGCAAACCTACAGACCATAATCAAATTGATCAGGCAGTAGACACTATAAGGAACCAAGATTTTTGAATTCAAGGAACATTCTACATGATCTTGGGTCTACATAATGTTGAGAAAATGACTCAGCCAACTCATCTTCCAAGCTCCCAATGGGATCTGCAACCTCCATCAGTTGTTCCTCAAGGAGATACACACTATCATGTTTATCATCTACAGTCCTTACATCCACTGGGTTGTCATTCTCAAAAGGCAATGTTTTATCTTTTCTAATTTCCACCATGCTGACTTCAATTTGATGATGCCTCATGTCATAAAAACATGATATGGATGAATATGTTCCATTACCATCCTCGAAACATGCAGGAGGATCAGCAATAGACAGGGCTAAAAGACTCCTTGTTGCAGCCTATAGTTGGCAGGGTATATCACTACCTTGACTATGAGCAAATATCACTACCCACAATCGTATGATTACAAAAAGGGATTCTTTATTTTGAAACCAAGAAATTCCCATTTAGGTTTTGATCATTCCCCTGATCTCAAATATGCCCCACGAGATATATCCTATGAAAAGTCCAATCACAAAGTTTCTCATGAATGACCTTTAGATTAGGGAATTATTCTATTTTCAATCACTTATACACTTAGTGTATTAAGGCTTTCCCTGATTCGAGTTCCATCCATTGCTCCACTTTATAGATAATTTGAACAATATGATGCCTACAAAATTAAATCATAAAGATCAATAGTGAATCTATTATGCACCTAAAATAAGCATATGTGCCAAACCCTGCCCGTACTAGCTTTAATCACCCTCTTGTAAGAACCTGTCTGCACAGTAGAGAGACACGGCCTCATATACTTATTTATTTGATTTGTAGCTGTGAGTCCCCAAACATCCTATTCTACCACGAACTTGACCAACCATAAAGCTTTGTTCAGAATGGTCCTCTCAGATCATCCTTCCAATTCAGGAGCGATTTATTGATCTTGCTTTTAACACCATTCTCTGCCCACAAATTGCTTAAGTTTGAACAATAAATATGCAATGATCAATGCCTGATGATGTAAACTTTAATCAATCTCATGACCACAAATTATTTCTTGATCATCAGATTTTTTTGAACATCATCAAGAAACTATCAACTAGTGTCGGTGGATATAAGGTAACGATACATTAGAAGAGTGAGTGCGGAAAGATCATGCTACCTTGCTGCTACAGAAGGAAAGTGTAGAAAAGAAGTGTATGAAAGCTGTAGTAAAATGGCAGGGGTGTCCACAGCGGAATGAGATGAGGGAAATTGTGGTGAAATTGCCATAGGAAATAGCCATGATAGAGTAGAGGCCCACAATGATAACTCCTAGGGTCAAGCCTCATGGATTGCATTCGTTCTCCTAACCATGAGATTTGCTATATAATAATCGAGGCCCTGAACCCCTCCATTTGCTTGTTTCAAAAGTCGAAGCTTAATGCCCTATACATGTGAGTCAAATTATGGCACGGTGCCCCCCTGCGCTTTCCATTGGGCACACCTTGAACAACAGATAGTTTATGTTTCAAATGGTTGCCAACACCATCATAGTTTCAACGCCTGTATAATTTTCCTATCTAAGCCCACCATCATCCTTCAAAGCCCATTTATAACTTAATGACACATATGGAGGAATTTTTAATAATGATTTACTTGCAGTCACGCTCATACTTTCACCATCAATAACATAATCCTAAGTTTTGGAAGGCTGCCACAATAGCAAGATCGACACAATTCAATTTAACATGCTGACGTGGAGCCAAAACATGCCCGTGACGCTTGTGAGGATATCCTGTGAGGCTACCGTGCAAGAATACTATTGTAGATGGCTTGAAAGGTGATGATCCCCACAACATAAATTTCGTCATCCTTCATGCCGCTTCACACCATCACAAACATGAATCCAATGTCCATAAAACGGCAAATAATGGTCATATTACGTAGGAAGTTTGCGCATGAATTGGTGCATAGGGTGAATGTGAAGAAGTCGTGATGGAAACGTTTGAATGGAGGAATAGATAGCGGATCCTACAAACAAAGCTTTTACAAGAGGATATGCAGAGGTGAGCGTGTAGGTAGCGGCATGCGGGAAGCCATGATTAAAATGTCATTTTCTAACGGTGTTGAGAGTAATGGATTCCCCCCTTCAAGTACCTATGAAAGTCCTCACCTCATTATTTCTCAAACACTTCGACTTATGCCACCCTTCAACAATTTTCTCAGTGGAATAACTGTCCATGCCATTCAAAGCTTATCATAAATG
Source organism: Sequoia sempervirens (assembly GCA_007258455.2). Taxonomy (NCBI): domain Eukaryota; kingdom Viridiplantae; phylum Streptophyta; class Pinopsida; order Cupressales; family Cupressaceae; genus Sequoia; species Sequoia sempervirens. The sequence goes on from VDFB02271358.1 coordinate 207,979,975, forward strand.
ATTTTGTGGTTTGTATGAAAAATTTGTAGGTTACCATTGTCTGGAACAAAAGATCAGGACCAAAGCATTAGAATCTACTTGAAACAGACCCGTGTTATGCCGATAAACAATCATTGTATTTCGTAAGATGATGTCTTCTTTGAAGCATTTTTCTTAAATAGTCATCGCGCCTCTTTTAATCTTCCACCTTATGCATGCACATTAATTAGGTTGCCTCTTAATATCATCATTGTGCCTTGGTGTATGCTCCTATCATTTTATCACCCGATCACTCAATAACCGCTACCATCAATGTTTGTTTTACTAGTAGTGCAGAGACATCACACTCAAATAATCCTTAGATGTTTGGGCAAAATGTTTTATTGATGAAAGGATTTTAACCTCTTTAGAATATCAGAGTTATAGCACTTATTTTTCAACGGATCTTTAGAATTAGAATAAGCTTGAGGGTGCTTGAGAGTATGCAGGATGTGTAGCATGGGGAGTCAGGGCCAAAACATTTCCTTCGGGGGGATTTTATGGGAAAGCCGTAATGGGATAGCTGTAATAAAATGGTGATGGCCTTTGCAACGGGAGAGTCCATAGTGGGAAATGAGGTGCGGGCAAATGATGCGGGTGTGCCACACTCCAATGCCATATGGGGAAAAGAGGCAAGAGGACCGTGTAAGAGTGTCATTTTGGACGATCAAGGAGGTGGTGGCTGTCGCAGAAAAGAAGCCCGCAAGCATTAAAAGCAAGAATGAGAACATGGGATGTTGAAACGTTCAATCAAAACACCAAAATGATGCTGATTCATCATGATATACAAAATGGGTGAAAGTAGGTTACTCATCCCTTGATAGTAATCGAGATCGCAACTACAGGATGAGTAAGTGAGCAATATGTCCCTCGGATGATCTAGATTCAGGTTATCATCATCATCATAGTAAGGCAAGATCCGATTAGAATTTGGTACTCTTCCTTAAATATTATCGCTCTGCACAGGTTGAATAAAATTGATGATAGCCCTGTAAGAACTCCCAAACCTCCTAGCATAGGTTATGTTCACTGCCACCATAAAATATCATTTTCTTCAAAGCCTTGTGGATCAACTACCCATCCCTCAAGATTCAAAATGTTGCTCACTCATCACTTCCCAATGGAGGCCATCGATGCCCACCCAACACTAAAGTTGGTTGGTCACACTGTGGCCCGTCCACAAGCTCAAAGATGCTTTCACTAGTGGCTGCTTCTCCATCAATTTTTTTGTTTCTATGATCAGCTCACCGGAACACATCTAATGAATACAATGTTCCACCTTCCGTTGAACTCCTTGGCTCTGTAGCTAATTTGATATGAAATACGTAAGTTCTCATTGCTTCAGAAAAGGTGTGGTTTCCATGATAGTACCAACAACACTTGGTAGTATTGGTTGCATGGAATTTCAACACTAGTTTCCTCTCAATGCACAACACTATCATTATTTTCAATTGCACGTGGTGGAACAGGGACAATAGGTGTTTTGTGTGAGCAGGCCATGTACAAATGCCATTGTAAATGGCTGAGGAGATAGGGGCCCCCATTATACCGAGACCCGTCGAAAGGAAAAGCGGATGAGGAGTGCAGAAAAATTGCTTGGAACTTCTGCTTACGGTGATTGGAAGTGGTGTAGCTGTCGGTCACTTCCTCAAGGAATCCTCCTTGTTTCCTTACACCATTGAGATATGTTATCTCACTTTTCATGAGTCGATTGCAATCCGTGTCTTCGATTTTATAGGTTGATCAAGAGCTTGTGAGAGGAATGTGAAAGACTAGAGGTGAGAAGCCTACGTGCTCATTCTCTTTGCAGGGGTATTATGCAGGGAGGTGAAGGGCCAACACCATTTGCAGGAGAAGGAGTGTGGGTGCCGAGTTGGTTAGTGTCGTAAGAACAGGAATGAGTGAAAGGCGACCCACACGACTGCTTCCACAAGCACCCGGGTGTATGACACCCACAACCAGAACATTCCACGAGAAAGAAAGGACCATTAAATGGAATTTCAAATTCATTATCATATCACACCTTTTACATTCCCATTGTGAAAGAACATTACATAAATGTTATGCACGTGAGACTTGGTCTATTTGGAGTCATCACTTTGGTTGCGTCGCCTTGTAGCCTTGCAATCCCAGTTATACCGCAATCATATTCTTGTTACAAAACCTAACACTTTCACGAGGATTGCTTAATGATAGTGTGTACATGACAGGGACTTGGGGCGATACAAAATATGTGTAGAATGTCTGGGGAAGGTAGTCAGAATGTTAAAGGACAGTATATGCACCCCCATTGATAACTTGTAAACGTTAACCAGTGAGCCAAACGATAATGTTTTGAGAGAGAGAGAGGTATTTCTTAGGTGTGCTCTGAAAAAATCCTTCTAATCGTAGTGAAGTCATCGCTATGGCCCGGTAATACACAGTCTTAAAAGATGACATAATAAATCATAAATCATGATTTTATCACTATTCCCTATTTCAATAAATGCCACTAATGGTTAATTCTCAATCACTAGCACCCCCAAATAATGACATGTTTTGGTCATGTCTAAGTTTGTTTGGTAGATTATGAACCTCTTAAGAGGTCAAGGTTTGTAGATGATGGAATGTGGGACACCATTGGGTGGATGCTGCAAAAGACGGCCTTGGAGGAGTAGTCACCCACATACAAGTTTTCTCCAACCTAGAGAGGTGTGGAACCCATAGGGCCTTAATTCATGTGCCTGCTTTGAATTTAAACAACCCCATTCACTTTAATAGGCAAGAGGTTTCAAAATTTCACTCAGTGAAGCAAACCTATTTATTCAAGGGTGTGCCAATGTTTTAATGCGTCCCTCATATATGTTGATTCAAAACTTATGAAAAATCCTGCACGGTGATCCAAATTGTGATGTTGCCATTGTTGCCCTGTTAACAATTTGCGGAGATAGTATGCTAGGAAAACCTTTGTGGGAAAATAATGTAGGTATGTTGTGAGAAGGAGCAGTTATAGGTGGGGAGTGGCCTGTAGAGTCGGGTGGTGTAGGGACTACATGTCATGTTGATTTTTTTCCGCCAAGAAGTGACTTTGTGAGGACGGTGTTCCGACGACGGCGGCCCACATACAGACCCACTAAGGAGACCTGATTTAAGGTTTTTCTTTGTGTGCTTTTTGTATTAACGGTGTTGGTGGGTTCCAAGTTCGTGTAGTGGGGGAGCAACGAAGTTTCGCCATTATGGAACAACATTGTAGTAATGGCTTCCTGCCAGCGATGACTCGCATGGGCGGACCCACCGATGGGCTCTAACTCAAAAAAATATTGCTAGTGAACTTAAGATTTTGTCTTGAGGAAACGACATGTGCGGGACCTTCATGGCAGAGTGACACCAAGGTCTTTTTGTTTAAACAACGGTCGCTAGGTAACGAATTTCCATTGGTGGACACACGCAAGGGTGGACCAGCATAATTGTTTTCATTTGGTGGATTTTTCACTTCAGACTCTAGGGTTGGGATCATGGGTGATGAGTTGGAATCTGCAATGCAGGATGGTGTGAAGGCTCTACCATTGAGCGATGATGACCAGGTGGTAGTGGGATGCATGAGGTGTCTCACAGGGCAACTAGGACTTAATCAATTTCACAGCATGTTGGGTCTAGTTCATTCGTGGTGATGGTGAGGGTGGAGCTTACAGAGTGGGAGGATGCTAAGGTTTTTTCGTTAGTGTAACATTCGTGAAGGGGTGAGCTTCCAAAGAGTGGAAACCTACAAAGGATTTTCTGTAAAAAATTTAAACCCCACAGAACTTGGCCAATGGCTTTGGTACGTCTTACTTTGCATTTCAGGGTATGTGATCATCTCAAGTTTAGAATAGTTGTCGAACGATCAAGGAAAAAGTGAGAAACAGGGGCGGCCCTTGCCTTCGGTGGGGTGTGTGTGCAAAACATACAAAAAAAATTACACCAACATAGGACATGTCTATTCTAATGTGGTGGCCTCTAGTGACAATGTCATAATAGTAGTTACCATCAAATTAACTAGTGCAGAGTGTAGGGTCACCACATGACATGGAAAGGTTACAATCCAAGGAGCCTCATCTCAACCTAGGGCACAACCTACATTTCCAACATCAAACCCTAGCAACTACTATCTACTTGATGAACTAAAGAAGACCCCCACACAAATCTCTATTCTGGAACTATTGAAGCTATCCCCCACACATAGGGATATCCTAGAAAAGGCTTTATTAGCTTCCTCTATCCCTGAGAATATTGATATAGAGTAGTTTCGAGCTATGGTAGGGAATATCACTACCCCTCATCTTCTCACCTTCTCAGAACATGATCTCCCAACACAACCATCTCATAACCATGCTTTACATCTTGAGGTCATTGTTCATAAGAATAAAGTTAAAAGAGTCTTAGTAGATGGAGGTGCTGGTCTAAACATTTGCACTCTTCAGTTGGTCAAGAACTTGGGTTATTCAGAGGATTCCATTGAGAAAACAAAGAGAACAACTATAAGAGCATATGCCAATCAAGAATGAGTGTCACAAGGCACCATCAAGCTACCCATCCAAGTGGGACCCATCAATGCTGAGACTACATGCCAAGTTCTTGTAAGGAAGCTAAGGTATCATAACAACTTCCTACACAAATATTGAGAGGAGAATAATACAAAACTTTTACAAATCTTTAACAATTATATAAACTTAAATAGAAATAAACATAAATATCATGCATACCATGACACAATGATTTATGTGGAGAAAACCCTTTCAAGAGGAAAACCCCACACTCCAAAAGCCACCCAATGTATTGTTCAGTAAATCACAAAGATTACAACATACTTGCAGAGCAAGCTTCTCACAAGAGTATCACCACTTAAAGATCAAGAGACAACACAACCGCTATCAAAATCTTAGAAATCATCACAATCTCTATCATAGTCATAATACAACGCCCTCATAAAATAGTGTTACATTCTAGGGCAAGACAGGACAACAAAATGTCTTCCATTAGATCTAAAACCTAATAACGAACAATCCATATTTACAATATATCCTTTATTTAATGTATGTTGGCCATTCTAGAAGTTTCTTGAAAAAGTTAACACACTCACATTTCGCTTCGTGTTTCCATTGTATACACCTATCGGTGTAACTAGGAAACATATATATAAATATATATACATCCTATCAACAATAAATCGCATATAATTTCAAGGTTGAGATACATTTTCCTAAAAAACCTCCCACTTGTTGAACACCTTGCAAGAGCAAAGTGAAGATGTAAACATCGTCTCTTTAATTGCTAGGGGCTGAAAGTCCCATAGTCTCTTAACACCATATGAACTTCTTTGTGCTCATAGGCTTAGTTAAAGAATCAAAAAAATTCATCAAAGTATCTACCTTAACAAGCTTCACCCTGCCATCTTCGACCATATCTCTAAAAAAATGATACTGTACATCAATGTGCTTGGTCCTGGCATAAAATTTTGGGTTCTTGGCTAGACATATTGCACTCTGACTGTCGCAATAAATTGTCACTGCACCTTGTTTTATACCAATATCTAAACACAGTATCTTAAGCCAAATGGATTCTTTACAAGAATGAGTAGCTACCATATACTCTACTTTAGTAGTGGATAAAGCAACCACAACCTGTTGTTTACTCATCCAACTAATTGCACCACCAAATAAAGTAAACACATAAGCACTGGTGGATTTTCTGCTATCAACACCACCTACCCATTATGAATCCACATAACCATGAATATCAAGGGAAAATTTGTCTTCAGTCATATTACTATGATAACAGAAGAAATAATATGAGGTACCATGCAAATATCTGAAGACTCTTTTAACTGCATCCCAATGAACTCTATCAGGATTACACATATATCTAGAAAGAACTTGCACTGCTTGGGAAATGTTTGGTCTAGTAAAAACCATAGCATACATAAAACTTCCAACTGCACTTTGGTAAGGAACTCTTCTCATGTCTTCCATCTCTGATGGAGATGTTGGAAAATCTAAAATAGATAACTTTGTTCCAACTGAAACAGGAACACACAATAGTCTACAATCTTGCATATCAAACCTCTGTAAAATTGATTTGACATACTTACTTTGGCCAAGCCATAGCTTTTTTCTCACTCTATCTCATTTAATTTCCATCCCAAGAATGTGTTTAGCTACACCAAGATCTTTCATTTCAAATTTAGCAACAAGTTGAGATTTCAGTTCTGAAACCTTACCTTTCCCTTTTCCAATAAATAACATATCATCAACATATAATGCAATAAATAGGAAATGATCACCATCAATTTTATAATAAACACAATGATCTCATTTAGAATGCTCAAATCCCAAACTCAACACATATGTATCAAATTTCTAGTACCACATCCTAGGACTTTGTTTTTAGTCCTTTGGTTGTGTCATATAAATATCCTCCTCCAAATCACCATGAAGGAAAGTAGTTTTCACATCCATTTGCTCAAACTCTAAATCAAAAGTAGCAGCAATAGAAAGAAAAAATCCAATGGATGTCATTTTTGCAACAAGAGAAAATATCTCACCATAATCAACACCCTCAACTTGAGAGTGACCCTTTGCAACCAACCTTGCTTTGTACTTCTCAATACATCAATTTGAACCAATATTTTTCTTAAACACCCATTTGCAACCAATAGGTTTTCATCCTTTAGGCAATTATACAAGATCCCTCATATCATTCTTTTTCAAAGATGTCATTTCTTCATCCATAGCAATCTTCTAGGATTTTGCGTCATTCATACCTAGTGCCTCTTCTACAGATCTGGGCTCATCCATGTTAGTATTCAAAGAAAAAATACATCTCCAATCATCAAGTGAATACCTTTCAGGTGGTTTTCTTTGTCTTGTGGACCTGTAAACAAGTTGAGTTAGAGGTTCTTCCTCCTCTTCTGAAGATCCAGAGTTATATTAGCTCTCCTCAACTTCTTGTCTATCTTTGGGCCTCGATTCTACTTTCTCAGGAGTAGTAGGAAATTGAATCACATCTTGTTTTCTTTTTTTTGGCTGCAATGTAACAAAAGAAGGCTCAGTTTATTTAAGAATAACACTTCTACTATGTATTACCTTTTGTACAATAGGACCCCAAAGCTTGTATCCTTTCACACCATAACTGTATCCGATGAAGATACATTTCACAACCTTTATCTCCAACTTTGTTCACTTCTCCTTTGGCACATGTGCATATGCCTCACAATACAAAAAAAATTAAGATGTATCAATGAAGGCTTGCGACCTGACCATGCTTCTATAGGCATCTTATCAATAAGAGCTGATGTAGGAGACCTGACCATGCTTCTATAGGCATCTTCTCCATTAGTGTCATGTTCATTATTTCTACAACTACATTCTGTTGTGAATAATATGGAGTTGTTTTATGTCTATGATTAATGCAATCTTTACAAAATTTACCAAAATCATTAGAGAAAAATTCACCACCATTATCAATCCTCAAACATTTTATTTTTTTTCCAGTTTGCAAATCAACCATTGCTTTAAATTCTTTAAATCAACTGAAAACTTCAGATTTACTCTTTAGAAAATATACCCATGTCCTTCTACTATAATCATAAATAAATGAAACATAATATGTGGATTTACCAATCGAAGGAACATCTATAAGACCAATTACATAAGAATAAATAAGATTCAATACACCACATGATTTATGAGAACTCGAGTAAAACTGAACGCGGTTTTATTTTTCATAAATGCAATGCTCACAAAAATCAAATTCAAGATTACAATCAGAAAAACCTTCAACAAGGTTTTTATTTTTCAAGGTCCTTAGACCCTTTTCTCCAATGTGGCCAAGTCTTTGTTGCCATAACATAGTTTTCTTTGTAGGTAAATTTGTTTTAGAAGAAAGAGCACCCTTGGGTACCCAAAATCCATGACCATCTGCTAAAGGTGAAACCCTCACTTCTTCCATAAACTTGTTTTTCACAGAAGTAGTATTGCACTCAATAGTGCATGCATCAAGCTTATAAAATGTGCCATATCTGACACCTCTAGCAATCACCATATCACCTCTAACCATCTTGCATCCTACATTAGAAAATACTACTTGCACGTCTGCATCTATTATTTTTCTCACAGATAAAAAAATCTCGTGCTAATCCAGGGATATGCAACACACCATTAATCTTTTTTATTCTACCACCAGGAAACTTGATTTTAACTTTACCATGGCCAACAATGTCTAAATTAGAATCATCATTCAAGTACACCTTACCTCCATCAAATTCTTCATATTCACAAAACCAATCTCTATTAAAGGTCATATGGAAAGATGCACCCGATTCAATTAACCATTCATCATTACCTACACGAATAGCCAAAGCTAAAATGAATGAGTCGCCATCTTCCTTCTCGGACTCAGAATCATAATCAACTTTCTTCTTTTTCTTGTTCTTTTCTTCTTTGCATTCCTTACGAACATGTCCAGGCTTACCATAGTTCCATCAAATAACTTTGGACTTTCTAAGAGATTTAGATCTCCCACTGGACTTGGATTTTTCATGCTTCTCATTCTTCTTGCCTTCTTCCTTAGGTCTTCCATGAACATTTAGGGATTCTTTGATAGTGATTGATTCCTTCCTCCTCATTTCTTCAGAAATAAAAGAACCCACCACATCTTCAATCTTCAAAGTAAAAAAAGTACTCCCAATAGCCATAACAAGAGAATCCCACGAATCAAGCAAAGAACAAAGAAAGATCTGACATTTCTCCTCCTCATCTATTTTGACACCAACTGATGCCAGCTGAGCCACCAACATATTGAATGCTTCCAGGTGGCCTGTGATTTGTCCATCCTCTTCCATTCTCAAGGAATACAACTTCTTCCTCAAGAAAATCTTGTTCACTAAATATTTGGCCTGTTACATCTCACCAAGCTTCTTCCATTGTTTCTGTGCAAAGGTCTCCTCATGTACACATTAATTAAAAGAGTTTTCCAAGCACAATATGATTAGACCCTTGGCTTTATAGTCCATAATATCATATTGAGTATCCCAAGTAGGATCTGTAAGCCCTGAAACATTCTCATCAACAACATCCCACAGATCTCAATCTATCAGTAGATCCTCCATCTTTAGCTTCCACATCTCAAAACTATTTCCAAAAAAATTATTCACCTCTATTCTCCCTGATGAACTTGCCATCTAAAAATTCCTTCAACAAGATCACAAAGTGTCTTCTACACAATCTCCCACTCAAATATGGATTAGTTCAAAAAACCCAACAACCCACAACTGAAACCAAAGGTGATCAAGCTCTGATACCACTTGTAAGGAAGCCAAGGTAGCGGAACAACTTCCTACACTAATCTTGAGAGAAGAATAATGCAAAAAATTTATAGATCTTTAACAGTTATAGAAACTTAAACAGAAATAAATATAAATATCATGCATGCCACGACATGGTGATTTACATGGGAAAACCCTTTCAGGAGAAAAGCCCCACACTCAAAAAGATACCAAATATATTGTTCAATAAATCACAAAGATTACAATATACTTGCAGAGCAAGATTCTCATAGGAGTATCACCACTCAAATATCAAGAGACAACTTGACCGCTATCAGACTTATAAAAATCATCACAATCTCTACCATAGACGTAATACAATGACCTGATAAAATAGAGTTACATTCTAGGGAAAAACATGACAACAAAATATCTTCCATTAGATCTAAAACCTAATAACAAACAATCTATATTTACAATATATCCTTTATTTAATGTATGTCGGCCATTCTAGAAGTTTCTCAAAAAAGTTAACATGTTCACATTTCACTCTGTGCTACCATTGTATACACCTATCGATGTAACTAGGAAACATATATATAAATATATATACATCCTATCAACAATAAACTGCATGTAATTGCAAGGTTGAGCCACATTTTCCCAACAGTGCTAAATCTTGATCTCCCCTACAACATCCTGCTTGGTTGACCATAGATTCATGCCATGCAAGTTATAGCTTCTACCTATCACCAATTTGTCAAGTTTCCTTTTGAGGATAAAAAAGTTACTATCCATGGAGATCTTGAGCCCTTTTACTATTGCAAAAACCTTGAGTCCAAATTCTACAAGATCCCCCAGATACCAAAGAATGATGAAGGGCCTACATCCTCCTCATTTGTTGACCCATCTTCCCTTGCATCTACCTTGAAATCCAAAACTTCCATTGTGCAGAATATACCTGACATCAAGACGGTAATCAAGGACAATGGTTGTGGAGATTATACTCTAAAGAAGGACACTTTTGTGTTGGGAGAATTACCTCTTTCCTTGAAATCTCATGCAAAACCCACACCTATTAACAAAGTGACTAATACATTAAATATTGCATCTACCACTTTCAATAAGTGGGGAGACTTGAAGAAAGAGGATGTCAATGAGGAAGATGTGTCTAAAATGCTCTATCAAGACAACCTACCCATGTTTTTTCTTCCCATGGAAGATGACAATAATTTTTTATAGCTAATGAAGGCATGGGGGTACAACAAGAATGAAAAGCTGGGAAAAAATGACAATGGTTTTCTAGAACCCATCGTTCTTGAGAGACATCCAAAGAATCTTGGCTTAGGATGTACTACTAGCAAGGTTACCCTTATTGGAAAAGGTACTTCTGCTAAATGGGTTGAGGCTTCCTCTTGGTTACCAACATCACACGATACTACCCTAGATGAATTTCCCCTTGATGTTGCTGACTTATTTGAGGATAACTCTCTCTTTATCATATCCACAACATCTTTCACCCCAAATTGACAAACCACTGCATTAAGCCTAGTATACCCCCAACTCATTGACTGGGACCAATGAGGACCACCAATTCTAGATATATTTGAAAATGATGAAGCAACCTCAAAATTCATGGGACTTCATGACAACTTACCATGTGGGGATCACAAAGTAGGATTTGATATAGAGCTAGACACACAGGCGTACTATGGGGAGACGATTGAATCCTTCAGTTGCAAAATTGATGACATGAGAATAACATGCAAATCTTTAAGTGAAAACCACACCATGGCACTTTTAGATCACAAAATAATAAAAAGAAAGAATGTATCTGAAGGTGAAAACCTCTTTGAGGCACCCAAGGATGAGGGATTCAATCTCCCCCTTTGTGCAATACATACCAAAAAATCAGCAGTACTAGCAGAGAAGGCTTCTCCAAAGAATTTAGGAACAAACGAGGCACCTAAGATATCCTTTTATGCTAAATCATTGTTAGATGAAGAACAAAACAACTTAGAAGCATTCCTAAAAGAGAGAAGAGAAAAATTTGCATGGTCATACATAGATATGTCGGGGCTCGATCCTAAAGTGGTAGTACATCACTTAGTAGTCTATCTTGAATCAAAACCAATGAACTACAAACTAAGAAAAATGCATCCTCAAATTGCAATACTAGTTAAACTAGAGTTACAGAAGCCTCTTGATGTTAGATTTATCCAATCGATTGACTATCTTGAGTGGGTTTCCAACCTAGTACCAGTCTCCAAACCCATTGGGGGCATCATAATATGCACAAATTTTAGGGATTTGAATAAAGCATGTCCAAAGGACAATTTCCCTCTTCCCAACATCGACATCATTGTAAATTTAATAGCGGGACATGAAATGCTATCACTCATGGATGGATTTTCAAGCTATAAATAGATCATGATCACTAAGGAGGATCAACATAAAACTACATTCACTTGTCCATGGGGAACATATTGTTGGAACATGATGTTGTATGGGCTAAAGAACGTGAGAGAAACCTATCAAGGGGCAATGACCCTAATATTTCATGATATGATCCATAAAATAGTTGAAAATTAAGTGGATGATATTTTGGCTAAATCAAAAACAAGGAAGGAGCACATAGAGGTATTGGGACCTATCTTTGATAGGCTCAAAGAATATAAAGTACTGCTGAATTCAAAAATTTGTGTCTTTGGGGTAACATCAAACAAGATTCTTGGCTACATTGTATCACAGAGAGGGATAGAGATAGAACCAACAAAGGTAAAATAAATCCTAGACATGGAGCCACCATAAACATTGAAGCAAATGAGAGGGTTACAAGGAAGGTTGCAATCCATTAGAAGATTCATAGCACAATTATCATTCAAAATCCACCTTTTCTCCCATCTTCTCCATAAGGGAATAACTTATAAGTGGGATGAGAAGTGTGATAAATCCTTTTAGTAGATCAAGGACTACCTATTGTCACTTCCAATTCTCATGCCTTCGATACCAAACAAACCATTGATCCTATACATTTCAGCTACATCAGCAACACTAGGTGCTCTTGTTGCAAGAATGGAAAAAGGAATGAAAGTGGTGTCATTGATGTCAACTAGTCAACTGGTTATCTACTAGTTGTTGTTGGTTGTATATGTTGAGGATATTGAGAAAATTGTATTAAAGAAAGGTTACATGTATTTAGTTGTTTCTCAAGATGATGATCCGATACTTTTCTCTATGTTTGTGTGGTTCAGATATGTTGGTCATGGTTGTTGAAGGTTGCTATATCTAGATTTTTGGCTATTGGTTTATTGTGAAGTTTGAGCTGTGTTCACTAGTTGTGAACTATGTTTTTTTGTGTTCCAGTTGAGGTCTGAGAGAAAATTTGTTGGTTATAATTTCTCTTTGATGAAGTCTTTTGACTTTCCATTCTAGAGTTACGATGTTCTGATTGCATTGAAGAGATTTTTGGTTTTTGGAAGTTTCGAGCTTAATTGTTCTATGTGTTTTACACTAGTTTGGCTGACCATGTATTAAGCACTATCTTCGAAGTTGATGAAGCATGTTGGATCTATTTTGGGTCTCGGTGAAGTGTGTGTTTCGGCCACCCTCATTCTAATTCCACCCTAGGATGTTTTGGCATCGACCTAATTTGAATTTGAAGTTGGATGGCCGACTTTGTATCTTTTTCAAGGTTGGAGATAGTATAAATATAGGATGAGCTAGTAATGAAAAATATACAAAAGAAAAGAAGGAAGATAAGTGAAAGAGAAGACATGACTTTAATGCTATTAAAAAAGTGTGTGATTTATGTGTGTGGTAGATCAGTGTGAAGCTTAATGTTGAGTTCACGAATGCAGTGAGTAGAAGGAAAACTTTATCATTCATCCAATTTGATCAAGTGATTTTGGTGGAACCCTTTTTTGCATTGGGATTGTTGTCTCTCTATAACAAGTCTTCTTTGTATTCTTTGTATCTCTATGGTAGTGAGCCCTCTGGGTTGTAGCCTTGTTGGATAGTGAGTCCTTATCTCAGGCAATGAGCCTTATTTTAGGTAGTGAGAATTTTTGTAATCAGTTTTGATATTCTCTATAGTGTGAGTTAATCCTCACTGTGGTTTTTCTCTCATTGGGTTTTCCACATAAATCTAGTGTTATTGTGTTTATGCATTGGATTTGAGTTTTTGCATTGGCATTTGATGATTAATCATTTAAGTAGTTTATTTTTTAGTTTCAGTAGTTGAATTAAAGATTAAATCTATGACAACTGATTCACCCCACCCCCTCTCAATTGTCCTATTCAACCATTGGTATCAGAGCTTGGTTCTGTTGGAAAAACAAGGAAAAAAACTGAGAGGGGGGGGTGAATCAGTTGTCATAGAAACTTAAAATTTTCAAACTTAACTTTACTCTAATCTCATATCTGATGAATAAGAAATTAACCACAAAAAATTAACACATTAGAGAGACAAATAACACCAATATTTTTTATGTGGAAACTCTGTTAGGGGAAAAACCATGGTGGATGTTAGTCCACAAGATTATACTCTGTTAAAAGTATAATCAGAAATAATAAGGGGATTGCACAAGCATTCAGGCACACTTCCTAGAGCTCACTGCTCAATTACAAAAGGGGCTCATTTCCCAACAGGATAGGATTAAAAATTCAGAGGGTATGAACTGAGAAAATAGCTTCTGCTCAAGCCTAATTATAGTTCCAATTAAGCTCAACAGTTCTTCACACTTCACACAATCTTCTTCACACTCTGCTCTACAATCGAATGATATTCACATATACACACATAGGAGCACATGAAGCATACTCTTCACAAATGACACAATCATTTTTATATATATGTTACAAGAGATTTCATCACAACATGGTCGGCCAAGAAAAAAAAATTATATTTGCAATGTTGGCCCAGATTAACAACTAAATTCTTAATGCAAACCCAAAAAGGTCGGCCACAACATAGTGGAGACCCAAATTAACATCTCCAACATAAAAATACTTTAATTAATTTCACCTCGAACATCCACAACACACTACCATTAATATGTCAGCCAGGAACATGAAAAACCAAACATGCACAAGTAAAGATCTTCAATCACAAGCTCACTAGATCAAGTGGATATACCACATAGATAGAGAATGAACTAGAGACATTTGAGAACACAAAGAAACAATAAAGAAGCATCTGCAACAACTTAGATAACTAGAATCATACAATCTTCATTCAGGAACACTAACAAAGATAACATAAATACTGTCAGACCACAACTCACACAAAACTTCATGTTGACCTCTGGAACTTCTGGTAGATGATCTAAACATACTCAACAATAAATCCTTTAATACACATTAGCTAGTCTTTAATGTACAGAACAAAACACCTTCATGACCTGCACAATTCCACTAGGAACCTGGAACACTTCCTTTTACAATTTTCTCAATATCCTCGACATATACAACAATTGATACACCAAATGCTAATAGTGTTGACATCAATGACAACCACATATCAACAACACATCCATAGCATCCAACAATCTCCCAACAATCTCCCCCTTTGGCATTGATGGAAACACATGATGTGAAAAATACCATCAACCCAACATACTGACTTCTTTTGCACTTCTCCTCTCAACTGAACTTCTCTCCACAGGGATTTTTCACATTACTCTTCTCCCCCTTTGACATCAATGGCAAAGGTAACCATGAATTTTCCATACACACGCTCTGAACCACATATCTGCACATCTGACTACTCCCCCTGAGTAGCAGCCATGAAAACATCAATTCAGATCAGAATATAGCAATGATGTTCACGGATTGATGCAAGCAAATACATCTTTTAGTTCTTATCAGGAGAGGTAATTACTCCTAGCATTCCTTTGAGAAACTCAAAAGTATCCTTCAGAAATGGCTTGGTAAATATATTTTCAATCTGTTCTTTGGTAGGCACATACTCCAATCTGACTTCTTTTTCATTCACTTTTTCCTTCAGGAAGTGAAACTTGATTGATATATGTTTAGTCTTTGAGTGTAGCACCAGATTCCTTGATATATTTATTGCACTTGAGTTGTCACAGTATATGGCAATAGGCTCTTCATATATTACTCTGATATCTCTCAACATCTATTTCATCCATATTACTTGAGTACAATTGTTTACAGCAGCAATATATTCTGCTTCAATAGTAGATAGAGAAATGGAACTCTTCTTTTTGCTTAACCAGGACACCAACTTTTTCTCTAGGAAGAAAGCACCACCACTAGTACTTTTTCTATCATCCACATCACTAGCCCAATCAGCATCAGTGTATGCACACAAAGTGAGATCATCATCCTTTGGATATCAAATTCCAAAGTCAACTGTTCCTT
The DNA here is from genome assembly GCA_007258455.2 of Sequoia sempervirens. NCBI lineage: Eukaryota > Viridiplantae > Streptophyta > Pinopsida > Cupressales > Cupressaceae > Sequoia > Sequoia sempervirens. The sequence goes on from VDFB02271358.1 coordinate 207,995,657, forward strand.
TTAGATATCTACATATTCTTTTGACAACAGTCACATGTGATTATTTTGGATCAGCTTGAAATCTAGCAACCATACATACAACATTCATAATGTCTAGTCTAGTCTGAGTCAAGTAGAGCAATCCACCGATCATTGACCTATATCTGGTTTGATTTTCCTTTGGAGAATCATCATTCTGTGTCAACTTACATCTGGTCACCATAGGGGTACCAACAGGTTTTGAGTCTTCCATTCCAAACTTCTTCAATAGTTCTCTCACATATTTGGGCTGAGATATGAAAATCCCTTGGTCCAACTGAGTAATTTGAAATCCCAAAAAGAACTTCATTTCACTAATCATGCTCATCTCAAATTCACTCTTCATCTCATTAGCAAACTTTATGCATAGATTATCATCTCCTCCAAAAATGATGTCATCAACAAAGACTTCTATGATTAACTCCTTATCATGATCTAATTTGAAGTATAAGTTACTATCAATAGTACCTTTAGTGAATCCAAGCTTCATTAGGTATTTGTCCAATCTAGCGTACCAGGCTCTGGGGGCTTGTTTAAGTCCATATAGAGCTTTCTTCAACCTGAAAACCATATCTTCTTTATCTGTTAGCTGAAATCCATCTGAATGTTCAATGTACACTTCTTCTTCTAGTTCTCCATTCATAAATGTAGACTTTACATCCATTTGATAGACTTTATAGTTCTTGTGTGCAACATAATCAAGAAATAATCTCATAGCTTCAATTCTAGCAACAGTGGCAAAGGTTTCTTCAAAATCAATACCTTCCATTTGAGAGTACCCTTTACATACTAGTCTTGCTTTATTCTGGACCACTTCACCTTCTTCATTCAACTTGTTTCTGAATACCCACTTAGTACCAATCATATTCTTGTCTTTGGTCCTAGGAACCAATAGCCATGTGTCATTCTTCTCAATATGTGTCAGCTCTTCCTTCATAGCTTCCAACCAATGTTCATCTTGACAGGCTTCAGTGACACTCTTAGGTTCAATCTTGGAAATCAGACAATATTCTTCTGCAATCTTTCTTATAGTTTGCACTCCTTTACTCTTATCTGCTATGATTTTACTTTCAGAGTGATTCAACTTTACATACCTTGGAGTCTTGGGACTTTCTCGGACCTCTGTTTCTTCTGAACTTTCTTCTACACTTGCACTTTTATGTGCTTCCTGACTGACTTGATTTACTAGAACAAATTGGGGTTGCTTCACCAGAACATATGGAATGATTTGAAGTATATTTGGTGTTTGAGTGTTCTTCCCTTGATTTGTGTTGTCTTCATCTGAATCATAGTTGCATCATCTAGATGATTTGACAGAGTCCTCATCAACTCTGACATTTACACTCTCAACAATATTTCTCAGTCTTTTGTTATAGCACCGGTATGCCTTTCTCTTAGTAGAGCAACCTAGGAAGATCCCTTCATCGCTTCTAGCATCAAATTTTCCTATATCATCATCTCTCTTGATGTAACATTTTCTTCCAAAGATCTTGAAATACTTAATACTAGGCTTGTGAACAAACCATAACTCATAAGGGGTCTTACCAGAATTACCATTCAAATTTACCCAGTTCAAGGTATACACAACAGTGCTTACCACTTCACTCTAGTACATCTGAGACACATTTCCTTCCATCATAATTGTTCTGGAAGCATCCAAAATTGTTCTATTCTTCCTTTCTACAACACCATTCTATTGAGGGGTTTGGGGAACAGATAACTGTGTTCTTCACAATAAGATTTGAACTCCTTGGATATGAATTCACCACCTCTGTCAGATCTCAGGCACTTGAGGCTCAAACCTTTTTCATTTTTTGCCATAGCCTTAAAGATTTTGAACTTATCTAATGCTTCACATTTTTCTCTCAAAAAGGAAACCCAAATCATTCTAGAGTAATCATCAATAACCAGCATAAAATACCTTTCTCCATGAATACTTCTAACTCTAGAGGGACCACAAAGATCAGTATGTAGCAGTTCCAACACATTATTTGAATGAAATTGTTCACTTAAGAAGGATACTCTAGTTTGTTTACCCATCTGATATTCTTTGGAAATTACATTAGCAGGATTCACTAACCGAGACAGATCTCTTATTGCTTGAGTAGAACTTATCTTGATAATGTTGTCAAAATTTAAATGACACAACCTCCTATGCCACAACCAACTTTCATCTACTTGAGAAATTAAGTAGCTTCCACTAGCAGTATTCAAGTGAAAAATGTTACCTTTAGTTTGCACACCAGTAGCAATCATGTTTCTGGAACTCCCACGAATCTTTCATTTTTCATTCTTGAATTGTAGATCATATCCCTTGTGTACCATTTGTACAACACTCAACAAGTTGTGCTTTAGGCCTTCAACATATAGGACATCATCAGTATTATCTTTACCACCAAGGCTAATAGATCCTCTACCATGAATCACACCAACATTGTTATCTCCAAATCTTACAACCCCATTGTCATACTTCTCTAGACTCACAAACTTACTTTTGTCACCGGTCATGTGATGTGAGCATCCACTATCAATGACCCACTCATATTTTTCTTCAATTCGAGCTGCAAGAGCTTTCTCATCTTTAGTGGATTCAATAGCCACATAATTATCTTCAATGGTAGAAATGATAGCCCAATCATCTTCATTTCCATTGTCTTTATCAGACTCATCATCAGTCACTGCTTCTTCAGCAAAGTAGCATCTCTTTTGTAATCTAGAATTTCTAGGCTTAGACCTAGGAACTCTTTCAGGACATCTTGATGCAAAATGACCTATTTTACTACATGAAAAAAATTTAATAGGCAGTACATATTCATACTTACCTTTTCCTTTTCCTTCTTGCTTTGCAATCAATGCTTCCAGTTCTTCTACTTCTCTTTCTTTGTCTTCAAGCTATTTCAATTCTTCATCATATTTAAATGTTTTTCTGGAGCTTTCTCCTGGACTGTATATTTTCCTATAACTTTCAGATACAATATCTTTGAATGCAGATTCAATCTTCGGTGTTGATTCACCAAACTCACTAATTTCAAAAGCAGCAAGCTTCCCTATCAGTGTATATCTTGTCATCTTGTTTACTGACATGAATTCTTCAATAGCATGAACTTTCATTTTGTAGGAATCAGGAAAGGATCTGAGTATCTTAGCCACAATTTCATCTTCTTCCATAGAACCACCAGCACATGTAATACCCGTCACTATCTCATTTACTCTCTGCATAAAAGAAGTGATGTTTTCATCTTCTCCCATCTTCAAATTCTCATATTTACCTTTCAAGCTCTGTAGCTTAGCCATCTTCACCTGTGCATCACCTTCATACAAAGTTTCCAATTTCGTCCAAATCTCATGAGCTATATGTAGACCTAACACATTAGCCATCTCCGAATCTATTAGAGCACTCAACAAAGCTTCAATAGCCCTAACATTGTTTTCAACATCTTTGATTTCATTAGCAGAAGAGGGAACATTTTGAGGAATAACATATGGATCTTTTGTAATCTTCCAGTAGGCTTCACCAATACATCTTAGGTGACATCACATCCTGACTTTCCACAATGAGTAGTTGGTGCCATCAAATCTAGGACTGTCCTTCTTGAATGTTTCCATCCCGGATCACCTCAAGCTATTAAACTTCTTCAGAGGAACTAGCTCTGATACTGATTGTTGGAAAAACAAGGACAGACAACTGAGAGGGGGCGAGTGAATCAATTTTCACAGAAACTTAAACTTTTCAAACTTAACTTAACTCTAATCTCATATCTGATGAATAAGAAATTAACCACAAACAATTAACACATCAGAGAAACAAATAACACTGATATTTTTTATGTGGAAACTCTGTTAGGGGAAAAACCATGGTGGATGTTAGTCCACAAGATTATACTCTGTTAAAATTATAATGATAAATAATAAGGGGAATGCACACGCATTCAGGCACACTGCCTAGAGCTCACTACTCAATTACAAAAGGGGCTCACTACCCAACAGGATAGGATTAGAAATCCAAAGGGTATGAACTGAGAAAATAGCTTCTGCTTAGCCTGATTACAGTTCCAATTAAGCTCAACACTTCTTCACACTTCGCACAATCTTCTTCACACTCTGCTCTGCAATTGAATGATTTTCACATATACACACATAGGAGCACATGAAGCATACTCTTCACTGATGACACAATCATTCTTATATATCTATTACAAGAGATATCATCACAACATGGTCAGCCAAGAAAAATAAATTGTATTTGCAATGTTGGCCCAGATTAACAACTAAATTCTCAATGCGAACCCATAAAGGTCAGCCACACCATAGTGGAGACCCAAATTAACATCTCCAACATAAAAATACTTTAATTAATTTCACCTCGAACATCCACAACATGCTACCATTAACATGTCAGCTAGGAACATGAAAAACCGAACATGCACAAGAAAATATCTTCAATCATGAGCTCACCAGATCAAGTGGGCATACCACAAAGATAGAGAATGAACTAGAGACATCTGATAACACCAAGAAAAAAAAGAGAAGCATCCGCAACAACTTAGATAACCAGAATCATACAATCTTCATTCAGGAACACTGATAGAGACAACAAAAATATTGTCAGACCACAACTCACACAAAACTTCACGCAGACCTTTGAAACTTCTAGTAGATCATCTAGACATACTCAATGATAAATATTTTAATCCACATCAGCTAATCTTTAATGTACAAAACAAAATGCCTTCATGACCTGCACAGTGCCACTGGGAACTTGGAACACTTCCTTTTACAATTTTCTCAATATCCTCGACATATACAACAATTGATACACCAAATGCTAATAGTTTTTACATCAATGACAACCACATATCAGAAACACATCCACAACATCCAACAATCTCCCAACAGGTTCCTTGGTGAAGAGCTTAACCATTTGAGGAAGGTTTTGGATGGCTAGAAAAATGGTCTTTGATTATCCAAGGTTTGATGGACCTAATTATGGTATCTGGAAAGTATTGATGGAAGAATATCTGGATTATTACATATATGATGTGGAGAAATCTTATAAGAATCCCTACACTCCTCCTACTAATGGTCTGAGTACTCCTGAAGAAATCAAAGCACATGAAGTGAATAATAAGGTGAAGTTCATCTTGAAGAATAGTCTGGTACATTCAAAGTTGATTAAGGTTCAAAATTTGAAGACAACTAAGGAAGTCTAGGATGCTTTAGAATGAGCACATGATGGTGATGAAAGAGTTAAAGAGGAAAAATTATAGAATTTGGAAACACAGTTTGATCTTATACATATGTCTAAAGATGAAAATTTCAAAGCTTATGTATAGAGATTGGATGAGCTAGTGGCTAGAATGTGATCTCTTGGCACTACTATAGATGAAACTAGGATTGTAAAGAATATTCTTAGAACTCTTCCTGATGCTTACGGTAAGAAGGTGAGTGATATTGAGTAGACTATAGATTGTAATACTTGTACTAAGGATCTGTTGTTAGGATTTTTGACATCTTATGAGATGAGAATGTTGAGTCTAAGAAATGAAGGAAAAATAGAGACTACTTTTAAAGCTACAAAAACTGAAGATCCAGATGAAGAAAACTTTGATGAAATAGAAGCTAACTTTGTAAGAAGAATGAGAAAAGGCTCTGGTAAGTTTCCCTTTAAGTGCTTTAGTTGTGGAAAAATAGTTCATTATGCTACAAAGTTTCCGGAAAGAGCTAAAAGGAATAAAAAAAGATATGAGAAAGAAAAGAAAGGGAAGAAGATTAATAGAGCTTACTATGTGAATAAGAATGCTAGTATTTTAGATGAAGATTCAAAATATGAAGATCCAGATGACAATGAATGCTTGTTTTTGGCGATTAAGGATGAACCTACTTCTACTAATTCAAAAAATAGGTAAAAGAAAGTCCTTTTGAGAAGGAGAAGGAGAAAAATGAAGGTACGGTTATCTCTTCCCTACATGCTAAACAAGAAAATAATTTTTGGGTAGTTGATAGTGGTTTCTCAAATCACATGACTGGTGATAAGAGTAATTTTGTAAAGCTTGAGAAATATGATGGAGGTTTGGATATGTTTGGAGATGATACTGGTGCTAAAATATGTGGGATAGGTTCAATAAGTTTTGATGGAAATAATCATACTAATGATGTTTACTATGTTAAGGGGTTAAGGAATAATTTGTTGAGCATTGGTCAGATGTGTAGAAAATTATATGATCTTTTGTTTAAGGATGAGAAATGTGAGATCTAGAAAGGATCTAGAAAATTGATTGCTATAGGAAAGAAATTTGAAGGGAATATTTATCAACTTAAGGGTGTTGATGGATGATGCTTTATGACTTAGATAAATGAAAGTTGGTTATGGCATAGGAGAATGTGTCACATGAATTTTGATAACTTGGAAAGGATTAGTGTTGTTCAGGCCGTGAGAAATTTATCGAGAATTACAAAGCTTGTCAATGCTATTTGTAGGAATTGTAAGTTTGGGAAGAAAGCAAGAAATCATTACAGATCAAGAGAACAATCTACTACTGGATTACTAGATTTAGTTCATACAAATCTCTGTGGTCCTATGAGAGTGTGAAGTCTACTTGGTGAAAGGTACTTTATACTTTTAATTGATGATTATTCTAGATATACATGGGTTACATTTCTTAGAGAGAAATCAAATGCATTAGATAGATTTAAGGCATTCAAGGCTATGGTTGAAAATGAAGTGAATTTGAAGATAAAATGCTTAAGATCTAACAGAGGTGGAGAATTCACCTCCCATGAGTTCAATATGATTTGTGAAGTGCATGTAATAAAGAAACAATTATCTACTTTGAGAACTCCTCGACAGAATGGAGTCGTTGAAAGGAAAAATAGAACAGTTCAAGAGGCTGATAGGTCAATGATCACTAAAGTCAAATTATTGAAAGTTTACTAGAAAGAAGTTATTCATATTGTTGTATATGTCTTCAATCGAGTTCAAGTAAGAGAAAATAGTACAAAGACTCCCTATGAGCTATGCCACAGAAGAATTCCTAAAGTTAAATATTTCAAGGTATTCAAAAGAAAATGTTATATTAGAAGAGATGAAGAAACTTTGGGCAAGTTTTATGCAAGAAGTGATGAAGGAATATTTCTTGGATACTCTACCAAAAGAAAGGCATGCAGATGTTTCAATAAAACATTGAGAAAGATTGTACAGAGCTCGAATGTGAAGGTTGATGAGACAGTGAAGAACTCTATTGATATTGATGGATATGTGTTTGATGAACACAAATTTGCAAGAATAGAAGAAATTATGGAAGAACAGGATAAAGAAGAGTAGAAAAAGCAGGATGAATAGAATGAAAGCAAAGAAGATGCTTTGGTGATGTCCCCTAGGACACTGAAATATGTATATAGGAATCATTCAGAAAATTAGATTATTGGAGACAAGACAAAAGGTGTGTTAACTAGAAGCAAAGGTGTTGTTGAAGTAAATTTGTGTTTATTCTCTGAGATTGAGCCGAAGATAGTGGTGCAGGAGCACCATTCAAAGGTGTTAATCCATTTAAGTTCCTAAGGTCTAGGTTATACATTTTTTGATGAGTTTTGTTAAAAATAAGGTCTATAAGACCATATGTTAATGTAATTGGTCATTTTTTATAGTATTTAGGGGTTTAGGTGGTAGAGTTTTCAAAATTTCCAAAAAAGTGTTAAGTTGCCAAGTTAGAATGTTGTAAAGAGTTAAAAGTTGCAAATTTTCCTTGTTAGAGGAATTTGAAGAGTCAATTAAGTTTAAAGGGTGGTTAGGGAGTTATATCCATTTTTTTTTATAGGAGAAAGTTTAAATAGCATGAGAAACTTGAATGGAAGGTTGTTGAACATATCTTGAAGCTTGAAGATTGAAATAAACTCATGTTTTCTCCATTTTTCTATGTTTTATGTTGTAGCAGCAGGTTGTATAGCCTGTACATCATTTATTTGATCCATATTTATTGTGTTTTGCATAGTATATTGAATTATCTTTCCCTTGAATCCATTTTTATGGTTTTATATTGATTTTTGTATATTTTATCTCCAATTTACTCAAACCGACCTAAACTTGCATAGTTGAGGGTTTTGATAGAATAAAAATGTTCTAAAACCCATTCCACCTTTCTGTTTTCCCTGTTGCTTGGTGGAATGGGTAAAATCCATTAGTACAAGGTGTAAATATGAGAGTTGAGTGCAGGGGAGGTCTGGAAGGGAAATTGGGTGTGAAGCCCATGAGTGATTCTTGAGTTTTCCTTAAGAAAAATGAGGTTTCGGTGAGTGAAATTGATTTTTTGAGTTGGGAAGCATTATTTTATGTTGGATTGAGCATGAGAATGGTACTTTAGGCTTGTTTGAATAGTTGTTAAGTTTTGGAGTGCTTGGGAAGTGTGACTTTCAATAAACCCTAAGGTTTCTAAGCCTAGGACGGGGGTTTTATGGTTTGGCTATAAGTTGTTTGGATTTTTGTGATCCAATTGTGGAATCTTTGGTTTTGAACCATTTAAATTGCTTCCCAAAAGTTTCAGATAATTTGATAAGGTTTGGAGAGTGGTCCCTTTCTAAAAGAGGGCTAATTTGAGCCCTAAAAAGTGTAGAAAACTTGATTTATGCAGTTTGGTACAAAAGAAGCATAGGTGTTTGTTGGATATGTTGAAAGGCTCTATAATGGCTCCTTGATGGGTTTTGTGTTGTGAGTTGAAAGGATGTGTGAGTGAAATTATACTTGATTGAGTGACTTTGATATACTACAAGGAACAGTGTGAACTTGTTGAATGAAGAGATTTTGATGGAATTGTGAATTGACAATTGTGTTTACAGTGTGGAATTGTGTGTTTGTTTGTTGCAGGCCTCCCCCTACTGCACCAAAGTGGTATTAGAGCCACGTTACTAGATTCTTGTAGAAGAAAGTTGAAGATTGTGAAAGCAAGCTTGGAAGGTGAAGAGGCAAGATAGTGAAGATGCCTCCAAAAGAAAAGAATAGAGAAAAGGAGATGAATGATTTGAAGAATTGGTACATTAAAGAAATTAGAGAACTGAAAGAGAGATTGGCATCCTTAGAAACCAACAAGAGAAGAGAAGCAATTGAGAGCAGTGCGTCAGAAGAAGAAGATGTTGAAGATTTTGAAGATGTTGAAGAAGAGCTTGATCCAGAAGATCAGAGAATGACCAAGTTGATAAAGGTTGTAAAAGGTGACACATACAAGGTAAAAATAGATGTGCAAAATTTTGGTGGTAATTTGAATGAAGAGGAATTGTTAGCTTGGATAGCTTCTTTGGATAACTATTTTGAATGTGAAGATATTCGTGAAGAGAAGAGAGTGAAAATTTCCAAAACAAAGTTTAAGGGTCATGCACTTGTATGGTGGGATTATCTATAGTCAGAGAGAAGGAAAAAAGGCAAGTCTAAGATTGTGGATTGGGACAAGATGGTGGCTAATTTAAAAGGTGATTTTCTCCCTTCAGATTATCAAGTTCAAATGTTTAAGAAGTTGCAAAATTTGAGACAAAAGGAAATGGATGCAAAGGCACATATTGAGGAATTTTATAGATTAAGCATGAGGTCTAACCACAATCAAAATGAAGATGAGAAAATAGCTAGGTACTTGGGTGGCTTAAGGATGAACATACAAGATGAATTGGCTTTGACTAATCCTATAAATGTAGAAGAATGTTACAAGATGACATTGAAGGCTGAAGAGAAGGTAAAGAGAAGACAAGAGAAAATAGTAAGAGGAAGAGGCAGCACCATGAGAGGAAGAGGAACTTTTTCTACTCCAAGTCAAACAACTGAAAATCAACAAGAAGAACCAAGCAAGAGAGATGAGCAAGTTGCTGATTTTAGAGGTGGATATAGAGGCACAAGAGGCAAATTTGGAGGTGGAAGAAACTCTAATACTTTTGTAGGAATATGTTATCATTGTAAATAATTTTGACATCATGCTTGGAAGTGCCCTGAGAAGGCTAGTTCATCAACAACTGGAGGAGAAAGAAAACCAATAGAAAAGCTCAAATAATTCAAGAGGATGAAGCTGAAAGTAGTTCAAGTTCAAAAAAATTGATTGCAAGGGCTGAAGTTGGTGAAATGTTGATGATGAAGAAAAAATCCTTGAAGACCACAAAGGAGGAAGAGTTTCTTCAAAGAAAAGCTTTATTCAGAACAACGTGCAGATGTAGAGATAAGGTATGCAAAGTCATTTTTGATTCAGGTTGCATAGATAATATTGTGTCTCATGAGATGGTAGAGAAATTGCATTTGCAAATAGTACCTAGGAAAAGGCCATATAAGGTGTCATGGGTGAGTGAAAATCAGTATTTGATGGTGAGTGAACAAGCAAGGGTTGAGTTTCAAATAGGTCCATATAAAGATGAATTGCTTTGTGATATACTTCCCATGAGTTGTTGCCATCTATTATTGGGAAGGACCTGGCAGTTTGATAGGTTGGCCTTGCATAATGGTAGAAAAATAATTACACCATAGAAAATGGTGGGAGAGAGTTTGTTTTAACCCCATTGGTTGAGAATCTAGAAGAATATGGTGAGGTTATTATGTTTGGGAGAAAAGAATGTGTGGATGAAGATGAAAGAAAGAATATATGTGTAGTAGAAAATACCATTCTTGATAGAGATAGGACACTAGGGAGAACACATGAGTATGACTTGCAACCAAGAGAAAAGAAGAATGAATTTGTGTGGAAAAAGAAAACGGAACAAGTTGTATCTCAGACTGGTAAAGGAAAAAGTAAGGTTACAGAGCCTTTGGAAAGAAAAGATAAGGGTGATAAGATTCTTGTAGGGATAAAAAGTTTCCTTGTGGTAGAAAAAAGAGTAAGTGGATAGTCAAGAAATGGTGAAAGTAATGAGGCAATGAGCAAGAGGATAGTGGTTAGTAACAAGGGAAAGATAATGGATGATGGTATTGATGTGACAAAAGATAGTGAGGCTACTGGTACAAGGGTTTGAAAGATTGAAAAAGTAGAGGATAGGAAGATAGTGGTTGGTAATGATGTTAGGACAGAGACAAGGACAGTGGCAAGTCTGGTAGAGACAGTAAAGAGTAATAGTATAGTTTTTAAAGGAACTAACAGTGGAAATGGTATAGGTGACAGCGATAAAGTTATGGATCAAGAGGCTAAGGGACAAAGGATGGAACAAAAGATAAAGATTCAAGGGATGATAGATGAAAAAGGACTGAGTACAAGTGTAAAGGAGAATGAAATGATAGTGTTTTGGAAGGAAGAACACCCCATAGTATGTAGAGGACAGTTGGAGCAGCATACAAGTGTGGAAGATTGCAAGAATGTTGAGGACAATGAAAAATCAAAGAAAGAACAAAGACAAAGAGGACAAAGGCATGAAGACTACAAGGGTGAACATACAACCCTCATCTTTCCAAGAGACTTGGAAAAGCTTCAAGCTGGGGTGTATGGTGTAGGAGCAACATTCAAAGGTGTTAATCCATTTAAGTTCCTAAGGTCTAGGTTATAGATTTTTGGATGATTTTTTGTTTAAAATAAGGTCTATAAGACCATATTTTGACGTAATTGGTCATTTTTTATAGTATTTAGGGGTTTAGGTGGCAAAGTTTTCAAAATGTGCAAAAAAGTGTTAAGTTGCCAAGTTAGAATGGTGTAAAGAGTTAAAAGTTGCAAATTTGCCTTGTTAGAGGAATTTGAAGAGTCAATAAGTTTAAAGGGTGGTTAGGGAGTTATAGCCATTTTTTTTAATAGGATAAAGTTTAAATAGCATGAGAAACCCAAATGGAAGGTTGTTGAACATATCTTGAAGCTTGAAGATTGAAATAAACTTAGATTTTCTCCATTTTCCTATGTTTTATGTTGTAGCAGTAGGTTTTACAACCTTTACATCATTTAGTTGATCCATATTTGTTTTGGTTTGCATAGTAGATTGAATTAGATTTCCCTTGAATCCATTTTGAGGGTTTTATATTGAGTTTTGTGTATTTTATCTCCAATTTACTCAAACCGACCTGAACTTGCATAGTTGAGGGTTTTGATAGAATAAAAATGTTCTAAAACCCATTCCACCTTTCTATTTTCCTTGTTTCTTAGTGGAATGGGAAAAATCCATTAGTAGAAGTTGGAAATATGAGATTTGAGTGCAGGGGAGGTCTGGAAGGGAAATTGGGTGTGAAGCCCATGAGTGAATCTTGAGTTTTCCTTAAGAAAAATGAGGTTTTGGTGAGCGAATTTGAGTTTCTAAGTTGGGAAGCATTATTTTATGTTGGATTGAGCATGAGAAGTGTACTTTAGGCTTGTTTGAATAGTTGTTAATTTTTGGAGTGCTTGGGAAGTGTGACTTTCAATAAACCTTAGGGTTTCTAAGCCTAGGAAGAGGGTTTTATGGTTTGGCTATAAGTTGTTTGGATTTCTATTATCCAATTGTGGAATCTATGGTTTTGAAGCATTTAAATTGCTTCCCCAAAGTTATAGATAATTTGATAAGGTTTGGAGAGTGGTCCCTTTGTGAAAAAGGGCTAATTTGAGCCCTAAAAAGCATAGAAAACTTTATTTGTGTAGTTTGGTACAAAACAAGCATAGGTGATTATTGGATACATTGAAAGGATCTATAATGGGTCCTTGATGGGCGTTGTGTTGTGAGTTTAAAGGATGTGTGAGTGAAATTATACCTGATTCGGTGACTTTGATATACTACAAGGAATAGTGTGAACTTGCTGAACGAAGAGATTCTAATGGAATTGTGAATTGACAATTGTGTTTTCAGTGTGGAATTATGTGTTTGTGTGTTGCAGGCCTCCCCCTACTACACCAGACAATAAGTGAAGCCTGTAAAGATGAACATTGAAAGGAAGCAATGGAAGAAGAACTTTTGCAGATTGAGAAGAATCAGACTTGGGAATTGGTCCCAAGAACGACAGACAAAAATATCATTGGATCAAAATGGGTATTCAGAAATAATTTGAATGAGAATGGAGAAGTTGATATTATGCATGTGTTTTTTCTTGTGGCTAGATTTCAAGAAGATCTAAAGGAAACACATGTTGCTACAGTTAAAAGAATATTCAGATATTTGAATGGCATTGTGGATTATAGATTATGGTATCCTAAAGATACTAACTTTACACTTAGTGCATATATAGATGCAGATTGGGTCAGATGTGTAGATGAAATAAAGAGTACAAGTGGTGGTGCATTCTTTCTTAGATGTAGATTGGTGGCATGGTTGAGTAAGAAGCAAGATTCAGTCTCTTTTTCCACTGCTGAAGCTGAGTATATTGTTGTTGCATCTTGTTGTAGACAAGTTCTATGGATGAAACATACATTGAAAGATATCACAGTGCTATATGATAATCCCATTTCTATCTTCTGTCATAATACAAGTTCAATTAACATTTCAAAGAATCTTGTGATGCACTCGAGGACAAAGCATATATCTATCAAATAGCATTTTTTGAGAGAGAAGGTCATGGAGAATGAAGTCAAGCTTGAGTATGTTCTGACAAAGGATTAGATTGTTGATACATTTACAAAGGCTCTTCCTAAAGATACTTTTGAGTATTTATAGGAGAAGTTAGGTGTTATTGCCCCTCCTTTCATAAACTACGATGCATTTGGAGATGCATCAGTCTGGTGGATTCATGGTTCTATCTTTTTGGACTGATGTTTTGGTGGCTACCTCTCGGTGGGAGTAGGTAATTTCAAGTGTTGTCATTGTGAGTATTCTATTTTCATGTCTAAGGAAGATTCAATTAATATATCTTTTGTCTTTTCCATTGATGTCAAAGGGGGAGAGAAAGCATGTGAAAATGAGAGAAAGTAGGTAATGAGGTAGAAGATCTTCTAACAGGGAGAACTAGCAAAACGAAAAATATTGAGAAGTATATTTAGAACTGGTATGGTGTCTTTGATGGTTTTTCACATCATGTGTTGCCATCAATGACAAAGGGGGAGATTTTTGCAAGAATGGAAAAAGGAATGAAAGTGTTGTCATTGATGTCAACTGGTTAACTGGTTATCTACTAGTTGTTGTTGGTTGTATATGTTAAGGATATTGAGAAAATTGTATTAAAGAAAGATTGTAGGTATTCAATTGTTGCTCAGGATGATGATCTAGTACTTGTCCCTATGTTTGTGTGGTTCATATATGTTGGTCATGGCTGTTCAAGGTTGCTATATCCATATTTTTGGCTATTGGTTCATTGTGAATTTTGAGTTCTGTTCACCAGTTGTGAACTATGTTTTTCTATGTTTTGGCCGAGATTTGGGAGAAACATTTTTGGTTCCGAATTTCTCTTTGATGAAGTCTTTTGACTTGTGGTTCTAAAGTTAAGATGTTTTGATTGCATTAAAAATATTTTTGGTTTCTGGAAGTTTCAAGCTTAATTGATCAATGTGTGTTACACTGGTTTGGTCGGTCGTGTGTTAAGAACTATCTTCGAAGTTGATGAAGTGTGTTGGATCTATTTTGGGTCTCGATGAAGCATGTGTTTGGGTTTCCCTCATTCTAATTCCACCCTAGGATTTTTTGGCACCGACCTAATTTGAATTTGAAGTTGGATGGATGACTTTGTATCATTTTCAAGGTTGGAGATAGTATAAATACAGGATGAGCTAGTAATGAAAAATATACAAAAGAAAAGAAGGAAGAAAATGAAAGAGAAAATGTGACTTTGATGCTATTCAGAAAGTGTTTGTGAGTTATGTGTGTGGTAGATCAGTGTGAAGCTTAATGTTGAGTTTCCAAATCAAGTGAGCAGAATGTGAACTCTATCATTCATGCAAGTTGATCAAGTGATTGTGGTGGAACCCTTTGTTGCATTGGGATTGTTGTATCTCTGTAACACGTATTCTTTTTCTTCTTTGTATCTTTGTTTCAATGAGCCCTCTAGTTTGTATCCTTGTTGGACAATGAGTCCTTATTTTGGACAGTGAGTCCTTATCTCAGGCAGTGATCCTTGTTTCAGGAAGTGAGCCTTTTTGTAATCAATTTTGATATTCTCTAGTGTGAGTTATACCTCACCGTGGTTTTTCCCTCATTGGGTTTTCCACATAAATCCGGTGTTATTGTGTTTATGCATTGGATTTGAGTTTCTACATTAGCATTTGATGATTAATCATTTAAGCAATTTAAGTATTAGTTCTAATAATTGAATTGAAGATTAAAATCTGTGACAACTGATTCATACCCCCTCTCAGTTGTCCTATTCAACAGATCTTCTAGCCCAACACAATGAAATGGGAAAGGAAAGAGCCATCTATTATATCAACAGGACCTTGGTAGGGTATGAAATGAATTACTCATCCATTGAGAAGGCATTCTTAGTAGTGGTATTTGCTTCACAAAAGTTTAGACATTACATGCTTTCACACCAAATCAAGCTTATTGCTAAGATCAACCCATTGAAATAACTCTTATCTAAAGCCACTCTCACTAGGAAAATGGTCAAATGGGTAATGATCTTGACAGAGTTTGACATAAAGTATGTGGAGAGCAAGGCTATCAAAGGAAAAGTTATTGCAGACCAACTAGTAGAAGCACCCATTTATGTGGAGAATCCTTTGGTGTCTGAGTTTCCCGATGAATCCGTATTCCTTCTTAACATAGTAGGTCAATGTAAATTGTACTTCGACGGATCATATGCCCAACATGGATCAGGGGTGGGAATTCTCTTTATCACCCCTCAAGGTGACTATATTCCAAAGTCACATTGCCTATCATTTTTGTGTACCAACAATATCGCTAAGTATGAAGCTCTAATAACAGGTTAATAACAGGTCTAAGAATAGAAGTCCAATGGAAGATACAAGAGTTAAAGTCTATGTGGACTCACAACTAATAGTTAACCAAGTTAATGACGACTACCAAACCAAGGATGATAAACTCACTCCTTATAAGAAGATGGTAGAAAGTCTGAAGGACTTTTTCATTAATATAATCTGTGAGTAGATACCTCATGCAAACAATCAAGCAACGAATTCCATGATGACAATTGGGTCTTTGTTAGATATGCCACACAACTTCCTTCAATGTGAATTCTTGGTAAACACAACTTATCGTACCGACTTTCAAAATTTCTAAAACAAAATTCATGTGTGTAATCGTTGGTCCTTGATCGCAATGGTATCATGATATATTCACCTATCTTAGTAGAGGTACCCTCCCATCTAATATCACCTCCAACCTTAAGAAGACCTTTGTTAAAAATGCATCTTGATTCATCATTTTAGGCGATACCCTATATTGTAGAAGCATCAAGGGGAAATTGGTACGATGTCTCAACCAAGAGGAAGCCTTGACCACCTTAACAGAAGTACATGAAGGCATTTGTGGTTCCCATTCTAGTGGAATAACCTTATCTAAGAAACTATTGAGGACGGGGTATTACTGGCCAGCAATGGAAAGAGAATCTCATCAATATGTGCAGAAGTGTGTCCAATGTTAACAGCATGGAGATCTTATCCATGCTCCAGCTCAGGAATTACAACTAATGGTCACACCTTGTCCTTTCTCGCAGTGGGGGCTTGACCTCATAGGAAATATTACTCCCACCTCATCTAATGGACACAAATTCATCATCATAGACACTCAATACTTTACCAAGTGGGTCGAATCCATTCCTATGACTTACATAACGAGGAAGCAAATCTCCAAATTTATCATGAATTACCTTATATGTCACTATGGTGTTCGGAAATCCATTATCTCAAATAATGGAACACCCTTCAAGAATTAGGATGTAAGAGAGCTATGCCAACAATTTAACATCCAACATCGGTTCTCTACCCCTTATTATCCCTAGGGAAATTGTCAAGCTAAGGCTACAAACAAGACCATTCTAAAAATTCTAAAGACGGTCAATGAAGTTGGTTGTGACTGGCATCTGCAGTTAAATTCCACCCTATGGGATTATAGACCAAGTATCCACAGGCCTATAGGTGTAACCCCTTTCTCCTTGGTCTACGGATCAGAAGCCATCCCACCTATTGAGTTTGAGCTTTCCTCGTTGTAAGTATAATTGCAAAATTTGATCATTGATGAAGAATATAGAGTATCTCAACTGAATGAGTTAGAATTCTTGGATGAGCATTGTCTTGATGCCTTAAATAATTTTCAAGCCTACCAAAACTGACTAAAATGAAGCTACAACAAGAAGATCAAGATTCAGTCTTTCCAGGTAGGGGTTCTTGTCCTAAAGCAAAAATAAAAAAATGTTCCAAATCAGGATAGTAAAGGAAATTTTTAGCCTAATTGGTTAGGCCCATTTTTTTCACAAGCTATGGATCGGGGGTATACCAATTGTCAACACCTGGAGGAGAATGCTTGTAGGATCCAATCAATAGTCTACATCTCAAAAAAATTAATGCCTAGGCTTGAAGGGTGTAAATCCAAAATACAAAAAAAATAACAAACAAGCGCCTTACATAAATAAGCACCTCAATCTATCTTTGGCTCTTTAGCTTATCATGCTTCACATCCATCCATCGCATCGCACCATTCATCCTATTTATTCTATCACCCATCTGAGTCTGTATCATAGCTTGATATTGTAAGGTATCATATTCTCCTTTAGTACTACCTAGCCCATTTGTAAGGTCAGTTTGTCTTGCCTATATTGAGGTAGTATATCACATCACATTGGGGGAAGTTATGCATCAGATTGGGTTCTTGTATATCTTAAAGTTATTTGAAATCCCATCAAAAATCCCAAAAAATTCATAAAACCTCATCAAAAATCCAAAAACATGCAAAATCATCAAAAATCCGAAAAACATCAAAATATTGTATAGCTACAATCCAAAACATTTAGAAAATTGTAAATTCAAAATATAAAACATCCAAAACACATCAAAAATCCAAAAATAGTACCTTGTCAAACTGTGTTGTCTCTGAGCTTGAACGTAGGAAAGGCCATCACTGATGTGCCCCCGAGACACTTTAGGTTAGGAGTCCATCATAATAAACTAACAATTCATCAAGTGTTCATATCTCATTAATAAACTGGTCAAAGTTAGTCAAACTACGTACTATCTACGTGTATAACATAGGCAAGGCTCATCTTTGATAAGCCCCCAAGGCCTCTAGGATACTCTTTTAGGTTAGGTTCTTGGTCGAAACTCAGAAAACCTCAAAACATTTGAAAACTTAGAAAAAACACAAAAACATTTGAAAATTGAAAACCCAAAACATTAGAAAACCTTGGAAAACCCGAAAGTGCCTCAAATAACCTAAAAGTGCCTCAAATAACCTGAAAGCCAAAACATTCACATAAACTTTCAAAAAGACCAAAAATTAGCCTCATGTGTGCAGTTTTTTTCTACTCTAAAATGCAAAAAATTTAAGTGAAATGCAAGAGAAAAAACATAAACAACCACTCAAGATTAGTTGAGGTTGAATCTAAACAAAATAAATGAAGCAACAAGTAATTTTACCTTGTTTAGATAATGCTTTTGGTTATCCGTTTTTTGAAGATTTGTGTGCTCCTTTTCTTGACCAAATGGATCTAAATGATGCTCATAATGAAATGGATGCAATGGTGGTATTAGCTAATGGATTGGATGCAATAATGGATGCTCAAAGTGCTGCAATAATGGAGGTTTCAAGCTTGGTAGTATGAGTGCTCAAATTTTCTAAGTGAGATAGATTGAGTGATTCCAAAAATGAGACAAAATCCACTATATTTAGGGGAATGGTCTCTAAAGGAATGAATGGCTGAAATTCATCCATGGATGGAAGATCAATGGCTATGGTGAGTTGTGAACTCACAATCCATCTCATGAAGACATGTGGCATATGACATGGACAAGGAAGGGTGGTGAGGAGATGACATGGAAATGAGGTGGAAAAGGTGAGTCTTGTCTCATCTACCCATATTATGGGATGATGTGACAATAGAAGAATTAAAAATTATTCTAAAATCTTCCTTGGTTTTGGAGATTTGAATTTGGGATTGGGGAGGAATTTAAATTAATCCTTTATTCCTCCAAAGATGTTGGAGAAATAAAGTGGAATTGAAAATTCCACATAGGATGCATTGGGGGAATAAAAAGGATTTTTAAATTCCTTGGGGGGAGGAGATAACTTCTCCAAATGGGGAAAGTTATTAATGAAGGTTGACTAGGGTACACGACATAAATGGAATTAGGTGAGATTAAGTAATATGTGTTCATTTAGGTTGTGCAAATGAGGGATTAAGTAGGCTAATGGAGGATTAAGAGAAACTTGCAAATTATGGAGGATGTGATGCTAATCAAAGAATAGAGGTGTGCACATCCTAATCATTGGATTAAGCAAGTTAATTAGGATTAGAGGAAGGTTATGGAGGATGGGATAAGGAGAGAGAAAGAATGAATTTAAAATTTGATTTTAATTCATTTCGGAAAAGTGACTAAATTAAATAAATTAGACTATTTATTTAATTTAGAGAAGAATAAGGGTAAGGTATTTAATTGATTAATTGAAATACCTTGCGAGAAATTAGGGCTAGGATAAATATTAATCAAATAGTGAACTATTTAATTAACATGGTTGAGGGATGCAAAATAGAGGAAAACAAGGGCGAATTTGACCATATGGGGGTGGTCAAATTCAGATGTCTATATTTTTTCCCTCTTTGAAATATCGTTAGAATAACAGTGTTTCGGAAAAAATAAAGTGTGGATGACTCGATAGAAGAAAAGGACTTCAAAAGATGCCCTTGTATCACAAGGAAAATGAATAGGAAAGAAGAATGTAGAAATATGGATTAGATATGCCCCCTCGAGAGGGCAGGTGGGGAAAAATAGGGGCCCCAAGCGACTTCTCGATATGGAGAAATGGAGGGTACCACATGGTAGAGGATGAAGAACCATGAAAAATGGATTTTGAACGGAGGAAAATGAGCATACGGGGTGAAAATGGTGGCCCACAAAAGAAAGCGGGTAGAAGGATTAAAAAAGATAAAATAAAGGGTAAAAATTACCCAAAATTAAGAAGGGTAATTAGGGGAAAAATGAAAAACTATAAATAGTAATTTTAAAATTTACTATTCACCTATTTTCCATTTGCATGTGTGTGATTAAGAGATTGGATGAGAGAGACAGTGAGAGCTAACTAGACAAGCAAGATGGAGGATGATGGCGAGATGATCCACCGAGCAGATGAGGTCCGAGACTTCTACCACCTTCAAGCAATACCCCAACAGGTAGGTTCTGAAACCCATATTCATGATTTGAGTTCCATTTCTACACTTGCATTCAAGTCCAAGATGTATAGTTAGGAAAATGCAATTTCCATGGAAGGGCGGATTCACCTTTTTGGCACAACACATTTTCCTATTCGACGCATGGGCAAGG
This sequence comes from Sequoia sempervirens, assembly GCA_007258455.2. Lineage (NCBI taxonomy): Eukaryota > Viridiplantae > Streptophyta > Pinopsida > Cupressales > Cupressaceae > Sequoia > Sequoia sempervirens. The sequence goes on from VDFB02271358.1 coordinate 208,015,996, forward strand.
GAGCGAGCAGGTGCACCTCTGTAGGGTTGAATGCACTGACAATGAGGCAATTGTGGAATCACCTCTCCCCATAATGGGTGAACCTACTCACATAGGGGTGTATGGGGTAGGGAACAGGTGATTGCAAAATTTCCTAAACCAAGAAAAGGCAGATGTGCCACCTTACAGGGGCGATTGCACTATGGATGCCCTTGGGAGAAAGGGTGAACATGAGATCACCCGAAAGGGGAATATGTGGATGCAGATCTTCCTATGGGAGGGAAAGGAAAATGTGAGTTTGCCACTCTAGGAAATAGGGTGACAAGGGTGAGTACGTACTCGCTCGTAGGGAAAAGGGGCGAATGTGAGTTCGCCTCTAAAAGGGAAAAGGAAAATGGGTGCCTAGACAAGAAAGAAGCAAACATGCCTATTGAACAAGAAAACCCACCAAGATGGGAAAATAGGGGAGAATGCACGAATCAAATAGGAAAACATGCAAGAAAGGGAGAACAGGCGAATCTGCCTTACACAGAGGTGAACTTTCTAAACTGGGGCAGGGATGAAAAGAAAAGATAGAAATGAAATGCTAGAAAAGATTGACAGAATGGTTGACATGGATGTAAAGCTTTGAGACCCTGAGGACTTGGGAGAGACACCCAACCATTCTGGAGGTGACACAGGAGGTGATGATTCCTGAGGACCATGTAGTGCTTGAGTAGGCAGGCCTACTGCATATGTTGGGATATCCCAACATTCAGGCTCACAGACCATTATTGACAGCATTGATGGAGTGGGGGAGCTATGATACCAACACCTTCCACTCCTCATAGGGGAGATGACCGTGACACTAGAGGACGTGTGGTGGATACTGAGACTACGGATTAGAGGGCATGTGGTGAGTGTCATGCCTAGCCAATCTCTAGAGAGGATTCTACGAGCAGTGTTTGGGACCGTGGAGCTTCCCAACCGAGGGAAGGAGTTGGATATCGAAGCCTATTTGGGAGTTGCACCACCTCTACCACTCTTCCTATGTAGATTGATCAGCGAGATCCTCCTCCTAGATAGGAGAGATATTTTTCAACCTCAAGATGATTGAGGTTGTGAGGCACATCATGGAGAGGAGGGAGGGAGTGTTTTCTTAGAGGCCCTGCATATTGACACAACAATATAGAGACATGCATATAGTATGCTACAGGTGCGCATTGAGTGTGACCCATGTTACATTGTTGTAAGTGTTGGCATGGGAGCATATCAGGGTCTCCCAATCAGACGTCTTTATAGTAGGGTTGAGAAATGAATCATTTCCAGTGGCCTTCTGGTATGGACAAGAGCATGGATGGATGTTCCACTACCAACATGTAGGGAGATTGGAGTTCTGGCACCACCTGTTAGATAATTTGATAAAGTAGGACATTGTATGGTGACTTTATGTTGAGAGGTAGTTTCAATCCTGGAGAGCAGAGGACAGGTTGTATAGGGGATACTTATTTTCTAGATGCTATTTGAGAGGGAGAGATCCCTTCATTGTGGAGCTACACAAGCTAGATCGAGTGACATGATAGTATGGTATCCAACAAGACATCCCCGCAGGGCCTCAGATGTTTAGGAGGATTAGCAAAGAGTCTGAGGATACATGGGGTCAATAGATTTTGGCTGAGTATGCCCAACATATGTGAGAGTAGTCATTGATCACAACATGGCCATGGAGAGGAGGGCCTAATGATGTAGGGACAAGTGTCAGATATCTAGTATGGTGGCAGGAAATCAAGCCTGTGAGGATCACGCCAGTGGATCCCATTGTGCTAGTGATGGGATTTGGGAAGGAGGAGGAGTAACAAAGACCCCAAAGGAGGAGGAGGGGGTGCAAATAGAGGGGTGAGGAGGAGGTAGGATAGGAGGAGACAGTGAGGGATGAGGGGGTGCAGAACGTGGTGGGAGGGCAGCAGGAGATGGAGGTGGATGCCCCTACAGTAAATGAGAGGGCTATAGTTGTATACTAGGGGCCACCTGTAGAGGACCCTGTAGTTAGGTTGGCAAGAGAATATGCATGTGTCGGCATCATCTAGCAGAGGTTGTGATAGACCGATGTAGAGAGGGATGAGTTGCAGGGCCTATTAGAGGTCGCACAGGGGGTGAGGGAGGAGTCAATGGCCATGGTAGAGGAGGCAGTGGAGCATACAAAGACCATGCAAAGGGAGAGGGATGAGGCCCTAGGTAGATTCAAGGTTGCAGAGACATAGCTACAGAGCCTATGGGAGGAGAGGGATGAGGCTGTTAGGAGGGCATCATAGGCAGAGGCACAGCTAGCATCCATGAGATTAGCACAGGATGCCTACGAGATGGAGAGGTGGAGGCTACAACAGTAGCAAGATAAATATCAGATGGAGAGGGAGTAGCTGCAAGTACTAGAAGATGAGGGGTCATATGTGACGACTAAGATCAGCTACTAGATGGGAGCATACTTTTTTGTTGTTCTCGATCTTCCCAAAGAGTCCCTCCATTTGTACGACTAGATCGACTGAGAGCAGCGCCCTCCCATTCAGAACAGACACATACCCATGGCTACAATGACTATCGAGAGACCCCTCCTCACAGCCGAGGACCTAGAGCAGACTCCCCACAGTGATTTGATGCAGGGAGCAGTGGTTAGACAAACAGGGGTAGATAGAGGGTCTCAGTTTTGATAGGTGCACGATGGATAAATGTATATAGAGGCAAAGTCAACATACAAATTCTTTCATGCAAATGATTTTCTAGATTAGTTGATTCTTTATTCTTTATTGATCCAGGACACCATGATGTGTCAAATATATTTTCATGTATTTGTATATGATGGACTTCTCTGCACTTGCACTTTTATTTCATGAACTCCATGGACTATGGGCATGGACTTTTATTATGGATTGTTATGGATTTTAATGGACTTTATGATCTTTTTATTATGGACTTTATGATGGATGATGGACCATGTGATGGTAGCTATATTTTTTGATATATATATGATGCGATGGACATTGATGGTGCTATGTTGCTTTTATGTGATGTGTGGATGTTTATTATGCATATGTGTATGGTCATGATTATGATGTATGTATGTGATGATGATAGTTAATGCACTTATATTTACATGTATGATATGGATGAGATGCATTATTTCTAACGCTTTCTGATGCAAGATGTGATGGTTTGTGATGCATGATTGATGATTTATGACATATATATGCTACCAATGGTTTGTGATGTAGGATGTGTTGATGTATGATCTATGACATATGATATGTATATGGGTTGATGATATATGTTCATGATATGCATCTATTATGGATGACATGATTGTGTATGGTTATGAATGTATGATATACATAATGTTATGGATGGATTACTATATGAATGTGATGTAATGAGATGTATGTAACAAAATGAACCTAATGTAATGAATTAAGATGCTTAGAATAACAATTCTAATGAAAATGATAATGTAATAAAATGCAATGAAATGGATAATAAAATGAATTTAAGATGCTTAGAATAACAAATCTATTTTAATCTAAGAAACTTAAAGTGATAATGAAAATGATAATGCAATGCAATGAGATGAAAATGAGATGGATAATAGAATGAATTTAAGATGCCTAGAATAACAAATCTATATTAATATAAACAACTTAAATTGATAATGAAAATGATAACGCAATGCAATGAGATGAAAATGAGATGGATATTGAAATGAATTAAATATTCTTAGAATAACAAATCTATATTAATCTAAACAACTTAAACTGATAATAGAAATGATAATGCAATGCAATGAGATGAAAATGAGATGGATAATTAAATGAATTTAAGATTCTTATAATAACAATTCTATATTAATATAAACAACTTAAACTGATAATGAAAATGATAATGCGATGCAATGAGATGAAAATGAGATGGATAATGAAATGAATTTAAGATTCTTGGAATAACAATTCTATATTAATCTAAACAACTTAAATTGATAATGAAAATGTTAATGCAATGCAATGCAATGAGATGAAAATGAGATGGATAATGAAATGAATGAATAAAGATAATGTAATTCCATGGAATGAATCTAGATGTGAATGGTCATTCATAGTGAAATGAATAATAGTGGGTGTGATAGTGCACCTGTCAAAACTGTAGGAACCTTGATAGGAAGAATGGGTGGGGGGAAGAACATTTGCACAACCAAAAACCAATAATCATAGGCTAGGGGAAAAATGGATGGGGATAAATGCAATGCAATAAGAGGATGAATGAAATGAAAATCTAATGTAATTTGGTCATATTAGGAGCACTAAATTTTTCTATAGCATAGGACACGACATGCCAGGGTATGAAGAACCAAGGCTGATTAGTGTCAAATACATAAGACAAACACAACAAACAAGAAGGCTATCCCAACACCCCAAAGCCTCAATGGCTTTGGTTGCGCCTGATGTTGGAATAACCACAAGCACAAAGGATTCCCTAGCATAAAAAAATACCACAGGGATCTTGGTGGATACTACATGGGACAACCAGGAAGACAAGATCACACCAAAAATCAAGATATGCCCCTATGTTTACCAGCCAAAGTGCACCATGATATGATGGATCGCGGCGATCTTGACAAGGTATAACAGGAAGCTCAAATGATAGACACAATGCAAAAGCACCAAAAGATCGCAATAACTTTCAAATATCCTTTGCCATAGGACCAACAGGTGGATGGGATTGATGTGGTCTGATTTAAGGATGCATCTTGTTAAAACCAAAGATGGAGGGTAGGTTAGGTGATCAACATAACTCAAGATACTTCAAATGAATTGGACCTCATGGTACCAATAGATTTTTTTGTTAGGGACCAGCTGGATAGGGACACACTTGACAACATGACACAAGACCAAGACACACCCTAAGGACAGACCTAGGGTCTCGGGGGCTCATCAATTGATGGCCTTGCCTACGTGAAAACGTAGAGACCTCATAGTTTGATAAAAGACTAACGATCAACCATGGAAAGAGGACTATGGAGACCTAGATGGGCGATGGGGATGGACACACAAGGATAGACAAAATCCTTGGGGGCTGATCCAATTATTAGCCTTGCCTACATGAAAGCACAGAGGTAGCGTAGTTCAACAAAAGGATGAAAGACAACATGAGACCTAATAATGACTGACACAATGGAAGATCCTAGATGAGGACATGAGGCCAATGGCACGACATCATATGCAGGCAACAAAAAGATTAGATTTAGGTTAAAATCTCAGGATTTAGCATAGAAAATATAAATCATCCAATGCTCAATCAAAATATACCAAGTGGTGGATGATAAGAGATTGATGGAAAATGGATGTGATAGGTTGTTAGGATGGGCTATGAGGGAAGGTTGGGTGGAAGCATATAGGAAATAGGACGCAAGGTAGATAATGATTAAGCCCTTTATGAAATGTGTTTTTTGCTAGATTTTCACCAAACGTACTTATCCAAGGCACCACCAAGGGTGGTTTTCACCATAGGACACATTATTTCTCTTTTTTTTTTTGTACTTTTGCTGATTTTTTACTTTTTTTGTATTTTTCTAAGTAGGGTAACCTAGCTAACTTAGGTATAAAATCATTTCAGATGCATGATATTTATGGATTCCTCCAAGGGTTCTCACTCAGGTGTTTCAAGCCGATATGCCCCTAAACCATATTTTACAGTGACTACATATGGACCCAACCAATTTGCTTCAAACTTTCCTTTATTTTATCGATCCTATTGGGTATGTTGATTCTGTTTCAAGACTAGATCACCAATGTTGAATTGGTGGGGTCGAACCTTCATATTGTAACTTATTTTGAGTCGATGTTGATAATCCTGGAGATGATTATAGACCTTTATACATTTTTCATCCAGGAGCTCTAGCTTACTCAACTGTACAACATGAGCATCTTCATCACTGATCAAATTTTTCAGAGAAATGTGGAGTGATGGGATTTGAACTTCAATGAAAAAGGTGGCATTTGCACCATAAACAAGGGAATATGGGGTGGCACCAATAATAGTATGAATGGATTTGTGATATGCCCAAAGGGTGGGATTAAGGTGGAGGTACCAATCTTGACTAGTATTATTGATGACCCTTTTGAGGATTTTGATGAGGGTATTGGTTTTTGAAAGGCTTGTTGTTATCGGTAATGATAGTGTAGAGAATACCATATCTATAGAGAATATGGTAGAGGATGAATTTGGATATCTAAATGCTAGTGATTTGAGAGAGTGGAATCACTTCTACCCACTTGGTGAAGTATTCAGTGGTAGTTATTATGAAGGTATGACCATCAGATGAGAGAGGATAAACCTTGTTGATTAAATCGAGACCCCATTATGAGAAAGGCCATGGTGCAATGATGGGTTGTAGATACTATGCAGGAGCATGAATTAAATCTGCTTGTTGTTGACAAGGGACACATTTCTTAACTAGTTCACAAGCATCATGCTCCATAGTTGGCCAATAATATCCTACTCGGAGAAGTTTCTTCACCAAGGCCATCCCATTAGAATGAGCCCCACATACTCCACTATGCACTTTGTTTAACACCACATGGTATTTCGATTCACTTAGGCATCGAAGGAGTGTGCCATCATACCCTCTACGATAAAGTGTATCTCCTATGATTGTGTAACATGAGGTATGTTGAATGAAAGATTTGCATTGGTTACGAGTGAGATCAGGTGGTAGGATGTTGTCATGTAAGTAAGAATAAATGTCATGATACCAAGGTGATTAGGGACCAATGATGTCGCACACCATTTCATTGTCCAGGATGCCATACATCGGGATTAATAATTGTTCTACTAGGAACTCACAATTCGTTCAGTCTTTAGGCATGTCTATGAGAGAACCAATTATGGCCATAGCATTAGCTACTTTGTTTTGTAGTCTAGGGAACTGTTCAAACTGGATATGGGTGAAGTATTTATTGAAGTCATCAACCATGCATTTATAAGGAAGAAGCTTATCATATTTAGTTTGAAACTCATCATTGACCTATTTGATTATGAGTTGTGAATCACCAAAAACACGAAGATGGGTGATATTCCATTGGACTACGATTCTAAGGCCCGTGATTAGAGCTTCATATTCAACAATGTTGTTTGTGCATGGGAATGCCAACCTAAATGATTTTGGGATATATTCACCTTGAGGGGTGACAAAAAGAATACCCACACCAACTCCATTATGAGTGTATGACCCATCCAAATATAATGTCCACGTGTCTGATTCTGAGACTGTGAAGACTGATTCATCAAGAAATTTTTCCATTAATGGATATGCATCTATAAGAGGAGTGTTAGCCAAATGATTTTCTATGACCTATCCACATATTCAATATCAAATTGACCGAGGAGCATGACCCACTTAGCCATCTGACCTGTTAATGAAGTTCTTGATAACAAATATTTAAGCGGGTCCACTTTGGATATTAGTTTGATGGGATGGTTGAGCATATAATGGTGTATATTTTCTGAACTAAAAGAAATAGCTAGGAAAGCTTTCTCCATGGGGGAATAATTAATCTCATAGCCCACAAGAGTATGACTGATGTAATAGATGGATCGTTCTTTGGAAAACTCATCATGTTGGGCTAGCAATGCCCCCAGTGCAACTGAAGTGGCAAATATGTATAGTAGTAATGGACTGCCAGGAATGTGAAGCATTAAAATTGGTGAGTTGGTGAGATACCCCTTGATCTTATCAAATCCTTGTTGACATTGTGGATCCCATTTGAAACTTGTATCCTTAGGCAAGAGGTGAGTAAATGACTGGCATTTGACAGCAAGCTAGGCAATGGAATGCCTGATAGACTACAATTTTCCTTGTAGGCTTCTCAACTGTTTGAGATTTCTAGGTGGGGGTATTTCCATTATAGCCTTGACTTTGGTTGGATCAAACTCAATACCCCTTCTTTATACAATGAATCCTAGTAGTTTGCTTGAGGTAATGCCAAATACACACTTCTCAGGATTTAAGCATAGCTGATTCTGTTCCAATTGCTCAAAGATTTATCTTAAAACCTTAGGGTGATCTTCTCTAGTCTTTGACTTCCCTAACAGGTCATCAATGTAGTCTTCCATAATAATGTGGATGAGATCATGAAAGACGACTATCATTGCACATTGATAAGTTTCCCCCACGTTCTTAAGGCCAAAGGGTATGACATTGTAATAGAAAGTGCCCCAGGGGGTGGTGAAAGCGGTTTTGTGTTGGTATTTTAGTACAATTTTGATTTGATTGTAGCCAGAAAAGCCATCCATGAGGGATAGCATGGCATGTCCTGTTGTGTTATCTACCAACATGTCAATATTAGGAAGCAGGAAGTCATCCTTCAGATAGGATTTGTTGAGATCCCTAAAGTCTATATAGATTCTAATGCCCCCATTGAGCTTGGAAGTAGGTACGATGTTTGATATCCAATTATTGCTCCTTTCACCATTCATTTTATGCCCACCTTTCCTTGTAGCACCCATTAATAGAGCTGACATTGGAAGCAGGCCTATCTCAAGGAAGTCAACGACAAAATTATAAAGGGTGGTCTTGAAGGTGGTGGGAGGGAGTGGTTGTTTCCTTCCTCCAAACAAACGATCACAATCCATTAGGATTTGTCTCATTAGATCATCTGATCCATTTAACAACAATGTAAACAAGGTGTACATGATTGATTAAGGGATGCTGTGAACACATCAAGTAAAAAGGAAGCTTTTGAACAGTTTCAGCTATAGCAAAAGGGCAATTATCTAGAAGACAAAATAGGGAAAAGAAAAAAGTTGTATTTTAAATTGCTAAATATTGTGGGGTAGGTGAAACCCTAGTGTAAAGAAAATCTGAGCCACACAATGCAAATTAATCCTATCCATTCATTTGGGCTTTGGAAAACTATAAATAAGGGTTTCCCCTTCATTTGTAAATGGTTGGAGAATTGGTGTAAAGGAATTCTACAGTGCTAGAAAGCAACATTGCATGATTTATGGGTGTTTATTTTGAGTTTGTTCATTATGCATTCATGGTTCTACTTCCATGTTAGATTTAGTTTGTAGTTTCTTGAGTGGGGGTGATAATGGAAATTGTTGTTATGGTATCTGATGAAATTTCAGCCCATACTTTTAGCACTTGTTGATGACAAACTGTTGTGTAAAGTTAGCCAGGGCTTCTTTATTTCAATGCTGCAACTTAGTTCAATTGCATGTTCATGATGTGCATGTGCAATCTGAAAATATTTAATCCTTAGAAGATTGCATTGGTTTTGTGTCGTTGTAGGCTTCTCTTGGTCAAGAAAAACCTAGTTTAGGAAGTTTGTCTATTGTAGCAGCCTCCATGATCACTGTTCATTCATGGTTTCAGGTCTAGGAACTACTTCTCCTCCCTACCCTTTTGAATTTTATTTTAATAGTGACCTTAGGCAAGGTTCATTGCACATTGTAAAGCCAAATCTAATGATAAAATAGAGTTCTAGACTACTGTTTTGAACCTATAACAATTGCACATCAATTTCTACACCTTGGAACTCCATTTGCAGACCCAACTTCCCACGCTCTATAACTCATCTGTAAGTCTTCCCTGTGATTACCAGCAAATCACATGAAACAACTGAGATATTCCAAGCATGTCATGACCTAACACTTGAGAGACCTTGGGGTAATTTTTAGCAAATTCTTGTTGGAGATTGTCTTTCAAGAGAGGTAGTGCACTTGTGCATTGTTTGTGTTGAGAAGGTGCAAAAACACCCATCAACAAAACTGGCGCTAGAAGGAGGGATGGGATGTTGAGGCTACAAATATAAAAGTTGGAAGTTGAAAAGTGAACCTTCAAGAAGAAATCTGAGATAGGAAGAGCTCTTTATATGCTGGAAATTTTAAAAATTAGAAAATTTTGAAGGCAAACAAGAGTTGAGCTGAGATGGAGTAGCATTTGCAAATCAATATCACTCAGCTGCATGCAGATTTGAGTAGGAGATTGAGGAGACCATTACAATAATTTACATTGGTAGAAAAATTTAGAATCCATTGCACTCATAGGAATAATGAATTGGGGTGTCTAACCTTCTTGAGCAGAATTGAAAGAGTCTTGCAAGGAGAAATGCCCTTTTGGGAAATATATCAACCCTTGGCTCTTGCAGACCCAGAAGAGGAAATGATTAACATGGCAGCCAAGGCATTCAGGGATTTTGTCCAAGAATGTTTGGGCAGCAAAGATGGACCAATATTGGAGGTGATATTGATGTCTAGTTGGTGCATATTTCACAACACTCAGAATTAACTTGTCCATCGTGTGCAAACATCATCACCCAAGTCAAGGGTAGTTTGAACAAGTTGGAACAACCAACTCTCAATGAAGGTGAGTCATCCCATGAGGTAGGAGAGATGTCAACATTTGGAGGACAACAAAGTAAAGATGAACCAAGAAATTTGACACAAGTTGGTGCCAAGACAACAGACATAGAAACTGAAAACCAAGAGGAAGAGGCTGCAAGTCTTGGGACAACAAATTTCCTTATTGAAAATTTGGTTTTAACTAGTTCAAAAGGAATTCCCTCCATCAATAAAAATCAGTCCTCCACTCCAAAAGAAGAGCCATTAGCAGTTGACGATGAATTAACAAATTTTGTAGCAACATATGCTGGGACAACCAACATAAATGATGAAGAAAAAAAGAGGAAGAGGCTGACAACTTTGGGGTAGTAGGGAATGATGGTGAGAGCATAAGTGAAATTAGGTTAGAGGACCTCTCCTTCATGAATGACAGTGACCAAGCATCCAAAAATGGAGATTTGGAGGAGTGGGAACAGTCACATGCCGCAGTTGTCTATTACTAGACTTCCTTCCCAAGTGACGATGAGGATCTGATAGTGGAAAGATAGGACAAACTTGTTTCAAGACTCACGAGGGATTGGTCAGAGCTAAGATGCCAAGTGGATTTAGAGGTATTGCTGCTACCAAATTGGTTTAGGCTCCATGATTCATCGCATTCCGAATTCACATGCGAACTATGCCAAGAAGCTATCGAGCAAGTTAAAGAACAAGTGGAGCAGCAAAATGCACTGCTCCCTACAACTGCTTTAAGGATTGAACTAGATGATCAAGAGTTGCAACCAGGTGATAACCTAGTTGAAGGAAGCCCTCATGAGGATGTTGGTACAACAATAGTGGAAGAATGGCATAGCCTCAAGTCTCTGAACGATGAAACATAACAAATAGGAACGCTGTCCCTAGAACATCAAGAACCTTTCCCTCTTGGACAACATTTATATGTGATGGATGATCGAATTTATAGAGGATGCCCAGAGGTAGATCGCTCATCATATATCAATCCCATTGACGGGCCAGTGTCTCTTGCTATTTTCTTCCCACCTAGGATTGTGCCACAAAGGTATAGTGATGGAAAAGAAGAGTACATTTCAGAAGATGGCAACAATGAAGACATACTACCCGAACATCCCGTTGATGAAACATTGGAGCCTCCAAAGTGGGAGAGGGGTTCCTTCTCCATCTATAGCAATAGTGAACAAGAGGAGACAAATGAACGTCATGATGAAATACATGGACTGCAAAGAGAAGAAGAAAAAGGTGGGGGTGTCTTGATGGCTGCCAACAAGTATGATATACCTAGCCAACCACAAGAGGCAACTGGGAGTCCTGTTGCATCGACCATTGTTGATCCTCTTATTTGTTCAAGGAGCTACATTAGGACATATTTTTCCATGTCATCATCTTCTGACATTGGACATCATAAAATTAAGGAAAACACCTGGGGAAGGAGATGGGATGACATGCTGCCCCTTGGAGACAACAATCAAGAAGAGGTATGGACTATGGAAAATCATAAAGATGAAGTATATCTATTTGAAGAACAACCGATGGAGGTTGCAAATCCCACTAGGGGATTGGAAGATGTGTTTTTTGGCTCATATTCCTAGCCCTATGCAAGCTCAAGATTAGAGATGATGCACCCTCCACTTCGCCCACCCAAGGCTACCGATGCAATGATTGATGATGCAATGCTCACTCTCGACTGTCAAACGCTGCCACCTCTGCATGACGACATCTAGGTTCTATCGTTCCTTGCTCCTGTGAATATTTATAATTGCACTTATTATTTTAATTACGGGAATGAGGGCAGATGTATGTGCTTATGGATTAACCATGGGTTTAATGAATTGCCTCAATTGTTGATTTTTCCTAAATGTGTGATTGAATTTGAATGCTGCTATGTTGAACTTTATTTTTCTGAATATAAGGATAAATTTGTGTGGTTCCGAACTGTAACCATTTCCCATCTACTTTTGCATGCCTTGCGAAATCCTGCAAACATGAATGTTGGTTTTCCTTGCCTGAACATAGTGCTTTGTAAATATCTTTGTAGATAGCTCATTTTGAGTAGTGTAGGCTTTGTGTACATACATTGCTTTCCTGCTTTGGTTAGTTTAGGTGTTTGCTTTCTATTTGCCTATTGTTTGCTTCTGTTTTGCTGCTGCTTTACTGCTACTTTTCTTGGGGTCCTTCTGCTTTAAGTTGGGAATGTTTGCACGTACAAAAACCATCTTTATCAATCCTAGGGGTCGTTCAATGTATTTCTTTGACAAACTTTAATCAAGTTTTCAAAATGGATGGTGAGGGTCTTTTGCTAGTGTCAAGTGACCTAGATGTTTGGTCCGAAGGGGATAAGCCGTTGGTCTCATCTTTTCCTGATGTATTCTGAAATCTTATATCTCTCACATATTTTAAGAATCTGACAGTCATTGTAGGTCCTTTTGTGAAGTCTAGTTAAGTGAAAAATCAAAAAATTTGCTTCAGCACCACTGTGATTCTTAGCCCTGAGTGCAAGCTTCATTGTTTGCTGATTGAAATGAAAGAATTGAAAGGAGAAAATGAAAGAAAAAAAACATCAAAAATCAAAAGAAAGAAAGAAATTTCAAATTTTCAGGGGAATCCGAGCAACTCTACCAGGGCTATGGATGCCTGGTTGGTAGAGAACAATGTTTGGAGAATCACTGGCAACCTCGCCGAGGCTATGGATGCTTGGCGGAAATGAGGAAATGTCCGGATGCTTTTGGGTTAGAATCAATCACATAGCTTAACTTGACAGAGCTTAGGTTCCTATAGCAACTTAAGGATAGGAATTAACACAACTACACACACTTGGATTTTCAACATACTAAAGGTTGGGTTAACTAGTGGTTTTGATCCTTTGGTCGAGTGTCTGGTTCATTTGTCCTAGCATGAGGATCAGAACTAGAGATTTTTGGTTCATGATTCCAGTTTGTCATCGAAATGCTTTGGAGCATTTCCCCAGCAAGTCACCATTTGTTGTGCATGTTTTGCACACACGCCCTGTCGAAGGCAAGGACCCCCTCTTTTCGCTCTTGACGGGTTGTTTTCGCTCCCATCTTGCTTTGCACACCCTTGTTTCCAAGCCCAAATTGGTCATGTGCCTTCAAACGATCAAATTACCCTTGACCAGATTCACCTACTTGATCTTTACGCTAGGTCTTTTGTTTTCATGGAAATGCCCCTGCAGGTTTCCCTTCATCTGTTACCTCAACGTCCTCCAAGCCTCACAAACCTGCAACTACAGGTCATCTCGTGCAGGTTGCCACTTCTATTTCACCACTTTTGCAATGGCTGACACCCAACTTCCTCCCACATGGTGGGATCCGCACTTAGTTTCTCCATCTGAGCCTTGACCAAGCATCCAAAGGAGTGTGGGTTCCCGCATCTCACCTAAACCATGTCTGCCATACCAAGAAATCAATGCATGTCATCAATGGAAATTGGCCTATAAATGTTGCTCCTTGCCCTTCATTTTTCTTGGGGCATTCAAATCTGAGAGAGAAAGAAAGTCCCTCCTTCCTTTTTCTGCCTTTTGCCTTGTTCTTGCTGACTTGGTGTCTACTCACTTGATTCGCTTTTTCCTTCATTTTTTGACTTTTAGGACAAGTTCCCTATGGATTTGGGATGTTTTCATGATGCCTAAGTGAATTGCCAAGGTTTTGTTAAGTTTTAGGAAGTTGCAAAAATTTCCTTGCAGGTCATCGTTCCTCTGTGGTCATTTGGGAACTTTTCTTGCGGGCCTCCATCCCTCTGTGGCCATTTGGGAACTTTCCTTGCGGGCCGCCATCCCTCTGTGGCCATTTGGGAACTTTCCTTGTGGTTCGTTGTCCCTCTATGGCCATTTGGGAACTTTCCTTGTGGGCCGCCTTCCATTTGTTGCCATCCGTGAGAACTTTCCTTGCGAGCCGCCATCCCTCTGTTTCTGTCTGTGGGAACTACCCTTGTGGGCTGTCGTCCCTCCATTGTTGTCCATGGGAACTTTCCTTGTGGGCTGCCATCCCTTCATTGTTGTCCATGGGAACTTTCCTTGTGGGCCACCGTCCCTCCATTGCCATCCATGGGAAATTTCCTTCTGAGCTGGCGTTCCTCCGTTGCTATCTGTGGGAACTTTCCTTACAAGCCACCGTCCCTTCGTTGCCGTCCATGGGAACTTTCCCTGCGGGCCACCATCCCTCCACTGCCATCCACTGTCCACCGTCTGTCACCCATCCATTCACCATTCAACATCCCTCCATTGTGCATCCATTTGTCATCCATCGTTCATCCACTCATCATCTATTGTCTTCCTGCCACCCAGTGTCTGTCGTGCACCATCCATCCATTGTTCACCGCCCGCCGTTCGCCGTCCTTTCAACCTAGGGGAAGCCCACACCCTTGAACCCACATTTATGTTTGTGGTCCAAATGAGCTTCAAATATGAATATTATGATCTTTTAATGATGCATGGATGGATCTAACAAGGAATTTGTAGGATTTGACTAATGTTTTCCTTGATTTGCATATGAAAGCGCTTACGACACTTCATGTATCTAGGATTTATGGAACCTACCACGGGTCTGTCGGGGAGGTCCATTGAGAAAGATGAACAAGGAAAAGGAATATTGCTCCTTTCACCATTCATTTTATGCCCACCTTTCCTCATAGCATCCATCAACAGAGCTAGCATTGGAACCAGGCCTATGTCAAGGAAGTCAGTGAAAAAACTATAAAGGGTGGCCTTGAAGGTGGTGGGAGGGAGTGGTTGTTTCCTCCCTCCAAACAAACAATCACAATCTGTTAGGAGCTGTCTCATTAGATCATCTGATCCATTTAACAACGATGCAAACAAGGTTTACTTGATTGATTGAGGGATGCTATGAACACATTAAGTAAAAAGGAAGCTTTTGAACAGTTTCAGCTACAACAAAAGGGCAATCAACTAGAAGACAAAATTGCTATAGTGACTGGCCACTAAAAGACAAAATAGGGAAAAGACAAAAACTATATTTTAAATTATTGAATATTGTGGAGTAGGTGAAACCCTAATGTAAAGAAAATTTGAGCCACACAATGCAAATTAATCCTATCCATTCATTTGGGCTTTGGAATACTATAAATAGGGGTCTCCCCTTCATTTGTAAATGGTTGGAGAACTGGTGTAAAGGAATTCTATAGCAATAGAAAGCAACATTGCATGATTTATGGGTGTTTCTTTTGAGTTTGTTCATTATGCATGCATGGTTCTACTTCCATGTTAGATTTAGTTTGGAGTTTATTAAGTGGAGGTGATAATGAAAAATTGTTGTTATGGTATCTGATGAACTTTCAACCCATACTTTTAGTACTTGTTGATGACAAACTATTGTGTAAAGTTAGCCTGGGCTTCTTTATTTCAATGTTGCAACTTAGTTCAATTGCATGTTCATGATGGGCATGTGCAATCTAAAAATATGAAGTCCTTAGAAGATTGCACTGGTTTTGTGTAGTTGTAGGCTTCTCTGGGTCAAGAAAAACCCAATTTAGGAAGTTTGTCTACTGTAGCAGCCTCCATGATCACTGTTCATTCATAGTTTCAGGTCTAGGAACTTCTTCTCCTCCATGCCCTTTGAATTTTCTTTTAATAATGACCTTAGGAAAGTTTCATTGCACATTGTAAAGCCAAATCTAATGATAAAATAGAGTTCTAGACTGTTGTTTTGAACCTACAACAATTGCACATCAATTTCTACACCTTGGAACTCCATTTGTAGACCCAACTTCCCGCGCTTTGTAACTCATCCATAAGTCCACCCTGTGATTACCAACAAATCACATGAAACAATTGAGATATTCCAAGCATGTCATGACCTAAAACTCGAGAGACCTTGGGGTAATTTTCAACAACTTGTTGTTGGAGATTTCCTTTCAAGAGAGGTAGTGCACTAGTGCATTGCATGTGTTGAGAAGGTGCAAAAACACCCATCAACAACAATAATAACTAAAAAGCTTCCAACTTATGGGAATTCTTCATGAATGAGAATTTAGATTTGTTTTGTGCTTACTAAAAATCTTTAAGTGTATATTTCCATGTAATTTTAAATGAACGTCTATATGCTACTATTAAATATAATTGTTATGCATTATTTTAAAGAAATCAAAAGAGACAAAGAACTTATAAAGTGTCTGCTATTGTATGGGGCCACCATAACTACATTAAAATTTTGATTCTAGGGAAAGTTTTAGGGAAATCCCAAAAAGGGGACATTACATACATAGACATAAGAGCAAGTAGGCAAAGTGTGGCAATTTTATAAGCATATAAGTCTCTTTATTTTTCAGCATAGGGGGTTGTTTGATTGCTTCTTTTTTAATGTCATTAACCTGACAACCATGGAGGAAATTATAATGATTTTGTGAATTTTGAGGGATGCCTAATGAAGGATTTCCCCCTTTTTCCTTCTATGTTGTGGATGGAAGGGGATATTTCATCCCTATCCCTTTTTTCCAAGATTTTCAAGAAGCTTGGGACAACCTGTTATGCTAGTTTGCATATAGTAAATCAAAGTAATGGATATATAGGTGTGTTGAATATATAATTGGATACAACTTATTCTTCTCTATTTATTCCTCTTTGGTATTGAGTTGCATGCAAACTATATTTTTTTCAACAATGTTCCTTTTGCAAAAGATTTTATTTGTTGTTAAGGACATCATTAGTCACAGTGGTCATAGCAGGCCATAAATTTAAAATTTATAAGTAGTCTTGGTCCATGTATGATGAGGGTGGGATAATGGAGATGAAGTTTTGTTGGTTGAGAACCTCAATACTTATGGTGATCATCTCATGGGTTCACATTTACTATGTATTAGAAGTAATTCCATCTATAGAATCTAAGAGAGCATAAAAAGGACTATAAAGATCTATATTTGAATGTTACTTCTGAATAATTTAGCACAATAAATCAGGACATATATCATAGGAAAAAAAAGCGGAGGCCAAATGAACTCCTTATAAGAGTGAAGAGTCCTGGACAATGTCATAGGAATCTTATCCATATCCATATTGAAACTATAAAAGTTTGAAGCTGAAATGATACTATAAAGCAAAGGCAATATGCAAAAGAGTGATGGAAACAACTATTAGAAAGCATAGTTAGCTGTCATCCCCTTCTCCAATCGATTATCTCTTACAACTTGAAAGCTCCATTGATCAAGGCAAAGAAAATGTTGCAAGAATAGAGCATGAAAGGAGTCCATGGATTCATTTCCTCTCAAGGAGAATCTAAAAAAGTAGTAAGAAGTACCAAGATTTTCAAAACAATGGTATATGAAACAATATATTTCTCCATTATCACATTGTATCTAAGTAAGATCGACAATTTTAAATTCATAAACTTCACACAACCAAATTAGATCTGCATATGGTGTCTATTACTTTTCCAAAATGGACTGCCTATGACAGAAGGAAAATTAGGTTCTTTTTGAAGAGATAAGATGTCATTTCCAATTCCTCAATAAATGGTTGGCCTTAGCCCCAATATATGAGTGAAGTCGAATTTAGATGGTGCTTACAAAGACAACTCAAGTAAAGGTGGAATCTGAGCTATAATTTGAGACCACAATGATGAGCCTATTTTATGATACATGTGTTCAGATTATGGTTTCTGTTACCTAGCCAAAATGGACTACCTAGGACAGAAGGAGAATTAGGTTCTTTTTGAAGAGATAAGATGTCATTTACAATTCCTCAATAAATGGTTGGCCTTAACCTCAATAATCAACCTCATAGCCAAATGTTCATTTCAATCAAGGGTAATCATTAGGACAATCCAATCCTAATCCAAATGCTAGTCCTCATTTTGGATCTTGTAACCCAATGCCAGAAGTGGAAATGCATAAGTTTTATGGGAAGGATCCAGTCACATGGATCAAACAAATGGAGAATTTTTTTGATGTACATCAGATCCATTGTGGGCAGAAGGTGGTGATGACATCTTTATATTTAGAACTTGAGCAATTCATTTGGTTTCAAGGACTTTATGCTTAGAAGAAGGGTCTCAGTGTAATTGGTCATTTTTTTTAATGAATTGCATTTGCACTATCATGGTAGCATAACAACATCCTTCACAACACTCATGAATTACATTTTGATTTACCTTTTGTTCACTTGATAGGATATAAGTAATTAATGTATGACATTGGTTATTGATGTTTAAAATTTTGTACTAATTTATACTTTTATATGTTGGGAATATGATGCCATTTAATTGCAATCCTAAACATATTTCATGTATCTTCTAAGTCCTTGGAAAGTGTTCCCCAACACTAGGATTAGAAAGAGATTAAATTTGAATGAAATGAACATGTTAATTGACATTTTTAATTATTCCTAAATGATAGGAACATGTGGGGACGCCCAAGAAGAGCTCCTACAAAATAGGAGCACATGGGGTGCCCACATGGAAGGTGGAACCCACATTTCTTAAGTTAACTGTTTGGAGGATTGATAACACTTCAGTCATGCATGTTTCTTGATCCTAAAAATTAGGGATCTAATATTTAACATGAGTGGAGTGGCACTATCAGTTTAGTACCAGTTCATTATCAATTCAGTTCAGTTATGGTTTAATTATCTTCAGTTGCATATAGTTAGTTTGAGTTGAATGCTAGTTGAATTCAATTGAATTGAGTTGAATGACTAATGAATTCAGTTGCATGATAGATAATAGGTGGATAGATTCAGTTAAGTGTGGATGATCAATCATGCATAATGTTTGCATGAATTGGTGGAAAGATATGTTTCAGTTAACTAAGATTGACTTGGACCCACCTTGGGTGCCCAAGTTGGCATCTTTGAGTTAACACCTTTTTCATGAGAAGATATTTACAAGGCTCAGTTAAGTGAGCCCATTCCTAGGCACCAAAATTGAGGTGATGCTTGCAAGATATTTTCTTGACCAATGATTAGTTAAGTGTTCAGTTTGGGACATCTAAATTGAGGAGACTTTTATTTTGAACTTAGATTACACATTGGAACTATACTTGCACAATCTAGGCATAGATTTTTGAGAGGAGCTTTATGCTCTTGTAATTGATAACTCTTATGAGTTTACATGCTCATTAATTGTCTATTTATTGCAAAAATTGTATCAAAGTTTACAAGCAGTTTATTGCAGGTTAGTAGGTAGAGCTTGTGCATGTGTGAGGGTTTGAAGAATGGCATGGGATGTGTGGATTCATGCTTGGTCACATGGAATGCATGGATAGCTTGTGTTGTAGAAAGTGTATGAGAGTTTTGTGCAGGTTGTGAAGAAGGATTGTTGAAGGTAAGGAAGCATATCAATCAAGGATTGTCTACAGTGTTATTGTAATCTTGTTCTAAGGTTAAATAATACAAGCACTATTGATTATGGTGGAGTTTTTTCCCAAAGGGGTCTCTCCATGTATATGTTGTGTCACTTATATCTTCTTGTCTCATTCTTCGACAATCTTCTATCTCTTTCTACAATTGGTAAAATTGATCTAAACAAATTAATCATACACAAATAATTGTGACAAAGAACACTTAATTAAATCTATAGTCACATAGGTTTAAAAGTTTTAAAGCTATAATTACCTCCATTTTTCAACATTATACACCAATTATGTCTTATATCATGATAAACTAACCCACATAATGTTGGTTACAACCAATGCAAATTATTAGATATAATGTGTTAAATATAAGGCATTACTATCCAATGTCATACATTAGTGCCTTATGTCTAATATCTTTCTTGATTTTGTTGCAATTAAAATTAGTCCACTAGAAAGTAGTTAAATGAGTCCTCTGATATGTCCAAGGTACCCTTGTCTTTGGCATATTGTACCAATAATCTTCAAGGTTTAGGTTGTTAGGTGTCCGACTCTAATTAAGGCATTTTTTTGGCACAAGAAGGTCCATTATTGGCTATGTTTATGTGATGAAATTAAGAGACATTTCATGGCAAAGTAAGCTCCAACATATAGCTTCCTTGTCTTCCATTCAAGTAGAGTACTATAGCATATAGTACACTATGAGACTATATGGATGTAATTGTTACTCTATGACTTAGACCTGTGTCCAATTACATCAAATACAATGTACTTCAATAACTAGAGTGTTTTGAAGTTGGTGAAGAACTCATTTTTTTATGTAAGGACCAAACACATTGAGGTTCATCAATGATCATCACTATATTCAACTACTTGTTGATAGTGAACATGTTTGTTTTTATTCTTGTGCTACATGATTAGATTTCCAATAAAATGAATAAACCACTTGGGAATGAGAATTTTGAGACAAGCCCATGGTTGTCTACAATTTAGTCATTAAGGGTTATCAATTGTAATGTTTACACTTAAGGATTAATTTATGACATAGGATATATATTTGTATAATGTTGTAAGCAACTTGTGAAGGATATTAATTTATGACATAAGATATTTATTTTTATAATGTTTAAACTTAAGCAACTTGTGAAGCATTCCAAGGGATACTAATCATGGTTGCATCACCATGTTCTATTACAATCTATCATTAGATTAAGTAAAGAAGAAAAATTGAATGCTAGGTTGTATAAAATAAAAACAAAAAAGACAACTAGATTGAGGATACATAAATTGTGATTAGAATATATCTTTCAGTTTGTCTGAACAAAAGCTGAGAACCTCAATGATAGTTACACAACCTATTGCAAATAATTATTAGAAAAATACCCACTATATAAATTTGTTAAACTACATCCTTCTCAATGGGGGTCAAATTAATATAATCTTTTCTAAACATATGTTCACAGGTTGGTGGGCATATTAAAAGATGGTATCATATCATTTATTCTACAATCTAATTGTATCGGTAAGCAAATCATAGAAAACATTCAATTATTATGTTGGATACAATCTATTATAGGTGGAGTATCTTTTTTTTCTCTTTTCTTATTGAGTACTTTTCTTTTTGTTTTTATGAACGTGAATAATCATGTTGTTTTATCAAGATTCAATAAGTTTCCCTCTCTATGAATACTATCATGATTAAATTAGAATAGAATCTTTTGTTGATTATTTTTAGGTACCCATATTAAAATATTGTGTGTTTGATTCTATTTATCTAAATTAACTATAGCATTTCAGTATATTAGCAATTGAGGGACATTCATGGATTTGTGAAGAAGGAATTTAATGTCTGTGCTTTTGTGCTCAATGATACCTAGTGGTAGACCAAACGAGTTTTGAAGACACATGCAAGATCATGCCAAGACAACTAGATGATAGTCACATTCAAGGTTTTGGCATGGACAAAAAAAGAGTAGTCATTCAAAGGGAAACCATGTTATGAAATGCAAAGTAGAAATTGATAGTCTAAAGTCTAAAGGATAGAATGTAGTGATAGCACACTATGGAGGCATCTCTATGATAGTTATAAATTCGAAGTTGAGAACAATCAATGGTCATGGTGAAGACAATACAAAAAGGCATGAAAAAGGCACCATAAAAAGGTAGTTGTAACAATGAAAAGACAAAGATCAGCAAGAGGTTGAGTGACAGAGTGAAAACAATGGATAGTGATGGAATCAAATTCCAAGACAGTCACCAAATATGCCTATAACAATTTCAAGGGTAGTCAATATATGACTATAGACTGTGAAGTTGAAAATGAAAGTTTGTAGAACAAAGAGTCCATAACAGTACATTGTGAAGAAGCAGTCTTGTGGGTATAAAGAGATGAAGGTATAAAAGGTGTTGAAGACCACAAAACCAGGTGAATATAGGACAATCCACTAAAAAGTAAAGGAAATTTTGTGAAGATAATAGACATGACCTCTAAACCATAAAGTTCAGACTTCATCATGGGAAAGGATAGTGATTAATACTCATTATGTAAAATCAATAAGTGACAATCATACTGGCAGTGATTCCATGGTCAAAGGTTTCAAATGATTGTCCTTCCAAAGTGAATATGCACAACTAGCAAATTATAAAGGACAAACCTTTAGGGATAGTTAAGTGAATGCCTTCAAAAAGATAAAGGACAATAATTATGAAGGGGAAGTTATGTCAAAGAGAAGAACTAGCATCCAACATGGAAGGAGTAGTCGGGTGGGATTAAAAATTATAAAGAATCTTTTGAAAATGGTTTCAAAGAGTCTTGTTCCACACATCAAGGAATCTTTTTCACTTTAAACTTATTTAAAACATGTCTTATTTGTATACTTAAAACTTATGTTTGGTACAGTGTAGTATAGTGTTGTCTTAAAATATAATAACATTAGCCAGATAGTATCTATATGAAAAATTCCCTCGATTATGCATAGGGTTTCATTTTCATAACATAATATTGGAAGGTTTTCCAGGGATTCTAGAATAAGCCTATTGAAACCCTAATTATTGGAACTCGAACGCTAACCCAAGGACTATAGTTTTCATAATGCTGGAACTTTTACATGACATTTTAAACAAAAAACCTTACATTTAGAAGCTTTATAGGGCTTCTCAATATAAGCTAAAAAAAAACCAAAATATAGGAAAAAGTCTGCACTAAGTCATACTACATTACCGATATCCTTGTGTCCTAAAGTTATACTTGCCGAAGAAGTCCTCTATTCTCCATCAAACATTTGCAAAAATGCTCGAGCTTCAAACCCTAATCCTCTTCATACATGGAAAATTGGTTCATTAATGAGCATTTGGCGAGAACAAGATGAAGGATTTTTTGTACTAAAGATATCAATTCGAGCTTACATTCCTTTGTGAGGCTCTCGAATCTCAAACTAATGAAAGGATAGCAGAGGAAATATTTGAATCCCACTAATAATTTATCAATTGTAGCATTGGAGAGGAAATTATTAGCATCACGCCAATAATTTTTCAATTCAAAATATATTTTTTAATCACCCACTTTTATTTGTGTGACTAACTATTTAGTCATTTTTATTTGTATGACAATAATTTTTTAAAATATTTTTTTAATTACCCACTTTTATTTGTGTGACTAACTATTTAATCATTTATATTTGTATGACTAAATAATTTTTTAGTTGACGAACAAGTTAGTCATTTGTTTACTCATTTATAGTTGAGTTACAAAAAATTAGTAGAATTTAGTCATTTTTAGTTGTTGTGACTAAAGTTTTTAGTCACGTAGTCATTTATTTGACAAATTCTACTGATTTTATACATGTATACATTCATTGGCTCATTTTTTATAGCCTCTTGTATATGTACCTTTGATGATAGTTTACACACATTGACTATGATATTTGTATCATGACATTCATTTTTGATATATATGAGATGGTCTGATGCGGATTTATGATATGAAGCATTGATGATATGTGATGTGATGCTTTATTATTTCATGTTATGATTATGTATAGATGTGATGGATGAAAATGTTTATGTTATGGATGTATTCATTCATTTATGCTATGTGATGTGAGATTATCTATGCTGCGATGTTTATTATATTTGATGTATGATATGGATGCAATGGATGTTTCCTTTTCTTTTTAGTATCCTTTTATGACTTGCTATGAGATGGATGTAATTTCTTTTCCGTGTTTCTTATATGATGGTGATGCCATTCTTTATGATATGCTTATGCAATATGTATGTATGCTAATTGTTTGTGGATGTAGGATGGATGGATTATGATTTTGGTTGAATACCATGATACCATGTTAGCGTTAAAAAGAAGATAGAAGAATAAGATGAATGGATTGACCATTGATTTTGAGATTAATTAAGAAGTCCAGAAAGTCCATGATTCATCGAGACTTTATTAGATTATGGTGATGAGATGGATTATTTTTCTCATATTTGGGATTGGGATTCTCCATCATTCCTTATGTTTGATATAACACATAGAAACGATGCATCGCATGTGGTATTGAAAACCAGGATGGTGTTGTATCTAGTGCGATCGATTTTGAGTCTACAAACAAATAGGATAATTCTTGTTCACACCTTGACATACATAAACCTCTTTGGAATGTAGTTTAGAAGTTTAGAAGATCTTGGACCAAAGCATATGCAATAGTCAACAATATACTCCAAACGACGTCCCTACACACAACTAAGCAAGTATGTGCCAAGATTATTTTACAAGAGTACGCCACAAGCACAACAAACAAAAGATAATGATAAATTCCCCATTCCTTTCTCTCTAAATTGTTGAGACATCATTGAGAGGTCCTTGGAATGGGTCAATAAGATAAATCATAAGAACAGATAAAAAAAAAATAGTCAGTGTTATCTATATCTCTTGCCAACATAACATAGCTAAGGTGATTTCTGATGTTGATGCCCACTGTCGGAAGGATGCATCCTAGGGCATGTTTATCAATTTTTTTGACTAAGACTAAGTGTATGATAGGTCATCGATACAAATTCCACTGACTCATTTACCTATGATCTAAACTTTAGATTTTGACATCTAGGTTCTCACTTGACAACTTGTGACACTAGTTTTCTATTTGTTTTGCCAAAGTGTGAAGATGACAAATGATTTATTATGGATGAAATTTTATTGCTGGTGAAAGTGAAATGAGATGGATGGTTTTGGGATTTTTTTAAATATCTCAATGTTTTTGGTATTTTGAATTTTTTTTGAGGTGTAGACACCTGAATTTGACCACCCCCATATGGTCAAATTTTCCCTTGTTTTTCTCTACTTTGCATCCCTAAGCCATGTTAATTAAACAGTTCACTATTTGATGAATATTTATCCTAGCCCTAATGTCTCGTAAGGTATTTTAATTAATAAATTAAATACCTTACCCTATTCTTCTCTAAATTAAATAAATAGTCCAATTTATTTAATTTAGTCACTTTTCCCAAATGAATTAAAATCAAATTTTAAATTCATTATTTCTCTCTCCTTCTCCCACCCTCCATAACCTTCCTCTAATCCTGATTAACTTGCTTAATCCAATCATTAGGATGTGCATACCTCTAATCTTTGATTAGTGTCACATCCTCCATAATTTGCAAGTTGCTCTTAATCCTCCATTAGCCCACTTAACCCCTCATTTTCACAACCTAAATCAACCATTATTACTTAATCTCACCTAATTCCATTTATGGCATGTACCCTAGTCAACCTTCATTAATAACTTTCCCAATTTGGAGAAGTTATTTTCTCTCCGCAAGGAATTTAAAATTCCTTTTTATTTCCCCCATGCATCCTATGTGGAATTTTTAATTCCACTTTATTTCTCCAACATATTTGGAGGAATAAAGGATTAACTTTAAATTCCTCCCCAATCCCAAAGTCAAATTTCCAAAACCAAGGGATATTTTAGAAGAATTTTTAATTCTTCTATTGTCACATCATCCCATAATATGGGTAGATGAGACAAGACTCACCTTTTCCACCTCATTGCCATGTCATCTCCACACCACACTTCTTTTTCCATGTCATCTGCCACATGTCTTCATGAGATGGCTTGTTAGTTCTCAACTCACCCTAGTCATTGATATTCCATCCTTGGATGAATCTCAACCATTCATTCCTTTAGAGACCATTCCTCTAATTGTAGTGGATTTTGTCTCATTTTGGGAATCACTCAATCTATCTCACACTTAGAAAATTTGAGCACTCATACTACCAACCTTGAAACCTCCATTATTGTAGAACTTTGAGCATCCATTATTGCATCCAATCCATTAGCTAATACCACCATTGCATCCATTTCATTTTGAGCATCATTTAGAGCCATTTAGTCAAGAAAAGGAGCACACAAATCTTCAACAAAGGGCCAACTGAAAGCATCATCTAAACAAGGTAAAATTACTTGTTGCTTCATTTATTTTGTTTAGATTCAACCTAGGCTAATCTTGAGTGGTTGTTTGTGTTCTTTCTCTTGCATTTCAATTAATTGTTTTGCATTTTAGAGTAGAAAAATACTGCACACATTTGTGGCAGGCCCGATGGGACCCACGTTACGAGTCTCTTTCACCTCTTCTTGTTTTAAATTTTGTTGGTTTGGATTTTAGGTACAGAGGAGAATCTTCCTCAATGGATGAATCCACCTGGTGTAGGGGCGATCTTGCTTCAACTTAGGTGAATGTGCTAACGCCACTTTGAAGAAATGGTGAACCTGTAATCAACAACCGTGAACTGGAATTTCAAAGGCGAACTCACCTTAACTTGTACAAATGGATGAACTTGCAAATTTAAGAGGAGATCTTGCTCAGACTACAAAGGAAACTACGCATCCGCCTCTTCTATCAAAAGGAATTCTCAAATCCACCTATCTGACAGAAAGGTGATCCTGACTTCCAAACAAAGGTGAATTCTCCCTACATAGGGGTGAACCTGAGGTAATATAGAATGCTAAATTTTTCAATTTACACTCTCATTTGATTTTGGATTTGGATACTAATCAGCTGACTTTTTTGGATGTGCTTGTCAGCTTTCACTAACATTTGTGTAGCTTATTCTTCGTCCAAGATTGGAGGTCAAACTACTAATTTATGTGTTGTAGCATGATTAGTCGAAAACCCTTAGATTAGTTTGCTTGTGTGTCTTTTTCATACTAATCTAAGAACACTTCGATTTCTTAAAGGGTCAATTAACACTTGTTTTCCATGTTTGGGAGCGAGTTGTTGACGTATGCTCTCCCCTTGCACTGTATAGTGAGCCTAGGGATAAAAAATTGCAACTTTTTCTAGTCCAGTTGAGTCCACCTAGGAGTGCTAGCTTGTGCATATGCTCTCCCCTTGTGCCTCATGCGATCCTAGGGATCAAAAATTCCTAACATTTCCTTCCTGTTAGGATACCTACTTGGGGATTTCATCACCCCAAGGGATGATATCAACCATGTGTATTGGTGTGGTATATAAAGGGGGGAGATCCAAAGTTGTACCCCAATCCAGTCGCGTCATGTTTGGTGGAGCACTAATAGTAGGCTGATTCTTAGTTAGGTTCAAAGGGTTGGTCCAAGTTTCCAATACCTCAGTGGGGATCCCAATCCATGCTTGTGACAAGTTGGTGTTCATAGTTATTGCCTCATGCACCCTCCTGGTGTATCGAGGACTCCCTAGAAAGCCTATTTAGCCTAGATAAGACTCATGTTTTAGCCACAGCTGGGTGTAGTGCAGGGATTGCGGACGACACCTCAAAGTTACTCACCACGTACTCCCTTGGGTAGAGATAGAAATCCTCATGGTGAACTATGATAGTTCCCAAGTGAGAGAGTGAAGGTGAGCCCATGGTGTTTATTGATGACCATGTGCCACTGAATCTCTGGCTATCCACCTTCATGAAAAAAGGTGATCTAGAGAACCACCCCAGTATCATGGAGTATTAATCTTGGGGTACCCCCTCAAGGTGATGGGCCTACATCAAGTTTGTAAACCCGTTATTACTAATTTTAGGCTTGTTCTTTCTGGCATGTTTTCTTGTGATATACCAGTGCTTGTCGTCAGTCTAAGTCAGTCCTAGCCCACTCTTGTTGTTTGTTGTTTTTGTCCTTTTCCATAGCCTATTCCTACCATCAGTGGTGAATTTTCTTCTCATAGGGGTGAATTCACCTTATGGACATGCGATCCTACCCTCCCAAGGGAAAATCCACGTTAGAGTTCAATCCAATCATCTCAATAGGCGAAATCACTTTTGTTAGGGGCGAGTTTGTTGGTGGGGTCCCCTAGAAGGGTGAACCCGCATATGCCTATTCCTTGAATAGGCGATCTCATCCTCCTAATAGGAAAATCCATGTCCTCATCTCCCAGTACTTCATCCATACATCCTCTAGAATAGGTGAACCTACCCTCTACAGGGGTGATCCCATGTCAATTTTGTACTATACTTGTTTGTATACTCGAAGAAATAGGCGATCTTGCTTCCCCGATTTTCATGTCTTGTCTATACATCCAGAGTAAGGGGTGATCCTGAGACCTAGATAGGTGAACTTGTTTTACCAAAGGGCGATTTTGCAGAGCCCTGACTGTGAACTCGTGAATCCTAGACAAGTGAACCTACCTTACGTAGAGGAAAATCCGTGAGTTTTTGGATAGGCAATCCCACGATCTAGAAGGGTGAACTCGTGTTACATAGTGGTGAATTTGCCTCCCATACAAAAAATAGAGAGTGAATCCTCTTAACCATTGAAGACTTGTTGTTTCCCGAGTCCATCCCTGTGATCAAATTTTTTTATCATCCATTTGTCTGTAATCATCATTTTTCGTACAACTGCATTTTCCAAAAGTCATTGAATTCTTAATAAAATTACATAGGTGCATCTCAGGACATATTTAGGCTACATATCCCTCATTAATTTATCAATCTGAGTCCCTTAGATGCCATTTTAGGTCTCTTTTATCAAATTAGGTTAGGTAACTAACCCTAATCATTATCATCCATGCTTACTTAAGATTTTCATCCACCCTGAGTTAGTAATTCTTCCCAGACTCAATCAATCTACTTCCATCTAGAGATGGATTTGCGTTGTAATCATCATATTTATCATTTGATCCAATCATCATCCTGCATTTTCTAGTTGAACTCTTGAATCTAGTTTGGGGTTAATCCTATCGATCTAATCCAGTCGATCATCCCATCCAATCAATTCACTGATCTAATCCAATCCCGTCAAATCAAAAATCCATAATAATCTTAGCAATCATCCCATTAATCGACCAATCCATCATCCTAGTAATTTTTCAAATCATTTTCTAGATCATCAATCACTTACGTGCATCTTAGGGTTTATTATCATCTTAGTCTTCTAGTCACTTGTATTTTCATGCCTGTTACCACACAATCATAAGCAAAACAACTTATGGAACTACAATAGTCCAAGGTGGTTAGCCTTAACACACTTCAAATCCACCTACTAACGGTGGATCTTCACAATCCAATACCAAAGTTCATCCTTGCCCTTCCATTAAGGAAGGCATGGTCAATCACCCTGAGCTAACTATTGATGAATATCTTAGTGATCCAACGAATGTGCAAATGACTAATCATCTTCATACTAAGTGTGGGAACAAAATTATTGCTCCATTGCTCATGAGGGGTCTACCAAGCCTTGACCAAGGTTTGATATGTCACAGTATGTTAATGTCACACCCCCACCTCTAACATAGGATCCACAAAGTTCTCAGGTAAATTCGGGATCATCAATCCCTCAAGTCCCCCAAGTTACTCTATAGGATACATGGTACCAACCCAAGTTCAAAAATGATGTTTGTTATCAAATCCCATCCTCTCCAGTTTGGATTTCAGTTATGGGTGTGACACCCAATCCCAACAATCCTCAGGGTCATGTTCCTATTAATCCTCAAGGAAATACCAATCCACAAGGTCAAAGTAATCCTCAAGGTCCTAGTCCTATTAATCTACAGGGGGGTAACCCACAAGGCCCTACTCCTGCACCATCCATACCATCTACAACATTTCATCCACCTAATCAACCAACTCAACCATCAGGGAACATTGGGGGCAATACATATAATCCTTTTACTTTTACACCTCCTCACATTCCTCATCCACACCAAACTGTAGCCACAGCAAAATTCATTGCCCAATCCTGGTCACTCTATCCCGCAACAACCACCTTACCAAAAACCCTCACATCAACCTCAGGACAACCCATCACAACCTCCTCATCAGTCACAAATCACCCACAACAATAACCATCTTATCAACAACCCCCAAATCAACCTTAGGGAAATCCATCACAACCTTTGCATCAAGCTCAATTCAACCCGCAATCACAACAAATACCCTTGCAATCCCAAGGAAACCCTGCCACCCAATATCAATACTATTCACAACCTCCACCTCACCATTTCTCGCCTCGCTATTACCAATTGCCTCCTCATAACACATATTACCATCTGCATCCTCCACCAGGCACACCTAGACCACAACATACCACTTCCAACACTAATCCTAACTACTCATACTACAACCAGTAGTCCTCATCCTAGTAGCAGCCACAACAAAACACCTTTTATCAGTAATCTAATCTACAACAGCCTCCATACATATCTCAACAACAACCCACATACAATTTCCACTCTAACCGTAATTATACATACTAAAATTAGAAACCCTCGTCACAAAAACATGGTTCCTCCTCATCATATTACCAAGCCCCTCCATCACACCAACAAATCTACATTAATCCTCAACCTGTCTACCCCGAGCAATATCAATAGATTCTATCATATCCTTCAACATCCTATGATCAATCCATTCCACCTCCTCCACCACCATACCAACAATATGTCCCATATGATCAATCCAATTTAGTGGGTCCTATTGGATGTTGTGATTGTGTTGCTGATATGTGGTTGTCATTAATGTCAACACTATTAGCATTAGTGCATTTGAAGCTGTATATGTCAAGGATATTGAGAAAATTGTAATGGAATGAGTTGCAGGTTGTTAGTGGTGAAGTGATGTTCTGTCTGTCGGTGAGTTTCATATGTTGTTGATTAGAGGTTTTGGACTAAAGGGATTCTTTTTTAGTATATCTAGTTTATCCATGTCAAGTTTCAGAGATCCGCTTGAAGATTTGATCGAGTTATGAAGAATTGTATTTTGACAGTTTTTTTGTTACTTCAGTTTGTGTTCCTGAATAAAGATTATGTGATTCCAGTTAGTTTAATTGTTGCAGATGCTTCTCTGGTGATTCATGATGCTTGTGGATGTTTCTAGATCATTCTCTATCTGTGTTGCACATCCACATTGATTTAAGTGCTCGCGATTCAATATTTTCTCTTGAGTGTTCATGTTTTTCATGTTCTTGGCCGACAGGGTGTTGAAGCGTGTTGTGGATCTTTGAGGATAAATTAATTGAAGTTTTTTCATGTTGAAGTTGTTGATTTGGGTCTTCACTAAGTTTTGGCAGACCTTGGTTGATTCACATTGAAAATTATCTATTGTTTTGGGCCGACAGTTTGTATTCATTTTATTATTTCTTTGTGGCCGACTTATAGTGATGTAATTTCATGTTGTGGATATATAAGAGCGATTGTTTATTTGAATTGAAGTGTGCAATGGTATGATTATGTGTGTGTGTGCAAATATTGTTCAAATCATTCAAAGGCATATCAAAGTGTGAAGAAAAGTGAAGAAGAGTGAAGAAGTGTTCATGTGCTTAACCAAAACTGTAATCAGGCATTAGCAGATGCTATTTTCTTAGTTCAAAATTTGGATGGTTGTAATCTGAATCTTTCTATAAGATAGTGTGTCTTCCTTTGTAATTAAGCAGTGAGCTCTAGGCAATGTGTGTGAATGCATGTGCATTCCCCATTTATTGTTCTTATACTTTTAGCAGGGTATAATCTTGTGGACTAACCTCCACCATGGTTTTTCCCCTAACAGGATTTCCACGTAAAAATATTCTTGGTGTTATGTGTGTTTTTGATGTGTTGTTGATTCATGCTTTCATTTATATTGATGTGATATGAGAATAAGGATTAAATTTTTTAATAAGTTTGAAATTTGGTGACAACTGATTCACCCCCCTCTCAGTTGTCTTCCCTTGTGTTGCCAACAATTGGTATCAAAGCTTTGGTCCTTGGAAGAATTTTAACAACTTGAGGTGATTCGGGATGGCGATATACAAGAATGATAGTCTGAGGTTTGATGGAACAAATTATTCTTTGTGGAAGACTCAAATGGAGTGCCATCTGAGATGCATTGGTGAACCCTATTGGAGCATTACAAGTAATATGTATGTTATTCCACTAAATGGTCCTACTACTTCTGTTGAGATCAAGGATGCTGAGTATAATATTAGGGCTAAGGAAGCATTGTTAAGTTCTTTAACTAATACTAAGATGACAAATGTTATGGATCTGAAGAATGCTTATGAGATCTGGAAAAAGTTGGAAACTTTGTATGAAGGTGATGCTAATGTGAAGATTGCTAAGTTGCAAAGTCTGAAAGGGAAATATGAGATGTTGAGAATGGGTGATGATGAAAATATTCCTACTTTCATGCAAAGAGTGAATGAACTTGTGTGTGGTATCAGATGTGCTGGTGGAAAGTTGGAAGAGTCAAATATCGTTCCTAAAGTGCTTAGATCCTTGCCTTTTTCTTATAGTCAAAGCTACATCTATTGAAGAGCTCCAAACTGTAACAAATGTAACTAGAGATATGTTGGTTGGTAAGCTAACTTCTTTTGAGTTGAGAGAATTTGGTGATGCCCTTCCTAAGGTTGAATCTGCATTTAAGGCTACTACTTCCGGAAGAGATAGACAGAGATATGATCTGGGTGAGAGTTCATCTAGAAAGACATTCAAGTATGAGGATGAAATTAGACAGGTTGAGGAAGAAGAAAGAGAGCTGGAAGAGATGGAAGCACTTATTGTCAAGAGAGTATCAAGACGAAAAGGTAAGTATGAAGGAAAATTGCCTCTCAAATGTTTTTCTTGCAATAAAATAGGTCATTTTGCATCAAGGTGTCCAAAAAAAGATTCTAAACCAAGAAATAACAAGAATAAATTTCAAAAAAAGTGTTACTATGTTGCTGATGAAGGTGTGATAGATGATGAATTTTAGAAAGGTGAAGACGAATGGGTGTTTATTGCTATCAAGGAGAATAATCCTATGTCTACTGAATCTGCTAGTTATACAATGTGGAGAAAGCCCTAGCTGCTTAGTTGAAGAAAAAGATGAATGGGTAATTGATAGTGGATGTTCACATCATATGACTAGAGACAAAAGTAAGTTTGTAAGCTTGGAAAAGTATGATGGTGGTGTTGTGAGATTTGGTGATAACATAGCTAGTGTGATCTGTGGTAGAGGATGCATTCCTCTTGATGGGAAGAATAATACTGATGATGTTTTGTATGTGGAAGGCTTGAAGCATAATATTTTGAGTGTTGGTCAGATGGTTGATAAGG
The DNA here is from genome assembly GCA_007258455.2 of Sequoia sempervirens. Taxonomy (NCBI): domain Eukaryota; kingdom Viridiplantae; phylum Streptophyta; class Pinopsida; order Cupressales; family Cupressaceae; genus Sequoia; species Sequoia sempervirens. The sequence continues at coordinate 208,049,197 of VDFB02271358.1, forward strand.
GTTACAATCTTCAGTTTAAGGAGGGAAAGTGCAGAATATTGGGATGTTCTAGAAATGTGATTGCATCAAGTACAAAAACAAGAGGTAATATCTTTCATCTGAATGTTGCTAGTAAAAGTTGTTTGATTGCTCAAGTTGATGAAAGTTGGTTGTAGCATAGGAGAATGTGTCATGTTAACTTTGATAACATTGTCAAGATATGTTATACTAACACTGTGAGAGATCTACCTAAGTTGGTAAAATCTACTAATGCCATATGTAAGGAATGTTAGTTGGGGAAGCAAACTAGAATTTCATTTCATAGCAAACAACATTGTTCAAATGAATTATTGGAGCTTGTGCATACTTATTTCTGTGGTCCCTCTAGAATTAGAAGTTTACAAGGTTACAGGTATTTCATGTTGCTTATTGATGATTATTCAAGAATGATGTGGGCTACTTTCTTAAGGGAGAAATCTGAAGCACTGGAAAAGTTCAAGATCTTTAAGGCTATGGTTGAGATAGAGACTGGTCTGAAGATTAAATGTCTGAGATTAGATAGAGGTGGTGAATACACTTCCAACGAGTTTAATTCTTTTTGTGAAGAACATGGAATAAAGAGACAATTATCTACACCACGGACCCCTCAACAAAATGGAGTTGTGGAAAGAAAGAACAAAATAATTCAAGATGCTTCTAGAACTATGATGCTGGAAGGAAATGTTCCTCATATCTAATGGAGAGAAGTTGTGAGTATTGTTGTGTATATCCTCAATCGGTTACAAATCAAAGGTGATACTGGTAAGACCCCATTTGAGCTATGGACTGGTCATAAGACTACTATTAGATATTTCAAAATCTTTGGGAGTAGATGCTATATCAAGAGAGATGAAGAAATATGAAAATTTGATGCTAGGAGTAATGAAGGAAACTTCTTGGGTTATTCTACTAAAAGCAAGGCCTACCGGTGTTACAATAAAAGATTGAGAAAAATGGTTGAAAGTGAAAATGTTAAGGTTGATGAAGAAATTGCTAGACCATCCAAAACCTGTGGATATGACTCTGATGATCAGAATGACAATACAAATAAAGGTCAAACTTCAAATCAAGTGCAAATCATTATGGTGAATGAAGAAGATGAAGAGGAAGAAGAAACTGGTGACAGAGAAAAAGAGAGATCAAAAGTGTAGAAGTTGTCAGATCCAACTTCAGAGCCCAAGAACACCTGCATGCAAGAGATACCTGTCACATGGAAGAGAATGGAGAAAAAAGCAAGAGAGGGTTTTGAAACTCTGAAATATGAAAAATGTATTAACAGAGAGTAAACTATAAAATACAATGATGAATCCTTATAAAAGGATATTGTGCAACCCTAAAAGAAACCCTAATAGGTAGACATTTAATAATTAATATAATTATTAAATGTCACAAAATGCAAACTAAAGTAAAATCTTAAGAGAGGAATAAAGGTAATTTAATCAACATGATTAAATTAAAACCTTTACTCTAACACCCCCCCTTAAGATGAGCAAAAGTGCAGTTACAAACATGTGCAAAGAAAGCAAAGGTAACTACAATGCAAGAAAGTAAACTTGGGTCCAACAAGGCCTGATCAGTGCCCAATTACAACCAAATCTAAAGTGGAGAAATAGAAACCTCATGGGAAAAACTCTACTCCAAAAAGATGAAAAGAAATAAATACACTAATATGAAGGATAGGAGGTGGATAACATAAGACCTTATAGGCACTTCTATCATATACATGTACAATGGTCTCCATAGGAGAAAAAGAAAGAGACTAGAAGGCCCCCACAAACTCACCATGCACATATGGATGCCTGAGGTAGAATCCAGAAAGAGATCCTGAAGTGGCATATAATATTCCTCCCCTTGGGAAGAAATGGACCCAAAGGACGAAGATGAAGAAACCCTGTGAAGAGAGAAGAATCAATTTGTCTCAAGATGTGTGCCATAATAGGATGTTGAAGAATCTCTCTGTCTGAACTGAAACAAAAGATGTCAAATCCAAAAACTGAAGACTCAAAAACTGCAACCTCTGAATGCCTGAGATGATGGTGGGCTAACAGCTGGAATATGGCTGTCAACAAAGAGGAGCTGAAAATCCTCAAAGTAATCCTCCGGATCTGCAATATAGGACTCTACAAACAAAGATGAAATGCCTGCAAGATAAGAATCCCAAGTAGCCATGTCTGAAAGATGTATGATGTCCTGCTTAGCTGAATCAATAGGAGCCAAAGAAGAGGCAATATCAAATTGATCAGGAACAACAAGAGAAGATGCTGATACAAGTATAATCTCAGTCTGAAGAGTAGGAACTATGAGACAATCCTCTAATTCATCAGAATATGTAAGGGTGTCTAAATATTGAAGTTCCTTTAAAGTATCATGATCAAAGGGTGTGTTCTCTCTCCAACCAATGGGTACAAGACAATCTGAAGCAGGATCCTCTGGGAATGGGGAAAGACTGAGGTCTCCATAGATCTCCCAAAGACGTGTCCAAAGTGAGTGAGGACAATTAATGCCCGATATAGCCCACACAGTGTCAGAAACAACACTAGACAAAATAACTCCTACTATGTGATTTCTAATGATATCCCAAGCTAGTTTTCCCTCTGAAGTTGCTGGTTCAGGTATGAGATCATACAAATAAGGCAACAAATTTAGCCACCTACAATGTGTAAGTATACCCTTTGCCCATGACTCATAATTACCCCGTTCCAAAAATACAATTGAAGGGTGAGTAGAAAAACCCATGATAACTCTTCAAATTAAAACATCTGAGACTAACTGACCTCAATACTGATAAAGCAGATCAAATAAGGCCATCCCATGCAAACAAATCATTTCCAGGTGCCAAAATGTCCAAGTAATTGATAGATGTGTGAAAACACAAAAAAATAAATAAATAGTACCTGGGGAAGATTCTAGAAAAATAAATTGCAGATCTGGAAATTTCCACGAGAAACACCTTTCCAACGCCTATTCGTTTGTGAAAAACGAAGTCCGTATGCAAAAGATATGGCTCTAGGAGTACAAAATTGTTCTGACTTTGACTGAGAAAAACGGAAAATAGAAAAAAATACCTATAGGTCAGATCGGGCCAGAACAGATTTCCAACGCCTATTTCCATTTGAAAATCTGAGCTAAAATCCCAGGTTATACCCGTTACCAAAGCTGCTCCGAAAAAGTCCGGTTTGGCCCTCGGCCGAGTGAAAAAGAGCTCTACAGTCGATTTGGTATTTGAGTGGGCGTCGGCGGTGTGGTGGAGCACTGGCGGAGAGCGGTGTTTGGCGACTCTGGCAGGGGTTGTTGTGGACGTGGTGATGGGACCTGGCCGGGTGGCCTCGTGCAGGCGGAGGGAGCCATGGGCGGTTCAGCGCTTTGGCAGGTGGCTGGCCACCTGGCTTGGTTTGGTGGCGGTGGCGGCTCAAAAAAAAAGCACGGCACAAAATATTTTTAAAAAACTTTGAAAAATCAATAAAAATTTGATTTTTTTTAAATTTTCTGCCTCGATCTACGTGACCTGGGGCTGTACAGACTTTGGGGCCAAATTTTTTGCTTCCGGATCAACTATAGCCAAAGCTGGGCTTGCCTTATATGAAAATATAGGTTTTCAGGCGCTGCGAATCAACGGTGAGGTCCGTTTGGACCCAAAATGTACCAAAAAGCGGAGCTACGGATCCACAAAAAATCAACTTGAAAAACTGTGAAAGCCTGATCAAACCTCGTAGCTCCAAAATCTTCAAAACAAGAATAGGATAGCAGGTCCGCTCTGATACCATGTAGAAGTTGTCAGATCCAACTTCAGAGCCCAAGAACACCTGCATGCAAGAGATACCTGTCACATGGAAGAGAATGGAGAAAAAAGCAAGAGAGGGTTTTGAAACTCTGAAATATGAAAAATGTATTAACAGAGAGTAAACTGTAAATTACAATGATGAATCCTTATAAAAGGATATTGTGTAACCCTAAAAGAAACCCTAATAGGTAGACATTTAATAATTAATATAATTATTAAATGTCACAAAATGCAAACTAAAGTGAAATCTTAAGAGAGGAATAAAGGTAATTTAATCAACATGATTAAATTAAAACCTTTACTCTAACAAAAAGAGCCTGAAGTTCAAGAACATTCTAAGAAGACTCTGAGGTATGTAAGATTGAATCATTCAAAAGATCAAATTATTGGTGATAAGAGTAAAGGTATCTAGACTAGGAGAAGAATTGTAGAACACTATTGGTTGATTTCAAAGACTGGCCTACTAGTTTGAATGAAGCATGCAAAGATGAACATTGGGTTGAAGCAATGAAAGAAGAGCTATAGCAAATTGAGATAAATGATACATGGATTCTTGTTCCTAGACCTAAGGATAAAAAAGTAATTGGAACTAAATGGGTATTTAGAAACAAACTGAATGAGAAAGGAGAAGTGGTTAGAAACAAAGCAAGACTGGTATGCAAAGGATATTCACAGATGGAAGGAATTGATTTTGAAGAGACTTTTTCCCCTATTGCTAGAATTGAAGTTGTGAGACTATTTCTTGCTTATGCTGCTTACAAAGATTACAAGGTTTGTTAGATGGATGTCAAGTCTACTTTTCTAAATGGAAAACTGGAAGAAGAGGTGTATGTTGAGCAACCTGATGGATTTCAATTGACTGATCAGGGAGATATGGTTCATCAGTTGAAGAAAGCACTGTATGGACTTAAGCAAGCCCCTAGAGCATGGTATACTAGATTAGACATTTATTTGTTGATGCTTGGATTTAATAAAGGTACTACTGATAGTAATTTGTATTTCAAGAATGATGATAAAGATTTGATTGTGGAAGTTTTTGTTGATATTATTTTTGGAGGAGATGACAATTTGTACATGAAGTTTGCTAATGAGATGCAGAGTGAATTTGAGATGTCAATGATTGGTGAGATGAAATTCTTTTTGGGATTACAAATTAATCAGTTAGATAAAGGGATTTGTATATCTCAATCCAAGTATGTGAAGGAATTGTTGAAGAAGTTTGGTATGGAAGATTCAAAGCCACTTGGTACACCCATGGTGACCAAATGCAAGTTGACAATAGAAGATGCTTCTCCAAAGGAAAATCAAACAATATACAAATCAATGATTTGTGGATTGCTTTATTTGACTCAAACTAGGCCTGATATCATGGATACTATATGTATTGTTGCAAGATTTCAAGCCGATCCTAAGGAATCTCATGTGACTATTGTGAAGAAAAATTTTAGATACTTGAAGGGAACAATTGATTTTGGTCTATGGTATGCTAAAGATGATGATCTTACTTTGAGTGCCTTTACTGATGTTGATTGGGAAGAAGATGTGGATGGTAGAAAAATTACTAGTGGTGGTGCATTTTTCTTGGGTAAGAAGCTAATTTCATGGTTGAGTAAAAAGCAAAATGCCATTTCTTTATCTATTGCAGAGACCAAATACATTGTTGCTGCTAACAATTATACTCAAGTATTGTGGATGAAGTAGATGCTGAAAGATATCAAAGTTGTGTATGATAAGCCTATTGCTATATTTTGTGATAATTCAAGTGCCATTAACATTTCTAAGAATCTAGTGCTGCATTCAAAAACCAAGCATATATCTATCAAGTTTCACTTTTTGAGAGAAAAGGTAAGTGAAAAAGAAGTCAAATTGGAGTATGTGTTTACTAAGGAGAAAATTGCAGATATCTTTACAAAGTCATTGCCTAAGGTTACTTTTGAGTATCTCAGAAGGAATTTAGGGGTGATTACCCCTCCTAATCAGAACTAAGGATGCATTGCATTGCATTAGTTCATGCATTTCATGGTCATATCTTGTTTTGGATTGATGTTGTAGTGGCTGCTACTCAGGAGGAGTAGTCAAATGGTTCAAAAATTTAGATATGTGGTTCAGAGTTTTTGTGGAGCTTAGAAATATTTTTCATTGATGTCAAAGGGGGAGAAGAGTCATGTGAAAAACTAGTGATTATCTGAAGAGAAGAGTCATGTGGGGAGAATATCATGTGAAAGAGTTGAGGAGAAAAAGAGTCAGAACCTAAGGGGGAGTAAGTGTTAAGAGATAGCTACGTTGATGGTGTTTTTCACATCATGTGTTGCCATCAATTCCAAAGGGGGAGATTTTTGGATGTTGTGGTCGCATTGCTGATATGTGGTTGTCATTGATGTCAACACTATTAGCATTAGTGCATTTGAAGTTGTATATGTCGAGGATATTGAGAAAATTGTAATGGAATGAGTTGTAGGTTGTCAGTGGTGAAGTAATGTTCTGTCAGTCAGTGAGTTTTGTACATTGTTGATCAGAGGTTGTGGACTAAATGGTTTCTTGTTGAGTATATCTAGTTTATCCACATCAAGTTTCAAAGATCCGCGTGAAGATTTGATCGAGTTATGAAGATTTGTATTTTGATAGGTTTTTTGTTACTTTAGTTTGTGTTCCTGAATAAATATTATGTGATTCCAGTTAGTTCAATTGTTTCGGATGCTTCTCTAGTGATTCATGATGCTTGTGGATGTTTCTAGATCGTTCTCTATCTGTGTTGCAGGTCCGCATTGATCATTATGCTCGTGATTCAAGATTTTCTCTTGAGTGTTCATGTTTTTCATGTTCTTGGTTGACAGGGTGTTGAAGCATGTTGTGGATCTCCGAGGAGAAATTAATTGAAGTGTTTTCATGTTGAAGTTGTTGATTTGGGTCTTCACTAAGTTGTGGTAGACCTTGGTTGATTTGCATTGAAAATTATCTATTGTTTTAGGCCGACAGTTTGTATTCATTTTATTATTTCTTTGTGGCCAACTTGTAGCGATGTAATTTCATGTTGCAGATATATAAGAGCGATTGTTTAGGGTGTGCTTCTATGTGTGTGTGCAAATATTGTTCAAATCATTTGAAGGTAGAGAAAAGTGTGAAGAAAAGTGAATAGTGAAGAAGTGTTCATGTGCTTAACTGAAACTGTAATCAAGAATTAACATATGATATTTTCTTAGTTTAAAATCTGGATGGTTGTAATCCGAATCTTTTTGTAAGAGAGTGTGTCTTCCTTTGTAATTGAGCAGTGAGCTCTAGGCAGTGTGCCTGAATGCATGTGCATTCCCCATTTATTCTTCTTATACTTTTAACAGGGTATAATCTTGTGGACTGACCTCCACGGTGGTTTTTCCCCTAACAGGGTTTCCATGTAAAAAAATCTTGGTGCTATGTGTGTTTTTGATGTGTTGTTGATTCATGCTTTCATTGATATTGATCAGATCTAAGAATAAGGATTAACAAGTTTAATAAGTTTGAAATTTGGTGACAGCTAATTCACCCCCCTTCTCAATTTTCTTCCCTTGTGTTTCCAACAGGTCCTCCCCCATCAACACCAATTAACAAGGAGTGGGAAAACATCAAAGCTACTTTAAAAGACCTACAAGTAGGTACCTCCAAGAAATCCTTTAAGTTTGAGGGTATTTTTCCTTAACCCATTTGATTCATCCATCTCTCTCATCCCCTTCCCAAAACATTTTGAAATCCCAAAGTTTGATAAGTATGAGGGGAGGGGTGATCCATGAAATCACTAGAAAGAGTTTTACATGCATTGTCAGGAGGTCCTGCATAATGACAATTACCTTCTTCAGTTATTCCCAAGAAGCTTAACATGACAAGCTCTAGATTGGTTCACGGGCCTTTCACGAGGGTCTATTTCTAGCTTCACCAAATTTTTAGAAAAGTTTGTCACTCATTTCTCTTTTAATTTAGAGAAAGAAATAGACACCTTAGATCTCCTCAAAGATAAACAATGTGAGGGAGAAACATTCACCAACTACTTGCAAAGGTGGCGAGCCCTAGCTAGTTGTCTCAAGTGCACTCTTCTTGAAAAGGAGTTAGTTGTCATCTTTGTCATGAACTATCATCCTGAGTTGGCTCATAATTGTGTCTCCATTGCATTACCACCTTCACATAGGTCATCGAGAAGGGTACCACTAATGAGAAGTCCCTCATTGCTAAATGGCTCATCAAAATATTTAAAGAGGATAGAGACAAACAATCTGGGGACAAATCATGCTACTAGAACAAAAATAAAAATGTTGTTAATGATGGTTTCACTGGAACAAAGTGTATCTAGGTAGCTAACACTTCTCAAAGATCACAAAATGCCCCTCATCCACCATCAGTTAGCAATATCATATCCATGAGACAAGTTTCACCTCATCCTCCTCCACAGTCCAACCAAACCAATCAAGAGAATAATAAACACACATTCACTCCTTTGGGAGAGTCCCTAGATGCAGCCTTCAAGAGGTTACTCCAAGCTAATTATGCAGTCACTTATCCTGCGATGAATCCTTTGATGAGTCAAAGCCAAAACCTACTTGGTATAGAGAGAATGAGTATTGTGATTATCACAGGATTAAGGGTCACTCCACCAACAAATTTCAAGGGCTTAAAGGTTACATCCAAGATCTCACTGATTGAGGAGACATTGTGGTGGATACAAACCAAGCTACCTCATCCAATGCTCAGTTGTAGATATATCAAAATGCCTTTCCTAAGCATAACCAAGGTCCTAGCACCTCAAATCCAAACACTGGGTCCAACAATAACAACCAAGATAACAACACCAATAATATTAGCTATAATAATGTGCCTTATAAATACAAGAATATTATTACGTGCATCACTCAAGGTGAGTTGCATGTACCCATGATCTGTGTCAAAGGAAAATACCCTCAATGTGCTATTACTACTCACCACACCTACATATCAGTTCTTGGGCCTTCCACTTCATCTCAACCAGCTCCTATGAGTTCATAGTACAATATCCTTGATCACCTTGGTAAGACCCTTGCACAAATATCCATTCTAGATTTGCTAAGATATTCCCTAGTCCATCAAGAGATCTTACAAAATCTCTATAGGACACACATGTACGAAATGAAATTGATCCTACCCAATTCCAAGCTCTAGTAGGATACTTGTCATCTACCTATCAGTTGGGTTTTAGCCAAAATGATATGCCACCAATTGATCCATCTCACAATCATGCCTTACACATTAAAGTCCTTGTCACCCAACATAAGGTAAAAAGGGTCTTGGTAGATAATGGCTCTACCCTAAATCTATGCACTTTAAAGTTCATAAAACTTGTAGGGTATACTCATTCTAACTTGGACAATTAGACTATCATTATCAAGGCATATGACAATGCAAAAAGAGACTCAGAGGGTATTATTTTCCCTCCCATTCAAGTTGGTCCAATCATGTGATATACTACTTGCCATGTCCTTGATCTAGACTTACCATATAACATTCTCCTCGGTCGACCATGGATTCATGCCATGCAGGATGTTCCATCCACATATCATCAATTCCTGAAGTTTCCATAGAATGGGGTTGAAGTCACTATCCATGCCAACCCCTAGCCTTTTGAGTATTGTCGCACCGTTGAGGCCTCTTTCCTACATTCATGATATTGTCCAACAATAGCAATGGGAGCTCTGCAAGCATCACCATCCATTCCATCTTCTAATCCATCACCTAATGCATCCTCCACTCCATCTACCACATCTGATTCCATCATCACCAAATTCCAAATCATTGACGAGGGTTGTGGAGAATATGAGATGTGTATAGCTCTTAATGTGGCTACAATGCCTCTGTCTCCCCACACTTACGGCCAACCATCTCAATTTGTACAAAAGGAAGAATCAAAGTCCAAAACCATTAGTTCTAAGAATGTGGGTTCTACAACATTCTAGTCTCTAGGAACATTGAAAAATCAAATGGATGAAGATATTAGCCAATGGGTTTATAGAGAGGAACCTAAACCTGCACCTCCCCTCAGTGAGTACTTCCAAGAATTTTATCCTCGTGCTTCTAAGTTAGCAGAAAATCATAACTATCAAGGGGGGCTTGGTCTAGAAGAACATGGAAGGTTACAACCCATTGAGACACTAGTGCATCCTAAACACTTGGGCCTAGGCTATGATGAGAAAAAAAAGGCTTTTGCAGCATCTACTAGCACTTCGAATAACGTTAATGTGGAAACCAATTTTCTCAAGGACATCTTTGAAGAAGAGGTTATCATACTTTCCTATGAATACGTGTATCTTCCTTCCCTCTTTGATTCCACCTCTATCTTCTCCATTGTCCTTTCACTTCATCACCCTAAACTCATTGATTGAGACCTACGAGGGAATGCACCAGTTGACATATTGCCTTCTGAGAAAGCATACGTACACCTTATGGGATTGGGGGAAGATGAACACCCTAACTGAAAAAATAAAAAGAAACAAAACAAAAAAGAGTCATCTAGTGAAAACCTCCCTGAGGCACTTCTTGATTCATCAAAAGTAAAAATAAAGGGTGTATCCACTAGTGAAAACCTCGATGAGGCACTAGAGGATGGGGATGTTCATCTTCCCCTTATTTGAGCTCACTTATCTAAACATTCTTTGATTCTAATTAAGGAAACATAAGAATTCAATCTAGGCACAAAAGAAGAACCTAAGATCACCTATGTGGCAAAATCATTGTCTATCGAAGAGTATCCTGTCATTTTCAATCTGCTAAAAGAAGGCATCATCAACTTTGCATGGTCTTATTTTGATAGGCCAAGATTGGATCCTGATTTAGTTGTTCACCATCTTGATGTCCATCCTGATGGAAAGCCTATCAAACAAAAGCTCAAAAAAATGCATCCACAAGTGGCTTTACTTGTTAAGATGGAATTAGAGAAATTGTTAGCAGTGGGATTTATCAGGCCAATTGATTATTGTGCCTTTTCCTTGTGCAGCTTTCTCAATGGGCCTCCTCGACAGACCCACAATAGGTTCCATAAATCTTGGATACATGAAGTGTCGTAAGTTCTTTCATACGCAAATCAAGGAAAACGTTAATCAAATCCTACAAACTCCTTTTTAGATTCATGCATGCATCATTAAAAGATCATAATATTTATATTTTGAGCTCATTTGTATGAAAAACATAAATGTGGGTTCAAGGGCATGGGCTTCCCCTAGCTCGGAATGATGGTGGACGGTGAGCGGCGAATGGCGGGTGGCAGATGATGGACGAATGGCGGATGACAGACGTCAGGTGGTGGGCAGACGAATAACGGAAAACGGATGGATGGGCGATGCATGGACGATGAACGGCAGATGGATGGGTGACGAACGATGGATGGTGGTAGAGGGATGGCGGCCCACAGGGAAATTTCCCATGAACGACAATGGAGGGATGATAGCCCGCAAGGAAATTTCCCACAGATGGCAACGGAGGAACGATGGTCCACAAGGAAAGTTCCCATGGACGACAATGGAGGGATGACAACCCACAAGGAAAGTTTCTCAAGACAACAATAGAGGGACAATGGCCCGCAAGGAAAGTTCCCATGGACGACAACGGAGGGACAATGACCCACAAGGAAATTTCCCACAGACGGAAACAGAGGGATGACGACCCACAAGGAAAGTTCCCATGGATGACAACGGAGGGATGGCGGCCTGTAAGGAAACTTCTCATGGACGACAACAGAGTGACGGTGACTCACAAGGAAAGTTCTCAAACGACCACGAAGGGACGACAACTCGCAAGGAAAGTTCCAAAATGGCCACGGAGGGATAGTGGCCCGCAAGGAAAGTTCCCAAATGGCCACGGAGGGACAGTGACCCACAGAGAAAGTTTCCAAAATGGCCATGGAGGGACGATGACCTACAAGGAAAGTTCCCAAACGGCCATGGAGGGATGGTGGCCCGCAAGGAAATTTCTGCAATTTCTAAACACATGGAAAATTTTATGCCAACCCCTTTAGTCATGTGAAGACATTCATTTGATGGTCCCTAGATGATGAAAACTTGAAGTTTTCACCCATTCTGAAAATGCAGAGATTTGGAAGAGGGAAGCCGGAGGGTCGCTGCCATTTTGAAAATGACAATGAGCAAACAATGGCCCCCAAGGAAAGTTCCCAAACAGCCACGGAGGGACGGTGACTTGCAAGGAAAGTTCCAAACGGCCACAGAGGGACGACGACCCACAAGGAAAGTTCCCATACTCCCACAGAGGGATAGCAGCTAGCAAGGAAATTTTTGAAACTTCCCAAAACTTAAGAAAAACCTTGGATTTTCACTTAGGCAACATGAAAACATCCCAAATCCATAGGAAACTTGTCCCCAAAGTCAAAAAATGAAGGAAAAAGTGAATCAACCGAGCAAGGACCAAGTCAGCAGGAACAAGGAAAAAGGCAGAAAAAGGAAGGGGGGACTTTGTTTCTCTCTCATATTTGAATGCCCCAGACAAAATGAAGGGTGGGGAGCAACATTTATAGGCTAATTTCCATTAATGGCATGCATTGATTTCTTGGTACTTGCATTCAGGCACATTGCCTAGAGCTCACTGCTCAAAATAAGGAAGGCTCACTGCCTTACAAAATATTTGAGATTACAAAAAAATGTTGAACTAATAATATAGCATCTACAAATGCCTGGATTCAGTTCCAATGAGGCACATAAAATAGATTTTGGATCTTTCATCCAATTCGCACTTTTTCTTTGCTCGGCTTTGCTTTGCTTTCCTACACAAAAACCATTTTGTTGTACAAATAGATCTTTTGGTATTAGCTCATAGAGCTGCTCTGCACTTTTTTGCTCACACCTTCTCACTTCTTGATCCACACACTAAAAATGATTTTCTGATCTCACATATATATCCACTAACAAGATTGTATTACTATATGTCGGCTTCAAACAAAATATAATATTCTTCCACATGTTGGCTCAAATCACCACTTAGAATTAATGCATACCTACACAAGTCGGCTAGACTATAGTAGGGATCCAAATCAAAATTCCCAACACAAGAAATGGTTAAACAACTATTCCTCATACATCCGTGACACACTATACATAATAGGTCGGCCATAGTGAGAAAATAGACAATAAGTCATTCTACCGAATCTCCAAACTCGTACACCGATCAATGCAACATTACAAAAATTACCAATTAGGTAATATATATGCTTGAAAAGCTTCCCTGGGGATCCACACAATAAAATAATGATCCGGTGAAGTATTCAGACCAACTTATCAATTAGATACTTTGTTCTTCATGCTTTTTGTCGGTAGAATACGGTCTTCTACTTTTCCTGCCGGTATGAGCTACTTCTAAACTGCGAACCATACTACTAACTCTCGTTTCCATCAATGACAACACTAGCAACCAAAGATAGTCTCCCAAATCCATATTCCAACAATCCCCCCCTTTGGAATTGATGGCAACACTTAGTGAAAAATGACTAAGTGTCAAAACTCAAAGCTTCAAAACACAACAAAATACTGCTCCCCCTTTGGATGTCAAGGAATTTTTCACTGCATTCTCTCCCCCTTTGACATCAATGACAAAAACTTCCACTACTTTCTCTTCCCCTTTAATATTTTTACTGCACTCTCTCTTACTGCATTCTCTCTTTCAATTGATCAAAGAATTGCAACTGCTACTAAATTCAAAAAATTGTTTTATACTTGTCTTTCATCTCTAGAAGAAATTTCTTCCAAGAGTCCACTACAATCCCAATAGCTATTATCAGACTATTGTTTTCTAATGTCATGTTGATGACCTGGACAAGGGATTCAAGAATGGTAATGGCTTCTTCCAACTTATCTCCTTTCCTCATAACTTCAACTATTTGCTCCAATTTGCATTCAGTTTGATCCTTCACTTTCTAGAAAGTATCCATAAGAGTGTTTCTAGCAAAATGAACCTTTGCATACTCAACCTGTAGCTCATGAATGTTCTTCAATTAACTGCTCCATCCTTGTCCTGAAACATATTGTAATCATGTCTAATTCTAACAAGCTCATTCTCATTTTGCTCCAACTTGTCCTTGTATTTGCCAACCACATGAGGCCACTTGAGACAGTAATTGTAGATCTTATTTGCTAAGTCAATGCACTATCTTAACACATTCATTTTCTTTTTCATTTTGGTGAGAGATAGCCTAAACTGCATCTTTAGATGCAATATTATTTCCTCCTCTTTCTTATCCAGAGGCACAGAGGACATAGCATCCCTGATGCATTCAATCAATTCTTCTGGAAGTACATTCTTCAGAATTTCCAGTTCAATGTTATTGTCCACAAAGTATCTTCCTAGAGTGTCCTCAATGAAGTCTTGTTCATATGATGGTCCATTTATCCATATGTCAGTTATCTTTTGCATTCCATCTTCTTCCTAAACAATCTGCAATATCTTTTCTTTAAGTAAAGCACCTTCTTCATCACTTTCTTCTGCAATTATCACATCCAGTTCAACTAGTTTTGGTTCATCTCTTGGTGTATATTCCTCAAAATATTCATCCACTATATCCACAACCATCTGCTCTTTACCTTTTCCCTTAGCTTTTGACGACTTAGGTGCTTGAAGAGTGTCACCAGCCAACTCTCTTTCTCTCTTCTACCTTTTCACTTCCTTATCGGAGGATGATCCAACTTCAACTACTTTTACTAGGAGAGGAATATCACTTACACCAAACTTTCCTAACGAGTTCCTAAAGAAGTTTTCATAAACTTGTTCACCATTTTCAAAAATGTTGAAATGCTAAAAAAATTGCTTGCAAACTGGCATATTTTCCTTCCATACCACATTCTCATTCTAAGGTAAGCAATTCAGGAAATACATCATAATGCAAATAGCTAGGGTACCAAACTTGAAAGAGTAATCTATATCCTTTGTCAATTCCACATTCTCCATTAATTGATCCTTCAGCAATCCACATAGATCAAAGTCTTCATTTTCTATTATCATCTTGTGAGTGATATACACTGTGCCTGCCGAGGTTGATCCTTCTTTGTTTCTAAAGAAAATTTTATATGAAATTCCATGTGCAATATACCTCGTTAATGGATCTTTCATTGTTGAGATTATCAGAGCCCTCTGATCTCCTGTTATTTCGGTTAGGGCTTCGACTTTGACATTTTGAATGGACTTCTTTTTCAGAACAACACCAACATTGCACAATCATGTTAGATTTCTGATTGCATCCTTAGAAATTTGATAGGGTTTATCCAGAGTATGGATATCACCATCCAATCTGTTCAAGATAAACCGAACTACCTCCGCGTTGACGAAATAAGGAAATTCATTCCAGATGTCCAAATTCTTATGTTTTGCTCCTCCAAGCTTCTTCAATTCAACGATAGACAACAAATTTCTTACATCCCTAACCTTTTGGCTACTATATTCATCTAGAGTTACTATTCCTTTGATTTGCTTCATTTTCCATACCGAACAGGGTTCTACCAATCACCGAATAAGTATGAAATTGACAAACAACTGAAATACCTGGAGAATTCGCCGCTGATTTGACTTTCACTCCAAAATTTTGCTAAAAAAGCTCTCCAATTGTTCTCCTTCGACACACAGTGTCAAATGAGGGTTTAAAATTCCCTTTTATAACTTTGCACACCTAACTTCCTTGGTGCATTAAATGCTTTTCCCTAGGAGTTATGGTTACTCTGCATTCTTAGATAGCAAGAGAAGAATCCATCTACGAACCTTCAAGATTTCATCTTTTTGAACAAGCGATCACCGATACATTTGAGAATGAATAAATACATCTACTGAAAACTTCCTACGATCCCATATCAACTACACATGGGGGGGACAAAATATTTTCATGAAAACTCCCCCTAGGCAAATGGCCTGAAATCAATTGCCAGATGAATTACTAGAGGGAGCTTCCGGTACAGCCTTATTACATTCATCAGATCCACTCTTCATTACCCACGTTTTCTTCATCTGATCTCTTATCTCTTCCACAGATGCTTTTCCTTTTCCCTTATCACCTTTCTATGAATTTCTTCCTTGATAAACCAGACCTCTCCTATCCATGTATTTGTTCCTGCAAAATCTTTGAATGTGACCAAATTTGTTACAATTGTAGCACACTGGATTTTTCTGTCTATACCATCCATTCCATTGATTTCCTTATGATTTGCATTGATTAGCAGCATGTCCAAATCTTCCACAGGTATAGAATTTAATATTCCTTATACTGACATACATACTTTTGCATTCTAATGACTTATGACCAAACTTCTTGCACTTAAAAAATTGACTGGAAAATGATGGAGTGCCAAAGTTTATCTTACTTCTACACTGAGAAGCCATATGTCCAAATTTATTACAAACAAAGAAATTTCCATTCAATTTCTGAGTGTTGGGTTGCCTTACTGGATATCTTCTTCCTTTGTTCTTCTTAGTTTTCTTTTCAGGGTCCTTTTGTTCAGATCTGGAGCTCTCATCCTTCACATATCCAAGACCTCACTTATTATTTGCATCCTTTTTATCTTTATTTATCTCATCAAGCCTAGCAGAATTGATCCTGAACTTCTCCTTAAACTCATTTGCAGTAGCAAGCTCATCTTTGAGAATAACTACCTGTCTCTCAACCTCTTGTTTATTATTTTTGGATTGTTGCAGTTTAATCTTCAGCTAAATGAATCCACTATTAACTCTGTTGCATTCTTCATATTTTTATTTCAAGGATTGGGCCAGATTCTCCTCATTCTTCTTTCTTTCTTCAATCTCTTTGGTTAGCTTCATCCCCACAAATTCCATTTCAAGCTTTAGGGCAGCATTATCCTTAGCAAGCTTTTCACACTCTTATGTTATTTCTTTTAGGGTTTGATTCAAATGAACATCTTTCAGGCCTTTGCTTTCTTTTTGCTTCAACTGACCACATAGTTCCTTCCTCTTTTCCCTTGACTCATTTATTTTATCCTTCAGTGATTGAATGAATTTTTTGTTAGCCACAAGATTTTCTTTTAACTCCATGACCTCAGCCTTAGACTAATCAAGGTCATCAAGTGCCACCATAAGCTGTTGTTGAAGACCACCTATGTCCATAGTAATCCAAGATCCACCTCAAGCTGTTAAATTCAGAAGAGGAACCCGGTCTAATACCAATTGTTGGAAACTAGGAACACTGAGAGGGGGGGTGAATCAGTGTTCCACAATATTTGAATTTCAAATAAAAATTGTCAACAACAATATTAAACTTTAACAACATCCACAACATATAAATAGAAGGAAACATGCAAACTCATTAAAGAGACAATGTGAAAACCATAACACCAAAAATTTTACGTGGAAACCCTGTTAGGGGAAAAACCACGGTGGAGATTAATCGACAAAGTATACTCTGTTAAAAGTATGATCAAAAGGAAATGCACTTTCATTCAGGCACACTACCTAGAGCTCACTGCTCAAAATAGGGAAGGCTCACTGCCTTACAAAATATTTGAGATTACAACAAAAAGTTGAACTAAGAATATAACATCTACAAATGTTTGGATTCGGTTCCAATGAGGCACATAAAATAGATTCTAGACCTTTCATCCAATTCACACTTCTGCTCTTCTCTACTTTGCTTTCCTACACAAAAACCCTTTTGTTGTACAAACAGATCTTTTGATATTAGCTCATAGAGCTACTCTGCACTTTTTTTCTCACACCTAAGATTTAGTTGTGTTGTCATAAGTTAATTTTTATCTTATGTGATGATTTTCTAGGATTAAGTTGTGTTGTTGTAAGACACATCAATGTGGAGAGATTTTAATGCCAACAAAGGAGATTTATTTGGAGCAAACAAACATGCCCTCTATTCTTCAGGTTCTTACTTGCAATGTGGCCAAATTGAAAGCCCTAAATTTTATTATGTGGGATGTTAGAATAAATTAATTCAAGATTTATCACTATAGAGCATTGCTAACATATTAGTCTATAGCTACTTAATACCACTCACCTCACCATCCATCATAACTATTTCAATCAATTGTTGTGATATGTAATGTCTAAAACTCTTCTAAAATATTCTTCATAAATATTAATTGGGACATGTCAGTGGTTGCCTTAAGTTGAATGTTCCCCCTAACCTCACCATCTTAGGGACATCAAGTGTCTTATAAATATGCTTAAGAAATGTAGAAAATATACATCATTTTATGCTCTCCAATCCTTTACACTCTGGTTGTGGTTTAAATTTACACACATCCTCTAATCATTCATGTTGTGATTCGATTTGTGGCATCAACCCATCCTTTGGTTATAAGGGGTAGCTTGCGGTTGTCTACACCTAAAATTGGTCAAGACAATTAAATAATTAAATACTAGATATTTAATTAATGAACCCCTTTATTTCAACTACTTATAAATAAATTCTCAATTTATTTATATAGTTCACACTTTTCTAAATTCTTCATTCTAAACCACATTCTTCTAAATTTAATTAAATAAAAAAATGATTATAGTTTGTTTTTATTTAGTTAAATATCTCTTCACTAAATTTTGAATAATTTCAAATTCAAAATTAGTCACATGTCTACGACACTTTTTGGCCATGTCATCAAATGTCACATGTAATTAAATATGACTAATATTTAAATTACATTTATCTTCAATAAACTTTTAACACATGGCTTACTTCTCACACACTTTATTCCTTCATCCATTTGGCATGTTGCCCTTGGTCAAGGGAACATCCTCCTTGATTCTTCCATCTCCACCTTTCATCCCTCATGTTTGAATCTGGACCGTTGATCACTGCCACATCACAAGATGCTTTGAAAATCCTATAAATAGAACCCTTTACAACAACATTTATCAATCACATCTTTTAGCAAACCTATTATGCAAGAATATTTTTGGAGCATTTAGAATTTGATCATTTAGCATTTAGCAAGTTGCATTGTTTTATCATTCTAACTTAGAATCATGTCTTAGTTTGTAATTGCATTTTAGTTTATCATATCAATAGTTAATATTTGAGCATATGCAGAATCATTTTAGCCTTTTTATGCAGCATTATTATCCATTTGTCAATATCACCATTATCATAGTATCATGGCTTTTATCACATAGTTTCATGTATGAACTTAGATTTCTTACATTTTGAACATCATCTTGTTTCTCAAGTTGTCATTCTAACAATCATAGTGCACATATAAAATCTGAGAACCAAATGATTTAACGAAACCTTGAGAATAGAGAACAATGGAACATTTTTAGAGATTTGTTTGTTGCAAATAGATTAGTTCTTTGATTCAAATCTTTAATATAATATGTCTCATTGATGTTTGTGTTGATTTACTAACTCTCCCACATTTCACACACACAGTGGTTACTATTGCCACAAAGACACAAAAAACTACTGCATAATTACATATTACCCTCAAGAGGAAAAATTAGAAGGAATTCATTAAAATCATTGATATAGTTGTGTTGAGATCCAACATTCATGATAAGAAAACTTTCAATTGTCTTGAAAATTTGAAATAAATCATATAGGAAAAATGATGAGCACTTGGTGAAGGCCTTCTAAGAAAGGCCATATCTTTTGAGCTATGCTTATTCGTAGGTTTAAAATACACACGTAAAAGAAGATATCGATTATTCAAAAATGCCATACTCTTGGTATCTGAAGAGATAAGAATATAATGAACAATTCTCTTGCAAACTATTCAAAAAACCCTACACCCAAGCATGCAAGAAGGGACAAGGAATAACTATATGCATTTCTATGAATAGAAGCCCCAAATTTATCAAGTTCAAATTGGGATTCCAAATATTTAACATTCTCAATAATACTAATATATTTGTAATGGACTGTGGAAGCTTCAATAATACTAATATATTACCAGAAACTTTCTTGGAAGATGGCTAGATTTTGTGCTTTTGTGAGGGAGATGTTTGGTAGATCCATCCATCCCCTGATATCCCTACCTAATTCTTCTCTAGACCTTGCAGGGGATTCAAACAATTTGGATCACCAAAGCCTTCACAAAAACTTCTGTACAAAATTAAATAATGAAGAATTTATGCACAAATCCTCTTTTGAATGATGCATAAAGCCTCCACCACAACACCACACAATTTTTTTTGGGCCTTGCGGTGGTGCAATGATTCACCGCATCACCGCAAGGCCCAACAACAAACAGTGTGGTGTTGCGGTGGAGGCTTTGTGTGGGTGATATCACATTTCTTTTCAAGGTATTTTTTGAAACAGTTTGCTTTCCTTGTCTATGCTTCCACATTTTCATTTTATTTAGGTTACCAACAATCTATTTGCATGAATTTTTCCTTGATAGACTACAACAACCTCACAAGCATAGGGTTGTTGCAGAAATTGGACTGAAAGAAAAAGTCTTAAGAAACAAAAATGGGAAATCCTTTGATGGAATCATGAAAGAATGAGAGCACGATGCAAAGGATTTTTTAAAGAATTCATTTGTTCAAATTTGGAGCCATTTTATACAACAGATGTTTTGGTGGTGTCTGGAAAAGGGGTGAGCTCATTGGATCAATTGGGAATGCCTCTAACCAAACGAAAGAATTATTTTTAAAGGGGTTTTCATCTAGAATGTGAATCCATCAATATAATTCAAACCCATATCTTATTTGCCAGTTTTCTAAACCTTTATTGATCTATTTTAGGAATTTTTATGGCATCATAGCTGCTCACAATCCATTTTGAATTAAAAATATAATCAAGTGTGATGAAAAACCATCCTTCCCAAATCCATCATCAATAGTAAGTTTCTATGTTTTGTGGCAGTAAGAATTAGCCCAAATGTTTGACAAAATGTTTATTTATATGAAGTTGTGATTTGTAGACTATTTTGAATGTTTTGAGTGAATTTTGATAATAAAAAATGAGTCTTCTAGAGCTTCTACCCTCTCATTAAATGAAATTTGATCAGTCATATACTCTATCTCCTTGCTTGATCTAGTTTTGAAGATGAATTGTGAGATTTTTATTAAAATTTGCCTTTAAAAGATGGAAAATGTGTTTTTTGATGGAATCAATTTCTGAAGGTTGTAATTGGTTTTGATTTGGCCTGTGGTGATTAATAAAACCTAATCAAAACCTTTCCTAGCAACACAAAAAAAATGTAATTTTTTGGGGTGTGTTCATGCTTTGGTTGCAAGGTGAGGTATTATGATAAAAACCTCTCACCTTGACTGCATCAATACCTTTCACCCATCAGTTTAGCTAGACATCATAGTTTGTCTTGTCATTGGATTTTTTGAGTTGAGATATTAAATCATTTCGGTTTGTACTCATAAAATCCTCTGAAATCTTGTGATAATTGGAAATATTGCTTCTTTTTGTCTTTAAATATTGAAACGTGTATTATATCAAGTTTTGGAATGATAGAGTGCAAGTTAGCTTCTATCTTAAAATCTAAAACTATTATTTGGTTTCAACCCGCAATTTGATGGAATGTATTGATCTTAAGTGGCATATATTTTTTTCCTTAGTTTTCAAAATTTTATAGGGATAATCCATAATAAGTTGATTCACAACATTTTTGCTTCACATCATGGTGTAGTCAACGTTATATTCCATCATCACATTATATATTTTGATCCTTTTCTTTTGGTAATTCTTTTCCTAGAAGGATTTACACTTTCCATAATGAAGTATGTTATTATGAGTCTTTATATATTTCATTGATGACTACTAGCATAATCAGATTTTGTGAGTACTCATCATTGTTTTCTTTGTTTATGTTACATTTAGACCTATATGTTCAAATATGATAGTGTCCATGGCCAATGGAAGAAACATGAAGTGAAGGTCACGGATGAAAAAACTTTACTTTTTAGTGAGATACACGTAGCTGTATTTGGTTGCAGGTAAGTCATTTTTACTTCTTGTAAGTTAAGACCATAAGGTATTCATAGTCATTATCAGTGAAAATTTTTGTATTAGTTTTAACTTATGCTTTCATCTCTTCACATTCTTATTATGAATTAAATTTTCTATTGATTGTGGCAATTTTTATATTATAATAATCTTGCTGATTATTTGTTTTCTCATATTGTTGCAGTGTAAAAATCTTGTTGAATCAGAACAATTTCTTTTACCAAGGGCCATATTTTCTCATATTATTGTAGTGTCAAAATCTTGTTGAATCCAACTCAAATATTTATTTTCTCATATTGTTGCAATGTGAAAATCAGAACATGCTCGAAGGTTCTTAACAAATCTAATAGTTGTACCAAGGGCCATGTTTAACAAACCAAATGCAATTGCCAACTTTTCACTATGGTGGTAGATAAATGATTATTTTTTCTTCTATTCCACAATATTAAGTAAAAGTCTTGAATTTGGAAATACCTTGTTGCCTTCATTTTCCAAGCCAATTTCTCCTATTTTGCATAACTCTCCCATGATTGTGGATGTGATCTATCTTCTACATTTTTTAATTGATTTATCTTTTTGTTGTGTTTGGACTTACTTTTGCAAACTTGCAATATGCAATGCACTTTCAGTCTTTCTGAATTGAGACTAATAGTAATTTTGTTAGTTGTATTGAGGCACAACTTCATTCATGGCAAAAAAAGCAACACATTGTTGCTCATATCAGATGGCACGTTGTATATAAAAGAGGAAAGATTGTAGGGTTATTATTGAATGCATTGAAGGAGAGAGCTTCATATATGGGACACAATCAACACTTTCCTTCTTGGATTCTACATGTTACAGGTTGCACCAGGAAGGTTTCCTACATTGTAGAAGTTTTAAAAGATGAAAGGGGCATGTGCTTACATTGAAGGGCTCCAATTTTTTGGAGAAGTTTCTTTCTTGTCATTTTTGTGCATTGTAACTCAGATTTTTAGTCTTGTGATTGAAAATAAAAATTTTAATGCTCTATTTCTAAGCATTTTTCAAGCAAGATAGATATTTCAAACTTGTGCAAGCTATAAGAACATCTTTCTTTTAATAAAGTTTAGTGATTTTGCCTTATTAATGACTGTCTTATTGTGTGTAATTGATGATTGATGTGTATTTCTATGTTTTATATTTAAATCCTCAAATATCAATCAATTAAAATGACTAAATATACTACTAATTAATGTCAATTAATAATTAAATTGACTAAGTATAATACCAATTGACAAAAATTAGTGAACCATGAATAAATATGACAAAATATATGACCAATGAATAAAATTGACTAAATATACTACCAAATTGATCAAAATGATGATTAAAATTATTGACTAGATACACTACCAGTGGACATAAATCAGTGAATAAAAATGACTAAATAAGTGACCAGTTAAGAACAATCAATGACTAAATAAGTGACCAAATTACAACAATCAATGACTAAATCAATGACTACATATACTACCAAATTGATCAATCAAAACTATAGACATGTAAAATTGACCTAACACCTATCACACACCCTAAACAACATCGAACAACATCAAACAACATCCCATAACATTTTGTAATGTCTCAGAATGTCTCAGAATCAACCTGTAATGTCTCAAAATATATCAAAATCAACCTGTAATGTCTCAGAACATATCGGAATCACCCCAGAACGTCTTGAAACAAATCAAAATCAACCCAGAATGTCTCAAAACAACTCAGAATCAACCTGAAACAACTCAGAATCAACCTGGAATGTCTCAAAACAACTCAAAATCAACCCAGAACATATTGAAACAACTCAAAATCAACTCAAAACATCTCAGAATCAACTCAAAATGTCTTAGAACATCTCATAATCAACTCAGAACATCTTGAAACATCTCAAAATCAATCGAAACATTTCAGAACATCCTAAAACACCTCAAAATCATCCTACAACATCATACAACATCAAACGACATCCAAAACCCTAATTTCATCTATTAATTGAATAATACAACATTATTTAATTAATTCACTTTTTCATCATTTCTGACAAATTAAATAAATTTCATTTATTTAATAAAGTCCTGAAAACCCTAATTCTACTATTAATTAAATAAAACAACATTATTTGATTAATTCACGTTTCATCATAATTACATTTATTTAATAATGTCCTAATCTCACTTCATTTCATCTCGATTAATTAAATAATACCAATTGTTTGATTACCTTATTCCCCTAAGTTGATTAAATTATTAAATCATAATAATTTAATTAAGACACTTTTCCTCAAAAATTTGAATAATCAAACCAAACTATTCAAATCAATTATCAAAAAATCAAACACAAAAAGGAATTAATTAATTAAATAAATTAATTCATATTCCTCACCCACTTTCTAATTGAGAAAATCATGGCTTGCTAACTAAATAATCTAATTTGCTAACTCAACCATCAATTACCTAACTAATCCCCGACTGATCAATCTAAACCCTGACTAGCAATCTATTCTTCAATCACCCAAATTGTGCAATCAACTTTGCACAATATTCTCATGTCTAAATCCTCTCAACACATTTTGATCATTGATCTAGATTTTCTCCAACGCAATCCTAATCGTCGATTCAAAATCTCATTTCCTATATAACAAACCTCTCTCCGCACAAATAGGGATTGGAGAGTCAACATACTTTTTGCAATGAGGTGCTGTCACAATCACCATTTATAGAGCTTCAACCTTTTTCGATCAACCAAGCATCATTCATCTAGCTTTTGCACACAAACTTTGGAGGCTTTGCAGTGACAAGAACAATCCAACATCAAGTGAATAATCTCTGCTACGGGATGATAAAGTTGTGCTTATTACTTGCATTCATTTTGGTAATCATAGGTTTCTTAATGTATGTTCAATTAGCTTAGTTTCATTTCGTATGTGTAGGATTAAATTTTAGATTTTTTGTGTTTGATCTTAGCTTAGATCCTAATTTCAATTGCAGTTTGATCTTGTTTTCGTCTAACATCTTCCCCCTCACACAAAAACAACCAATAAATGACTAAAAATGGTTTAGTCATCAATTTGGTCACATTATAAATGACTAGAAATAAACTACTAATGGTCACATGATCATGTTTAGTCCTTTATATGCAATTTTTAGTAGTTTTTTTAATCATATATTATTGTTTGTGTACTAGTGATATATCTACAAAATTAGGATAAGATCTATCCCCTGCTCTATCTTTCGTCGAATTGTGATTGGTCCTGATGACAAATAGACGGTTGTTTATGGCTTGTCTCACCTAGCTGTTTGACTGAGGGCTACCCATTTGAAGCCCTCAGTGCAACCCCACTCCTTTGGGAGTAATCTAGATGGTGAATCTCCTATGGGACATCTCTATGATACAATGTCTGATAGTATACCACCTTGAAGATGACCTCTCTATACATCCAAGCGGCCACCACCTATCCCTGTGCCACCAATTTGATGGCCTCTAGCTACTGACACCTCCCAGTCTTATGGGACAACTATAGGTCCAACTACTATTGCAACTATACCTCATGATCTCTTGAAACTATCATGGCCTACAACTACTAACATAACTGATCTCTCTCTATTGTAAATGCAATAATCTGATCGTCCCAAGGATCTGGCCCCGGTGGTGGCTGTTTTGGTGGTCCTTGTTGATGAGGTAAAAATAACCTCATCAATATAATGGATTCAATACTATACCTTATACCTTTCAGCCAAGCTTACATTGCCAATTAATTACCTTTAGGATAAATAATTGCTCTCTTTTTATGAATAAGCGTGCAATCTTTATTTCTTGAAATTATTCAAAATATGCTAATTTGTGCTGATTTAATGGTTTAGTTCTTGAGCATTCCACAGGTCAACTTCCACCACCGGTTACCATTCCAGTCAAAATGAGGATTAATGCAAGTTTCAACACCGCTAAATAAAAGTGACTGGGCGTTGGAATTTCAGGAGCATACGTTATGGACTGAGTCTTCATAGTTTATGTTATTTTCAGTTCTAAAAACTTTATGGCTCGTACTGAACCTCTTTAATATTTCATGGCATGGTCTTTAAAGTCCATTAGTTGTTGACAATCTATTGAAGAATTTATTAACTAGAAAGTAGGATTTTGTTAACCACTTTCATATAAATATGTAACTATTGAAAATGATGAATACAAAAGAATATCGTTATGCTACCACTATGTCTTTCTAAGTTGTACTTCCATATGAATAAAATGAGTTTTTCCCACCACTTTTGGAATTATTGAACAATGTGAATGGAGTTCTTCGAATGAAGTAATTTGGAGAATACCAGTGCATGTGATCTAAGATAGTTGTAGAAACACTCGAGAGCTAGCCACTCAAGGGTTATAGATTAGATAGATAAGTATTTTACTTCTCATTCTGTACTTTCTTTTAGTAGTTAATAATAAAAATTGGAATTTATTTTCATGTACGTGTCATGTTGTCAAATCAATCCTGCAAGTTGTAGCTAAGTTCGTAGTCTTTGAATTTAGTGTTTGAAGTTCTGGAGCACCTTTCTTCAGTTGTTTCAGATTGTTAAATCATTTCATGCTAGTTGTTTAGATTGTTATCTTTTGCACTAGATCAATGGTTCCTAGTTTCTTTGCAAGTTTTACTTCTTCAACAATATTTACATTCTTTAGACTAATCATTTCCATGCTTTCTATCTTAGAGGTGATGCTTTTCAGATTCATAGTTTTCTACTTTCTAGTTTAATTATTTCAAGTTTTCTAGATAGATGATTTCCTACTTTCTAAGTTTAAAAGATTTTTAGTTTAGAGTTTCATTTAGTTGTACGGTACTTAGGAAACCTGAGAGAGATAGTCGAGATGTCTTCTATTGCATATAGCCTTTGGACACTACCTGGTTGATATATTAATGTGTTTATCAACTAAAGTGTTAGGACCTAATGACAGCCTATCACTTTTTGGCACCGTTGTCAGGGAGATTTCTTTTTCTAGTGTTAGTAGGAAATATCTTGAATACCCCTTTTAGAAATAGAAATAATCCTTCAGCTTCTTTTCTGCATGGTTAAGAAATGAGGCCCCCATGGAAGATTCATACCAAAAACCCCCCCAATTGACGTACCAACAAGTAGGGAGGAAGGAAACTCAAATTAAGAACTTACTGAGGAATTGACTAAACAGGGTCAACCTGAGACCTTCCCACATATCCTAGAAAGAGAACACATAGTTGTCGAGGAGCGTATTCCTTTACAAACTCTAGAACCTCGCCCAATTGAGAAAACTTTGGAAGAGAGTCACATTCTCTTCAACATCATGGGTGACTGTAGAAATGCCACCAACAACAACAATAACCCTCCCCACCACACACATTCACTTATCTTATTTCTATTGATGTACATGAAAATATGACAATGAAAAATATCTCACCGGTCTTCTTGCCAACCTTTCAAGGTTTTTCTATTAAGGACCCTGATCAGTTTCTATTTGAGTTTAAAGTCTTGTGTTAGACATATGACTACAAGAATGATAATCAGAAACTCAAGTTTTTCCCTTCCACTCTGAAAGACTCAGCCATGTGCTAGTTTATGGGATTGGCTTCTCAATCGATAACCACTTGGGATGAAATGGAGTCTGTCTTTCTGGAGAAATACCAAAGTTATTGTAGGGTCAGCGATAGGAAAGATGATATGTTCAAGATAAGGAAAAATGAGGATGAAAGTTTAGAGGATTGTCTAGATAGGTTTATCTTCTTATCCAAACATTGTGGTGGAGAAGCTATTAGTTTTGATATTCTGAAGACCCTATTCCTTAAAGGTCTTGATGATGAAGCTCAGAGGAGATTGGACTTAATGGGAAAAGGAGATGTGTCCCAACTGGGACTAGATAATATTATGGAATTGTATCAGAATTTCTCTCGAAATCGAGGAGGAATCAAGAAGTCCACTCTCTTCAAAGGTTCCAGTGACATAAGCAAACTTTGTGAAGAGCTATCCAACTTCAAAATTGACATTCTTGTTAAGCTAAACACCACCTTAGATGGCATACAGGCTAAAACACAAAATCTTGAAACTTTGTCTATTTACTACCCTAGGTGCTAAAACAAACATTTGCTAAGGGAATGTCCCTTGGAAAAAGTTGACAAGATTCACATTTGTCAAGTGTGTGACAAAAATCACCCCACTAATCAGTGTGAGCTTCTGAACGCCATCAAGAATTACAAGAAAAGAACAACCCTAGTTGAGGAAGAAGTAAACGTTGTAAATCAAAGAACTGGAGGAAATTTTTCCTATGGCTAGAACTCAAACCCTAATTGGAGAACCCAACCCAATTAGAACAATAATCAATGGGAAGCACCCTAGCCATAAGCACCACCTCTAGTACCCCCTAATTGGGGAACCTATCCTTGGGGACCACTTGAATGGGTAAATCAATCCTGGGGTAACCCTCAGTGGCCTAACCAGCCTCAATAGCAGTGGTACCCTCAAAACCCCATTCCTCAATGTAATCAACCTCAACATCAGTTTTATACTGGCCCCAGGAGGATGCTTACTCAACAAAAAAATCTTCTACCACCTCCCCAGAACACTCAACAAAATGAACAAGTTAACCAACCACCACTTTTGATGCAACTAGTTTTGAACCCCAAGAAAAATTTCCCAAATACTCTGGTGTATTCCACCGAACAAGACAATATCATTGGACTTAACGCCATACACTGTGGAAACCTGCATATGAGGTTTGGAAAAACACTTTCACAGCTGACTATTGAAGAAATCTTAGATGAACCTATTAAGAAGTCTGTTGAGAAGACCACAATAACGCCCATATCTGTAGACCAAATTCTAGAAACAACTCAACACAAGCCCAACCCACCATATTCAGCTGCAGCTTCTGACTTACCTCAAGAGGAGGGGGGTCAGTCTCCAACTAAACTTTTGAAGGATCCCACTCCTAAGGATAAAATCAAAGCACCTTTTCTGGAGTGTCTGGAACTGATAACTATGAAAGATACTCTGAAAATGACCTCACTCATTGAAACTACATTGATACAATAAATTAAACAATTGTAGATTGAAGTCCCTTTGCTACAAGCGATTAAGGAGATTCCTGAGTTAAACCAGCTGATTAAACAATTATGTATTAAAACCCTAGGGAGGAAACCAAAATGAATCAATATTGTCCACATAAATGGGTACCTAGCTGACTTGTTGGTAGGGATGACCACTACTCCAAAATATGACGATCTAGGTAGTCCGCTTATAACAGTAACAGTTAATGAGGTAGCAATACCTAATGCTTTGGTAGACCATGGAGTATCCATTAACGTAATGACTATTGATGTGATGGAAAAGAAGGGACTTACTGATTTACGCCCCACAACTACTGTTGGAAGTGGAATTACTCTGAGAGGTGGGGGTGAATCAGAGTAATGTATAATTTTTTTTTTGACTTGAAATACAGATTTGAACTTTCTGACCTTGAAAAAATGAGTGACTTGTATATGCAGTGTGAAAACTGAGTTTTGAATGATTGTTTTCCAATGACTTAACCAAACATAACATGAATGCTTAACAACTCATATCAAAGCATGATATACATTGTTCATGTAAAGCTAAATGAACAAATTTTTGATGCTTTCTTTTACACAAGATACCAACTCACTTATGGCAGAATTTAACATTCATACAATGAACATGAACAATTGAACATTGATCTTAAAGACAACTTGAAACTGTGATAAAGTATCAGAGCATTGCATAAACCATTTTAACATATAACAAAATGAGAACTTAAGCAAGATAAGCACAAACCACACAAAAGAGAAAACACAAAATTTTGACAAGTGGAAAACCCTCTTGGGGTAGAAAAACCACTCCAAAATGCCTTACAGGCTTAATTCCAAACTTATTACAATGTTTTTTAGAGCACCAACTCAGTAACAATGTGGAGCACCAACTCCAATAACAATGTGGAGCACCAACTCCAATAAAAAACTGAAGTACCCACTTCAAGTTAGAAGCACCAACTTCTTTTGAAACAAAATATCATGCTAATGCAAACTGTTATGACCTTATAATTGCATTAATTATTTGTATTTACAAAATCTCAACAAAATACAAGTATGATTTTTCAATAATGCTCACAAAAAAAATGTGTACTGAATCAAACAATACCAATATAACCTTACTGAAATATATGCAATCTTTGTAATAAGAATCAGAGATATGAACTCTTTAAGCTCTCTTTTACAAAAGATATTGCTTTAATAACATAACCCTATTATGCTCAAGAACCCTTGTTCTCAACAATACCAATTTTTTGTTCACCAAGAAATGGCTTCTAGCCACATATTTATACAATGAATATAGAATAGTTCTTATTTGCAAAACTTGTATCCAAATTAACCAGGGTTTGGATAAACTAAAAAATAATATAGTTAAATCATGAGACCCATAATGGGTTCAAAATAATAACCAAATAAATTTGATGAATAGCCACTGAAATATGAAACCCTTGAGTATAAACTCGGGTTAAGCAAAACTCAAAATATTTTTCAACAAATTCTTAACCAAAAATCAATTGCATTCAAATCAACACATCTTTAAGATTTCAAAACCAAATACCTATCATGGCGGACAAAAGACATTACCAATTGCTTGTATAAACCTCATAACGATCGCACTGAAGACTCGATGCAGCTCATCAAACTTGTAGCACACAGATTACTGAAAGATAAGCACGAAAACCAGCTATACTATAACTGTAAACTCTCCATGGTGGCACTGGGTTTTGTATCTTTAGAACAACGTAATGAATACCCTAACTTCCTTTTGAATCAATACTTTAGCTTTCCTTTTCATCATTTGATAAAACTTGAAGTCTGAGAGGACTTTAATCATAATAACCCTTAATCATATGCTGCCAAAGATCCGACAACATTATTAACTAAACATCAATGATGGTTGTCGACAAAAACCTAATGATAAATGTTATTTCACTGCCATGTGAAATAAAGTCAACTACCTTGTATAATACAATGAGGTTGATACAAATAATAACATGGTAAGCCCGATATAATATGGTATGCTCGGTGTAATGTAAGGTGAAGCCAAAAATGTGACCCAACAGTATGATAGCCGATAGCCATTTAAATGACTTTCATTTTAAACATTAACAAAAGGTCGATGAATGAACATTATGTAATATAGTATGCCCAGCTAAAACTTGAAGTATATTAAAATGTAAACCATATCATATGTAAATAACCCGATTACTCAAGACAAAGCCATGTATGGATTTAGCTTTATGCCACCGAATATAGCATATAATTGCTATAAGAAATACAACCACT
Organism: Sequoia sempervirens; assembly: GCA_007258455.2. Taxonomy (NCBI): domain Eukaryota; kingdom Viridiplantae; phylum Streptophyta; class Pinopsida; order Cupressales; family Cupressaceae; genus Sequoia; species Sequoia sempervirens. The sequence goes on from VDFB02271358.1 coordinate 208,080,259, forward strand.
TTACTATATTTGATTGCCCCTTGAAAATGAATGTTGCCATGTAAACCATCAAAAAGAATTACTTTGAAGAGGAATGGAAAACATATCACCCATAATTATTCAGTTCATATAAACCTATTACTAGCACCTGTGAGTGCTAAAATAAGACTTGTATGCCAAAGATACAACCATGTAAACCAAGCATATAAAATCTGAATAAAGTGAATGTGCAATACAAGTCTTCACGAAAATTGAAACTTACCAAAAAACCTTTAATGCTATCACCTGTATATACCTTAACAATGCTTATGTAATCACTGAAGTTAGCCATGCCAAACAACCTGTATGAAATAATAACTCCACTAAACAAATACATATCCTTTGCACATGAATCCAACAATCAGTACCACAAGACAAAACTGAAGATAAACCATCAAATCACTGTCCATATAGGAATCACTGAATAAGCCAAGTATTGAAACATCAATAGCCAAATGCACCAATGAATATGCTAATGCCAAACCACAATGAATATGCCAATGCCAATAACCAATCAGTTTTGACATCAAGGAAAAATAGCACAAAAGAGAAGTCAACAAACTCCCCCTTTGTCCTTGATGGAAAAAATTGAGTTATCTGAACCAAAATCAACTCAAGCACACTCATATTTCTCCCCCTTTTTGTCACAAGGACAAAGGTTAATAGAGGAGAATGTGAAATTCCATGAATAAAAATAATTGAATCCAACCAACACATTTCCATCAGAAAATAACAGTAAAGAATCAAATCATTACTTTAGACATAAGCAAAATAACTTTGTTGTATATAACGCCTTGTATTCTCATGAGAAAACACAATAACTCTTGCAGCCATAATACTGACAGCATGTAAATAACATAAATAAAGTATTGTATGCACCAATTGCACAACCTGCAAATAGCAACTCACTGTTAAGAGAACAAAGGAATATCATTGGTAAGCACCCCAAAAATAAATACCACTGCCATACATCAATGACAAGCTGAGAATGCATAGATCACCAAGTTGTATTATAACCAATCACCAACCATATTATGTATCATGAAATATCCAAGAAACCTCTCCCTATGATATAGCACTATTCAAACAAAAACTAGTTGCATCAAAATATATCAATACTGGCATCATAACTCCTTTTTGAGTACCACACTTGATAGAGAGAATTCAGCAAGTAGAAACACAATTAATCAAGTTGTTTCAGATGTAGCCCTAATTAAACAACACCACACTATGTGCATTATAAGCATAAATTTCTGAATACCATGAAGAATATGAACATTGTCAACTAAATATCATAAGATCATCATATCATGCCAAAACCAACTTCCTTTTGTATAGCAACAAATCACTGTCAAGCATGAATCGAGGAAGCATATCAATAAATATTACCACATTGTCACCTATCATACCAATTATCCTGAACCATATCAACAAAATAATGATCAACTATGTGAAACAACAAAGTACTGTCACCTGCAAGCTAAAGACCATGAACTGCCAAGTAACAACAAAGAACTATTATACCAAAGCAACTATTCCATTGTCAAAGCATTGTCTTTTGTGAAAATTGTGCAAAAGATAACAAAAAAATAACTATCATCATGTATACTATACTATCAGCATACAAAAAGAACTGTCATAGATAGGCAATATACAAATCATCATTTATCATCTACATACTCACTGTCAAAATACTAGTATTGCTACCATACCCCTACAAACACCTTACATCAACAACAAACAAAAAATAATACCACTAGAAAACTATGACTGATATCAATCAATTGCCTGCTTATTTCTGACCTGTGTCCAAGCAACAAATGTTTCTTTCACTGATGTTGTCCTATCTTAAGTAACCATCTCATGAAACTTGAAACAATTTGACTTGCCAGTCTAAACATTAGACAACTGCAATCCAAACCATAATGCAATAAGAAAATGCACACAGTACCATCTAGTGGAATATTCAGAAATGAACACTTAAGAAGAACCAAATGCAACCACGTGTTGATCCAATGCTTAAGGAAACAAATGGTTCCAACAGATAAGAATGTATCCCCCTAAGACCATGCATACTTTAAAAAGCATTTAGACAAGACTGTTTCAAGAAGCCTTGAAACCATGTTCCACATTGTTTCATCCTCTTTATGAAGACATAACAACTAAGTGTTGACTGTCCAAATAACTAATATCAATCCTCTGTTCATTCTCAAGAAAAAAATTCTACAACTCGTTGCCATAAACAAGACAATGTTAACACACAATCCTTCATGTAATAAAAATTGCAAACTATTCCAAAACACCAACTAAACTACAAAGATTTGATTGCAGTTTATACTTTTAGGGATATAAGATAAAACTTTAAAACACACCCTGCAATCACATAGATTGATTAGTGAAAAGAAATAGGAGGAAGATCATAGAGACTCCTCCTCAACTAATCAAACACTTTCACACTAGTCACTTCATAGATATTTCCCTATGTCCTTGAACTAGCAATAACTATTTCTCCTTATTTCCTTTTAATCTGACACCCACAATCATCAAAAAGAATACATAAATCCTAATCACATATTTGTGTCACACTTAACAAATTGTGTTTTAAACCTACTGCATAATAAACATCTAGCAAGAAAATGTTATTACCAAAAACCATTGTGCCTTTTGCCATAAGTTGTATGTAATCATCATTACCAAACCATACTAAACCAAAATCACCAAATTCAAGTTCAGTAAAAATACTTATGTCTCCTATCATATGATGAGAACAACCACTATCTAAGATCCATGTATTTTCAACTTTAGCAAGTAATTCAGTTTGACTAAAGATACCTTCTTGTTCTACATTTCTCCTTTTAGGCATCCAAATCAACTTAACGTTGTTTTACATAGTTGTCTTAGAAAGACTATTTTTCTTCTTGTAGGAAGCTTGTCTAGATCTACAATATTTAGCTTTTACATTTATATCTAGAAAATCACTTGAATCATTCATATAACCAAGACCTGACTTGTCTTTATAAGACCTTTGTTTATTCAAAAGATTTGTAAATTCCTTTCTAATATTGTTGATTTTAGTTTCTAAGATACAACACTTTTCTTCCTTGAATTCCAATTGCATCCTTGTAATCTTAAGAATTTCAAGTTGAAGTATTAAATCAGTAATTTCCTTTTCAGCAATTATAATCTTACCTACTAGATTCTCAGTATCTTGCTCAATCTGAATTTTCTGGTATACTAAGTCCTTCAAATTTTGAACTTCACTTAGAGCAATTTTCAATTCATTCTCAAAACCATTCAATTATTTATTAGAAGCAGAAGTCTCTGCAAGTCTATTTTCTTGTAGTTCCATTTCATTCATTGTGGCCATAAATACAGTTTCACCTTTTAGATCTATTTTATCATTTTCTAAAATAGATTGGTTATCTGATTCTTTATTTGAAACCTTTTGTGAATCAACTTCAGCCATGAATAAAGTTTTATCTTCATCACTAAGTGAGTCATCTGTCTCAACATCCGATTCTTCTTTGGTAAAGAGACTCTTTTTCTTTTTGAAGTTAAACCTCTTTTTAGGATCAAAGCCCTTTTTCTTATACTATTTTTTTAACTTTTCATCCTCATTGACTTGATCACCATAAGGGAATTTAGCAGCAAAGTGTCCAGACTTCCCACAAGTAAAACATTCGAATGGCATCTTTCCTTTATATTTCTTTGTCAACTTCCTCACTAAAAGAGCTTCCAAAGAATCAGACAATTCTGATTCACTGTCTAAATTTTCTTTCTTTTCTACTTTAAAAGCAGTCTCTTTAGAGGTTGAAGCAAAGCTTCCTATCCTCATTTCATAGGTTGTTAATATGCCTTGTAAATTATCCAAGGTAAGTGAATCAAAACGCTTCTTTTCTTCAAGAGTAGAAACTTTAGACTCAAATTTAGGATGCAAAGTCCTAATCACTTTTTGAACAACATTAGATTCTGCAATTGTTTCACCTAGACCTCTTCTTGCATTGACAACTTCATCTATTCTTAAGAAATAATCAACAATATTTTCATCATCCTTCATTCTCATTTCCTAAAATTGATTCTTGAGAGTAAGGATTTTGGATTGCTTAACCTTTTCATTTCCTTGATACACATTTTCAAGCTTCTCCCAAATTTCATATGCAGATTTACAATGCATTACTTTAACAAATACATATTTTTTCAAGCCACACAAGAGTGCATGTTTAGCTCTTGCATTCATTTCATATTTCCTTTTCTCTTCATGATCTATAGGTATGGTATCAGGTACAATGTATTTACTACACATTAAGTTCCAGACATCAAGATCTAAAGAAATAAGATATGTTTCCATTCTGATTTTCCAAAACACATAATCAGAGCCATCAAATAAAGGAGCTCTTGTAACAGATGAACCTTCAAGTGCATGTGCCATTATGACAAACTTCCAAGACCAGAATCAATCCTAGGTGGTAAAACCTAATATAGGACCCTACGCTCTGATACCACTTGTTGGAAGTGGAATTACTGTGAGGGGGGGTGAATCAGAGTAATGTATAAAAACATTTTTGACTTGAAATGCAGATTTGAACTTTTTGACCTTGAACAAATGAGTGACTTGTATATGGAATGTGAAAATTGAGTTTTGAATGATTGTTTTCCAATGACTTAACCAAACATAACATGAATTCTTAACAACTCATATCAAAGCATGATATACATTGTTCATATAAAGTTGAATGAACAACTTTTTTATGCTTTCTTTTACACAAGACACCAACTCACTTATGGCAGAATTTAACATTCATACAATGAACATGAACAATTGAACATTGATATTAAAGACAACTTGAAACTATGATAAAGTATCAGAGCATTGCATAAACCATTTTAACATATAATAGAATGAGAACTTAAGCAAGATAAGCACAAACCACACAAAAGAGAAAACACAAAATTTTGACGAGTGGAAAACCCTCTTGGGGTAGAAAAACCACTCCAAAATGCCTTACAGGCTTAATTCCAAACTTATTACAATGTTTTTCAGAGCACCAACTCAGTAACAATGTGGAGAACCAACTCCAATAACAATGTGGAGCACCAACTCCAATAACAAACTGAAGCACCCACTTCAAGTTAGAAGCACCAACTTCTTTTGAAACAAAATCTCACGATAATGCAAACTGTTAGGACCTTATCACTGCATTAATTATTTGTAGTCACAAAATCTCAACAGAATACAAGTATGATTTTTCAATAATGCCTACACAAAATGCATTGAATGAAACAAACACTAATATAACCTTACTAAAATATATGCACTGGTGCACAAGAATCTAGATAGCGAACTCCTTACTTCCTTACAAAAAGATATTGCATTGGCCAACATAAACTCGCTCTACTCTAAGAACCCCTTGTTCCTCAACAACAAATTTAATTGGCCCACACCAGCTGACAATTTTAGCTTTGACACTGGCAAAATTAGCACGAATTAACATTTGTGATTTGAAAACCAAATACCTGTCATGGCGGACAAAAGACATTACCAACTACCTGTATAAACCTCATAACGATCTCACTAAAGACTCGATGCAGCTCATCAAACTTGCAACACATAGATTATTGAAAGATAAGCACGAAAACCAGCTACACTATAATTGCAAACTCTCCATGGCGGTGTTGGGTTTTGTATCTTCAGAACAACATAATGAATACCCTAACTTCCTTCCAAATCAAGACTTTAGCTTGCCTTTTCATCATTTGATAAAACTTGAAGTCTGAGAGGACTTTAATCATAATAACCCTTAATCATACGTTGCCAAAGATCCAACAACATTATTAACTAAACATCAATGATGGTTGTCGACAAAAACCTAATGACAAATGTTATTTCACTACCATGTGAAATAAAGTCAACTACCTTGTATAATACAATGAGGTTGATACAAATAATAACATGGTAAGCCCGATATAATATGGTATGCTTGGTGTAATGTAAGGTGAAGTCGATAATGTGACCCAACAGTATGATAGCAAATAGCCATTTAAATGACTTTCATTTTAAACATTAACAAAAGGTCAATGAATGAACATTATGTAATATAGTATGCCCGACTAAAACTTGAAGTATATTAAAATGTAAACCATATCATATGTAAATAACCTGATTACTCAAGACAAAGCCATGTATGGATTTAGCTTTATGCCACCGAATATAGCATATAATTGCTATAAAAAATACAAACCACTTTACTATATTTGATTGCCCCTTGAAAATTAATGTTTCCATGTAAACCATCAAAAAGAATTACTTTGAAGAGGAATGGAAAACATATTACCCAAAATTATTCACTTCATATAAACTTGTTGCTAGCACCTGTGAGTGCCAAAATAAGACTTCTATGCCAATGATACAACCATGTAAACCAAGCATATAAAACCTGAATAAAGTGAATGTGCAATACAAGTCTTCATGAAAAATGAAACTTACCAATAAACCTTTAATGCTATCACCTGTATATACCTTAACAATGCTTATTTAATCACTGAAGTTAGCCATGCCAAACAACCTGTATGAAATAATAACTCCACTAAACAAATGCATATCCTCTGCACATGAATCCAACAATCAATACCACAAGACAAAACTGAAGATAAACCATCAAATCACTGTCCATATAGGAATCATTGAATAATCCAAGTACTGAAACATCAATAGCCAAATGCATCAATGAATATGTTGATGCCAAACCACAATGAATATGCCAATTCCAATAACCAATCAGTTTTGGCATCAAGGACAAATAGCACAAAAGAGAAGTCAACAACTACAGTCTTGTAGATGAAAATCAATCCATAAATATTCCCAAGGGAATCATTGAAAATGTTCTTGTTAAGGTGGATGAATGGGAATATCCAATAGATTTTTAGATAATTAAGTCCCTTACACCCAAAGACAGTTATCCAATAATTTTGGGATGACCATGGTTGGCTACTGTTGTAGCCAAAATTGACTGCAGAGAGGGAGGAATAACCATCTCACATGGATCTAATAGAAAACATTTGTTTTTGTATCCTCTTGCCAAGTCTACCGAACACAATAAAGTATGGGTTGATGAACTAGAAAGTCCCAACGGACAAGAAAAATTGGCTTCACTGGCCATGGTAGTCATCAAACAACATGGTGAAGAATTAGAGGATGAATTGGAAAACAACATGGAAATTCTTACTATGGCTTTGAGTAGTGAGGAAATGACAGAAGTAGAAGAAATCCTAAGACACTCAATCAACATAGATCAAGCAAAATTTGATGATGCCAGTTTCATAGGATTACCTTGTCCTTTGATGAACTTAGTTCCAAAAACTCACCATTTCTTCGTAGATGTTTCTAGGCTTCATAAAATTGTACCTCACAGTTGTCCTCTCAACACGCTGATAAGGCCCATGTATACTATCACATCCAACCATCTAGGAGTTAAGATCATTATGTTGCTACCGGGAAAAACTTTAAATTTTAACAGTTGGTTGACTGAGTCAGAGGAACACAGATTGTTTGACACCCTGGTGAATAGATCTAAAGCGTTCGCTTGTGACTATATAGATATGAGAGGAATACATCCCAATGTGTGTACTCATCATATCTATACTAAGGATGTTTGACTTGTTCACCAACCACAATGGAGACTCAATCCTCTTCTGAAAGACATCGTCAAAACCAAGATTGAGAAAATCCTACAAGTAGGGTTTATCTACCTGATTTCCAACAACAAGTGGGTGTCACCTTTGGTTGTGGTTCTGAAGAAGAATGAGAAGTGGAGAGTTTGTGTAGACTATAGGGAGCTTAAAAAAGCAACACATAGAGATTATTTCCCTCTTCCATTCATAGACCAAGTGTTGGATAATTTGGTCAGGAGGAAATATTTTTCATTTTTGGATGGATTTAGTGGATACAACCAAATACAGGTAGTAGCAGAAGACCAGGATAAGATGACCTTTACTTTCCCTTGGGGACATTTGCATATCGGGTTCTCCTCTTTGGGCTATGCAATGCTCCTACAATGTTCCAAAGGGCTATCCTGGCTATATTTTTTGAGTTCGTAAACGAGTGTGTGGAATTTTATATGGACAACTTCACTGTATACGGCTCAAATTTTGATGAATCCCTCAAGAATCTAGATAAGGTGTTAAAGTGATGTGAGGATCATCATTTGTCCCTAAGCCATGAGAAATATTTGATCATGGTGGAACAAGGAATAGTGTTGGGACATCATTTTAGCTGAAGGAATTAAGGTCTATCCTAAGAAAATCGAAGTAATACAATAACTTGAGATTCCAAAAACCCAGAATGATGTCAAAATTTTCTTAAGGCATGTTGGATACTACCAAATATTCATAGAAAACTTCAGCAAAATCACATCTCCTATGTTTTCCCTCCTTCAGAAGAATGTATACTTCATCTAGACGCCTGAGTGTCAATCGTCATTTGAAATTATCAAGGAGAAACTCATCTCTGCTCCTGTCCTTCGAGGACCTAATTGGAACCTTTTGTTCCATATTTATGTTGACGCGTATGATGACACCATTGGGGCAGTTCTAGGAAAAGAAGATGAGAATGGGGGAAAATATGCCATAGATTTCATTAGCAAGAATTTGATGCCAACAGAAAAGAATTATACCACAACAGAGATATAATTTTTGGCTACATAGTTCATGCAATCAATAAATTTTGACATTATATCACAATATACAAAGTCACAGTGTACACAAACCACTTAGTCATCAAGTACCTCATGAACAAACCTGTGGTAAATGTAAGGATAATTAGGTGGTTACTTCTTCTCCAAGAATTCAATGTAACAATTGTTGACAAACCAGGGAATTCGAATGTAGTCGCAGATTTCTTATCCCAGATTAAACATGATGGCGACTGTGCTTCGATACAAGATGAGTTTCCAGATGAAAATTTGTTCGCCATCTCTACTAAAACCCCTTGGTCTGCTAACATTGCAAAGTATTTGACCACTGTAGAAGTACCACCTCACTTTTCATCAAAACAAAAGAAACGCCTTGTTACAGAAAGTTCCCCCTTCAAATGGATTAATGGGATCTTGTTTTGATGTGGACCCAATATGGTTTTATGATGTTGTGTTAGGGGATACGAGACCTATAGTATCCTCAGAGCCTATCATGATCCTTTTGGAGGGAATTATTCTACTAAAAGGACAACTCACAAGATTTTGGGAGCAGGATACTACTAGCCTTCAATGCATAAGGACATCAAGAAATTTGTTCGCAAATGTGATGAATTCCAAAGGGTAGGAAGACCAACTGCATCTACTGAAATGCCCCTACAGCCTCAGGTAGTCCTTGAACCATTTGAAAAATGTGGATTAGATTTTATCAGCCCTGTAGACCCTCCTTCACAAGGAAAAGAGTACATTCTAGTATGTATCAACTACCTGACTAAGTGGGTGGAAGTGCAAGCCCTATGTGTTGCTAGGGAAGAATAGGTAGCTGATTTCCTTTACAACAAAATTTTCCTTAGATTCAGAGCTCCAAGGACAATTTTCATAGATCAAGGCCCCTAGTTTATGTCTAAAGTTTTGTTAGCATTCACAGATCATTTCCAGGTAATTCACTAGAAGTCCCCACCCTACCACTCTCAAGCGAACGGACAAGTTGAAGTCACTAATAGGGAATTGGAAAATATTTTAACAAAAACAGTTTCTTGAGGAAGAAAAGATTGGGCTAGGAAACTACCTGAAGCTCTCTGGGCTTACAACACCATTTGGAAATCAACTATTGGCTATAGTCTATATGAGTTAGTTTTTGGGAAGAAACCCCTCTTTCCCATTGAATTTGAACTTCAAACCCTTAGAACCGTCATGGAGTTGGGTATAGATCTTAAATGAGCCCAAATCTAGAGAGTTTTACAGCTTAGCGGATTGGACAAACTTCGTTTGGATGTCGTCCATCAAATTGAACTAGTCCAACAACAACGCAAGGTCTGGCATGATAAACATATCAAGGAGAAATAATTCCATAATGGGGATTGGGAATTATTGTTCGATTCCATATACAAGGATCATCAAGGGAAACTCACAACACACTGGCTCGATCCATATGAAATTTTTGAAGTATTTGTCAATGGTTCGGTCTAGCTGAAACCCATTGATGGTGATACCCAAACTCTTCTAGTTAATGGGCACCGATTACACATCTACCATAAGCCTGTTAATAAAGAAGAATTTACGAAAATGGTAGAAATGCAGGGAGAAATCTAGTGCATTGACTCTATTGTGGCAGGGTCAATATAGTTTTGCCTATATATATATATAAATGTGTGAATTTATTTTAGTATGATTCTTCAATTTCTTCATCAACTTTATCATTTGTACTTGGATAAATTTTGTCTATATTTTGTAGGACTTTATCTCTTTGGTGAACACAAATTTTGATGCACCCTGTTGTGATGCTCCAGAACTTGTTGTTGCTATGCTTCGGAACCTGTACAACTGACTTGTCCCACTCCTTGTACTGATACTGCATTATGATGCATCACTCAATGATGCTTCGGGAAGCCAAGGCCAAAATGTCACATCTTTCTTCCTTCCAGTGAAATCTTTCAGTGATGCTCTGGAATTCTGTTGTTTCCTTTTTCCAGCAGAATCTTTCAGCGATGCTCTAGAATTTGCTCAGGTGCTCTGGAAATTTGTTCGGTTGCTCCAAAAATTTTGCGTGTTGCTCCAGCTGCATCTTTTGATGATGCTCCATAAATTTTGGTTGCTACTCCGGTTGCATCTTTCAATGATGCTCCAAAAATTTTGGTTGCTGCTCCAATTGCATCTGTCAATGATGCTCCATAAATTTTGGTTGTTGCTCTGGCTGCATCTTTCGACGATGCTCCAAAAACTTTGGTTGTTGCCCCAGCTGCATCTTTTGACGATGCTCTGGAATCTTCAATATTTTTGCTACGTTCTGACGACATCTCTCCACTATGCTTCAAAACTTTGTTTTTCTCTGACTTTGGCTGCATTTTTCGGCAATGCCCCAAATTTTTGTAAGCTTTTTCCTTTTTCAGTATTTTGATTTTTCCTAAGTTTTGTGCATTCCCATCACTTGATTTTCTACCACCTTGAGATCTGCTCCCTAATAATCATTCTACCATATCATAATAAATCTTCCCATAATGAATAAAATTATTATGACACCCCTTTTTGTCATAATAATTTTTGTTGCCATTTCAACTATTCCATCCATGCCATTATTTCCCACTGCCACCCTTGCCAAATCATATAACTATCCAATTACATCAACATGCAGGTAAGTGATGTTTGATCTAGTGACAAGACGTAAGGTGCGTACAAATTTATTTATTTAGAAGTTAGTACTTATTTTGAATAAAGGCTAATTGATTGGCATGAACCGTTCCCTCTTGCAATTTTGAAACTTGTGCCATCACACAATTGCTAAAAGTACGAAAATGGTTGTGTAATTCCCCATGAACACTCATCATAATTACTCAGAAAGGTGACAAGAAAGGTGATTAATTCCTCCTCCATTGGGTATATCGACACATAGTTCCTTTTTCGTCTGTAATTCAACAAGGAAAGTATTATAGAATTTTGTAGAGTGGTAAGGAAAGAAAATATAGAGAAAAATGGGAGGAGCCAAGAAAAAGTCCAAACCAGCTTCTATAGCTCAATTGTTGGCATTGGGCAATATTGCGGCTCTATTTCAAAAAGTCGGGTGGCTGGAATTCATGAAAAAGTTTGAAGGGTATACAGAGCAGCTCGTAAAAGAATTTATCAAGAATTTTGCAGATGGGCAGACCTTGGTGCGTCGCAAGTGATTATGGGTAACTACGAAAACAATTGCTCGTCTTTCGGGTCTTGAAAATAAGGGAATTGATTTGAATGAAAATGCCAATGTTACCTATCAAAAACTGGTAGAACTATTTCATAGGGAAGGGGAGCCCCAACCCATAATGGCCATAAGTACCAAGGGACAAAATAAAGGTTTCCATAGAATGTCTCTTCCAGAACCCTAGAGGACTATTGTGGCCTAGATAATCAAGTATTTCACTTGTGATAGATAGATAACTACAGTAGTGGGACCCCCTTTTTGCTTGTTAATTCATTTGCGCCATGACATTGAGGACCCTTCTCTTAGGGTTAATATACTAGCCTTCCTATGTCATTCATTCACCTCTATGATAGAAAAATATAAAGTTGGGACAGGGCCCCTTAAACATCACGGTCTCATATAGTTGATATGTAAATATCATTTTTGCAAAAATCTAGAAAAGAAGTGGCAAAAGTTCCTGCGAAAATTTGAAAAAGTAGAATTTGAAAGACCGCTCGAGGAGGGAGAATCCTCCAAGGAAAAAGAACAATTTTTAGAAGAACCCTCCTCCAAGGCATTGGATGCTCCTGAATCCCAACGAACCTCAACGACTCCCAGCGGCGATGCACCGAAAACCTTGACGGATGAGCTAGAAACCCTAAGACAGATAGGGGATGTAGAAATTGTGCACTTTAGAGAGGAAGAAGAACCTCCTCACAAGAGGAAGAAATGGAGTAAGGTTACTTTTCAAACAACTCCTCTACAGAGAAGTAAGGGGTTGTCTTCAAGATTACTTTTCAAACAACTCCTCCTCTATAGAGAAGTAAGGGGTTGTCTTCAGGATCCAATGAAATTGAACCCCATGACATAGGAAGTTCTTCCAAAAGGAAGAAGGCCAGGATTCAAACAAAGGTAGTGGAAATTAAAATTCCACCTGGTAGTGAGGAAATAAATGAAATAGAAAAGCAGGGTGAACAATCCCCTAAGGAATAGGACAAGAAAACACCATCACCCAAAGAGGAGGAGAAGGAAATACAGTCACTACATTCTGTACAGATTGAAGATGAACCTATGGGGGGCCTTTCTCCTTTTCTTCATAGAATTGAAAGTATACCTGAGATTGAGGAAAATACACCTCATACTGACATGGAGACTCCCAATCCATCCTTCTCTATGGACACTGGGGATACATAATCTAGATAGAAAAGGGAGGAATTAGAAAAACTAAAAGAAAGAATTGTTGAATTAAGAACCAGGCTACAGAGTGATGAAGTATAGATAATCCAGTAGAAAGAAGATATTGAGGCACAAGCTATAGTTGTAAATAAAAGAGACCAAGAGATTTCAAAACTGACAATACAGTTGGAACAAAAAGATAAACTCATTGAGCAGCTACAGTACCAAATTCAACAATGGAATCAACAAGATAAGTAGCACAAGGTTGATCTGTCTAAAAACAATAAACATATTCAAGGTTTGGAAAACAATTTTATGCAATTATTTAATTCTTTTGAGGAAGAAAGAAATAGACATGAAACTGAATTGAATGCTTCTATGAGTAAGATTGTGAACTAGAGCAAGATTTGCAAGAGAGTAACACTAAACCAATAATGGAATCAAAGGAGACACAAACCAAACCCATTGTTATAGAATGGTTCTAGGTACACATCCCTCCAATGTTAATGAAATGGATAGAGTGATGCTATCTTTTAAGGGATTTGGAATTTAAGAATAATAGGCTAAAAAGGGAATTAGTAATGTTAAAAGAATCATTTCACAAAGCATATAAGGGTAGACAAGATGCTTGTGAAATTGGTGAACTGCTATTAGCTTGTAGAAAACCATCTAGGCTGTACTCTGTGTTCCTTAATGAACAACTCCTAAAATGGAAATTACAAAGAATTTTCCAAAATCAACCACACGATCTTGATGATAAGAAATTTGTGAAGATATTTGTTGAGTCACTTCTTGAATATCAAGATTTAGTATGTGGATTCTTTGTCCATAATTTTCTCCTGGAAGAATATAAAAATTTCTTTGTTAATTTCTTTGTGGGAGAAGTCCAATTGAGATCATTCCTGTCTACAATGCACAAGCAACTTTAGTGGCAAGATCGGTCAAGAGAATATGCACATGCAAAGAAGACTGTTGGGTTGCAAATGAGATATCCCAATAGGAAGCCTTTCTTTTTTAAGGCACAATTCTTGTGCATTTGACTTAGAAAGGAGGTACAGGACAAGTACAATAATAACCTCTGGCTATGCTATGACCACTTTCAGGATCAAGGACAGAAATTGATAGGAAAAGCCCAGCATGCATGTGAAGAGCGGTATACCCCTCTTCCTATGTATCTCAAGAAAAAAGAGTTGATCTCACCTCTTAATATTAAATGGTCCTATAGAAGGGCAGTTACTTTGGCCAAAATCCTTGAAGAACTAATGCTTAATTGGATTTGTATGAGGTATAGACCTCCCCTGCTTCTCTTACCAACTCCTTCAGAATATACCAATATAGACTAGAGTGATGATAGCTTTGCAAGATGGGTAAAAAAAGTCACTTTTCATCAAGGATTCCTGAGGGAGCCAAAGCAACTAGATTCAGAGGCAGATGACTTGTATGATCTCAGTGCCAAGTATGAGGAGATGAATAAGGGGAATGAAGGATAGGGAACACACTAGAGAGTAGGAGGACCTACTTGGACTTAGGAAGGGGAGGAAATAATGAGGTAAAAATAACCTCATCAATATAATGGATTCAATACTATACCTTATACCTTTCATCCAAGCTTACCCTGCCAATTAATTACCTTTAGGATAAATAATTGCTCTCTTTTTATGAATAAGCGTGCAATCTTTATTTCTTGAAATTAGTATAAATAAGATAATTTGTGCTGATTTAATGGTTTAGTTCTTGAGCATTCCACAAGTCAACTTCCACCACCGGTTACCATTCCAGTCAAAAAGTGGATTAATGTAGGTTTCAACACCGTTGAAGACAAGTGAGTGGATGTCAAAATTTCAAGAGCATACGTTATGGACCGAGTCTTCATAGTTTCTGCTATTTTTAGTTCTAAAAACTTTATGGCTCGTACTGAGCCTCTTTAATATTTCATGGCATGGGCTTTAAAGTCCATTAGTTGTTGACAATCTGTTGAAGACTTTATTAACTGGAAAGTAGGATTTTGTTAACTGCTTTCACATAAATATGTAACTATTGAAAATGATGAATATAGAAGAATATCGTTATGCTACCACTATGTCTTTCTAAGTTATACTTCCATATGAATAAAATGAGTTTTTCTCACCACTTTTGGAATTACTGAACAAAGTGAATGGAGTTCTTTGAATGAATTAATTTGGAGAATACCAGTGCATGTGATCTGAGATAGTTGTAGAAACACCTGAGAGCTGGCCACTCGAGGTTTATAGATTAGATAGATAAGTATTTTACTTCTCATTCTATACTTTCTTTTAGAAGTTATAATCTAAATTGGAATTTATTTTCATGTACGTGTCATGTTGTCAAATCAATCCTGCAAGTTGTAGCTAAGTCTGTAATCTCTGAATTTAGTGTCTGAAGTTTTGGAGCACCTTTCTTCAGTTGTTTTAGATTGTTAAATTGTTTCATGCTAGTTGTTTAGATTGTTATCTTTTGCACTAGATCAATGGTTCTTAGTTTCTTTGCAAGTTTTACTTCAACAACAATCTTTACATTCTTTAGACTAATCATTTCCATGCTTTCTAGCTTAGTGGTGATGCTTTTCAGATTCATAGTTTTCTACTTTCTAGTTTAATTATTTCAAGTTTTCTAGATAGATGATTTCCTACTTTCTAAGTTTAGAGGCTTTTTAGTTTAGAGTTTCATTTAGCTGCATGGTATTTAGGAAACCTGAGAGAGATAGTCAAGATGCCTTCTATTTCATATATCCTTTGGACACTACCTGGTCGATATATTAATGTGTTTATCAACTAAAGTGTTAGGACCTAATGAAAGCCTATCACCTGTGGTGGCTATGGTGGTGGCTACTATGGGACTTGTCCCACTACTTGTTGATCTTGGCCAACCTGATCTCGTCCCTGTCATACAACCTGATCCTGTTGCCCCTGGTCTGGCTACCCATCATGTTCTCTACCTCTGACTGCCCCTCTTCCCTAGGCCTCCCTCGAGGGGGGGTACACCTACTAGATCTATAAGACGGAGTGGATGCACAAACCATGCATTATATGTTGGGGTGGCCTGGGAATTTTCTTGACCCTTTTTATACATGAAGGGCCTGGCCACCAGCTGCCAAAAATCATCAATGGCCACCTAAGGCTCAATCTAAGGACCCCATGTAACCTCCCTGGAGGTCCTCACAAAAATGGCTATATACTTATCTCTGGGTGCATCTTATACCTCTCCAAAAAATTGATGAGCCACTCTATCTAATAGGTATCACTCTATCATAGTATGCACGTGACCCTGCATGTATCGTGTTTATCACACAAAAAAAAACTGTTGGTGGTCATCGTATCATGGTGGGATCTGAAGCCATGGCCACCATCTAAATAGTATCATATCATCGATAACACGATGCCAATACAAGATCCCTAATTGGCCTGTATGCTGCAATGTAATCTGGCCTAGGCTGTATTAAAAGACCACGGGCTCATTTGGGTCCACATTTTCCATATGAACTATTGTTCTGAGAATGGTGATATGCTCCCAAGCTCAGATGTGTAGTAATGTAACATCGGCTTTGATACCTTGCCCTTGGAAGTAGACGAACTAGTGCATATCATGGTACAATGAGGCCAACATAACTAGGCCCCACATAAAGAGTTTCCACCTGTAGATCATCTTGTGCCATGCCAATCCCCAACTAGGATTGAATCCTCTACCCCACCTATCTAGAGCCACAATTCTAGAAATCAATGCACTGACGATCAATCTAAATATTGATAAATGCCCTCTATACATCTCTAGGTCTATCTGTGAGTTTTCTAGGATGACATCATCTTGACGAAGAACCTTGTGACATGCATCGTATCTCGAGTCAATATCATAAATGATGTGATCTCCATGAATAGACAGTTGCAATATCCACCATACGTCCTCTAGGGTAACTGTCGCCTTTCCAGTAGGGAGGTGGAAGGACGAGGTCTCACTATGCCATTGCTCGCACAATGCCATCATCATTGCTAGATGCGTCCTCACCACAGGCATGTATGTAATAAACCATAGCCTAATCTTCTCGAGGTTCTCCTATCAAATCTTGTCTAAATAATCTAACACTGCAAGTAGCCCAAGCCGATGCTCACATGACATTAGCGGCTAGACAACCTCTTGCATCCACAAAGTGCATAACTTCAAAATTTGGCTAAAATCGATAAAGATTGAAGCTTTTGTACCCCAACTGGCAATGGTGTCATTGTTTACAATAGCATTGATATTTACAATAGTGTTGCTATAATTCTTTTTCCAAATGGCGAAGCCCATTTCCAAATCCAAGGAAGCGTCACCCAATACAATGGCATCACCATATATCCTAGGGTCACCCTACCCAAATCTCGGCTAGCGTCGCTAAATACACTTGCATCGCTATAATTAATTTGAAACCCTAATCCCAAATCTTGGGAAGCATCGCCATTTACAATGGCATCGTTGTAGGCAACAAAAGTGTCACTGAAATTCCAAAAAGTGTCGCACTATAGCAACGCCAAACTTGACCTAGTTTCGATGCCTAATAAATGCACAAAAAATGAAAAGTACAGGGAAAGTCTCAATTTGCGTACTAGTGATCCTACACCTGGAGGTCACCGGTACTCTCGAACTCAGTCAAAAATGTGTCGTGGAAGCATGTGGCGAGCCATTTCGACAGAGGGTTAGAGCTCAAATTGCAAAAATCTCTACAATGTGAATGCACAAATGAATTGAAAGCAACCCTTTTATCATATATTTATGCCTAAAAATTAGGGTTTTTTGCCCTAATTTGAGAGGAAAGTTAGGGTTTTCAATTTTTTTACCAATTTTTTAGCTATGTAGCTTATTTTGAGATGCTTTTTTTACATTTTTGAGCTCGTTTTTTGTGTCTCGGGGCATGTTTTTTGCACCTGAATCAATATTTCAACTTTGTCAAGAGATCAACCCAAAATTCAAAATTTTTGCCTGATCTCTTGAGGAGGAAAGGTACTAGCTTATTTCCTTCTGCTAGGGCAACAGTGGGGCATCCAAATTTTTTTTTTTTTTAATTTTTCATCTGAGCAACAGTTTTAATCGAAAAGCGCTAGTCTTTGAACCAACCAAATAGGTACCTCACTTCAAAGAGGGGAAAAATGTAGACACTTAAAATTGTCCTAAATGATACTATATACTTGAAATTGATCACTAACATTGTTTCATCCTGAAATCTATCTTCTTTTCACTTGTTTAATTAAATAAGCCTAGTTATTTAATTAAATGCCTCATTTTCATCTATTGATCTAATTGATCTAATTAGGTTAATTCACCCTCTCTCACACAAACATTCCACCCTATTGAATTGAATAAATCAAATTATTTAATTTAAACCCTAAAGTCCTCTCATTTAAATAAATAATCCTATATTATTTAATTAAATATCATTTTGAACTCTTTTTTCATTAAATAAATTAATTATTTAATGGATATCCTTGCATTCTTCATCTTGCACATTCAAATTTAGTTTTAATTACTAAATTGCCAATTTCCCCTCCCATCCACTTGCATAAGAAATATTCCAAAGGAATATTATCCTATTTGGATCCAAAAAGGGAAGGATTCTTTTCAAACAAACTTTGTAACAAACTTTCAAAGTTGTTACAAAGTGTGTTTGTTTGAATCATTCTTATCCCTTGATCTTTCCTTGATCCATGTGATCTTTGATTCTCATCCATTGATTATAATCCTTGATCCATGTTTCCCCCTTCATTCAATATTGACCATTGATAGATCAAATCGATATGAGCCCTTGATTTTTCATTTTCTCTCTTATAAATACATCACTATTTGGAGAGAAATGGATCCGTCTTTTGATAGAAAAGTTATGTTGTTGATAATCAATTTCATCCATATTTAACATATTGTTAATAATTTTAGATTAATCTTCATCCATATTAGCTTAAGCAACCATTAATGGCTTCCATGTTAGCTTAGTTTACACTCATTTTAGCATATTTTGCATCCATGGCTTGCATCTTTGAACCTTGATTCCATTTATCGTAGCTTGCATCCATTATCATCAATCATCTTAGCATTTAGTACTCATCTTATCATGTTAAACTAGTCTGCATCCATGGTTCATTCATATTGCATTAGTTTCATCGATTTTCATCAATAAAATCGATTGGAATAGCTCATATTATCCAAGGGATTGGGAAATGGTCACCATTCCACATCAATGTGACACCACTCCCCCAATGGGATAAGATTTTAGGTCTTAGAATATGGTTTTATTAAGCTTTCATGTTTATATCATGTTAGTATAATGGCTTCCTAGTTTTGATGATTTTGAATATCTCACCGGGATCATGGCTTAGTGGATTAAATAGGCTTTAAATTCATTTGGATCTAGCATATTTAGTTTGTACTATGACTATGGTCATAGGTACAAAATTAGTTGCCTCTTGCATCTTCTTTCTTTCTTAACTGGCATGGGATAAGGCATTTCTAATGGTCTTTGTGTCACTAAGCTAGATTGCATTGTCATAATTGGTCCCCTCAATTGTTCTAAAAATGGCTTCCCTTTCCTTCTTGGCCTTAAGGAAGTGCTCATTTTTTATTACTCACTTCCTTCCAGTCATCTTGAGTCTCACCATCCTAGCAAAATAATTCCAAACATTAGATTCACATAATTTTGGATGAAATCATAACGAGCTCATATGTTCCAGAGCTAAACTTGGTAGCCTTGATACTGCTTTAACATGCCCATTATTTTACCTAATGTTTTAACACGAGTTTAATCCATATGTGAATAGTCTAAGTTCACCAAGACGTAGCAATAAATGTTTTCCATAATTTCTATTTTGATAATAAAGATGCACATTTGAAATAATCCCATTCCAAATTCCCATTGCATTTCAATAACAAAGATGCATATTCAAAATAATCCCATTTCAAATTTTCATTGCATTTCAATAAAGTACATTACATAATTCCAAGTAATGATTACATATTCATATACATTTTTCATAAAGATATAAGATCAGGATTACATACATAGATTTCAATAGCTCAATGAACTAAATTACAAATGGTCCAAATGTCCTTGCTAGCATACATCCTTAAATTTTTTTTGCTTACTGCATGAGGGAGAGCATCACCCAAGTAATTTTCCTCCAACCACGGACAAACTGTGGTCCCCTACACATCTATCATACTAGTAAGATGGCCCTACCATTCAACGAAGAGTTTGGTTTGGTATCCCTCATAAATGATAATAGCCTACCTGAGCTTAGTGTTGTGTCCTACATAACTAGAGCTACCATATAGTGGATACTCGCCTACATGCATAACATTCCCAACTTAGATATGCAACCTTAGCCCACAGTGAACCAGGACAATGTAATCAGTGGCTACTTACACTACTTTGGCCAAAGATTTGACCATTACATTCAAACTCACTTTTAAAGAGTGGTGTCTCACCTCTATGAAGTGGATGTCATATGTGCACCCACCCTATTGCTCAATTTGGTAAATATTATGACCATACTAACTCATAATGAGTCTATTCCATATCATGATTATATCCCAAAAGGATAAATATAATTCAAATGACCTAACTGACCTAATAGGTTACTCCCAACCTCAATTTATCCAAACCTCAAGGACTAACCTCATTAACCACAAAGGTTTACCTAGCATCATAAGCTAACAATTTCAAGATAGCACTTCAGTGTAATATTGATTCTCAAACTGATGTAAGCATACATATGGTCTATAACAACCTAGGTATTATACTAATACTCTATGGTCATCTTTATTTAGCAAACAAAACCACATAATTTCAACATAATGGATAAATATATGTGTATCAACCAATAAGGTTTCACAAAAATAATAATTCACCAAAGATCAAACAAGATCACCAAAATAAGAATCCATCAAAGTTCAAACAAGCAGCTTAACATAACATATAATCATCTTTTCCTCAAACACTTGCAGTCATAAGCAAATATGGTATCAAACATAAAAGAATAAAGTAGTACTAGCATGCCTAGAATATAGCTTCCAATGATGAATTTTCCTTCCAACTTGGTGCTAAAAATTTGTTTGTTTCTCCTTCTACTTTTAGCTTGCTCGCCAATCTAACTCTAACTCCAAACACTCAAACTATACAATCAAAACCTCAAACTCTCTCAATGAAATACTCTCTCTCTCTCACTTCTCCTCAACACTCAAGAACTCATCTTATGCTCACAAAATTCTACAACAAAATTGATTGGAATAATGTAAAGAATGAAAGCCAAAACCCAAGAGGCTTACCTTCTATTTATACAAAACATTTACAAGCTTAATGCTACAATTTAGTTCTTGAATCTGCCACCATTTACCACTGAATGCCACCTCTAAGACTACACATACAAAATTAAAATCAACTTCTCTTCTTAATGGATCGACTAAGCAAGGTTGAGTGCAAAGTGGTTATGTAAACAATCCAAATACTTACACAAAAATAGTGCCAACAACTTCAACCTCTATTCCTTGGCTGAGTTGCATCCCATAACTGTGAGCATTAGCTATTTTACTCAGTCAAACTAAGTAGTGGTATCCTAGAGGTTTCTTGCTCTTAGTACTGTGGTTGTCGGTTTCTTGTTATAACAAATCAAACTCTTTCATTATCTACCAACTCATGGCTTGACCAAGTCATACGTTTTCATATAGTTGTGTGTGGCTTCTTAACAACTTTGACTTCTATTTTCATTTTACTACTTTATATGGCGTGGATTATTACTCATTACATGCTTTTCACAATGTTCCCACACACTTTTATTCATGCACTTACATTTACAATAATAATAATCCTCACTTTATGTGCTTTTATTTGCAATAGTAATGATCCTCACGTATATGTGAGTATATGCACAACATATCATATGGTTTAAGTTGGTGGATTTATGCAAGCCTTTCATTGTCATTTGGTCTGCATTATATATGCATCGAAGATACTTATAACATTTCATATATAATTAATACTATGAGATTTCCACAATCCATAATGATTTTAATTTTTAATTTTTGGATTTTGATTGTTATTTTTGATTTCATATATATATATATATAATTATATATATTAACATATATAATTATATATATTAACATATATATGTGTGTGTGTGTGTGTGTTATAATGTCTAATCATTATAATATATACATATTAACATATATGTATATTAAAATCATTGGTTTCCATATATATATACGTACGTAACATATGTACTAATTAAAATACTTACATATATATCTATATCATTATTTTAATATCAAAATAAACACACACACACACACATATATATATTCATCGATTAATATATATACTTGAAATGTATATATATATATATATATGTCCAATCGATTTCCCCATGTATATGATATATCCGTGTATATGTGTAATTATTTCTACCTATGTAAATGTGCACACGTATATGCTCGCATGCATGAATTATCACATTCACATACATATATACATTCAATGTGTATACTTATCGATTAATATATAAATATAAATACACGAAGAAGAACTTAAACTCAATACAAAGATTTAGTCACTTAATTCAAACTAAAAAACAATCAAAAAATCAAAGACTAATACCAAAATCATTTCAAATCATGCCCACCCTATGATAGAGGGTTTTACTTACCAATTCCCAAACTAACTCGACTCAACTTGATTAATCTATGTTGTGAGTGTGTGATAGCTCAAGTAGGTACATTAAGGTTACCAAACCAAATTCCTCTCCTGGGTGATATTCCCTCTCTCTTCCAGAGGCTCGATTATTTTCCTGCATACAACTTAGTGCATCATAATAGAAGTTAGCCAATAACATAACATCCATATGCTTCATATATCATTTGCATCATCAAAGCATTAAAGTAATCACATTGCAATACATATCCACTCATTGCAGTTTCCATCAAAAAATACAAAGCATGTATCAAAAGTTTTTAACTCATCAAAGTAAAAGTAAATAAGTAATAACACAATGGTGTGTAACACAATATGGTGTGCAAGTATGCCAATGATATCACATTTCTAGTTGATAAAGATCATAACTTTATGGAGGTAGTGGAACCAAGAACCTCCTAGATATTAGAAATCCTATATGAGATCTCTAATAAGCGAGTGGATTCATATGCGCAATAATTGCTTTCCCTACCCAAGGATCCTATGATGAAAAGGTTTGAGATATATAAGGAGTTCATAAATTAAAAAAATAAGAAGTGGGAGAATTCTTAGAAAATAATATAGAAAAGTTACATCAAAATTACAATATTTCAAAGGTATCACCATAGTAGCAAAGAGACATCTACATCTATGGTTAGGAAATCAAGAATATTAATGACTAGATCCTCAAGTTTCCAAATAAGATATATAAAAATAACAAAAATAGACTATGGTGATACCTATAGTCCTACTATGATCTTCAGTGATATATAAAAATACCATCTACATCTATGGTATTCGTTGACTAGATCCTCAAGTTTCCATTTGTGTATAATCTATTTTCTTCTTCTAATTTCTTTATTTTCTCATCCAAATCATTATTCTTTTGTTTAACTTCATCAAACATCTTTAACTTCTCCTTTAAATCATCAATCAACTTCCCTCTTTGTTCTGTTGAAGAATAAATCCCTTGTCTACTACACCTAGAGAAAATTAGAGAGCTTCCCTATACAAAATCTCAAAGAATAAATTGTACAATATTCATATTAGCTAGCTTATTTTTTTTAGATTTTAGAGTAGATTAAATTTGGGATCTTCCCCTACAAATTTGAAGAGATGATTTCCATATCTACTATTCTATTTTGTGTTGTCACAAAAGTGACAAATTAGAAACCAACATGAACTATTTAAGAGTTAAGTTTTTTCAATATAAAAGAATGTTATAAGATCATAACTTCCAAAGGCCATAAATTTTGATTTGAGAAGTTGATTGAGCCCAATTTTTTTGAATGAGGATCTCAAAGAGTTTGAGGTCACCATCTCTATCTTTCTTTGGTTAATTATAATTTTAAAATTTTTGGGACCAATTTGACCATCTATGACCTCAAATTATATTTTAATATTTGTATTTCTAAACTTAATGGTTTCGTATCCATGAGATAACTTGGGTTACAATTCACTCTTGATACTTATTTGAACATGTAGAGGATAAGGGATAATTATTATGTCAACTTTTTCTTGAAAGCGAGGTTGCTAAAAATAATGATTTGCTAAATGTAATAATTTCAACTACTCTAGGTAGTTTCTAGTTTTACCAATTTTTTTATGAATCTTAATTATGCTAGATAGAGGGAAAGGGGAATTTATTTTAATAAGAAGAATCGTGTGTATTTTGTTAAGTTGTTGAATAATGATAATATAGATATCTAGTTCTTTTACTATAATAATTTTATTGTGAGATTATTGTTCTAATTATGGATTCATCATCTATCAAATGTTGATTTAGTTGTTTATTAATTAATTAGGAGCACAAAATTATATTGTCTCATTGATCTAACTTTGATATTAGACAATAAAAATTAAAACAAGAGTGAAAAAATAGAAAATATAAAAGAAGAGAATATGACACATAATATGCATGGAAAAACCCACCAACAAGTGTAAACCTCAATATACTACTTGGAAATAAGCTTATAATATATTGAGAACCTCCACAAATGATGTAGCTTTTATGCCAACACTTGAAAACATACCAATACTTGGCCCCAAATTCAAAACCTATAAATTCATGCAATACACTTTAAATTGATACAAAATCATAATGCCAAAGTCATTATATGGAGTTCTTCCATCTTATAAACTACTTGTGGTTTCAAAAAAATCAAGGGCTCTCAAAGGGGGAATTCAAGTTATGGTCAAGATGATGTTCTAACTCAAATTCCACCATTCATGCAAGGATGATCCCACAATAGTGAGTCTTAGTTGTAATATGAGGTAAAAAAATGAGTCCAAGGTGCAAAAAATTATAAAACCCCTTCAAATGAAGGACATGTTCATTTGAAGGTGATGTCATCACAACCTTCAAATGGAGGGGGTACATGAATGCGAGTTATTTTTTCATTTTTAAATGTTTCATATTCAAAATAATTTATGGAAACAACCTTTGAATAAAGGCACATTTGGATGAAGGAAAAAACTAATTTGTTTAAAGGTACCTTCATTCAAATATCTTTTTGATGTCATCCATTTGTTGCTCATAGAGTTTTTAGATAAATTTATGTTTCAAAGCAAATGTTGGATCATCAAATAGAGTCACAATGACATGAGATTTTGTAAGATCACAACCCTTAGAGTAAGCTTTCTGAAAAGTACAATTTATAATATATTTTATTAATTTATTATATTATTTAATATTTAGTAGTGGACATAGGTTTTTTACTAAACATAAAGGTTTCTATTCAATGCATGTGGAAAAATAAAAAATGTAAAAAATATTCTAAAAAATATGTGTACTCCCTTCATATTGATGTTCTTGTTCTAATAAATAATTTAATGTGGATATATTAAAAGAAAATGCATTATAGAATAAAATTACTTAGAATTTAATTAATCTAAATTTAAAAATTAATAATTGATAAATTATACAAAGAAAAATTACTTTAAAATATGTAATGCTCTAGATATTAGTGTTCATGATCTATATTTAAGAAATTATGAATTTATCTTATTGATAAAAAATTTGTGTTGTATAATAATATTACTCATTAAAATACTATAAAGTACAATTTTTTTTGAGAAATGATTTAAAAATGAAACAAATTAGTTTGTAAACTATTTTTAAAAAAAATTATACACAAAATCTCAAAAATCACTAGTTCACATTATCTTCAAATTTTTAATGATTTGCTTGCTATAAGTGACAAAGAATTTTTTGTTACAAATATTAATTTTAGTGTCTCACTTAGGCCAAAAAGTGGGACACACTATTGTGGTAGATCACTTGCATACAATCATAACTCCTTGTTGACTAGTCAACTATTCAAACTAGATACTCCAAATTTAAAAGTTTGACTCCTCTTTCAAGATGTTCTTATGCATTGCTTGAAATAGGCAGTCAAAGATGCTCTTTCAAGTCCACTTTGTAACCTTGAAATCTAAAGCTCTCTTACACATATTTTACTAATGATAGATTATGTCATACATGGAATCTCTATATTGTTGCAAGAATGAAGAAAGGAATGAAAGTGTTGTCATTGATGTCAACTGTTCAACTAGTTATCTACTAGTTATTGTTGGTTGTATATGTTGAGGATATTGAGAAAATTGTATTAAAGGTAGTTTACAGGTATTTAGTTGTTGCTCTAGTATTTGCCCCTATGTTTGTTTGGTTCAGATACGTTGGTCATGGTTGTTGAAGGTTGCTATATCTAGATATTTGGTTGTTTGTTCATCGTGAGGCTTGAGTTGTGTTCACCAGTTGTGAACCATGTTTTTTTGTGTTTTGGTTGAAGTTCAGGAGAAAAGTTGTTGGTTCAGATTTATTCTTGATGAAGTATTTTGACTTGCGGTTCTAGAGTTAAGATGCTCTGATTGCATTGAAGATATTTTTGGTTTCTCGAAGTTCTGAGCTTAATTGTTCTATGTGTTTTACACTAGTTTGGCCATGTGTGTTAAGCACTATCTTCAAAATTAATGAAGCATGTTGGATCTATTTTTGGGTCCTGGTGAAGTGTTTGTTTGGGTCGCCCTCATTCTAATTCCACCCTAGGATGTTTAGCACCAACCTAATTTGAGTTTGAAGTTGGATGGCCAACTTTGTATCTTTTTCAAGGTTGGAGATAGTATAAATATAGGATGAGCTAGTAATGAAAAATATACTAAAGAAAAGAAGGAAGATAAGTGAAAGAGAAGACACAAATTTGATGCTATTCAGAAAGTGTGTGTGAGTTGTGTGTGGAAAATCAGTACGAAGCTTAATGCCGAGTTACTAGATGCAGTGAGCAGAAGGCGAACTCTATCATTCATGCAAGTTGATCAAGTGACTGCATGGTGGAATCCTTTGTTCCATTGAGATTGTAGTATCTTTGTAGCAAGTCTTCTTTTTATTATTTGTATTTCTATGGTAGTGAACCCTCCAGGTTTTAGCCCTGTGGATAGTGAGTCTGAACAATGAGTCCTTGTTTCGGGTAGTGAGCCTTATCTCAGGCAGTGATCCTTGTTTCAAGTAGTGAGCCTTTTTGTAATCGGTTTTGATATTCTCTATAGTGCGAGTTAATCTAAGCATCATAGTTTTTCCCTCATTGGGTTTTCCACATAAATCTGGTGTTATTGTGTTTATGTGTTGGATTTGAGTTTCTGCATTGGCATTTGATGATTAATCATTTAAGCAGTTTTAAGTATTAGTTCTGGTGATTGAATTATAGGTTAAAATCTATGACAATTGATTCACCCCCCCTCTCAATTGTCCTATTCAACATATATTCCCTTATGTGTGGCACCCTCATTACAACACATGTAATATTAAATTATTATGTTTGCTCCTAAGACTTTACAAGGTATTACAATACATAATCCTAACACTCCTTGCTAATTTTTCTTGTCATAAGGTGAGCTAGAGGAAACACATTAACTGAGAAGAATCTTTGATTCCATTTAACCCTTAATGGCATAGGTAAACCACATGGCATAAATTCTTATGTTGGGTGATCCCACAATACTGGTTTACAATTTCTGGCCAAACTAGACACTGAACTAATTTTTTCTAACTAAATCTTCACTTTCGGACACCTATAGCGGCTAAACCGTTAGGAATTTGAAGATGATGCAAACTAGTGATTTGTGACATTTTGTCTGTAGATTTTAAATATATTTTTTTCAAAAATTTTGGAATCAGATTGCACTTCTTTTTCCATCTCCTTCAAAAACTAGTTTTTTTCAGTAAACACCATTTTTAAGGAGTGATGCTCACCGTATACAACATAATTTTTTTTTCATGAAGGATAAAATTCTTTTTTTTTCAATTTAGATTTGTAACTATGATATCTAGTGCTTCCAATTGGTTTCATAGTGTTTTATTGAATATTTTTTCCTTAATCAAGTTTCAAAGTCAAACCAATTACAATTCAGACATAGGCAAACCGTATACAACATAACTTTTTTTGTATGTATCGAAATTATTTCTTTTTGTTGCATCAAGGACATCAATATCTAGTGCACTAATATTTGTCAATTTTTTTTTGATAATCTACTATTTTTCCACATGTGCAGAATGAAGAGCTTGATTTTTTATGAAAAACCTATGTTTAATCAAACTAAAAAAATAAATACATAATAAAACCACGACATATTAAAATTATATTCGTTGGATAGCTCGTTCCAAGGAATACCATCATCTAGTTGGGTTTATGAAGTCTCCTCCATTTTCATTTTCAACTCAAGCTTTGAAGGGAAAAATTCTAGAGTTTTTTGGTGCCAGAGGGGGAGAAGGGGGGAAAAGGGGGGTTCGAACGAACCCTGGTTCAAGCGAACCCCCTTTCCACAACCCTTTCCTTTACTTTTTTTCTCGGGAAATGTGGGACCCAACATTTAATGGGTTTGCTTGAACCAAATGTTTGTTCAAACCCCCAAAACTAATTTTTTTTTGCATGGGGGCATTTTTTGCAACTTTCCCTTCCTTACTGGAATTGTAAACCAATTTTGTGGGTTTACCCTGCTTTTCCCATAAACATCAATGATGCCCATGCCTCCTTTATCTTGGGGAAAAAAGAATTGTCCCACACTACTATGTGAAAACCTCTAGTTTGTTTATCATTGATCCAAATGAAATCACATAGGAACTTGGAAAGCCTATCATATGTAGTCTTAGAAGGAACCCAATGAGAGTAGTAATCATAGATAACCTCCATTACTTTGATGCATATTTAAAATTAACTCACTAAAGCAAGAGGTCAAGAAATATAGAAAGATATTATCTTCTCAATTCTTTGCGTAACACATTGCCAAAGAGTGATGGTTGAACTATCAAAGACAAACTTAGACAATGAGAATGGAATTTGTCTACAAAATCGAGTCCCACTCCATTAAAGGATCAAACCAAGGGGCACACAAAAATTATTAAGAAAAGCCACAATTTTCCAAAAAGAACCTTGGTTCTTGATAATTGTGAGGAAATAATAATTTGCAAAGTGTTTATTGATATATTTCTAATACATGGAGGGAAGGGGGATTCTCTTCAATAATCCTTGTGAAGCTTTATGGGTTAGAAGATATCCAAAGGGTTTTGCAACTACTACACACATAAGGGGAAAACAAAAAACCTTGTAGATGGACCTAGAGAGACCAAAACTATTAGAGACTTTGTTGTTAATGGAGAATTAGGTCAATGCGTTTGAGAAAAGGGTTTGCATAATAACTAGAAAGAACTCTCAAGATTGAGAGGCTTAAGCATAAATCTAATATAACTGGCCACTCAATGGAATCATAAACATTTTCAAAATCTAACTTTAGTAAAAGGATGCCTTGTTGATACACTTTTGGCCCATTCCATGTCCTTTTGAACTAGAATGATATTACCCAAAATGTTGTAGCTCTTGATTAATCTCATTTATTCTAGATGCATAATGGATGAGAAAAGGTTGCAAATGCACAAAGCTAAGGCATTGACCTAAATCTTGTAAGAACATTAAGAAAAATGACAAGTTTCTAACAAGTGATAAGCTCTAGCTCCTTGGCTTTGAGGACAAATTTGATGTTGCCATAATTGATAAATTTTTGTAAGGACTTATTATGAAGAGCCTCTTGGTAGACTTGAAGAAGGTCAAGACTAGTGACATGCCATACAACCTTGAAAAACACAAGGGCGTATGAGCCATACACTTTCTCATTAGCCATCTATATAAGAGTTTAATGGAGGTCATTGAAACGAGACGAGTTGCAAACTATTTGAGCAAAGTGAATTAACTTAGTAGGAACATCATCCAAGTATTGTTGTAGAGTCTAAGCATGCTCAAAGTTTTCGGCTCATGCTTGAAAAACTAATTTCTAACACTTTGGAAAAGTTTTGGATACCTTAACAAGAGTCACAAGCCTATCCTATATAAACAAGATACTTTTATTTGAATTTTGACTTATTTGATGTATAAAACATTAACAACCTTTCTACTAATTATAAACCAATGAAGACAATCTAATTTAAACACCTTTGACTATAATATTCAACAATCTTGAATTTATGTTTATGTTAAATAAACACTATAAAATTTTATATTGTCTATTCAACATTCTAAATATACATATAATCATATTTATTAATTAATTGAAATTCAAAATCACATTTATCCTTATACATTGTGTATAATTTGATATCTAAAAACTAGATAAGTTACAAACCTATTCTACATAAACAAGATACTTTTATTTGAATTTTGACTTATTTGATGTACAAAACTTTAACAACTTTTTTTCTAATTCTAAATCAATGAAGACATTCTAATTTAAACACTTTTGACTCTATAATATTCAACAATCTTGAATTTATGTTTCAATTAAATAGACACTATAAAATTTTACATTGTCTATCCAACATTCTAGATATACATATAACCATATTTATTAATTAATTGAAATTCAAAATCACATTTATCCTTATACATTTGTGTATAATTTGATATCTAAAAAAAATTGGATTTTTTTTTTTGTGACAAGGGTATCCCCGCGCTCGACACTAGTCCCCTAGGTGGATGCTACAATCTACAAGTAGGCCCACATGTTAACCAGAAAGTAGAGTCGAATCCAAAATCTATGGGAAGCAAACCCACAGCCCAAGCCAACTCCACTACCCGTACGAACTAAAAAAAACCAAAACAAAACACCTAGAATTACTCTATCCTATTCTTACCTAAATATGAGGGACCCAACAAGAGTTACTCTTAGATAAAGTGTTTGAAGGTACCCAACAAGAGTAACTTGGTAGAAACTCCTTGACGGCGGCTCCCTAGCGAATATTTTGCGAAGCTTAAGAAGGTCCAAAATAGTCGCTAGCTTGAACAAGAGGAAGAACCCTGAAATGGGTAGGAATAGTTTGAACATTTAGAATGAAAGGGACGTTTATGTCCTGATGCGGGGCGTGAAGGCGGAATGAGGGAGAAATCGAAAACTGTGAAATTATTTGATAAGAAAATCCGATAGAAAATATTCCAAAATGGTTGTTTCCGCCAATAGGCTTAATCCAATCCATTGTTAGTACATAAATCTGGTGGCAGGGGAGGGCGTAGGTGTCGGAAAAGATCTTATCCACCTGCCATCCATGCACGGTGCCATTCTCCTTCTCTTTCTCCGCTGACCAAACGTAAGTGCGCGTCTTTCTCCCGTAACAAAAATCAAAGGGCAGAACAGACACTTCTTAAAGAATGTTAATTGAGCGGTTGGAGATGATCTTATTTTTTGTGTGGATAAACGAGAGAGGACAAAGGGAGTGTTGTTTAAAGAACGTGGAGAGGAGACAGCCAAGCGCGTAATTGGAACGTGTAAATGCAATGCTCGCCCGGAAGTCATATCTTTTAATATCCTCCTCATGTTTTTGTATGGCTGTGCTTAATTCTCGACCCAGGGCCAAACGAATAAGAAAATGATTTAATAATAAAGAAGAAGGCAGGAGTTTCTTGACCAAGTGATTATCGTACCCAGCTGACGGTGACAGGGACAGATGAACTCACTCGTATTCGGCGGTGCATTGAATCAGATATGCGGTGGTGGCCCCCATTGCCCACAACCCATGGGCCCCACCCTGACCTACTTGATCCCCACCCCAAAGCTGTGTATGCCCTTCACATGGAACTCTAACCCAATGCGCTGTAAGCTTTGTTTTTCGTGGACATGGTCGCGCCACCTCGGATATCTGATTTACCAGACAAATCGGAAATGATTCTCCCCGCTCTGCGGGCACCGCCATGTAGGATACCGCTGGCCAATCGCGAAATATCTTTGATTACTAAGCCACAAGCGAGAGTCTAGAGCATATGACGATTCGGGCTGCGACAAGTGGAGGGCTATTGAGCCGTTAGTTTGCGATATTTTGTTTTGCTTTGGGGGTCTGTAAAAGGGCGTGGCTCAGAATCTGTTTCAGACTGTTATCAGGCATCCAAAAGCAGGATTAAGGAAGATCGAAATCTTTTCTTGTTTATTGTTTTGTTGATAGAAAGTGAGGGTTTTAAAAATAAGGTGGGTTGAGGAAGATCGTGGGTTGGTTGGTTTTTAGATCTGGTGATTGTTGAGATCTGAAAATGAAGGAATGCGAGCTGTGCGAATTGCCGGCGAGAATGTACTGTGAGTCGGATAATGCGAGCCTGTGCTGGAGCTGCGACGGGAAAGTTCACGGCGCTAATTTTCTGGTTGCGAGGCATTCGCGGAGCCTGTTGTGCCAGATTTGCCAAGCGGTTACGTCCTGGCGGGCCTCGGGTTCGAGTCCTGGGCCGACTGTTTCTGTTTGCGAGAAATGTGTGGCGAGAAATAAGGAGCAAGATCAGGAGAACAACGATGAGAATCAGGTGGTTCCCTTGGCTTCGGCTGTTTCTGGACCGCCGCCGACCTCTTCTTCTACTGGGGAAAGCCACCAGGCCGACTCCGAGGAAGATGAAGACGAACAGTCCTCGCCTCTCAAGCGCTCACACCACGGCTTTGATCTCAACGTTTCTGCGGTAAGGTTTTTTTTCTTTCCTTTTCTTTCTACGTTAATAGTGCTGGCTCTATCGTCCACGCGCTGTGAGACTGCATGCTTCATGGATTTGGGTTTTCTTTTGCAATTAACATGGCTGTCTTTCAGGCCCACACGCTTTGAGAGTAGCCTGTAGCAAACTTTCATGTTTCTACGCTTCTATCTCCATTTACGGGCTTTGAGAGTGCCCTTAGGGTTGTTGGCCACCTTAACGCGGAGTTTATGTTGCACAACCCTTAAAGAAAAATGTTCTGCTTTATCCTTTTTTCTATATTTGTTCCAGAGGCTGGTTAGTATTGTTACTGCCGCCGAGAGCTTTCAACCCTACATAGGTCAAGGCTTTTGTTTAAGTGCAGGAGATTAAAAGATTTGCACAGCTTAAACCAGAATACTCTTCAAAGAAACACATGTTTTAATCGTTGCCCTCTCATTTTTTGGGGTTAGTTTTATCGTAAGCAATGGAACCATTACACTGCGTCTTTTGGACAAGTTTTGAGTATTCTTATCCTTTTTCTGTATCATAAGCTATGGACCAGTCTGGAATTCGAACCCAGAACCTTTTACTGTACCGTATCACTGTCATTTATGATAAAAACTTTTGTATTTATATTTATACTGAGCAAATGGACCAGCACCGTCTTAACCTTAAACTTAAGCTTTTCTGAAAAGTGAATTGCACATTCAACAATTCTAGAGGATCATTTTATCCCTAAATACAACCTGCAGAAGAATATGCCCAGGCATATTCCGCATGGCCAGTTGCCTTCATCTTTTGGTTTACAGTAGTTTCTCAACCTACAGTAGATTATGCCCAGGCATATTCCACATGGCCACTTACCTTAATCTTTTGGTTTAGGGAAGGTTGGCTTTCCTTTAGGCTGCAGCATGTCAATAAATTGTTGATTCCTTTGCCAGTTCTCTTTATCTTGACAGTCTTGGTTTTTACCAGGCTTTATAAATGTGTGATCTGAAAGTTCCCTGTGGCCTATTTTTCCCGTTGTGATCTATTATTTTTCATTACATTAGTGTCTCATATATTAGCATATTGCTTTTGAAATGTTTGTTTCTTTTTAATTTTTTTTTTTTTAAATTTCTCTTTGGGTTTTATTACAGCCGCATAAATGGTACTGCGATCTAATATATACAATATCTTTTATTTATGATGACAGCAGTAAATTTTTGCTACGGTGATCTTATGTATCCAAAATTTGCTACAGTGATCTATATTTCTGTTCCGATCTTACATTTTTTAACACCTATTGTGGTCTTATTTTGTCAATGTTCTCTAATAAACAAAAATCTGTACGCTGATCCTATATACTCCAAAATATGTCATTGAGTTGTTTAATGTCCAGTATTTGTCATTGAGTTGTATCAAAATTGTTTCACTAAAGTCGTCTTCTACATGCAAGTTTTTCTACTGTAATTTTGCTCCCTTGATCTTATAGACTTATATATTTACTGTTTGGTGAAAAAAGATAAAGGTTGATCTTTTTAGTCTGATCTTTGGCGGTGGAAATTTATAACCAGGTTGGTGACCATGGGTGCTCTTGTTCTGGCCCTAGTAATAATTGGGCGACTTCCGGCAGAAGTGGTTATGAGGATGATGCAACCAGTACTGGCATCCGAAGATCAAAGAAGAGGAAGGTGGAGGAGCGTTCTAACTCTGGGGTAGTACAAACCCTTGAGAAAATTCAGCGGGAGGGGGGTAGTAGTAATTCTACTGTCTCGGCAATTTGTAAATTATGTAACGAGTCTCGTCCCACAGAACTTGTATCTGCTTTTTCTCGCACAGATAGGTAGCCTATTGGTGGATCTCAGTGTTATTAATCTAACACCTACATAGGGTAGACCTAACTTGTGCTTTACTAATATGAAACTTAGGGCTTTAGAATGTTTGGCGAGAGCTGTTAACAGATAATGTGCGTTGGTCATTGTGAATACCAAGCCATGGAGGATAA
Organism: Sequoia sempervirens; assembly: GCA_007258455.2. NCBI lineage: Eukaryota > Viridiplantae > Streptophyta > Pinopsida > Cupressales > Cupressaceae > Sequoia > Sequoia sempervirens. The sequence continues at coordinate 208,114,946 of VDFB02271358.1, forward strand.
CTGGGTTCAAGGTTTCTGACACAACACATTCATCTTGGCATCATGCGTATATGTCTGCCAATTTAAAGTTTTAATTCTGTATCTGTTCATATTTCATGTTGAGTGTATTGTTCTCAGATATGTTAAATGTTCTAGTCTTCCAGTATCATGCGGTGATTTCTTCTATGTAATTACTTGGAAACAATTTTACACACTTTAAACGAGATATCTACTATCAAGGATACTTAAAGGGACCGAAGGGGTTTCTCCGAAGGGGTTTCTTCCAATACAAATTTCCTGATGTGCAAGATGCAATGCTATTCCTGATATCCTATCCGAGTTGGACAAACATAGTTCAGAAGATTGCATTGTTCTTTTTCCATAAATAATTTAGCTTTTCAAAGCATTCCTTGTTTGGACCTCAACTCCTTAAACGTTCTTCCGTCAGAGAATGTGGGCTATGGTTGGACTTGGAATACATCATACTTTTTGAACGACTGGATGGTATATTATTTAAAGCTCTAGGAAAATTCATCGTCAATAAATTCACGTCCAAACAATTTGTCATGGCGAATTGTTGGCGATATATTGTTGGAAGTGAATTTGTTGACGGTGAATTTGTCTGAAACCATTGTTTAGCTCCAATGAAGACAAGTAAATTCAACTTACTAGATGTATTGCTGCTTCAGGACATTTTATCTTGATAATTAATCCATGTTTTAAGCAATAAAACTATAACTCTAGCATTGCACTTTCTTGAAATTGTGTCACAGAATGATTTATATGATTCTAATTAACAATTTGTCAATTTTGTGGATTCTATGTAGAGTATGGTTAATTACTCTCCAGATTATGTTTCTTAGGCTGTTGAATAAATTTAACTTGGGAAACTCAGCCCATCATAAACGAGTGACCAAGTCTCACTTTCAATCTGTAAATAGTAAATACCACATGCACTGTCAAAGGCATTCAAATTCTCATTGATCAATTTTCTTAGGTTGAATTTCAGCATCAATACAGGAAAGTGTACAGAATGGCTAACATTGGTGTTAAGCTCAAGGCTGGATCACGCCAAATTTGGTGGCTGCTCTGCTGAATAATGGGGGCCTATCATTTTGGGCTGTTTGATTCAGATCTACAGTGTCAGATGAACTTCGTTAATTCTGATTTTTCTCCCTAAATCGGTTCTGAATGTTCTCTAGATATTTTCAGTTTTTTAAACTCTTGTTTGAATTGTTCTTTGTAATCTTTGTAAAACCATTTATTTTAGTAAAAAAGTCTTAGGTTTTTAATAATTAATGATAAATAAATAAATTATCCATTAGAGTTGTATATTCAATATCAGTCTCGTGCTAGGTGTAAGGTTCTCTCAAGTCTGTCTACAAATTTGAGATCTGTTCTGTAAGTTGCTTTTTGCGTTGAATCAGTCGATGTTTGGCATGTATTATAGCCATCCTCGTATCAGTCAAAAACTCACATTGGCAAGTCTTTAATAAAATATTTGTTATTTTGTCCCAATTCCCGCGGATTTGCTGGTCTAAACTACTCTAAAGGTATGGTTAAAACAAAAAATGAAGAGTCTTTTACATAAACCCATATTGACTTGTTGGTCTAGGTACTTCACCTACATGATATATATTTTTACTTTTAAAAACACGATCTATTTTATTTTCATTGAGATGGTACAAGAATATTCCACGCGGTTTGAACACTGAGCACTAGTAAACAATTATTATCTGCAGAACATAGTGGCGAACGCGGAGATTGGT